>OY728143.1:1974910272-1976160272 GCA_963277665.1 Viscum album | reverse complement strand
CAATTAATTAATTAATTAATTTGTAGTTATAAATAATAAAGTACAAAATAAAAAAATTAATTGTTATTTCCATTAAATTAATTAGTAATTACTAATAACAATTGACTAATTACTAATAACAATTAATTACTTAATTAATTAATTGCTAACTAAAATAATCAAGGTACTGAATAAAAATACTTAATTTATAATTACAATAATTTATTCAATAAAAACCATTAACTGATTTTTAATTTCTATTAATTAATTATAATTTAATTCGTAATTACAGTTATATAATTTCAAATTAAAATTACATAATTAATTGCTCATTACATTTAATAAATAACTAATTATGAATAAATAATTTTTAATAATAATAAATTAATTACTAATAATAATTAACTAGTTATTAATTTCAATCAATTAATTAATAAAATAATTACTAATTTCAATTAATAAGGTACTAATTAAAAATAATAAATTACTAATTATAATAATATATTTATTAATTACAATTACCTAATTAATAATTACAATTAAGCAATACTAAATTAATTACTAATTACATTTATTTAATTAAAAATTACAATTACTTAATTAATTACTAATTACAATTAATAAAGTGCTAATTTAAAATAATTAATTTCTAATTACCTTAAATTAATTACTAATTACAATTAAATAATTACTAATTCTAATTAATTAATAATAGATTAATTTCTTTTTACAATTAGATAATTATTAACTAATTACTCATTACACACAAACTATTAAATTAACAAATAATTTAAATTATATAATTATTAAGGTCTAATTATAAGACATCGACTATTTACAAATTATAAACTAATTACAAAACAATTAAATAAATAAATAAAATATTAAACATATTAAATGAATTGAAATATAAATAGAATTACTTTATTGTCGGATGATGATATCTAAACGGGGCAAGAAAGGGGTATCTGAGGGTAGGGTCATTGATTCCGTAAATCTTCACAGTGGAGGTCTGTTGAGGCCATAGAGCTTCAGAGATGATTTTGGCTTGTTGTAATGAAGAGTGGATGGTATCCCTTTTATAGGGTGGGAAATCAATGGTGCCAAATAAAGTGGTGTCATTTAGTATTAGGATCATTAAAGAGTGACACATCTTGTGGTGATATTATTTTAAAAATTATACCCAAGAGATTCACATGATGTGGCACTTTAAGAATTTTATCACAAAGCGCCACTTCATGTGGCGCTTTGTGCTTCAAATACCTAAAGTGCCAGTTCAACTGGCAATTTTGGAATAAACCCTCAAAGCACTGGTTTAACTAGTACATCAATAACCCATATACCAAATTATCAAACCCTTAAACCCATTTAATTAAAAAAACATCATATTCAAAATTTTCTCTCTCATTTTCTATGTTTCTCATTCTCATTCCCTCTATAACACATTCACCTAATCAATGGTCATGATACTACATCTGTTGGAATATCACCTGAATCATATGTGTCTATAAATTTTTCATTGGAAAGGTTGTTGATGGTCAGAGGATTCACTGTCACCACCTCCCTTAAATACCCCCACATTCATTTCAAAAAATGGGATAGAATCATCTAGATATACCTCACCTCCACTGCCTCTATCCCCCATCTCCACATCTCTACACTTTTTCTATGATAGTGGTACCCTCCTCTCTGAATTCTCTGTTGCAACTCTATAAATCCGCTTTGGTGAAGAAGCTTCTACATGGACATGATTGATATGTAGTTAGGTTAACAAAATCATAAGGCTTTAATTATCCTTCCTACAACATTTTTAACTAAGGTCATGTAAGATATGGAACTAATGAGTGTATTTTTTTAATATAAAAAATTATTTATCAATATAGAGTGATCATCAAATTAATTACCCTAGTAACAATTTTTGGTAAGTAAATTATTATTTTACTAAAAATTTTTTTTATTAAATTATCAAATATTTTGGAATTATTTTACATGTATATTTCATCTCAATTTATTATTAATGTATTTTTTTTAATTAATTTTCTTTAAAATTTTGATATTTTTTTAAAAAATATATATGGTTTTTGGTTTTCAAAACATATTCCTTAAAAAAATATTCAATTTTTTAAATAATAATCACAAATAATATTTTTATTGTTGTTGTAAATATTTTCTAAATTTATTATTATAAATATTAATAAATATTTAATTATTTATCTTGGTGGGTGTGAAAGAAGGTGAATAAACTCCCCAAATGGGTGAGCAGTGCTAGCTAGATGAACAATATCTTTGTTGGAATTTGGGTTAGGCCCGAGTCACCCCAATATGGGTGTATTGGCCCGCCAATGGTTAATATAATGTTTTCCCTTTATTTATAATTTATTAAACAATTAAAATTTATTATTTTGATTATTATTATCAAGGTTATTATGATGGTCTGATTTCATTTGGAAAAAGCTAAGGGAAACAAGGGTTTTGACCTTTGTAGTTTTTATAATTTTTAATCCTTAAAAGTTTGACTATTGTTAATTAATCAATTTGATTATTATGATATTTCAATATATATAAATACACTCAAGTTATAAATTAATTTTTTTTTATTTTTTATTAATATATCTCATGGGATTTTACTAAATAAACTAATAAATATTTTTGTTATAATCATAAAAATTATGTAAAAAAGATATAAATTTTTTTTACATTAAATATTGAACTAGAAGCCTGGAATATAAGAATGAATATCAAGTGCACCAAAATGAATTATCAAAATAATAATAATTATAGTAACAATAATAATAATAATATTTGTTGATCATCGTGGACATTATTGGGGATAATTAGAAAAAAAAATATAAATAAAATTATTCAATTTCAATTTGACAGTATATTAATAGTGGTCATATATTGATTACAAATCCATATAAAAGATATATATTATCTCCCAATGAAAACTATAATGATGTCTTATTCCACATTTCTTCTCTATAATTGTGGCATTTAGATTTACTGTTCCCAACTAGTGATAAAGGATACACATAATGTGTTCAAGTTATTACGGTCGCAGAAGATTTGATATTGGTTATGATAATAAATTTCACTACTTGGGCTTAATAATATCTTTAAATCTTCAACATGGTGAAATATTTTTTATGATGAAAAATATTAAATGTCTAGCATAATACATTGGAAATTCATGGTAGACAATTAATCTTCTACCATAGGTGAGCCTATCAATAAATCAAGAATGCATAGGGGTGAAGGAACTGCATATGATGACAAAACATCATCCACCTCATGTAATGTTGAAGGGGAAATAATTACATATGGATCAAGGAATTCATATATTGTCTAGAAGAATAATTATCAAATAATGAGGCTATGTATAAGATTGAATGATGAGTATGAAAACAACACTGACAATGTATTGGTGGAAACCTCTTTATAAGTTAAGATGGTTATATAGAATGCTATGTTGCAGTTTTTTCTTAGGATTGTTCATCACAAGTAATAGCATGAACTCCAAGAATCACTTTGTCCATTGATATTTTAGTTTATCTAAACTCGTCCAAATTAATGAAATACCACTCATTTGGTTCACTCAAGATGTAATGAATTCTAAATACCATGATGAAAATTATTCTTTAAGGTAATTAAATAAACTATATTGTAACTCTTTGGTATCACTTCATACACTAAATATTATATTCAAGAAGTAATTGTCAACTTTACTATCCTATAACACAATATACATATTTTTTATCTCATAAACAAGTGAATGGTACATATTTAACATGAAGCAAGAGTTCAAATATCGGAGCCAAGGATGGGATATTTACACTATCATCCTAACTTTATGGGTATATGATAGGCCAATCGACATAAATAAAACATTTATCTATTATGTTGATGTCACTCAATGATATGAAAGTGAATGAGTAACACGACTATAGTGTATCCATTATCCTATCCTGGAATGTTAGGGGAGGTTATGAAATAATCAGGTTAGTATAATACATCCATAAAAATTATTAAATGTATGATTGAAAATTTATCAATTAATAAAATGATTAATGTAATTTATAGAAAAACTAAGATTATTTAATCATTAAAATAACTAATAATTTCAATGTGTAATGAATAAAAATATATAATTTATAGGACTTTTTGTGGAGATGTACAATTTTTTCACTTTATGTAATATATATATATATATATTGAAAATATAAAATAATAAATATTATAATATCTTTAAAAAAATATGAATGATGAAAATTAAATTATATGACTAACATGTTAGCAAGTAAGCCCATCAAAATATTGAACTTTATAAGACTTTTTGTGGAGATGTGCAATTTTTTATTCACTTTATGTCATATATATATATATATATATTTACAATATAAAATAATAAATATTAAAATATCTTTTAAAAATTATATGAATGATGAAAATTAAATTATATGACTAACCTGTTATCAAGTAGGCCCATCAAAAGATTGAAATTTCCCAGTCCGGATAATTGTATCACTCAGATGGGGATGGCATGAATCAGCGGTATATTTTTCTTTAATGATTCCCGACATATAAAACAACCATTTCCTCCTATTAATGATTAATTTACCTAATGAAAACAATTCAAACATATATCTATTGGAACACAAGTATTTATAAGGTTCACTATTCAATAAGAATAGTTATGTCCTTGGTATAGTTTGGAAAGGATCTAATACCACACAATCCAATAGAAAACAATCATTTTGTGTTTAATACAATGAGTTGGATATTCCATTTTACTCATATATTACTATCTAAATAATAAATTTGTGAAAGGGATCCTTCTAGAAAAAATGATGTGATTCATGGTTTTTGTAATGAAAATGTTACGATGCTTCTTTATCAAATTTCAAAAATATAAACTTTCATAACAATTCTTCACTCTCTTACCTAGTAGCTGGTAAGAACTTCCTGGACTTTGTAATAAAACCCAGTCAGATTCTAAATCTGATTTTCTAATCTGATTGCATAATATGAAAAATATACCCCTATTAGAATACAGTTGAGACAATTCTAAATATGTTATTCTTCAATCCAAAAATTCCTATATGATAATCCTACCCAATATGATAATAGAATGAATATGATAATCATTCCCAATATAATAACTGGATGAAATTGGTAATCCTTCCCAATACGATAACTAGATGAATACGATAATTATGCCGAATATGATAACAAGATGAATACAATAATCCTACCCAATATGATAACCAGCTGAATAAAGTAATCAGTTGAATATGATGATAATATAAATATATTGCAATATTATCTCTTCTCCTTTCACTTTTAGAAGGAGTGATCTCATAAAGAAAAATCAATACAAAAACCACTTATTATCTCTAGAATTTCCTCAAAGCTCCACCTTCTCTCTACTTTTAATGAACAACACTTCAATCCAGAAATTATAATGTACTTTCCGACTTTTATACTCATCCAAATTGTGGTTTGGGAGGGACTCTTTAAAACATTCATGCTCAACCAAATTACACAAATTTTCATGTTTCCTTGAATTTTTGGTGTATCTTGACTTCGTTAACATTTATCAAATATTATTTTTTCTTCTTAATTATTACCAAATATTCTAAAAACATCAAATATCCTCTAAATCACTTCATAAACACCATTCCAATTCTAATTTTCCATTCTGATCCACTCAGTATGGTTTTTTCATTACGATGCTCTATACCAGCTGCATATATGATGAAATAGACACTATTCTGATTTTCATTTATGATTTCTTCATTACAATTCTCTATACCAACTGATAAAAACATAAATCTTTTTCTAACTTAAATTTCCTCCTTTAAAGACACATCCAAAAATATCTATGTAAGAATTTTCATATTAATTTCATTCATCATTCCCAAAAAATTCTTACCCAAATGATTGTAATGGCATAACAAGTATGATGAATCATATTCAACAACTTTGACTTCAAAAAATTTCTTCATTCTCAAACTTATAGATGTATCATTACATTATTAATAAGTTTGAATATGTTTAATATCAACTTTAGAATCATCTAACTTTCTGAGAAATATATTTTACCTTCCCTATATTTTATTAACATCATTATTTTCTTCTCTCATCGAATATGATTTCATGGATACGATCATACTGAATATGATTTGCAACACCTTTTCTCTTCATCCAACTAAATATGATTAATATGAATACTATTGGCCTAAATATTATTGGCATGATTACAATAAATCTAAATATGATTAGATTCACCTCTTTCACTTCCCCATTATTTTATAAATCTTGCATCACAATTTTTACAACCTACTAATGATTTATTGGAACTCCAATATCAGCAAAGCATCATTCCATTTTTATTATAGACATGCAGACTATGATACTCCTACATTATGATATCTTAATCCAATACAAACCTAAGGTGTGTCTGATGATATTTTCATCTAGAAAAAAACTTCTCAATATGATGTACTTTCTCAATCATTGTGATTCAGATTTTCTTGAATATGATGGTCAGGCCAATTTTCACCAATTAAAATGTGAGTTGATTTATTCCTTTTCCTCTTAATCCTTGTTGACAACAAAAAAAAATACCTAAATACAATCATCCTTATCTTACTGGTCCTAACAATATCCTCCTTTGGATTTTTTTTTCAACCATGGTTCATAAATCACCATAATTTGTATCCTTAAGGCATAGATTACTTATCAATAATTATAAGACAGCGTGAGCTAACTCATTGTAGGAAACAACAATTATTGATAGAAAATATGTTTTGTCCAAGAGTAGTGATTATGAAATCCTTTCTAAACCATCTTCTTATGATTACTTCACCTCTTCAACTTCCATAGAATAAAAATTTTGTTTCCTACAACCACTCCAACAAATTATTAAGATAGTTCACGCACATACAATTTTGAATTCACTGATTACCCATAACTCCACCTTTTTAAATGATTTATTTTAAGGATATAATTTTGAAACAATTATCCCCCTTTGACAACAAAATATAAAAAAATGGTAAGAGTGGGGAAAACATACCTAAACCTTGATGATAAAGAGATTGGATTCCCATGTTCAACCTCAATTTAGAGAATGGTTTTTTAGTAAAGGTTTTGTGAAAATTTCAGCAACTAGTTCCGATGTAGAAACATACTCCATCTTCAATTCATTATACACCACATGCTCTTTGATGAAATTATATATGATAACAATATGTTTTGAACAAGAATATTGCATTGAATTCAAGGTAATATTGATTTCACTTTGATTATAACAAATTGAGAGAACGGGTAACTTTACATCAACAAGCCTTATAACCGATATTTCATCCATATAAGTTGGGTAGAGGCTTGATTAGCAACAACATACTCAGCAAAATTTATATGGAGAGATTCTATGTTTCTTTTTATTCCAACTAACACAACTTTTCACAGTAAATAAAACTCTACAAGATGTGGATCTTCTATCATCAACATTTTATTCCCAATCAGTATCTGAATACCCAAAAAATCAATACTTTCTAAGATATCATACCTGATAATGAAATTTTTTGTTCCTTTGATGTATCTAAGAATTCATTTTACCGTAATTAAATGTGATTATTTAGGATCACTCTGAAATCATATACATAATGTAACATCATAAACAATGTCGGGTCATGAGGTAGTCAAATATAAAAAACTTCCAACCATATTTCTAAACTCTTTCTTGTCAACTTCCTTTCATTATCCATCTTTACTCAACATGGTTCCCATAGATATTTGTGTGGAAACTAGTTTTGAATTTTCCATACTGAATAATTTTAGAAGTTACTTACTATAGTTTTCTTGATAAAGAAAATTTTGTTTCTTCTTTTGTGAAATTTGTAACTCAATAAAGTATTACATTTTACACAAAATTGAAATTTCAAAGAACTTTTTCATTTCCTCAGAAAATATTTCACATGCTCTTTCATAAATCCCAGCAATGATAATGTCATCAACATATATAATTATGATGATGGAAAACTCATGAATTTATTTAAGTTAAATATTTCAATCAACATTTCCTTTAATGAAACTCATGTTCCTTAAGAAAGTATCCAATTTTGAATATCATTCCCTCAGACCTAGTTATAATCCATACAAATATTTCTTCAACAAACACACATGACTTTAATCATTCTCAACAACAAATCCACATGGTTATTCAATGTAAACTTTTTCATCAAAAAAACAATTCATGAATGCAGATTTGATATCTATTTGAAAAATTTGGTAACTTCATTTTAAGAAAATAGAAAAAAAATTACAGTTTCTAATATTTAAAATAGAGAAAAAAATTCAACAAAATTAATAAGTTCAATTTATGAGTACCCTATGAAAACAAGACTTTCCTTATTCCTTATCACTTCACCTTATTCATTCAGCTTCTTTAGGAAAAACCACATTGTACCAATAAATTTTCTTTTCTAAATTAGTTATGATTTCCCGTGTATCATTTTTATCTATTTAATCTATATATTAATTCACAAACTAAACCCATTTTAGATACAAAAAAGATTCATCGACAACTATTGGTTCCACTTTTGAATATAAAAAAGTGTGTGTAATGAAATTTGATGTTATTCTTGTTTTTACTTTCTAATATCGATCACCAATAATGCTCTGATCATTAACTTGCTTCCTTATCCTTGGATGTGATTTTTGGGTATCATCATCATCATTAGAAATAATTTAGTCAAATTATTCTTCTTGGGAATGATTACATTTGTTTGTATCCTTATCAAAATTGTTATGAAATGTTTTACTATCCAACTCAACATCCTTCTCTTCATGGGTCTGTTTATCTTCTATAGACATTTCAATAAATTTCACATCACAAGAATAAAAAATTCTTCATCTTTTTTTATTTAATCATCTGTATCCTCTTCCTTCTAGTTATTTTCCAAGTAATATTTCATCTTCACCTTTCTTCTCAAATCTTCCAAATTTTCCTCCTTTCTTCTTCATAATACATAGACGCACAAAAACTCTTAAATATTTCGAACATGGAGCTTTTATATAAAAAATTCTTATAGATTCATATTAGAACATGGCCTATAGAAATAAGGGTGTTGTATATACACAAATGTCTTAATGGATTTCCTCCAATAATAATGAGAAAGAACATGTTCTTGTAACATAGTTCACACCATTTCCACCAATCTTCTGTTATTCCTTTTAGCAACCCCATTTTGTTGATGATTTTATGGGGAACTATACTCATGAACAATTCCACGCTTCTCACGATAAAATTCATATTATTCACTTCTATTTTCCCCACCATTTTCAGTTCTCACTTTACTGAATACTCACATTCTATCTCATCTTTCTTCCTAAAATATTTAAACATTTTCACAGCATCATATTTTTGTTTGATACACATAACACAAGTAAAGCGAAAAAAATTTATCAATGAAAGTGTTTAAATACATATCTCTATTAATTTATTGTATGATTATTGGACTACAAATATCAAAATGGAAAAGTTTTAGGCGTTGTATTGAACACATATAAACTTTCTTATGAACTTAATTTATAATCATTACTTTATGAAAAATAGTGCAACGCCAATCTATTCTTCATGGAAAATCAAGAATGTCTAGAATTTTTTTTATTTTAGATAACTTTCTCATGTTTCCCTAAAACATGTGTCCCATCCTTTTATGCCATAATTTATTTTCTTCCACAATACTCAAACAACAAGAGTTTTGTGCCTCCACCACTTAAAATAAGTTTCCCTTTGTACATTGGCCTTTGGTAACAATATTTCCATCCATCTCAATTTTTATAACAAAACCTTATTTCCTGAAAGTATATTTATTACCATTATCACACAATTATGAAACACTCAGTAGGTTTTGTTTCAGCCCATCAACAAATAATTTTTTCTTGGATTTCAATTTTTCTTTTCCAATGACAATATATACAACACCTTTGATTATTAGTGATTTATCATTGTCGAATTTTAGATTTCCTTCTTTAAAATAATTTATATTCATAAAAAATCTCAAATCTCATATCATATGATAATAACACCCACTATCGAGAATCCATGTTTATTCTCATTTTATAGATTTCAAAGTGGTTTCAACAAAAAAAGCTTTTTTATATCCCTTTTCTTCTTTATCTTTAAATTATGAGAATTGTTAGGAATATTTTGTTATTCCTGTAAAAAAACAAGACAACCCTTAGTACGATTCCCTAGTTTTTCGCATCTTTCAAAAATAGTTTCCAGGGGTTGTATGAAAAAATTTTATTCTTACATCATCATTATCAAATTTCTTCATAAAATTATTTTCAAACTTATTATTTTGAGAGGATTGAATCCCCTTCAAAATTTTCATTCTATAACCTATTGAATAATAGTAAAAAAATTTGGTTGAACCACCACATATTTTCCATGTGTCTGAATCCACTACAATACTAGAAGTTTCTAATGAAATAATATTTTTTTCTAAAATATTCATACTAACAGGAAATTTGAGGAAGTATTTCAGAAACCTAATTTATTTTCTTATTTGAGTCACCAAAGATTAAATTATAAATTAAAATATTTTTTCATATTTATTTTCTTTATAGATTTAAGGAAATCAAAAGTATTTCAATCTTGTTAAAACTGGGAGTGTTTAGAAAATAAATTCACTCAGTGTATTTTGAAACATCTGAATTCTCTATTTTTTTCACTTAGGACACATACATAAAATTTCTATAATTTTATTTTCTAGAAAAAAATTCATATTTCTTCTAAACCATTGATGTTGTCTTTTGTTGAACCTTTTTGGGTTTACCCTTATCATAACATTCACCAACTTCTATTATTGATTTTTGAAACTTTTATTCCTCAATTCAACTTTAGATTGTTTTTGATGGACATGTTCCAACAGTTTTTTTTCCTTTAGCTTTACTTATAGATGCTCATTATGATTATTTTCTTCCTCAGGATATTTCTTCAAATGATCAATCTCCACTAGTATCTTGTTCTTCTCTTCTAAAAAACATTCTTGAATTATTTTTGAGGAATATTCATCTTCCAAATTCGTGTTTTATTTCTCCAGACTTTTGATTTTTCTCAGACATTCTCTCAACACTTCTTTGAACTGAAATTAAATTTGAGTTTCTTCTTCATCAGAACTTCTGTTTCCTAATTCTTCATCATTCACTATTGCAATAAAGGTATTCTCACCAACAAATTCAATAGATTTTTTGGATTCATCTTCACCATCTTCTTCTTCTTCATCTCTAGAAAAGAAACTTTTCCCTTTATATTTGGAGAGTTTTTTTATCTTTCCTTATGGAATATGACTTTCATTTGTCACTTTGCTTCTTCCATGACATTCTTGTACTTCTTTCATCTTCATCAATATTTTATTCTTTCATTCTTCATGGACAATTTTCCACAATATTTCGAATGGATCCACATTCAAAACATTTCTAGGGAAGTTCCCCCATGTATTTTCCTATATCACTTCTCAGAATTTTAGAAAGCAAGGAAAAAATTTCATTAATATTTTTACACACCTCAGTTTCAGAGAAAGAATCACCACATTCTTCTTTAATAAGAATCATCGTATACTTTCTTTTCTTAGTAGACTTGAAATACAGTTCTCTGTCATCTTATGTTTTTATTTTCATAGATTTCTCCCTTCTCATTTCATAAGTGATGATAGTGCTATGAAAAGCATCTAGAGATAAGGTTTCAAAATCATTATCATCCAATGTAGAAAATTTCGCATCAAACTTTTTGGGAATCATTCACAATATTTTTTCAACAACTATAAAATATTATTACTTATCACAATGACATCTAACATAATTGACAATATCATTTACCATGGTAAAGAGTTCCCTAATTGATTCAAAATCACCCATTTTCAAATATTAATATTCATCCTTTGGATTTTTAATTTCACCTTCTCCACTTTTGTATTACCTTAATATATACTTTTCACCCTATCCCATATAACTTTAGCTATGGAAACATCTTTCTATATTAATAATTAAATTTTGAGAGGTGATGATAATGAAGCATTCTCGGTCCTTCCATCATTCTGAATATTCTTATTATCAATAGATGTAAGTGTAACATCTTCATAAAAAAGAGTAAAACCATGTATTGTAGCTTCAAGAACATAATATCCAAGAAACATAAGATATGAAAATAATTTTTCTTTATAGATAAGATAATTATTACCATAAAAGATCGAAATACCTTTACTTTTCAAACAATTCAAATTCCCCAGAATAAACTCTCTTCAAAACATTAGTAAAGAATAAATAAAGGGAACCTTACCTCTGATACCAATTGTAATTTCCCAGTCAGGATAATTGTATCACCGAGAGGGGGAGGGGTGAATAAGTAATATCTTTTTATTTTATGTTTCCCAACTTATGAAAAAATATTATCCTCTTTTTAAATATTACTTTCCCTTCTAAAAAATCAAACAAACATCGACAAGAACACAAGTATCTACATGGTTCATTATTCAATAAGAATAGCTTCTTACTTGGTATGGTTTTGAAATGATCTAATACCGCACAATCCACTAGAAAATAATCATTTGGTGTGGAATATAATGAGTATGACATTCCATTACACTTGTGTAGCACAATGTAAACAATTCAATAGTGGGTGTGCTCCTTCTACCATAAATGAATCGATTCATGGTTTTTGTAACAAACATGTTAGAATGCTTCTTTATCAACTTTCACAAATATAAACTTTCAAAACAATTCAGTAATTTCTTACTAAAAAGATGGTAAGAACTTCTTGGACTATGTAAAAGAACTTAGTCCAATTTCCCAATCTGATTCTCAATCTGATTTCCCATTATTATTGCTCAATACTAAAAATATACCTCTATTAGAATATGGTTGAGAAAATTCTGAAAAATTTCTTCCTTAGTCCGAAAATACCAATATAATAATACTTCCTAATACACTAACCATATGAATATGATAATCCTTCCCAATATGATAACGGGATGAATATGATTATCCAAACCAATACAATAACCAGATAAATAAGATAATCCTACCCAATACGATAACTGGATGAATATGATAATCCAACAAAATATGATAATTGAATGAATACAATAATCTGTTGTATATAATGATCATCTGAATACATTACAATATTTTCCCTTCTCCTTTATCTTTTTCATGGCATGATTTTTTCAAGAAAAACCAATCTGGAAACCTCTTCTACCCTCTTGAATTTTATCAAAACTCCAACTTCTCTCTACTTCTCATAAACATTACATAAATTAAAAAAGTATAATGTACTTTTAAAATTTTATACTCATTCTAATTTTAGTTTGGGTTGGTTTCTGGGAAAATTTCCTACTCATCCAAATTACCCAAATTTTTATTTTTTCTTGAATTTCATGTGCATATTGACTTCATAAAAGTTTCCCAACTATTCTCTTTTCCTCTCGATTATTATCAAATTTTCTAAAAACAAAAACTCTCATTTAACACTTTTCATAAATAGTAGTCTGATTCCAATTTCTAATTTTGATTCGCTCAGTATGATTTCTTCCTTATAATGGTCTATACTAGTTTCATATCTAAATAAATAGATAGTATTCTGATTTCCCATTACGATTTCTTCATTTTAAAGCTCTATAAAAACTAGTGAAAGAAAACATCATCTTCTAACTTCAAGTTCCACCACTAAAAACACATCCAAAAATCTATAAGTACTATTGTTCTTATTTATTGAATTCATTGTTCCCAAAAAATTCATTCTTTGATGATTACGATGAAATACCAAGTATGATGGATTGGTATTCAACATCGTATTTCATTCACAAACTTTTACTTGTATTATGACTTCCTTCATGACTTCGAATATGTTAAATATCATCCTGAGAATCATCTGAATTTATAAGGTTTTTATTGTAACTTCCCTATCTTTTATCAACAACTTTCTTTCCTTTTCAACCGTAATTTGATTGGCATGATTACAATCAAACTGACTATAATTTCTAGAACCTTTTCTCTCTTTTTAATTAGATATGATTAATCTGAATACAATTGGATGTAATATGATTGTCTTGATTATTATCAGAAGGAAAACAATTAGTTGAAACTCATTTACTCCCCCTTTCATTCATCAGGATTTCATTACAAGTTTTACAATCTACTTATGATTTATAAGAACTCCATGATCAGAAAAGCATAGTCAAATTTATATCATAGTCATGTGTTTCCCTCAGAATTTGTGGATGACCTCCTTGATTGAATGTTCAAACATTCCAATCGGTATCTAACGGGTTTGTTCATAGAATTGGAAACATACAATGATTCCACATCCATTTGGACCTACTTTCTAAAGGTAGGCGCTCATTAGTTTGTGGAATGATAAGGCTTAGGAATTTGCATTGGTCGATAGAATGGGAGGTCGGGCTCATCACACCTTTTTGAGGGGAATTATTTTCTACTCCGGGACTCTCTTTATAGATTTAAGTTATGTTCGTGAATCCTTATTTCATTACCAAGTATAAAATGAGCTTTCGTTCATATCTGACAATCAATGATTAAATATGTAGGAAATTTAGAGAATCATTTATATGTATTCGATGTTCTTCATCGATAGAGAATCATCTGAATTTATTAGAGATTCTTGGTCAATGGTATCCTTCGGCACATTTATATAGAAATCTCTTGGTTATTATGATGACCATGCTGGTTTTAAAGCCACTCAGTGGGGCACTTGAAGTTTATTGTCATTCAGAAGGACATGGATTATTTCAGAGTTGGTATCGAACCTGTAGATGGGCTACCTACGCATCATTTGTTTAGAAAAGGAATCAGAACCCACGTAGTTCGAGTAAGGGATTATGATGTTTTTGATTGATGGCTCAAAGAAGGATGTCATAATTACTTTTTCACTCTAAGCTCACGTGAGTCATGCTCGGTGTGAGAAACAAGAGGTATTGGTAAAAATCAGACAATTGTGACATGAAATATGAAATGATAAGAAATAATGTGGGGCTTAAGTATGTATGACTGCCCAGATAAATGAAGGTTAGGATTTACGTCAGGGAAGAAATCCAGGAATAGGGTTCATAAAGGTATATGTGCTTCATGGAGATATGAATACTCTAACTTGGGGATTACTCCTGAAAAGGAGGTCCAAATTAGTAGAGGACTTATGATTGGGTTTTACTCCTGAGAAGGAATCCCAGATCAAAGGTAAATTAGGACTGGTTAAGAGAAAATTAAGTCTGGGGCTTACTCCTGGAAAGGAGGCCCACGTTAAGAGACTTGAAAAAAATTAAGGGACTTGGGGCTTACTCCTGAAGAGGATGCCCATATTTGAGACTGGGGATTACTCCTGAAAAGGGTCCCAGGTTAATGTTTATGACTGGGGCTTATTATTGAAAAAGAGGCCCAGGTTAAGAATTATGACTGGGGCTTACTCTTGAAAAGGAGGCCCAGGTTAAGAATTATGACTGCGGTTTATTCCTGAAAAGGAGGCCCATATTAAAAATTATAACTGGGTTTTATTCCTAAAAAGGAGGTCCAGGTTAATAATTTCTATCATCTTAAAGGATGAGGTTTAATGAATGAAATCTCAATCTTTAGTGACATAAATATGTGTAAATAACTAGGTTTTGAGAGATATTCCATAGAATTCCATTCAGATAAGGAATTCAAATCAAGAAATCATTCCATAAATGGATTTTAAGAGTGTCTTGAATACTGAATATTGAATAAGAGAGGTGGAATGGCTTAAGAGGGTTTAAATGGGAAAGAAGGGAACCTAAAAAGGCAGGGGTGCGCAAGTCCTTTCAGGCGCGCAGGTACCGCGTGGGCGCGCTAGTCCTGGTCACACAGGTATACCTGTGTGACACATTGGTACTTGCAAAATGGTCAACCAGCAGGGTAATACTTGAGCGACTCTTGGTTAAAGCCTTTAGAATAATCTTGAGGTTCTTCCAGAAGAGTGGTGCGCAAGTTCTATTGAATGAGTTAGGCGGCGCTCAAGTGTGGCCATTTCCCTTAAGGGCTGGCCACTCAGGCGCGCAAGTGTTGAGGAGTTTCAACACTTAGGCCTTCCTCCCCCTCTTTAGATCTTCCGTTCTAGGTATGAAATAAACTTAGAAGTGTTTCAGAAGATTTGAGAAGAGAATAGGGAGCCGTGATCTCAAATCTGAGTTTCTGGAAAAAATTACTCTCGAAATGGGGGGCCCACAGGGTCTATGTATAGGCTGGAGAAGACCCCAGGTGGTTATCACTTTGGGTGTACAAGTGTACTTGCGCGACCATTGCAGCGCACAAGTGTACTTGCGCGACCATAGTAGAACTTGCGTGACCCTTGTACAACATTCTTCTTATTCTTTCCTTTGTCAAATTTTTGATATTTGTCCAAAGTTTGAATCAATTTGAGTTAAGATAATCCCCTTTTCCAATCTTTAGACAATTTGATGAAAAAGGAGCATCAACAAAATCCCCCCCCCCCCTCAGAGTTGGATCCAAAATAAATGCGGATTTGACTCTAAGGAAAAAAGAAAAACACGAAATCTGGCAGTTTAAAGTCATGCATATCGAACATACAAAGGCTAATGATTAGGGTCGAAATAGCTTTGAATGAATGAATTAGAATTGACTCAATTATTTTACAATTCATCTGAAAACATATTACCATACTCATGTATGAGGTAAAATACGTAAACTATGACTTATGAATATTTGAATCTAAGGAATGATATGAAAAAGAGCTAAAAGGAATTAGAAAAAGTTATTCCCAAGAATGAAGTTACCATTATTTTACAAACCTATTAGGGGTTTAAATTATGCAGGGCCACCTAAGGGCATTGGGTCCATAGTTGAATAATAGTATCTTTCGGCTGACAAGTCTGTTATGTGGACTGTTTATGCAAGCCCACCTAAGAGCATGTGCTGCATAGTCAGGCAAAAGAACTCTCAGAAATTTAATTTCCTAGTGCTAAAAGCCAGTGAATGTTTATGGATATTCAAATTTTCCAAAGTATAGAGTTTGTTGTATGGAAAGAGGTACTTGAATATGGAGAAGATATTTACAAACAAGTTTATCGAAGAACTAGATGGATATCACTCCTACGAAGGTCTGACCCAAACTTACGGAAGGAGAATATAAACCATAGACTTGAATGCTTTCAAATCCTGAAAAAAAGGATATGGGACAAATATGTTAAGGATGGCTACTTTTGTGGATCCCTACATACTATTATTTATGTCCAACAAGGAAAAAAGAGGATTTCTTCCCAATAATGATGTTACAAGTATTTAACAGACCCGTTAGTGGGTTGAATTATCCAGGGACACCTAAGGGCATTGGCTGCATAGTCAAATAATAGTATCTTTTGGCTGACAAATCTGTTATGGATACTATTTATGCATGGCCGCCTAAGGGCACATACTGTATAGTCAGGCAAAATAACTCTCAAAAGTTTGACATTTTTGTGACTAGAAGTAAAGAAAAGGGTTATGAAGATCTGAAAATATTTAATTTTAGGATTATGACACATAAATATGGGTATTGTCCAATGTATGCAGAGATACACTGATCAATGCTAACCATAATCATGTGGTGACTAGGTCCTGAATGGAAATGTTGGACTTCATTACGAATCCCATAAGGGTGGGAATCATGACATACATAGTTCTTAAATTATAGTTTAATGTCGTGTGGGACAAAAGGATTAGAGATCTTAGTTTAGGGTCATAGATCTTGGACCATTGTAAGAAATACACAGTGTGTGTTTTCATGGGAACTTTTCATCCAAGGGACTGGAAGTGGAATTTGGGGTTAGGCTCAACGACTTGGGGCTGGATTTGAGGGACACTCGAACGTTCCTACTTATCCCATAAGGATGGGAGTTAAGCCATACATAGTTCTAGAAATACCCTTTGTACAAATATGGTTCGTACATCTGAAGGGTGAAAGGGGACTTTAGTGCAATGATGATTTAACCCAAGATAAAATGTTCAGGTATTTCCATGTATGCATGTAGTCTTTGAAATGAAACATGATTGAAAATAAATGTAAATAATGATTCCCTCTCAATTGAGGGTATCAAAAAATATTGTAGTTTATTGTCATACTGGACAAAAGTGTTGTATAGTTTAACATCGTATAACAAGGATGAAAGTGAACCAATGTAAAGATTTTGATTCTAGAGGCGGTTTCACAAATCAACATCGTATGAGATAGAGGTGAACCGATGTGAATAGATAGGTTTTGGGCTTGAACGTTGGGAGGTTGCCTACGTACCCAGCCTGGAAGGCAAGGATCAAAGTCCGCGTAGTTTAATTAAAGAATGAATTAACAATCAAGTTGTTCTCGGGGACAACAACCTCAAAAATGATGTTGTTGGGACTTACACATGGTTAGTATCCCAGAGAGAGTGTTATGGTTGAGGTTTTCTCTAAGATCACGTGAGTCATACTCGTTGTGAGAAACAAGAGGTAACAAAAACCTTAACGATGCATACTTTAATGTCATGTAGGACATATAAAGGGACTATGTAGTTTAAAGTCTTATAGTTAGGACTATTGGTGTTGCACAATTTAGTGTCATGTAGCAGGGAAAAAGTATAATTTAATGTCATGTAGGACATATCAAAGGACTATGCAGTTTAAAGTCTTGCAGTTAGGACTATTGGTGCTGCATATTTTAGTGTCATGTAGCAGGGACAAAGTACAGTTTAAAGTCATGTAGGACATATAAAAGGACTTTCTGTACAGTTTAGTGTCATGTAGTTAGGACGATGGAGACAATACAGTTTAACGTCATGTTGGAAAAAAAGACGACTGTGCAGTTTAATGTCATGCAGTAAGGACAAAATAGTACACCATTTAACATCATGTTGGACGTATTGGGGACTTTTTTCATAGTTTAATGTCATGTTGGACGAAAAAGGGACGATACAGTTTAGCGTCATGTTGGACAAAAGTGTGAATAGTTTAAGGTCATATGCATGGACTGTGGATGGTGCAGGTTAATGTCATACTGAACGTAAGGGACTTCTGTACAGTTTAGCATCATGTAGTTAGGACTTCACAGTTTAATGTCATGTGAGACGAAAGGAATTCAAATAGTTTAATGTCATATGTATGGACCGTTTCTGTATAGTTTAACATCATATAGAAAGGATGATGAAGGGGACACAGTTTAACGTCATGTTGGACGTATGTGAAAATAGCTTAGGGTCATATGCATGGACCGTTGATGATGCAGTTTAACTTCTTGTTGGACGGTGGTGCAGTTTAAGGTCACACCGGACCACCGATGATATATTTTGTGTTTATACAAAATACTTCTTCAAAAATTTGGCATTGGTTGTAGTAGTGATGAGTTCTCCATCCATCGAGATTAATGAATAAGCTCCATTGGAGTAGACACTATGTATTGAGTAAGGTCCTTCCCATTTTATCATAATCTTGGGAGGTTTCTTTCCTGGTATCATTAGAGTTCTGGGAACTAATACCAATTCTCCCTAAGTGAATGAATGAAGATGAACTTTTTTGTTAAAATCTCGTGCTATTCGATTCTGATAGTCTTCCAAGTGGTGGAAAGTGCACAATATTTTCTCATCTAACTGTTCCAATTCATTCAATCTCTTTTGATATTGTTCATCTATAGATGATTGATCACAAATGGAAACCCTGAGCGAGGGTAGTTGAACTTCAATTGGAAAGACTGCTCCCATTCCATATACCAATGAATATGGAGTTGACCGAGTTGCAGTGTGGGTGGTAGTCTGATAAGCACATAAAGCATGAAAGAGTTTATCATTCCATGATTTCTTATCGTTATCCACCATCTTTTGTAGTATATTTGAATGAGTCTTGTTGAAAGCTTCTATCTAGCCATTGGCCGCTGCATGATACCGAGATGAATGGTTGGATTTGATGTTGTATTCTTGATACAATTTCTTCTCCTTGGATGAATAAAAGTTGGTGCCATTTTCCGTCAATATGGTATGAGGGACACCAAATCTGGTAATGATGTTAGACTTGATGAAGCTAACAACACATTTAGAGCAGACTTCCTTGAGAGTTATTGCCTCTGACCATTTGGAAAAAAAGTCAGTAGCAGTAAGAATGTACTTAAACTGCTTGGTCGTAGCTGAAGGGTAAGGTCCCACCACATCCATTCCCCATGTGGAAAATGGCCATGAGTATTTAGCTATATGAAGAAACTCTGGATTTTGATAAATGAAGATGTCATGTACTTGGAATGAATGACACTTCTTTGTGAAATCAACACAATCTTGTATCATTGAAGGCCAAAAGTATCCAAGCCTTCAAATCTGATCAGACAGTCTATGTCTGGACTGGTGGGCACCACAGACTCCTGCATGCACTTCTTTCATGACAGCCATCGTCTCTTCACCATCAATGCATCTGAAGATAACTCCATCAAAACCATGTTTGTATAGAATTTTCTCTTGGTGATCTGGGCTATCATAAAGAGTAAAATTGACCACACATTGCCAGATTTGTTCTTTCTCGGCTCTATCAGGTGGAAGTGTTCCATTTTGAAGGTATTCTCTAATAGGTGACATACATCCTGTAGTATGACCATACGATTCAGAAATGGGACTAATTTCATTAATTTCCTCTATTCTGATTCAAACATAATGTGAAATTGCACGATGGTGGGAAATACTGATGGTTGTCTCATCCCAATTTGGATCTTCCAGAGCTGTGGCTATATTAGCCAGTGCATCAGCTTGAGCATTTTTTGATCTTGGGACATAAGAAAATGTTGGTTCCGAAGGGAATTATTCCATTAAATCTCTGACGTAATCATAAATAGGCATTATTTCTTCTTTTCTGATGGCATAATCCCCATTCACTTGTTTGATTACCAGTTCTGAATCACCTTTCACCTTTAAGTGATTAACTTGTGCTGGAAGCGCTAATTCCATGCCTATGATGAGAGCTTGGTATTCTACTTCATTATTGGTACCACCTTCCCCCAATAAGAAGGAATAAGGTAACACTGCCTTTTCTAGAGAAATGAGAACAATTCCTAAGACAACTTTGTTGAATTTAGGATTTTCCATTTTCCTCCCTATTGGACTTCTGGAAGCACCATCAAAATACATTTCCCATGCTTGAGGACTTTCTTGAATAGAGAAGACTTCCTCATCAGGGTGTTCAATATCTGAAGATGTGTCTTCCACTGAAGGGTGTTCATCCAGGAAATCAGCTAGAGCTTGGCCCTTTAACGCCTTTTGAGACACATACTAAATGTTGAATTGCTGCAAAATAACTGCCAACCTTGCCATATGTCCTGTAAGCATTGGACGACTAAGGATAAATTTGACAGGGTTATTGCGAGATACCAATTGGACCTCATGATGTTGCAGGTAGTGTCTCAACTTCTGAACTGCAAAGATTAATGCCAGTAAGCACTTCTCAATACTTGAATACCGGGTTTCTACTTCAAGAATAGTTCGAATGAGATAGTAGAGGTTGTTTTCATTCCCAGCATCATTCTTTTGAGCAAGAAAGGCACCCAATGATCGCTCTAGATCTGTCACGTAGAGGATAAGTGGTCTTCCTTCAATAGGTGGCATGAGTACCGGTGTACTCTAGAGGTATTTCTTGAGAATATAGAATGGTTCTTGATATTCTTCGGTCCACTGGTAAGTGACTCCCTTCTTCATCAATTTGGTGAAGGGTAAACTTTTTCCTGCCAAATTGGCGATGAAATGCCGAATATAGGCTAAGTGTCCTTGAAGTCCTCTTAATTATTTCCAATTTTTTTGAGGTGACATACCAAGGAATGACTTGGTATTCTCAGGATCTACTTCAATACCACGATGGCGTACAACAAATCTGAGAAATTTTCCTGAGGTTACCCCAAAATCACATTTTAAGGAGTTCATCTTAAAATTATGTTATCGAAGCTTGCAGAATACAACTTCCAAATCAGACAAGTGATTAGAATGTTGTTTGGATTTAACCACCATATCTTCTAGATATAATTCACCAAACTTCCCTAATAAGAGTTTGAAGATACGATGCATGACACGCTAATATGTTTCACCTGCATTCTTTAAGCCAAAAGGCATTAACCGGTAGCAAAAGACACCCTGAGGGGCTCTGAAGGATGTGGAATCCATTTCTTCTGGGTCCATTTCGATCTGATTATATCCAGAATATCCATCCATGAAGTAAAGTTCTTAATAGACAACTCTTTCATCAATTAATAGTTCTGTAATCGGAACTGGGAAATCATCCTTAGGACAATGCCGATTAAGATCTCTGAAATCGATGAAAACTCTAATTTGTCCAATCTTCTTCTTTACAGGGACAATATTAGCCAACCACTTGGGATACTAAACTTCCCTGATGAAGTTAGATTTGATAATCTTATCCACTTCAGCTTCAATTTTTGATGCATAAGTTGGGTGTGTTCTTCTCGCGGCTTGCTTAAATCATCGATGTTCTTCTGGTAAACCGAAATGATGAGTAGCAATATCAGGATCAAGCCCGAGCATTTCTGTATAGTTCCAAGCAAATATATCTCTATTTTTATTTAGAAAAGAAATATACATTTCTTTCTCTTCAAGAGTCATGACCTCAGTTATTATAGTGGGGCGTGGATCTTCTTTTGTACCCAGATTTATTTCTCTGAGTTCATCCATAGTGGTAGAGATACCTTCTTCAAATGTGGGAGGAGCATCTCTGAGATCTTCCACTTCTTCTTCATGAGTTATTTCTTCTGTTTCTACTTTCATAGTAGATGACAAAGCAGAATTTCCATGATCAGGAGAGATGTCAAAATTTACATATCTTGAAGAAGAATCTTCCATTTCCGACCCGATTGATGATGAAGGGTCTTATTTGGGTAATAAAGAGGAGATGATGGATTAATAATCGACATCATTTTTCACCTCCAATGTTGCTATTACCTCTTTTGGAATAATTGGCGAAGTATAGACTTGTTGGATTTCAGTAGATGAAATGAAGACGTCACCATTTGTGCTGTCATCACTGCTTGGTGGGTTACCAATTTCTCCCATGTTGTCTGGATCGATTGTCGTGATTGACATTATGGATCTTTCCATAAGAGTATTTTGATTTGGGTCTATCTTGTCAGTTTGACTGATAGGAAACACATAATCTATACTCACATGTGTAAATGGATTTACTGGAATCTTCTCTAAACCATATGGAGCATTGAATTTGGTAATCTCCTTTGTTGTCTATTTCTCCCTTCCCTTCATGTGATAGAATTCCGCCTCAATGTATTGAGACTCACATGTCTTGAATGGGACCTTATCACCATAAAATGTCCCAACTTGACCATCGAAACAATATTTGAGACATTGATGGTATGATGAAGGGATAGGCACATGTTGATGTAGCCAGGGTCTTCCAAGCAAGATGTTGAAAGCTTAGTCTTGATCAACAACCCTGAAATCTGAATTGGATACAAGATCTCCAAACTGAGTTATGAGTGTAACTTCGCCCAGTGATTCATGTTTATTTTTATCATATCCTTATAACATCATAGTAGAAGGAGATAAATCAGATTCCATGAGGCCCAATCAACGAAGTGTATGAATGGGCATGAGGTTGACTCCTGAACCATTGTCAATGAAATCTCTTCGGACGTCTATTCCATTGACCATGCCTGATAAGTACAAAGGTCTAATATGATCATGCACAGCATCATCTTCATATTCATCATTAAAAGATATTATTACATGGCATTCTATAGGATTATTCTCTATGTGATAGACTTCAGCTATAGCAATTTCAGTTTCGAACTCTTGAGGACTTGACAAAGCCTCGATGAGTGCCTCCTGAAGATCTTTTGACAGATTCAAAGGATCCAGAATTGATAACTTGGCTGGTACTTGGGCCAGGTGTTTCAATACATCATACTTTTTTATCCAGAGGATTGCATTTCCCAATAAGAACATGTGGTTTAGCAGATACCTTGGAAGCAGATGCTTTGGAAGTTGATGCATCTTGTATTGGTATTGGAGTTGGAAATATTCCTGGTTTTGGAAGATTAGACCGATTAGATCCATTTAATTGCTGAGAGGAAGAAGGTGGAACCTTCAACAGGTATTCCAAAATAACAGTGCCAGGACTGAAATTTCTATTGGTAGACGAAATTTCTTGTTCATACTGAGCTCACTGAAGGGCTCTACCATGAGTTTCTGCTGCGTACGCAGTTCTAGCAGGGGTAGAATTAGAATAGTGGATTCTGAAAGATCCACATATTCCCCTATATCCTGAGCCTCTGGAACTTCCTCTGATTCCCCTATTTGATACAGGGAATTCAGACTCATCGAAATCGAAACTACGATTGGCATATGGATACGTTAATTGAATCATATTAACAGAACCAAAAATTAACTCTTCGTCTGATGAAGACTCTTCTTGATTAGCCTGTTTAGGCTGTGCCGTTTGGTGGGGTGGTGCCTGTTGATTTGAAGTAGATGGCATGAAGTCTGCCAGAGTCAAAGACAACTTAGGCTTTGACAAATACTCACCTTCTTCTTATTCTTTTTCTTTCTCTGAATCATGCCTTTTCTCTGAGTACTTTCCCTCTGATGAAGAGTGTTTTGCCGCAACATTCATGGCATAAGACGCAATCGGTTTCTTTAATTTTGTTCCCAAAATAGCATGAGTTCGGTTGATTGTCTTTCTGAGCATCCAATCATCATGCTTTTGTGCATTTTTTCTTTTGACTTCTTTCCATTCGCCTTCCTCCTCTAGAACTCTAGCAGTAACACATGCTACCTGTGCTGAAGAACCTTTCAGTTTGACTTGCCCCAAGTCGACCATCTTTTGCACGAGGTATTTGAAGACAAAATACTCTTGGATGGGATGCCCCAACATTTGATGAAAAGGGAAATAATTGGGACGGTCTTCATCTCCTTCTTTATTTGGCCTCTTAGGCCTTGACAATTGAACCAGATTATTTTTTTGATCCAAAATGAAGTACCCAGGTACTTTTTCATTTCGGAAAGAGTGTGTTTTTCTCTTCAGATCCTCAAATTTTTTTCGTCTTTGATCTCTTTGATCATCTTGGTGAAACGGCCTTTGTTGTTGGTGTTCAGGAGGTCGAGCCCTTCGAGAAGATGAATTTTTTGAAGTAGAAATAGGTACAGGTGATTGTTTAAGCATAAATGTAGGAGTTTATTCTTTACCAATTATCATTCCTGGATCTGATGTAATTACATGAGATTTAGCCTAGCCAGTATAAGGGAATCTTCAATCTGCTGAGCGATTGAAGTAAGGTCTCAAAACACTCCTGTGTATTTCACAGGGATTAACGGCGTGTGTAATTCGTCATGTAGATTTGCCACAAAAATTGGCAACAATACCTCTTTAGGGAGTGCTAAGATTAGGGAATATGTTAATCCCTTTTAGTGAGAAATGAATTCTGAGACCCTTTAATTCTCTCTTTTCTTATAGTTTCTAAGATCGAAAACGGTTGTCTTTGGAAAAGTTGAGCTGAAGAGAAGAAGGAATTGTTGACGGAGATCTTCCCATCCAGTAATTGACCGGTATTGCAAGCTTGTATACCAGACAAAGGCTGGTCCTTTCAAGGTCCATACGAAGCATCTGATTTTTAATACTTCTTGGTGCTCCAGAGTTCCCATCATAGGATCACAAAAAGACACGTAATGCGTTAAATGTTTTTCAGGGTCTCCTGATCCATTGAAAATAAGTAATACAGGGTTTCCAAAACTAGATGGAGGAGAGATTGAATCTACCCATTCAGGGTAAACTTTTTTTTCTGGTTGAACCTATTCTCATTTACCTTCCATAGTTTCTAACTGAGCTGTTAATGACTCAATGGTAGTTATTAACTTTTGAGAAACATCCGGTTGAACTTGGACTTGGGTAGGTGCAATGTCTAGAGCTTGGACAGATGTGGTGGTTGGTGATGCAACTGATGGTGGCACTACCAACTGTTTTTGCACTTGACCCGTAGGATTAGACCTATGAGGGTGTACTGATAGAGGAGGAAATTCTTGACCCATCTCAGTAGCTGCAACAAATTCCCTTGGCCGAATGACTCCATCACGCTTAAGAAGAAGACTAGCATGAAGTAGTTCGGCATTCAACCTCATTAATTCCTTCATTTATTTCTCCTGTTGTGACAACCTTTGCTCTAGTGAGAACGATTGGCCTTCTCCAGAGGAAGGATATGTAATCTGATTCTTTCCCCTCCCTTTGTTGGATCCTTTTCGGAGAGGGGGAAGTGGGTTACTTGAAGGATTACCTAGGTTCTGAGTAACCCTTTGATTTCGTGTATGCACACCTTCTTCATTTGTGTCGGTGCGTACATCTTATTGAGTAGGAACCTCTTCATCTGTGTCCCCTGAGTGAGCCTCATCTGGTGGATCAGCAACAACGACATTGATGACATTGATTGATGCATAACGCATCGCATCCCTTCTATCAGCATTTCGGTGATATTTTCTTCTTCCATGTCTTTGATGATACATTTCCTTTTGTTGATTCGATCCCTATGGAACTTCTTGATGAACCATAATTTGGAAGGAATCTCCTGATAATTTGGCTCTTCATTCCTCTTCAGGCTTCTTTCCCAATCGATAAATGACTAACATTCTTTGATGAGGGGATTGATGATTTGAAAAGCTCCCCAGTCCGGTGGACTGTGCCTGTTCCTGCTATCCCCGCTCAACTCCTCGAATCCTATTTGTTGATTCCAAGGGTTGGTTTAAAAGAGTCCCCAGTCTAGCAAGCTTGGGTGGATCTTAACATTATATGTCTGAGACTTTCTTAAAATCTCTCCTGATCTTGCGAACCGTAGTCCGGAAATTAGCTGGATGCATTAACCTGTATCCAATTTTATCACCTGGTTCAAAAGACTGTTGGATGATTTCTAACACTTCTGTCACTTGATGATGTGCTTTCTCCATACGAGAGGCATGTTCAATATTCTCCTTTGCTTGATGCAAGAGTAATTCAACAACTTGTTCTCTATATTCTTGATTTTGAGAGGAACTTGTTGAGGCATGTTCTTGGGAAAGCTTTTGATTACAAACAAAGCCCATTGACTGTGGCCGGCCATGGGCAATAACATTGCATGAGACCATTTTCGGAGGGCTTTGCTGACTGAAGAGCACCGTGAAATGTAGTGCTCCATGAACACCCCATCCTCTAACATGAATGTCAGCTGGGGAATTGGAAATTAACTAACGTAATCTTCTTAGTATGCCAAGGCATGAACGTTGAAGGGCTCTCTGCTTCTTTTCAGGCTTCGGATATCGAGAGATTGATAGAGATGCAAAATCAATCTGACGTTGTAACCCTTCTATTATCTTAAAGTGATTTTCTTATTCATCATAAGATAATACTTTCTTCTTCAACTGAAATAGAGTTTTCCATATATTGAGATGAATATCATGAATTCCATCTTCCGTCAACATCTTTGGAATGTAATACTGAGAGTCAGCCAGAGGCCAAAACATGACTGGTACTTCACCTTTTGCTAGTTTTTTTCTCATGTTCATCATTTCCTCTTCATCATTCAATGAATATTCTTCTACCTGATTTGACCATAGTTGGTGTTTCCTTGTTTCTTCATCAGATTCAACAATATTGGTAGAGAAATCATTGATCAAACTAGAAGATGCATGACTTAGGGGTGGTTCAGAGAATGACCTACACCCTGGGCTATCTTCTGATTGAGAAAGTATTTCACCTGCTAGCGATGAAGCATAATACATGACTGGTTTTGCATTTGCAAGTGCCTCAAGATAAGAGGGATTTCTCGGCACTACATTGTCCACTGGAACATTTTACGGGTAATGTACATCAATACTGTGGAGGGGACTTTCGCAGAAAAATTCATAATCATGGGGAGGACCACCATAATGGGTTACAACAAAAGATGATATCCATTGCTCTTTGTTCTTCTGACCACATAGAGGGTTCCTGTGGCTCTCATCTGAAGATGAAACTTCGAGATCGACCGAATTTCCATGAAGCACTCCTTCATGATGAATTTTCTGTTGAAGACCTTTGGAATTAATGTTCCCACTATTGAGAAATGAGGGAGTAGAATTTTGAATTCCAACAGATAACTGTCTGAGGGCTTCAAGAACTCCTACATCGAGCATGGCCTTGTTACATTTTGGATCTTGATCTCCTGACTGTGTTGGGTGGGTCTTTTTCTTAGACGCCTTCTTACTCACCTTGGAAACCACTTGTTGATAAAAGTGGCTGCTCTGAGCAGGTGTATGTGCCTGATTAGGAGAAATGGCCAGGTTAGGCTGACGATCTCCACTCAAATCAGGTGTATGTTCCTGACTTGGTTGTCCGTATGATATGGGGGATTATTCCCCACAACCCCCTTGGACTGGAACAGATGTGTGTGTCTGTTCTGGAGTGAATTTTTGATGTGTCACTCCACTGGTAGGGATAGATTTATGTGTCTTTCCCTGATATGCCGCTGAAGTTGTTACAATCTTTTGGCAGGAATCCAGAATATGAGTAGGTATTTGCTTCTGCTCTTTCACCATTTATAGAATATACTTGGTGACTTCAGCTGCCGGAACGGGGATATACGTCCATTCTGTGATTGGGGTAGGTGTATATGCTTGCTCCTGTCCTCCTTTTCCTGTCAGTGAATCCTGACAGTACTCAAGTGTGGGGGTAGAGAGTTGAGTCTGCCTCCTGTTTGTCGCCGGAGCATTCCGACTGACCACTCCGTGTGCTACCAAGAGAGACTGTTGGTAGGCTTGATTAGTATGAGCATGTGTATGTGCCTGCTAATTTCACTTCGCCGAATGTGGTTGATGAACTCCATAATATGTAGTCAGACGATCCTGCTGACTAAATGATTATGTATAAACATGAGTATGTTCCTGCCTATAGTACTCCACCAGAATTGCCTGGCAGGATTGGTATGATGCTGCCAGATGAGTCTGCTGGACAACGGAATTAAAATGGGCAGGTGTGTGTGCCCGCTCATTGCTGGCCACCAAGTTAGGTTGTTGGACTTCTCCGGAGATGGTAGAGATGGGAACCTGCTCACTATTAACCGGATTTTTCCTCTGGTAATTCATCTTGCCTTCCCAGGTTCGAGGAACCTGAGCCGAACGCCTGGAGTCGACACCCTCATCATGTTGAGGGCGCACTACCGCACGAGTCTGGTGGCTATTGTTAATGAGATCCCTCGGGAAGGACTCCTGCTTCCTTGAATTAAGGCCCTGAGGGACCTGCTCATTCACCTCCCCAGAATATGGGAGTGAATGTTGATTGCGTTAAGGGGATAACGACCTGAAATGGTTGGAGACGGTGGTTAGCACCGCCTACTTCTTGATCACTGGTCATCGTTGTTCGGACGACTGGTGTGATTTGTTCACTTGAAGGGCTTGTCAGGTAGCCTCCAGAGTTGGGATGGTACCGTGTTGATGGTACTCCTTAACCAGCGCATTTGATACCCAGCGTTGAAGACGCTGAGTAGGTGATTTCATCCTCAGAGCGGACGATGATCCAGCAGGAGTAGCAGCAGTGGCATTTGCAGCAGTAGTATTCACAGGTGTGAACTTGAGAGCATCCATTCTGGAAATGCAGAAGATCTTGGAAAAGAGTTCCTATTTGATATAACAGATGTAATCAAGATAAATTCAGCCACTACATCTTTTGGATGAGAACATATGCCAATGATTTTTTTTTGGCCCTCTCATTGATTTTTAAATAGGGGCCTAACAAATACGTAAAACATCATTTTAACATGGTTAAGGATTCACGTCGGGTTCACCATTTTTTATTTCCCTCGGAATTTGGGGATGACCTCCTTGATTGATGGTTCAAACATTCCAATTGGTTTCTAATAGGTTTGTTCGTTGAACCAGAAACATCCAATGATTCCACATCCATTTGGACCTACTTTCCAAAGGTAGGCCCTCATTAGTTTTTGGATTGATAAGGCTTAGGAATTTTCATTGGTCGAGAGGATGGGAGGTTAGACTCATCACACCTTTTTAGGGGAATTATTGTCTACTCCAGGACCCTCTTTATAGATTTAAGTTATGTTCATGAATACTTATTACATTACAAAGTATAAAATGAGCTTTCCTTCAGATCTGAAAATCAATGATTAAATATGTAAGAAATTTAGAGAATATTTAATATATATTCTAGGTTCTTCATCGATATATAATCGTCTGTATTTATTAGAGATTCTTTGTCAATCGTATCCTTTGACACATGTATATAGAAGTCTCTTGGTCATTATGATGACCATACTGGTTTTAAAGCCACTCAGTGGGGCACTTGAAGTTTATTGTCATTCAAAAGGACATGGATTATTTCAGAGTTGGGATCGAACACGCAGATGGGCTACCTACGTATCCTTTGTTTAGAAAAGGAATCAGAACCCACGTAGTTCGAGTAAGGGAGTATGATGTTTATGATTGATGGCTCAAAGAAGGATGTCATAATTACTTGTTCACTCTAAGCTCACGTGAGTCATGCTCAGTGTGAGAAACAAGTGGTATTGGTAAAAATCAGACAATTGTGCCATGAAAGTTGAAATCATAAGAAATAATGGGGGACTTATGTATGTATGACTTCCCAGATAAATGAAGATTAGGATTTACTTCAGGGATGAAATCCAGGAACATGGTCTATAAAGGTATATGTGCTTCATGGAGATTTGAATACTCTAACATGGGGCTTACTCCTGAAAAGGAGGCCCAAATTAGAAGAGGACTTATGATTGGGTTTTAATCCTGAGAAGGAATCCCATATCAAAGGTAAATTAGGACAGGTTAAGAGAAATTAAGACTGGGGCTTACTCCTGAAAAGGATGCCCAGGTTAAGAGACTTGAAAACAATTAAGGGACTTGGGGCTTACTTTTGAAGAGGATGCCCATATTTGAGACTGGGGATTACACCTGAAAAGGAGGCCCAGGTTAATGATTATGACTGGGTCTTATTCCTAAAAAGGAGGCCCAAGTTAAGAATTATGACTGGGGCTTACTCCCGAAAAGGAGGCCCAGGTTAAGAATTATGACTGGGGCTTATTTCTGAAAAGGAGGCCCATATTAAAAATTATGATTGGGGTATATTACTAAAAAGGAGGCCCAGGTTAATGAGTTCTCTCAAATTAAAGGATGAGGTTGAATTAATGAAATCTCAATCTTTAGTGACATAAAGATGTGTAAATCACTAGGTTTTGAGAGATATTACATAGAATTCCTTTCAGATAAGGAAGTAAAATCCTGAAATCATGCCATAAATGGATTTGAAGAGTGTCTTGAAGACTGAATCTTCAATAGGAGAGGTGGAATGGCTTAAAAGGGGTGAAATGGGCAAGAAGGGAACCCAAAAAGGCAGGGGCGCGCAAGTCCTGGAAGGCGTGCAGGTACTACGTGGGTGCACAATTCCTGGTCGCGCAGGTATACCTACGCGACACATGGGTACTTGCAAGACGGTTAACCAGCAGGGTAATACTTGAGCAACTCTTGTTTAAAGCCTTTAGAATCATCTTTAGGTTCTTCCAGAAGAGTGGCACGCAAGTTCTATTGAAGGAGTTAGGCGGTGCGCAAGTGTGGCCATTTCCCTTAGGGGCTGGCCACTCAGGCACACAAGTGTTGATGAGTTTCAACACTTAGTCCTTCCTCCCCCTCTTTATATCTTCTTTTCTAGGTAAGAAATTTCCTTAGAAGTGTTTCGGAAGCTTTGAGAAGAGACTAGGGCGTCGGGAGCTCAAATCTGAGATTTTGGAAAAAACTTCCTCTCGAAATGGGGGGCCCACTGGGTCTATTTATAAGCTGGAGAAGACCCTGGGCGGTTATCACTTAGGGCGCGCAAGTGTACTTGCATGACCATTGCGGTGCGCAAGTGTACTTGCGCAACCATCGTAGACCTTGCACGACCCTTGTGCAACATTCTTTTTATTCCTTCCTTTGTCAATTTTTTGATATTTGTCCAAAGGTTGAATCACTTTGAGTTAAGATAATCCCCTTTTCCAATCATTAGACAATGTGACGAAAAGGGAGCGTCACCATCATGTAGACTCTTATTCTCCCCCACTATGATCTATTCATTATGTCAAAACTCGAGGTGAGTTTGATGATCTTTTTATCCAGAAAAAAAAACTTATCAATATGATGGAATTTCTCATCCATTTAGAATCTGAGTTTCTTGAGTAATATGGTCAGTCTGGTTTTCACCAATTTTAATGTGAGGTGATTTCTTCCTTTTCATCTTAAAATTCATTAACAACAAAATAAAATACCTGAATACGATCATCCTTATCAGCTTGGTCCTAAAAAATATGATTTATAGATATACCAATCTTAGAAAAATAAGATCAGATATTTGAAATTCTATCACATGCACACAACTGAAGTAAAATACAACATCTTGTAATATATTTATAGTCAGAACATGTGGATTTAAGAATTTCACTATAATGATATGGAAAACATGTTAAGGCCAAACTATACTTGTTGGTATAATTAAGGTAAAAAATCAATGGGTGTTCATACGATGAACAAATTCCTTGGAGTAATATGATAAAAGAGTATTGGAGACAATGTCTAAAATATAATGCCATCTTAATAAAATAATTTCCTCCCCTAAATATTTCCAACCTATTCAATTAAATGACTCTCCATACATGTAATTCAAAATTTACCTATACTAAGAGTCTACTAATGATTTAGTAACTTCTAACCTAACATATCCTATAACAATTTATCGTATCCCCTAATGGTGGATCCTATGGCTAATCAGGATTATATACCATGACCTAGTTGACTTGTTGCATCCTATAATGTGATAGTTATATTTCCATGTGGTATGTGAAAGGTATGTGTCTATGGTATTCATCACTTAATGAATATGTTAATTAGTTTATGACCAATATAAACATTCCCACACCTATAAATACAATAAATCCAACAAGATTTATATTATGTATTATAATATCTTGTGGTGGATGATGATACTGATAATTTTTACTTTTTCTCTAGTAATATGATCATTATGTTCATACAATTTATATTATGACATTTATGGTTCCTTTTCAGTCAATGGTAAATGACCCCTTAGTTATGGATGATGGTTTGGGTTGGATGTTGATTCCATTTGTATATGAGAGTAGTATAATGAATTGTAATTGTGGAATAAAATTTACTTTCATAAATTTTGTTAATAATTTTAAGTGTTAATAACTTGAAAATAATGTATTACAAATATGATCATAATATAATATCATAATGCATGCTGTAATCAATTATTTGAATACATATTGATGTGACAATAGTGCATTTAAATTCGAATTTAGATAATACATCTGATTATGTCTGGTTGTATTATAATGAAGAAGTTGGGTTAAAATCCATTTTTCTGTTGTCCCATACATTATATTTCTCTTTGGGAATACTTATCATATAATTATATTCGTCTATATTTTTAGTGTCAAGATACTTCATAATTTCTTCCAGTTTTATTGTTTTAGTTTTTGTTGACATCTAATCCACTATAATTCATAAAAAAATTTCTACATATTTTTTATAGAACCATTTTCTGTAGAAAAACTAAGACATTAAAACTAGATGAAATGAAAAAGTATCATGACACTGAAAATGTTGATGCATATAATTATATGATAAGGATTCCCAAAGTGAAATGTAATGTATTGGACAAAATAATAAGGGATTTGGACCCAACATGGTCATTATAGGCTCGTGAGACATAATCAGAAGTATTATCTACATTTGAATGTAAATTAACCATTTTCGCAACATTAATTATTCTAATAATTAATTATTTCAATTGTTATGGTATTATATTATTATCGTTTAAGTTATACATTTATTATTTTAAAGTTATTAACAATTAAATTTATTAGTGAAATTAATTTAAGTAATGGTTTATTTGAAAATTATGATTCATTGTACTATTTTCATCTATATATGGCTTTGAAATGAAAACCAGACCACGATCCTAGCACGAGGGGTCATTTACCATTGACTGTAAAGGCATTATTCATGTCACAGCATTCCTTGGTTTAACATGGTGATCACATTTGGAGGATACAAAGTACACATTATCATTATCATCAACTACCACCAAATATTATTATCCCTTATATTCAACTTTTTGGATTTTAGGTTATTTATATGCGTGAGTATTTACATATTGATCATCAACTAATTAATATATTATTTCAGTGATGGAGACAAGAGACACATTCTTTTCACATACCACATGTAAATATGACTTTCAAGTTAAAGGATGTGGCATATCAACTATGTCATGGTATATAGGCATGAGTATCCATAAGATCCACTATTAGGGATTAGGACAAATTGATATATGACATGTTCGGTTTGTGGTTCCCAAATGATCCGTGGGCTCTTATTGGAGGTCAATTATGCATGAAATTTATAGAAAGTCCTTTAAATGATTTGTTTTGTGGTATTGACGAAGAGTATTCTTACAGGATTATATTTTATGCATTGTCGTCAATACACTTTTCTCATATTACTCTGTGAGATCTGTTCATCATATGAATCTCCCATTAATTTATGATTATGTCTCAATAGTTACATGTGAAGAGGGGGTATTGTTTAGGACCTAATTAATCTATTATTTTGGAATTAAATGTTGTTTTTGCCAATGGGATCCCTATCATAGTCGAGTTGACGTCTCTTCTCATAGGTGTTTCACTTAGGGACCACAACATCAATTGAGATATCATAGAAATTAACCTAATTATCACTGTTAAATTCACAACAGGTCAAACCAACACCCACTATTTAGTTTTGTATTTTATCAATAAATACAAGGATATTATGGGTAAGTCACAGATGTTCTACACACCACGTGACAAGGGAATATGGCGTTCAATAATCAAAGCATATAAAGATTTTATGATATTAAATGCTAGTTGTTTTCTAATTTGGACACATCATTATAGAAATGAATATAATAGTGGTTAGATATGTACATGGACTCAACTACATTTGGTTCCCATGGAATACACTTTGGTGGATTAGAGTTTTGAATAAAGATTTATAATTAAGATGGTCTCAATTACTTTCATTGTAGCATGTTGAGGAAAGAAATTGGCATATCTTGGAATTAAATGTATCATTATTTTTATGTTTTTCGTTTGTATTTGATCTACATGATCGCAAAAATGTTTTTTAGGTTTTAAAATACTGGTTGCACAGACATGGAAGAAGGTAACAATCCAATTCATCTAATTGAAATTTATTGATATTTATATCCATCAATCAATGATTGAAATTTATAATTTATTCTGATTAAAATTACTTTGAATTTGTAATTATGTTTAACATATAAGAAAATGTTTTAGTTCCAAACACAAATAACATGGTTCTTGAATGAAAAATCACGAAAACATTGTATATCATCAAGGAATGTGGTTTTTCTTCCAGTTATGACATCCTGACCTTTCTCACTTGACAACAGTGGACAAACCAATGGCCATATGGCCTTAGGAATGTAACCTCATATGCTAGTGGTTGCTGAATAACATCAAGGGTCTGTAAGAGTATAGTGGGGAGACTCTCTCATCATGATCATAGTGTAGCATAATGAAATCATAATAACAATGAATAGTGAAAGCATAATAAATAGAAGAACCAGTTGTAAAATAAGTTAACCATCAAGATACCATAAATAATTTGGTAGAAACTGTAATTATGTCCATATAAAAATGATATAAATCATTTCATCATATAAAAATGTTCATATATGGGATTCCAAGGAGTACACATGTAAAACATACTTTACAAAAATGAAAAAATACCGAAATATATCTCTCATGGCATCATGATAATAATATCGGTCCTCTTATCTTGTACTCTATCCTAGTATAAAGAAATCATGCATCCATATTATGATGATTACCCTTTTCCCAAACTATATTTGTGATGTCTATCTGGGTACCAATTGAACGCCCAAACATGGTGTAAGATATTCTCATGAGGCCACCACTAAGGATGTCTAATTCTATCTAGTTTGTGAATATATAAATAATTATTTTGTAGGTAATAGTATAAACTATGAATGGAAATACATAATCACAAGTTAAATTTAGTTACGAATAGGAAACCCATATAATACCACTAACTTCGTCCTATTTTGAAAATTTCTTTGAAGGATTATGCATTTAAAATTTTATTTATAAAATTTTTTATGGACTCGGCTGATAGACAAGGTGTCTCTTATGGATCATATCAGTAAAAGGGATGAAAAAATTCCATAACAATTAAAACATTCTTTGTGAAATAATAATGGTTGTCTTTTATTGAATGTACTAACTGAATTCTAGTATGTTCTTTGACTTCATAGATGCATCAGTTCAATTAAATTACAAATAAATTGATAGGAAAACCTGTGCTCATCCTAGGTGTACCATATGAGGAAGAAAGATATCACTCCAGGTATACTATAAACTCATCACCCTATAAGCCTATTGTAAAGACCTAGAAATTCCATATAATATTTTTTTTTAAATTATTAGGGATTGTTTCAAGGCTGTGAAATCTGACGGTCCGTGATTCTGAGGCCCGAAATGATCTGTCGAAGTTTTTTTATGTTTTAATTAGCACGCATAACCAGTGTTCCTGAAAAGTGTAATAACTCTTAAACAGATTCTCAGATCAGAAATTTGAGGACACCATTGCATTTAAGATGGAAGGTTTACCATAGCTGGACTTAAGTTTAGTCGGCATAGGCCTCCTCTGAGAAAACCCAAAAATGGCATAATTGTAAATAAAATAATTGAATAATGTTATTTTATTTTTCAAATCCTTATAACTCACGAACTGTGACTCAGATTCAAAATCTGATACCACTGCTGAGCTCGTGAGGGTATGCTCTCTTTAGGTAGATACTGCCATTGGCCAGCACGAGCCACCAGTGAATGTTAGTTTTTGGCTGTAAATAAAATAATTAAGCGAAAATTATTTTCTTGTAAAATCCATAACTTCTAAATGGTAACTCGGATTGAAAATATGAGAGTAAAGTTGGGATCATGAGGGCGTTTTCTCCTTTGATGGAGCTTAACCTTGACCAAGGCGAGTTGAGGGTGACTATTAATAATTTTTTGAACTTTTTTTTGGGTACGTTCAGTAAACACCCCAGCGGCATTTCCTATCTTTTGAACTGGAGCTGAGATTAAAAATATGAGGGCACCATTGAATCCGAAGTGAAAAGATTTAATTATGGGAGACTTTACTTTGACCGCAGTAGGTCTTGAGAAAAATTTATGTTCTGTGGCGTTTTAAAAGAAATAAAATAAAATAATTTTATTATTTTATTTTCATTGTATTCCTACAATGGACAAGAAGAGAGTGGGGCCAGTGATGTGTCAAACCATTAAATGGCTTGAACCTAAAATCTATGTAACAACAACATTGGGGAATTAGGAAACTTCTTAATTACTGAGCCACCGTTAATTCTCTACATTGTCACTTTCCCTTCCCCTCTTTTATTTATATGGAGCTTGGGGAGGGGTATCAGCACTGCAGATCCAAGCAATGAAGGTTTGACCAAGTGCTGAGACACCAAAACCATGAAGGACAGAGCCAGTTCTGGTGGACGGTGATGAGAGACACCAAACCATGAACCGAAGATCGACTTATGAGCGGATCCTTTGGAATCTAGTTGCGGAGGACAGAGAACACTAACTGACTTCCACAAACAAGTGCTCACCACTGTTTTTGAGGTAGAGGTTTTATTCTCTTTTAAATTCAAGTGAATTTACTGAACCCTTTAATAATACTTAATTACGAGCTAACATAGAGGGTGTGGGCCTAAAAAACATGGCACAAACCCTCCCCTACTTTTCTACCATTACGCCCTCTGTGGAAGACCGTCGGTGCGGTGGCACCAATCCACTACGAAGGAGACGATGCACTGATGCAGGCCACAACAGGAGGTCGTGACACAAAGTCATGGTAGTCATAGGAGGGGATGGAACTATCCAGCTGTGAAAGAGGAGCAGTGTGCCATCGTGCGACGTCAGTGAGCAGGGGTCCATTGTTCATTAGCCGCGACGGTTGGCACATCATTCGGCCACGGAAGGGGAGGCATCGCGGCCAGCATGCCGCAAGCGATCAGAGGGTCATGGCCAAAGCCATAGCAAAGGCAGAACCCGCACCTCCAGAAGGTTCCACGGTAATCGAGCGGCACCTATGTGGAACCGTCGTTTCACAAAACCGAATGACCTCCATGTCATTCAGGATTCCAAGGGGAAATGTCCCCCCTTTCCATCTCGGGCGGACCATGGCCGAACCGCCTACCCAATGGGCCATGCGCATGGCTGGTCACTCCCCTTTGTGGGCAGGGGCACCCTTTGTGGGCTGCCTCACTTTCTTGTTGGGACGGACGATAGACCAGTGGCTCGAGCCTGTCGGGGACTATCCCAGCCTGGTCGGACCCGAACCGGGTCGGTCCGATAGGGTGTGACCAGACTCGGCCCCAATCGGACCTAGAAACACTTAATGAGCCATAGCGTGAAATACGACCATCCGTTTGACTAACCATCTATGGAACTCATACCCTTGGAGTGAGATGGTCCTCTTGATATACTCTGCTTGTGTTTTGGAGACAGTTGCAGAATGACCAGGTTGGATCGAACCCGACACCAACCAAGCCCCGGTAACTAAAACGATTATAACTCACATGTCGGGCGTCCAATTGATGCACCGTCTATCGTGTTAGAATCCTTACGACATGAAAAAGCATTGGGATACTTCTTTGTGGAGCTTAGTGGTGAAAGAGGTACGACATATATCTCAAGGGAAAGATTCAATGGAACTCGAGCGCATCGGGTGTGAGGAATCCTATGGTTGGATGTAACATTAATAACGGACATCGTTCCTGAGTAGGTCAGAATATTTCAGATCCTATGTGGGTCAACCCTCAGCGATCCTGTCTGGGTCAGTGGATATCGATCCTGTGTGGGTCAGCACTCAACAATCCTATGTGGGTCAGCACATATCGAAACTGTGTGGGTCATATCCTCTATGGGTCAGTGGGTGTTTGTTACCTACAGATCCTGTGTGGTTCAGATCCTATGTGGTACGGTGGGGGTTAGTTACCTATCGATTCATTGTGGGTCATAAGTAGTGTTAGTTAATATAATACGATGATCTAGCTTACGAATAATCATTTATACTAATGTACTTAAGTTATACCTGGTGTGAGATGAGTCTTATATCTTTTTTGTGTTACCTGTGTGGTACTTATATCTTTGTGGTGTTACATGTTTGGTACTTCTACCTTCATGGTGTTACCTATATGGTACATCTATCTTCATGTTGTTACCGGTGTGGTACTTCTATCTTCATGGTGTTACTTGTGTGGTACTTATATCCTTGTGGTGTTACTTGTGCGGTACTTTTAGCTTGTGGTGTTACTTCTGTGGTACTTCTATCTTCGTGGTGATACCAATATAGTACTTCGACCATCGTGGTGTTTTCTTCGTCGTGTTACCTTTGTGGTAATTTTTTCATTGTGGTGATTCTTGTGTGGTACTTCTACATTTGTCATGTTTTCTTCATGGTGTTACATGTGTGGTACTTCTAGCTTCATGGTGTCACCTATGTGGTACTTCTACCTTTGTGGGGTTGTCTTCATGGTGTTACCTATGTCATACTTCTATCATCATTGTGTTACCTGTGTGGTACTTCTATCTCTGTGGTGTTACCTGTGTGGTATTTCTACCTTTGTGGTGTAACCTTTGTGGTATTCTTTCCTCATGTATGAGATGAGTATATCTTGATAACTTAGGTTTATGTATGGACATATCCTTAAGTAGAGTTGATGTCTTGTTTTGTGGTTATTCTTTTGTGGAACTCTAGGATACCTACAGGGGTTTTCGGGTTCCTACTAAGTATCATTATACTCACCCCTGTAAGGGAAATGCCCACACCTTGTTGTGTATTGTAGAGATGACGTTAAGAATTGACTGAGGCTGAGAGATCCCGGACCAGACGGTGCTCGAAGGTGGACTATTTGGGCTGACATGGAGTGCTATGAAGATGATCTGTACCTACCCTTTAGGTAGGATCCTTGTTGAATGATCCAAAATCTTTTTTGTAATTATCAGTTGTACTTGTGCCTTTTTCATTTGGGCATGTATTCCGTCCCTTTTTACATTAAACACTCTTTTACTTTTAGCACACTTTTACTATAATAGTATACCTTGTGGTTACTTCTTGTTGTGTTCTTGGACTGTGTTTCTGTATAGGTTAAAAAGGAAATTCCTTCCAGTTTTAGGGATACTCCTTTCCAATGCAAGTCGCTAGCACCTGGCCTATGAAAGTTCGGCTTGGGGTAGTCACGGTATGGGCCTTGAGGGACGAGTCGTGACAAAGTGGTATCAGAGGAGTCGGTCCTACCGAGGATCTAGGAATCTGGTCTTTTCTATGTGGAAATAGTGTTTAGTGTTATGAATTTTGTTTTCTGTTTGGGGAATCCAGTGTTGGTGCGGCGTATGGCGTATCCATACTCCCGGATACTGAATTCTGATTTCTGACTCTATGCATGAAAACACTGATTGCATGCATTTTTTGGAGAGTTTTCCCTTATGATTTCTTTGAGCCAGCTCAACAGGTATAACTTACTAACTGTGGTGTGCCTGTTTCTTTCAAGATGGTCCATGTAGATAGCCATCCAGGATTCTTGAGAGAGTACATGATGGCGGCCCATCGAGTGATGAGGCTTCGGTGTAGGGCCCTCTTCCAATGTTAGCACCATTGGGTGGTGAAAAACTAGCACCACCACCCGTTGGGTTGCAGATGCCACCAACCCCACTAGAAGTGGGAGCACACCGACTGATCTCATTGCATGAGTTTCAATGGTAGAGAGCTCCAAGGATATAAGGTGAGACAGATTTCTAGGCAGCTGAGAACTGGCTAGATGTTGTGGCTAGAGTTTTCCACCTAGACGGGACACCAGCCGATCAGATGGTGATCCTAGTATCTAGTCTTTATCAGTGAGTGACCATGAGGATGGTCTACATAGTGATGAGGCCTTGGTATGTGGATCGTTTCCCGAGATGGTACCTTTGGATGGTGCACTAGGTATATCACTGCCCGTTGGTCTGTAGTTACAACCAGCGGTATCGGTAGAGGAAACATGTAGGATTAGTTCCTTGTAGGGGTCTCAGCATTAGATACCCATCATGTTCCAAGGTGAGTCTGACTCACAGGTGGCTGAGGACTGGCTTGATGTGGTGTCCAAGTTTCCATCTAGCTATGACACCCTACGATCACATGGTGGTCTTGGTAGAGAGCCTTCTTCTTGGCTCAGCAGGATAATGACAAGGTTTAAGTTACACTTATCTTGTGAAGAGGTGACTTTTCTATGGACAAGCATGAGATCCTTCATTAGATAAGGGGGTATCTTGCCATAAAAATCTATGGGGTGAGTGTTCCCAATAGATTCTAAAACTTTGGTAGGATTACATGTCGGTAGATGAGTATTTATTGAGGCATACCGACCATCTTGGGTACCCGATGAATATAGTATGGTCAGTGCTTCAGTGCTCGGACCTCCGAGGGAGTTGGGTTTAGAGACATCTGAGCCAGCACTTTTCCTCTATGAATTTCTACTTATGTTAGGGTTCTAAAGAGAACCATTGTGGTTGAATTTTATATGGATGAGCAGATACAACCAGTTAATTTTAGTGGTGGGAAAGTAGGAAATTGGTGCCAGTCTCAGAGACTTAGGTGGGTAAAATTTTTCAGGAAGAGGAAGTGATAAGGATAGATGAATCTGCAGGGCATCAGGCATGGAAGTGGAGCTGAGAGAGCATCATAAGGTGGTATACATTTTTACATGCTACAACCGCCACCCCAATGTGGTCCCCACCAAGCTCATATAGCTAGAGGACAGGGGAACGGAGTAGCTGCATGCAGTCAAGGATTGTGACCCACGAGCTCCAAGAATGATTAGAGGTACGGTCTGTGTCTACTACTAGTTATTGTATTAAAAGGCATAGGAATAAATCATTCCTTCTTTCTGCAAATCTTGTTCAAGACCAAGAGCTTCCAGTCAATATGTTGACTTGACCCATACATCTAGAGATACCTTTGGGAGGAGACTTGAAAATCACACTTATGTCGATGGTGTGATCCAACCCTTGAGCCGGGAGTTTTGGATGGAACCTATTGGTGGCATCATCGAGGCCTTACGATGTTAGTTTGGGTATGGACCGAACATCCACAGTTCATATTCAGATTGACTGTATTAGGAAAAAAGGTTGTGGTCTATCTACAATTTCAGAATGGAGCTTTCCTTGGTTGGAGAAAAAGGTTACCCAGGTATCATTGGATAAAATCATGAATACGAAGGTGCAGTTGATCACTCTTCAGTCGGCAAGCCTTAACCTCGTGGCAGTGGGTGTTTTGGGTTTTCAGTTCCCAACAGGAGTGGTAGAGTGCAAGGACATATTTTTAGAAAATGTTTCCAGGATTATCTCCTTGAAGGGAGTGGGACTTCTACATTGGTTGGGTACTACCAGCTTTTTGAACCAGACTTCTCCAGGATGGTGGCACCATTTTCATCTTTGATGAAGAAGGGGGAGGCTTTCTTGTGGACGGAGAAGTGTCAGCAGATCTTTTAGAAGTTGTGAAATAAATGATGGCTATAGTTCCTCCAGAACTATAACTTTGAGATAGTCTATACTTCTAGGAAGGGGAACGTGGTAGCAGATGCACTCAGTATGAGATCTGGTCTACAGATGTTGAGTGAGGTGTAAGAGAAGCCAGTCGCACTATGGATATGTATCGTGGATAAATATGGAGTAGCTTACCTCCTGTCTATGACTTTCACTCCCCCAATGTTTCATGAAATTTGAGGGGCACATCTTGAGTCATTGACGGTGAGCACGACATGCTTATATATTCTAAAAACAGTCTCTTGAAGGATTTTATGAAGGTTGGGAGTACGTCATTTTCTTCAGAGGACGCACCATGGTACCACTGATGCTTCAGGAGGAGGTGTTGAGGGAGATCTATACATCCCCTTAGCGATACATCGTGGATTGGTGAATCTGTACCAGGACATCCAACATCAATAATGGTGGACAGGGATGAAGGAAGTAGTGGCATAGTTTGTATCACAATTACTCACTTATCAGAAAGTGAAGACTGCACAGAGCCGGTAGAAGTCTTATGCCGACAGTAGGAGGGAGACCATGTCTTCCTACAGGTCTCACCTCGATGAGGTTTTCAGAGATTTGTCCAGGACGGCGAGTTATCTCTAAGGTTCATTAGACCTTTCTAGATACTCATCAGAGTAGGTTAGGTGGCATACTGTCTATCTCATTTCCCACAGATACAATAGGTGCATAATCGTTTCCATGTTTTGCAGCTAAGGAGATGCGTGCATCATCCATCGCACGTTATTGACTAGGGAGAGTTGAACTTTGATGATGGGTGACTTTTATGGAGTTCCTAGTTGAGATAGAGGATCTATAGGAGCGATTCCTTCATGAATGGTCGATCCTTCTAGTGTGAGTTCGGTGGTAGTACGAGTACCTCCAGAAGAGAACATGAGAGTTGGAGGCTCAGATTCGTGCTCAGTACACTCATTTGTTTTATTTTCCAATGTTTTGGATTTCGGGGATGTAAATCCCTAATTTTGGGAGAATTTAAAGACAATAAAATTAAATATAATTGTTTTTAATTATTTAGGACTTTTTCGAGGCCATGGAATCTAACAGCGCATGATTCCAAGACCCAAAGTGTCCAAAATGATCCGTCGATGTTTTGTTATGTTTTAATTAGCGTGCGTAATCAATTTTCCTGAAAAAGTGGAATAACTCTTAAACTGATTCCCGGATCATAAATCTGAGGTCAATGTTGCATTTAGGATGGCATTTTTACCCTAGGCACAACCTAATTTTATTCAGCGCAGGCCTCTTGTGAGAAAACCAGAAAATGGCATACCCGTAAATCAAATAATTAAATGAAGTTATTTTATTTTTTCAAAGGCCTATAACTCACGAATGGTGACTCGAATTAAAAATACGAGACCACCACTGAGCTTGTGGGGGTATTATCTCTCTAGGAAGGTGCTAACATTGGCCAATGTGGGCCCCTAGTAAAAGTTGTATTTTGGTTGTAAATAAAATAATTATGTGAGCATTATTTTATTATAAAATCGATATCTTCTAAACAGTAATGTGGATTGAAAATCTGAGAGTAACATTGAGATCATGAGGAAGTGTTATCCTTAGGTAGAGCCTAACCTCGACCAGCACGATTTGAGGGTGACTGTTATATTTTTCTGAACTTTCGTTCAGGTACGTTCAGTAAACATGCCAGTGGCATTTCCTAACTTTTGAACCGGTGCTCGGATTAAAAATCTGATGGCACCATTGAATATGCAACACTGAGATTCTCTTAAAAGAGACTTTATTTTGACTGCAATATGTTTGGCGAAAAATTTATGTTTTGTGACTTTTTAAAAGAAATAAAATAAAATTATTTTATTATTTTATTTTCATTCTTATCCTCCAACGTGCAAGGGGAGTGTGGGGCCAGCGATGTGTCAATCCCTTAAATATCTTGACCCTTTAATCTATGTAACAACAATTCTAGGGGGTTAGGAAGCCTCTTAATTAATGGGACACCATTAGTTACCAATGTCGTTACCTACCCTCCCCTTATCCTATTTATATGGAGCTTGGGGAGGGGTATCGGCACTGATTCGCCAAGCAACGAACTGCTTAACAAGTACCAAGATGCCAAACCATTGGAGGATAGAGACAGTTCTAGTGGACAGTGATGAGAGACAGCAAACCACGAACCAAAGATCGACTTACGAGTGGTTTCATTGGAAGATAGTTGCGAAGGATGGAAAACAACAACCCACTTCCACAAACATGCACTCAATGTCGTTTTTCAAGTAGATGTTTGATTCTTGTTTAAATTCAAGTGAATTTCATGAACCATTTAATCCTCCCACTTTATTACAAGCTGATTTAAAGGGAACAGGCCTAACAAACCTGGACCAAACCCTCCGCTACATTTCTGCCCCTGCGACCTCTATGGAAGACCGCCAGCACGGTGGCACTGACTAGCTACGATGGAGATTGTGCACCGACACACATCGCAAGAGGAGGTTGCAACACAATGTCACAACGGTCATCGGATAAGGCGACACTGGCTGGCCGTGAAAGAGGTGTGACATGCCGTCGTGCACCGCCGGTGAGAAAGGGGCCATGGCTCATTAGCCACGAAGGTTAGATATGGTAGATGGTACATCGGCCGTCCACCGAAGGGGAGGTGGAACGCCTCACGTTCCGCCAGCGGGCGGGGAGGCGGCTTGACCAGCGCGCTGTCGGCGAGCAGAGGGTGGTAGCCGAAGCTGCGAAAGAGGTAGAACCTGTGGCTCCGGTGGGTTTTATGGTGATCGGGCGGTGCCTACATGGCATATCCATTTCCCAAAACCAAACGGCCTACAGGACGTTCAGGATTCCTGGGGGAAATGTCCCCCTAGCTAGCTCGAGTGAACAGTGGCCAAACCGCCTGCCCAACGGTCCGTGGGCCTCCACCCTTTGTGGGCCGCCCCACACACAGGTAGGGTGGGAATACAGCTCAGTGTGTTAAGCCCACAGCAGCCCAGCACAGCGGGGACAAACCCAAACCAGGTTGGGTCGGCCAAGATCGGGTAGGACCACGTCGGACCGAACTTGGGCCCAACCAGACCCAAAAACAGTTAAAGGGCCATAACATGAAATACGGGCATACGTTTGATGACCCGTCTGCAGTGTTGGGACCCTTAGAGAGAGATCTTCCTTTTGATATACTCCACTTGTGTTTTGGAGATAGTTGGAGTATGGCTGGGATGGATCAAAACCAAATCCAACCTGGCCCTCAGAATTAAAACACTTATAACTCACAGACCAGGCATCCGATTGATGAAATGAATGTCACGTTAGAACCCTTACATCATGGAAGACCTTTGCAATACTCTTTGGTGGAGCTTAGTGGCATAAGAGGTATGATCGATATCTTGAGGGGCAGATTCTGTGAAACTCGAGCGCACCAGGTGCGAGGAATCCTATGGCTGGATGTAGCATGAAAAAAGAACATTGATCCTAAGTGGGTCATCATCTATAAGATTCTGTGTGGGTCAGAACTCAGTGATCCTGTGTGGGTAAGTTCATACCGATCTTGTGTGGCTCAGATCCAATGTGGGTCAGCACTCAAGGATCATGTGTTTGTCAGCGCATACCGATCCTGTGTGGGTCAGATCCTATGTGGGTTAGTGGGGGTTAGTTACCTATGGATTTTTTGCGTTTCAGATCCTATGTGGGTCAGCGGGGGTTAGTTACTTATCGATCTTATGTGGGTTAGAATTAGTTCTACTTAATAGAATAAGATGACCTAGCTTAGGACTAATCATCTGTACTTCTGTACTTAAGCTATATCTGGTGTGAGCTGATTCTTCTATCTTATTTATGTTACCTATGTGGTACTTCTATATTTGTGGTGTTACCTATGTGGTACTTCTACCTTCATGGTTTTACCTTTGTAGTTATTCTATCTTCGTTGTGTTACCTGTGTGGTACTTCTATCTTCGTGGTGTTACATGGGTGGTACTTCTATCCTTGTGGCATTACCATTGTTGTACTTTTATCTTCGTGGTGTTACATGTGTGGTACTTCTATCTTTGTGGTGATACATGTGAGGTACTTATACCTTCATGGTGTTGTCATAATCTTGTAACCTATGTGGTACTTCTATCTTTGTGGTGATTCCTATGTGGTACTTCTACCTTTGTGGTGTTATCTTCGTGTTGTTACATGTGTGGAAATTCTAGCTTCGTGTTATCACTAGTGCAGAAAACATTTTTTACGGTGGTTATTTTTTATTTTTAATGTCGTATTTTGGCCGACGTTATTACAGGAGACATTACAAATAGAGTTTTTTACGTCAGTTACTTTACAACCGATGTACAATACACAAATCTGAAGCATTTTTCACATCGGTTGATAAAAACCCGACCTGGAAAACGCTTTGGAAGAGTGCTTTATGATTTCAGTTATTTAATAACTGACATGATATATACCCTTTCACATTGTTTATTATGTAACGGACGTCATAAATCACTCTTCTGAATAATTTATCACGTCAGTTATATTTATAACCGACGTGATAAACCTGTCTGCCAAGTGGTTTTCAACGCCGGTTATATAATAACCGGCGTAAAAACATATCTACGACATCAGTTATTTTATAACCGACATAAAAAACTATCCATTTCAATTTATTACATCGGTTATGAAATAACCAACGAAAAAACCATTTCCCATGAAGTTATTGTATCTGTTTCCAAATAATCCACTTTTTAAAAATAAAAATTCATTTTTTACGTCGGTTAAGAAATAACCGACGTAAAATTTGTTTTATTTAAATAAACCTGAACCACTTGTATGCCCAGCCAAATAACCTAAAAAAGAACAAAATATTACCAAAAACAGACCAGAAAAGTCCAGAACCCCCCCCACCCATAGACACCCCCACACCCCAGGATAGCCCCCACCCTTTGGACAACCCCCACACCCCTGAAAATCCCCACCACCCCCTAGACAAGCCCCACACACCTAGAACCCCCCCCCCCCCACCCCACCCTCCTGTATACCTCCACCCCATGGAAAACACTTTCACACCCCTGGACATCCCTCCCACACCACTGAAACAGACCAAAAAGTTACAAAAAACAGACCAGAACCCCCTCACCCCACTGGACAGCCCCACCACACCCCTAGACACCCCCAAACCTAGAATTCCCCCACCCTCTGGACAACCCCCAACACCCCTAGAAAACCCCCCAACTCTCCTAGACACCCCCCACACACACACACCGTTGGACTGCCCCACCACCCCCTGGACAACCCCCCCAAACCCCTGGACAAACTGCCACCCTCCTGGACACCCCCCACACGCCTAGACTGCACCACCCCCACCCCCGGGACTGCCCCCACCCTCCTGGACGCCCCCCCCCCCACACACCCCTGGACTACCCCCACCCCATGGACATCCCCCACACCCTAGGCACCCCCACCATCCTAGACCCCCCCCCCACCCACCCCTAAACAACCCCCCCCCCCCACCCCAGGATTTCCCCCCACCCCCCGAGACTTCCCCACCCTCCTGGACATCCCCCATGTAACTCCCTGACCCTAGTTACCGAGAGTAGGTGCACTATTACATAACATTTTCATGATCACAGGGAAATCATGTCTGGAATGACCGATTAGTTTAGTATTATTGGAAACAAGATTCATACATAAGTTCAACTTTACAACTTGAAGAGAAATACAACACAAATATATTTCATTAGAAACATCCAAGGCTCCTAGATTATGCCTGCAGGTCACTCATAAATAACTTCTCCATATCCTGGGAAAATGAAATATAAGAAAAGGGGTGATCTCAAACGCTCAGTAAGGGAAAGTAATACAGTGTAAACTGGCATAAATACTAAACATGGTAGATAATTGAAACCACATGCCTTTACCAATAATATATATGAATACCTTTATGGAAAGAATATGATACGAGTAAATAATTCCATAATAAAACATAATCATGGGTATTCTACTAGTCGAATGACCACATGAACCATCAATATTATTTCTATAATGAGGGAATGTAAAATGTCGGACATTCTGAAACATTTTTTCAAGGCCTCGTCCAAGACGTCTAAATATTACAAAGGCCTCTACCAAAATAATAAATGAAATTGGGATAGGGCCCTTGCCAATTCCATGTCTAGTTGTCTCATGATACCTACCGATGCATCGCAGAGCTATATTGGGCTCCACCAGTGACTTACTAAGTTCAATACATTCCTCATATGAAAAGGTTTAAACATATCATAAACATTCGTATTAAAAGTAGCATACGAAATTTCAATAATTTAATCATAAATCATGAATGGTATAAAAATAGGACATCAACAGTCAAACATATCACAGAACGTTCAATACAATATGGATGTTTTGTTTCATAATAAATCAACTCCAAATAAACTTAAAATCCATCAAAGGATGTTGACATAGATGAAATCAAAACCCTTTTTAGAGATATATCACTTTCAATTTTGAAATCATTTAAGAGTCACATAATTATAAAATAAAATATTTAATTTGAAAATTCTCTTTTAAGCATGTAAGGGAAGCTTCGAAAATTTTATAATGGTAGAAAATAGCTGCACCCTCCGTATAAGTTAAAAAGGACATTCATAAGTTAATTTTGTCAAAAAGGCTAAAAAGGACCTTGTTTGGAAAACAACGGAAAGATTCCTTTATAAAAATCTTATAAAATTCAACAAGGGTATAAATGACTTTAACCCATAGTATATATAATAGTAATAATGATTTGAAATACATTTTTAAGAAACATGGATGTGGATGATAAAGAGGTCCCAGTAGATAATTACGTACAAATAACCTCGGATAATGAAAAGATTGTGAAATAAACTCTTACCTTGTACTTTTCCTTGGTTGATGGTAGGTTATCCTCCTATATAATGGTTAAATAATTGTTATTAAATTATACAAGAATTATATACATTAATATGATATTATATATGATCTTTTAATATTTCTTTGTTAGTATTATCGTCGTTTTAGGTGTTAACTTACTCATTTTCTTTTATATATTTTGTTATATAAATCGTGTTTTTATGGATATTTTGTATGTTATTCATATCCAGAATGATATCAAGTCCTTAAAATTAATTTTTAATCATCAAAATAGAATTATAATTGCCTGGATACAATGGGGAATGAATCTCATCGTGTTCGTGGAGACTGTAGTCCGTACATATGCACGAGCGACAATATCATTCTTTTGATATTAAAATAATTTATATTTGGATGGTATATCATGTATACAGAATCATTATCATGTTATATTTATTATTTACATCAATTACACATCATTATCATACCCATCCAAAATAATAATGTTTTTAATAACAATTACACCACGACATGGAGACGGTAAGCTGTACGTACGCACGTATGGTGACATGTCATTCAAAGGATGGATAGAATACTGAATATGGTGGTACCATATTTATAATAACATCAATGTAAATATAAGATACTGGAGTTATTATTTTAGAAAGGAAAAAACAAAGGAAGAATAAGTTTAAGAAGAAATGAACTTGAAAAAGGGTGGTGAAAACATTACCTCTTCTTCAGGTTCGTTCTTTTTGATTTGATCAAAAGGGCTCGTTAGGTTGGATTTATAACTAAAGTAAGGAATCTAGGATAAAGTTAGTACATTTTAAAGGGTATTGGGGTAGATTTTGTCAGAGAAAAAAGGCTTTTAAGGTATGAAGAATTGGTTAGAAGTGGTGTCCTTTTATAAGGGGGAGGATGGGCTCTTTAGGAAAAACTTAAATTATTAATTTATAATAAATTAATATTCCATTTCTAATGGATCCAAAGTGGATTATTAAAAGTCTAAGATGGTTATGGGTTACAATAATTTAAAACAATATATTTTAGACTGGTTTGCGTCATTATATTAACCTTATATTTTAGTTTTAACTCTTAGTTAATTTGTTTGACATTTACCATGTCACTTAGATTTTTTATATTATATAGTTAATAAACATACTATATACATCCAAGAGTCCCCCAAGTGGGCCATTAATTATAAACCTATTAGTATATAAGTCCTTTGGACGAACCTTATATCTTTAGAAATAGAATATCAATTAATAATATAATACTTGTTTTAAAAACTCATTTATATCAATTTTGACAATATTTAATAATTGATTCTTGTTAAAGTTGTAAAAACTTTATTAATTCAAAATAAATTCATTTTAGCAATCCTTACATGTCATATTAACTAATAAAATTCTTTTATGGCATCAAAACGTTCAAATTATATTTATTTTAACATTTATAATACCAATTATTTTATTCTTTCATTAATAAGGAAAATATTGCATCATTATTGTGTCATAAATAAATTTAATTATTAAATGTCTAAAAATTATAAATAAAATACCATTATGTAGGAAATATTTTTATCTTTATAATAAATATTTATAGTCGAAAATATAAAATATCTAACCCTATGTAAAAACTATTTTTCTAAAAGATATATGCTTATGTCATTTTTCGTATTTACTTGAACTTAATTAATATAAAGTGTCCTTATCACCTACAAGTGGCTCCATGGGGTCCCAAAATCGACCCCATTATGCACATTGTCGGAAATGTATCAACCAATAAGGTTAGGACACATTTTCGGGTAATTTATTATTATTATAATATTATTTTTTACCCTTATTTACCGGATTTACCCTTTAACCATGGTAAATAAAATTTTAACTGAAGTAATTATTCCAATTGTATAAAAATAAAAGTTACCTATTTACACAATTTAGACCTCATGATTCTAAAAATGGGATACAGTTTTCTAAATTCAAAATACATAAGTAGAATAAATTAATTTAAAATTAATTCTCATTGTTAAAACAAAAAGTGTGTTTTTAAGGGAAAATAACTATCAAAATATTGACACTTGTTTATGTCCTGTTTAAATGTAAAATTATGTCCAATGACCAACATTGTATTAAATGGTAAAAACATATTCTAAATATACTTTAAAACATCTAAAATTCATAATTTATCACTATTAATTATTTTGATTAAAAAAAGATGTTTTTAATTAAAATTTAGTAATTTTTACTATTCATCAAAATATAAAAGTTATCCAAAAAGTACCAAAACTTTACCCTAGGCTAATTTTGTTATTCCGAATCCAAAAATGAAATCCATTTTGAAAGATAAAATTTATAAAATTTCAAAAATTGGTTGTTACTATTCATAATGGATACTTTGATTTGTCGTGGTGTGTTAGAATCTCGAAGTTCTGTACAACACACACTACTGTATTATTCCAAGAGACTCGTACCATGGAAGCTTGGGGTGTTACATTATCCACTCCTTCAAATAATTTCATCCTTGAAATTTCTAGAAAATTACTATATATAAAGACTTGGGTGGTACTTCATCATAAGTTCATCGGGTTCCCACATTGCCTCTTCTATCTTATGGTTCCTCCATAGAACATTTACCAAATTATTCGTCCGGTTTCTCAGCACTTGTTCTCTCGTATCAAGAATCCTTATGGGATATTCAAAATAAGATAGATCGGGTTCCAGTTCTAATTCCTTGTAAGTGAGTACATGCGTTGGGTCAGGCATGTATTTTCTCAACAGTGATACGTGGAACACATCGTGAACATTGGAGATATTTGGCAGCATTTCCAAACGGTAAGCTACAACCCCAATTCATTCAAGAATTTCAAAAGGTCTGATGTACCTAGGACTCAATTTTACCTTCTTTCCGAAACTTATAACTCACTTCCATGAAGATACCATTAATAAAACATGATCTCCTACTTGAAATTCCAAATCCTTCCTTCGGTTATCGACATAACTCTTCTGCCTACATTGAGCTGCTTTGATGTGGTTTTGAATTACCTTTACCTTTTCCATCATTTCCTCCACCAGTTCTGGGCCTACAAGTTTTCGTTCACCAACGTCATCCCAACAGGCTGGTGTGCGACATATATTTCCATATAATGCTTCATATGGTGCCATCAAAATACTCGAATGGAAGATATTGGTATAGGAAAATTCCACCAGAGGTAATTATTGATCCCACATACCCTGAAAGTCAAGTGAGTATGATCTCAACATGTCTTCTTTGGTTTGAATAGTCTGTTCGGATTGTCTATCTATTTGAGGGTAGTAGGCAGTGCTCAAACGAAGTTCAGTATCCAAGGCATTCTAAAGACTTTTCCAGAATATTGAAGTAAAACGGAGATCAAGATCAGAAATGATTGATAAGGGTGCTCCATGAAGTCTTACGACTTCATTAATATATAGTCTTTCTAGACGTTCAAGTGGTAAATCTTCCCTTATAGAAAGAAAATGCGTTGAATTGGTAAGATGATCAACAATGACCCATATTGAATCATTCCTTCTAAAAGTCTTTGGTAGTCCCATGAAAAAGTTCATCGTGATATTATCCCATTTCCACTAAGGTATAGGAAGAGGTTGCAATACTCCACCAAGCTGTTTCTTTCCAGCTTTAACTTTTTGACAAACCATACATCTTAACACAAAATCAGCAATCTCCCTCTTCATGTTGTCCCACCAAAAATGTTCCTTCAAATCTCTATACATTTTGTTACCCCCAGGGGGAATAGAGAAATTGTAACTATGAGCATCATCCAACAATTCCCTTTTCAGATCAGGTATATCGGGAACACAAAGTCTCCTCCCAAATTTCAAATTTCCATTTTCATACACAATGTCACTCAATCTCCCATCATTCATAGCTTTAATCTTCTTTTGAAACTCTTCATCATTGGTCTAAAAGCTATTTATCCTTTCTAGTAAAGATTGTTTGGCAACCATTTAAAAAATAATTGATGTTTCAACTTCCATGGTGATTCCCATATCCATCCTTACTAGATCCATGTATATAGGATCCTTTTCAACTCTCGTCTTGTTCAAAACTCCAGGATCTTTTCGACTCAAATCATTTTCCACCTTATTTTCCTTCTTCGGGTGGTAGTGTATCGTGCAATCATAATCATTGAGTATTTCAAGCCATCTCCTTTTCCTGATGTTGAGTTCTTTCTGTGAAAAAATTTACTTCAAACTCTTGTGATTAGTATAAATATCACATTTTTCACCATAGAGATAGTGACTCCAAATCTTCAAAGCAAATATTAGAGCATCTAACTCAAGATCATGCGTAGGATAGTTTCGCTCATGAATTTTTAGCTGTCGTGATGCATATGCAATAACTCTATCATTTTGCATAAGGACACAACAAAGTCCTTTCTTCGATGCATCACTATAAATAACAAACCCATCATTCGCTGATGGTAGAGTCAATATAAGAGAATTGACTAATCTTCTATTCAGTTCTTAGAAACATTCTTCACACTCTTTTTTCCAAACAAATTTAACCCCTTTATGTGTGAGCTTCGTTAATGGGTTAGCCAATCGGGAAAAATTTTGGACGAAACGTCGATAATAACCTGCTAAACCAATAAATCTGCGTACCTCGATTATACTCGTCGGTGCAGGCCATTCTTGGATTTCTCTTTTCATAGAAGGATCAACATAGATTCCATACTTAGAGACAATATAGCCAAGAAAAGAAATATCCTGAAGCCAGAATTCTCACTTTCTAAACTTCCCATATAATTCATGTCTTCTCAGAGTCTTCAATATAATGCGCAAGTGATTTTCATTGTCTTTGTAGCTTTTGGAATATACCAATATATCATCAATAAATACGACTACAATTTCGTCAAGATATTCCTTGAAAACTATGTTCATTAGATCCATGAAAATAGAGGGTGCATCGGTCATCCCAAAAGGCATTACTGTAAACTCGTAATGCCCGTACCTGGTTTGAAATGTTTTCTTCGGAATATCTTCCTTCTTCATACAAAACTGATGGTATCCAGATCGAAGGTCAATCTTTGAAATGTTTTTAGCTCCATGCGGTTGGTAAAATAAATCAACAATTTGAGGTAGGGGATACTAGTTCTTTATTGTTATAGCATTGATATCCCGGTAGTCAATGCACAACCTCATAGATCCATCTTTCTTCTTAACAAAAACGACAGGGGCTCCCCATGGAGAAACACTAGTGAGAATAAATCCCTTATTACTCAATTCCTCCAGTTGTTTCATTAATTCAACTAATTCCACAGTGGAAATTCTATAAGGGGTTTTCGATATGGGCCTTGAACCAGGATATTAAATCAATGGAAAACTCAATTTATCATTCTGGAGGATGTCGAGGTAAATATTCTGGAAACACATCAACATATTTTCTCACAATAGGTACATCCTCTATTTGAACATTCTATTCATCAGCCAATGTTATTTTATTCTCTTCATCTCTGATAATTGAATTTAGTTGAGCTACTAGGGGTGGATCAAGATAAGAATCTGGTGGTGACGATTCTGCTCTAAAGATAAGGTGTTCTTTATCATCATCATCAAAAATCATAAACTCCTTATTAGAATAACTTTTCTCATCATGGTCCAAAATCCAATCCATACCGAGGATTATATCAAATTCAGTAATGGGTATGATAATGATATTAGCAGATAAATAACATTTATATGCTCTAATGGGGACAGATTTACAAAATTTTGTTGCAATGATACTTCTCTTATGAGTTTTGACTGACAACTCCCTTGTTAAATCAAATTCGAAATATCAAATTTTCATAGAAAACTTGGATTATATGAAATAATGTGATGATCCAGAATCAAATAACGCATTTTCAAAACTTGAGGAAACCATTAAATTACCTACCACCATGTCTTTCAAGACTTCAACCTCAGTAGTAGTGATTGCATAAGCTTGGACTTGATCCATTATCCTTTTCCGAGGTAAGTTTCCCTGAAGCTTAGGACATTCATTTGCATAATGTCCCATCTCTCTATAATTGTAGCATTGAACATTGGTAACATCTTTCTTTCCTTTAAAATCACCAGCTAGATGACCTTTCTATCCACATTTGTAGAAAACTCCTTTTCCTTTTAGACAAGCACCAGGGTGCTTCCTTCAACAATTATCACAGGGTGGAAATTCAATTCTTCCCTTCTACCCTGATTCCTTATTTCCTTTCCTAGAGTGTTCAGCAGATCTCTTCTTCTATTTCTTTGATTTAAAGGCATAAGAATTAGATAATTCCTTTTCTGTCTTGATATCACAAGATACAATATCTTCATATGATGAGAAGTATTCTGATACTAATGCTTGACGAAGAAATGGTTTTAACCCATAAAATAAATGATAAATCTTACTTCTTGGGTTACGTATATAATCTACAACATGCCTCGCTAACCTTGTAATGTTAGCCTCATACTTAGTGAAATTCTCATCCTCCTTTTTCCTCAGACTCAAAAATTGTCTTTCCATATCCACTCGATGGTCATGAGGAAAGTATTTTTCTAGGAAAATATCTTTGAACTCCCTCCATTCCATATTTGATACTTCATCATCTTCCGTTGTGTTTTGAATCAATGACCACCATTGATCATTATCTCCAGGGAGGTGGTAAACTGCCATGATAACTTTTTCCCTTTCACTACTCCCAAAGCATAGAATATTTTCTCTAAGGAATTTATCCATTTCTCAAGCACTAATGGATTTGTACTCCCATTGAATGTCGGTGGTTGTTGCCTCATGAAGTGATCTAACATTGATCCTCCACGCTGTGGATTCGGGTGCTCCATATGGGTATGGTTATTATTCCTAACCTGAGTGAGTTGTCCCAGTATGGTGATTAGCTAATCATCACCAATTGAATCACCACCTCCACTATAATTATCTTGATCATGAGGGAAACCCCTAAATGTAGTGTGTTCATTGATACGGTTTCCATTTCTTCCACTAGGATCCATTTCTAAACAATGGGATACACTATATTAGTGTATGAATTGCAACACATAAATCCAAACTTCAAAACACTTAGCATAAATTGAACAGTTTATGGATATAATCCATAATCATACAAATGTTTTCTTTGAGAATGTATATACTCATAAACCCTTCATAATGGTTTGTAAAGAAAATGAGAATTATCCTAAGCATATCCCCCTGGTGTGTCATAACCAAGAGTGTAGCAAGGCTTTTTGTCGTGCACCAGTTCTCATTCGAGTCTAGCTCAAAGCGGTGTTTTTGGGTTTTACCCATAGGTACATCTGTGCCAGAGCTGCCTCTACCTACTCATATCCAGACAGGGATGTATTTCTTGGAAAACTCACAAAATTTCAACAATACAAAAATTCTAGGAAGTTCTTCTATACTAATCCTCAAATTCCATCGTAGGTCCATGTGCTCTAATTAGATTTTATCTAAATCAAGTTTCCAAAGTTTTTTCTAAACTTCCTATGATACCAAATGTAACACCCCGACACTAGTTACCCAGAGTTGGTGCATTATTACATAACATTGGCATGATCACAAGAAAATCATGTCTCTAAAGACTGATCAGTTTAGTATTATTGGAAACAAGATTCATACATAAGTTCAACTTTACAGCTTGAAGAGAAATAAAACACAAATATATTTCATTAGAAACATCCAAGCCTCCTAGATTATTCTAGCAGGTCACTCATAACTAACTTCTTCATGTCATGGGAAAATGAAACATAAGAAAAGGGGTGAGCTCAAATGGTCAGTAAGGGTAAGTAATACATTGGAAAATAACATAAATATTAAGCCTGGTAAATAATTTAAACCATATGCCTTTACCAATAATAATCATGAATACTTTTATGGAAAGAATATGATCTGGGTAAATAGTTCCATAATAAAACAAAATCATGGGTATTCTACTAGTTGAATGACCACGTGAACCATCAATATTATTTCCATAATGAGGGAATGTATAATGCTAGAAATTCTGAAACCTTTTGTCAAGGCCTTGGCCAAGACGTCTAAAAAATAATTAAGGCCTCGGCCAAAACCATAAATGAAATTGGGAAAGGGCCTCAGCCAATTCCACGTCTATTTTTCTCATTAGACCTAGTTATGCATCGAGGAGTTATAGCGGGCTCCACCCATCACTTACTAAGTCCAATACATTCCTCATATGAAAAAATTTAAACATATCATAAACATTCGTATTAAAACTAGCATACGAAATGTCAATACTTTAACCATAAATCATGAATGGTATAAAAATAGCACATCCAAAGTCAAACATATCAAAAAAACATCAATACAATATGGATGTTTTGTATCATAATAAATCAACTCCAATTAAACTTAAAATCCATCAAAGGATATTGACATGGATCAAATCAAAACCCTTTTTAGAGAAATATATCTTTCTATTTTGAAATCATTTAAGAGTAAAATAATTATAAAATAAAACATTTACATTGATAATATTCTTATAATCTTGTAAGGGAAGCTTCGAAAATTTTATAACAGTAGAAAATAGTCGCACCCTTTGTATAAGTTAAAAAGGACATTCATACCTTAATTTTGTCGAAAATGTTAAAAAGGACCTTGTTTGGAAAATAGAAGAAAGATTCCTTTATACAAATCTTATAAAATTCAGCAAGGGTATAAATAACATTAACCCATAGTCTATAAAATAGTAAGAATGGTTTGAAATACATTTTGAAGAAACATGGATGTGGATGATAAAGAGGTCCCAGTAGATAATTACCTATAAACAACCTCGGATAATGATAAGATTGTGAAATAAACCCCTACCTTGTACTCTTACTTGGCTAATGGTAGTTTAACCTCATGTATAATGGTTAAATAATAGTTATTAAATTATAAAAGAATCATATACATTAATATGATATCATATATGATCTTTTAACATTTCTTTGTTAGTATTATCGTCGTTTCGGGTGTTAACTTACTCGTTTTGTTTTATATATTTTGTTACATGAACCATGTTTGTTATGGATAGGTTGTATCTTATTCATATCGATAATTATATCAAGTCCTTAAACATTATTTTTAATCATCAAATGAGAATTATAATTTCATGGATACAATGGGGAATGAATCTTATCACGTTCATGGAGACGGTAATCCGTACGTACGCACGAGCGACGATATCATTTTTTTGATATTAAAATAATATATAATTGGATGGTATATCATATATAAATAATCATTATCATGTTATATTTATTATTTACATCAATTACACATCATTATCATACCCATCAAAAATAAAAATGTTTTGAATAACAATTACACCACAACGTGGAGACGGTAAGTCGTACGTACACACGTATGGTGACATGTCATTCAAAATATTAATAGAAAACTGAATATGACTTTACCATATTTATAATAACATAACAGTGTAATGAAGATATTGGAGTTATTTTTTTAGAAAGGAAAAAAATGGAAGAAGAAATGGAAGAAGAAGGGAACTTGAAAAATGGTGGTGAAAACATTACCTCTTCTTCAGGTTCTTCCTTTTGATTTGATCAAAAGGGATCCTTAGGATGGCTTTCTGACTAAAGGAAGGCCTCTAGGATGAATGGAGGATAGTTTAGAGGGTATCTGGGTAGAGTTTGGTCGAGCCAAAAGGCTTTTAAGGTATGAAGAATTGGTTAGATGCGGTGTCCTTTTATAAGGGGGAGGAGGGGCTCTTTAGAAAAAACATAAAGTATTAATTTATAATAAATTTATACTCGGTTTTTAGTGGCTCAAAAGTGGATTATTTAAATTATAAGGTGGGGAGGGGTCAAAATCCATTCAATCAATAGATTTTAGATAGGTTTGGGTCATTATATTAACCTTATATTTCAGTTTTAACTCTTTGTTAATTAGTTTGACATTTACCATGTCACATTGTATATTTAAATTATATAGTTAATAAACATCTCATACACATCCAAGCGACCCCCAAGTGGTCCATTAATGATACACCTATCATGATATAATTCCTTTGTCCGAACCTTTGATTTTTAGGAATAGAATATCAATTATTAATATAATACATGTTTTAAAATCTCATTTATATTAATTTTGATAATATTTAATAATTGATTTTTTTAAAGTCATAAAAACCTTATTAATTAAAAAAAACATTCATTTAAGAAATCATAAAATGTCATATTAACCAATAGAATTCATGCATGGAATCAAAAATTTCAAATTATATTTCTTTTAACTTTTATAATACCAATTATTTGATTCTTTCATTAATAAGGAAAATACTGCATCATTATTGTGTCATAAATAAATTTAATTATTAAATGTAGAAAAATTATAAATAAAATAAAATTAAGTAAGAAATCTTTTTATCTTTCTAATGAATATTTATAGTAGAAACTATAACATATATAACCCTATGTAAAAAATTGTTTTTCTAAAAGATATATGCTTATGTCATTTTTTTATTTACTTGAACTTAATTAATAAAAATTGCCCTTATCACCTACAAGTGGCTCCATGGGGTCCCAAAATCGACCCAATGATTCAGATGGTCAGAAATATATCAACCAATAAGGTTAGGATACGTTTTGGATTAATTTATTATTATAATAATATTATTTTTTACCATTATTTACCGGATTTACCCTTTAACCTTGGTAACTAAAATTTTTACCAAAGTAATTCTTCAAAATGTCTAAAAAAAAGTTACCTATTTACACAATTTGAAACTCCTGATTCTAAATACAAAATCCATTTTTCTAAATTAAAAACATCTAAGTGGTAGAAATTAATTTAAAATTAATTCTTGTTGTTAAAACAAAAAGGGTGTTTTTAAGTGACAATAACTATCAAAAGATTGATACTTGTTTATGTCCGTTTTAAATGTGAAATTATGTCCAATGAACAAAATATTATTAAAATGTAAAAATATATTTGAAATATACTTTAAAACCACTCAAAATCATAATTTATCACTATTAATTATTTTGATTAATAAAGTTGTTTTTAATTAAAATTTAGTAATTTTCACTATTCAGCAAAATATAAAAGTTATCCGAAAAGTACCAAAACTTTAACCTAGGATAATTTTGATTTTATGAATCCAAAAATGAAATCCATTTTGAGCGATAAAATTTATAAAATTTCAAAAATTGTGTATTACTATTCACAACTGCTACTTTGATTGGCCGTGGTGTGTTAGAATCTCGATGTTGGGTACAACACACGCTACTGTATTATTCAAAGAGAATCGTATCGTGTAAGCTTGGGGTGTTACACCCCCACACCCCCTGGACTGCCCTCACCCCTGGACATCCCCCCCACACCCCTGGACAACCTCCACCCTCCTGGACAACCCCCGATACCCCTTGACATCCCCCACCCCCAGGACATCCCCTAAACCCCTAGACACCCCTGGACATCCCCCCCACTCGCCTAGACATCCCTCCCACCCTCCTGAACAGCCCCCACCACACCCCTGGACACCCCCCCCCCCCCCCCCGCCTCAATGGACACCACAAACAAAAACCCGACCAAAACCGGACCAGAACCCCCCCCCCCCCCCCCCACCCCACTGGACATCCCCCACCACACCCCTGGACACCCCCCCCCCCCCACACACCCCTAGACTGCCCCCACCCCCTGGATAGCCCCTGGATAGCTAGTGTTGGGAGAGGAGGTGTCTCTATCCCTCGGGGGACACACCGCTGGAAGGTACTCATCACTCCCACATGCAAAGCTTCAGATCTCAAAATGTTTGACATGTTGGAGTGATGAGTACCTTCCAGTGGAGTTCGGCCCCCCAAGGGATAATGATGCCTCCTCTCCCACCCCCTAGACTGCCCCCCTAGACTGCCCCCCCCCCCCATCCCCATAGACACCCTAGACCCCCCCCCCCCATTGGAAAGCCCCCCCCCCATTGGATAGCCCTCCCACACCCCTGGAAACCCCCCTCACCCCACAGGACACCCCCACACCCCTGGACACCCCCTGGACAGCCTCCCACTCCCTTGGATAGGCCTTCCACCCTCCTGGAAACGCTCCCACCCCCTGGACTGCCCCCCCCCCCACTCTCATGGACACCCAGGATACCCCCTACCCCACCGGATATCTCTCCCACACACCTAGATACCCCCCACCTCCCACCCCATTGAACACCCCCCACACCCTTGGAACCCCCCCCCAGAAAAGAATCCATACCAGAAAAACCATCATAAGTAGACCAAAACAAGAAGTAGAGGAAAATTATACATCCACATATATATCATTAAAAACATACAATTTCAACTTATAAAAACTAAATCCAACCTAAACGACTAAAAAATATACAATTACAATGACAATATACAAAATTACATTTTACACTACAAACAACTAAAATTCAATCAAACCTGTAAAATAATTTGACCATTCCACTTGTAAGTGTTTGAAGTCTTGAGAACTATAGGGTTTAGGGTCATCAAATATCTACAAATTAAACGGATAGTAGTTAATGTGTATAATGAATAAATCAAATGAAATATTATGGCAATGTCTAAAAGGAAATCTTATCAGGTCAAAGTTCACATATGTCCCAATAGTTATTATTTCATACATAAATTTTAACATATAATATCCGCATTCGATGATTCCTTGTTGTTCGTGACCATTCTATTTGAATGATTGTAAATTCAATATGTTATTTTTATGTAATAAATCAAAAGGTACAAATTATAAATCGATATATACGTTTACATTTACATATTTGATCTTTGCACTCCTTTTCTTTGTGTTTTTTGAAAGTAGACTCATCCCCTGTTAGAAAATAATATGAATGGGATAAATTTAAAATTCATTATAATATATAAAACTATTGAGAAATTGAAACTTACTTTTCCAAAATTTTCTTAAAACATTCCCGCACATCACCATGGACAAAGAATATCCAATAAATTGCCTTATCCCTTAGGAAAAAAATCCCTAACATCCAATGATCACTGATAAGTGAAAATTAAGGTTAGTGGTTTTTTATGTTAAAAGATAATGAAATCTTTGAGAGATATGTGTTTCATACCTCTCACAAAAAGGCATCATCCAACATTGTGTGACTATATTCTGTTCAAGTCTTTTAGCAATGTAAAGCATTCTTTGTTCCTCATCCAATGAGCATGCTTTAGTGGAAATCAAATGTGGGTCCATGAACCCATATACATCTGTCCGCTCATTATTCTAAAAACAATTATAAATGAACGTAATACAAAACAGACATAACTATACATTTTTAATAAATTTAACAGTGGGAAAAGGTGTTAAGACTTACATGGAAAAAAATTTCACCATGTTGATGCCCAACTTATCAATAGTAACAAGCTCCATGATATCAGTTTTCACAATCCCCATAGTTATTTCACGTCCACAAACAAGAGATTTCATTGGAAACTCATAATGATCCACCAACAAATTTGAATATCATGACAATCTGTCAAAACTACTAGAATCTGTATCTAATGTCATAGCCATTTGTCTTTTTTGATTTCTATACAGTATTTCATTACCTTTGAAATATTCCTCAAAAATAAATATAAAAATATATTAGTTTTCAAATGATAAAAAAAATTTAATAAAAAAAATAAAATAGAATATATAACATACATACCTCTATGGTAATGAGTCGAAGAAGTATGGATGGACAAATTAAAAAATGGCAGATACTATGTCCAACTATCGTCACCTCATCTGTAGGTAATGGTACTCGAGCTAATCTATCTATAATATCATGTACAGTGTCCATATGATTCTCTACCTCTAATTGTTGATGATGATCCGTATATCCTATACAATATACCAACCCACATGCAACTATATGATGTTGAGGATCATCAACATACAACTCGCAATAAGTAAGAAGCTGCAGCAGAGCAGTAGGATAAAAAATTGGGTTCGTAGGCTGAGGTGGGGGAGTGGGAGCTACTAGAGGAGGTGGAGGGTAAATAATGGGGTCTATAGGGGGGGTGGGGGAGTGGGACCTACAGTCAGAAATTATCTTTGCATGTATGCAAACATAGACTGTACCGACGCTCTAATCTTTTCCTCCATCTTCGCATTAATATTATGAGATTCAGCCTCTAAGGATTCTATTTTTTTTATAAACACCCTCAACTTAAGAAGTTCAAGAACGTGGAAACTCTTTTCTTACCGATACACCTACCAGATATCCTCGTACAAGACTAGGATGTTCAGGCTTTACCAATGTTGTAGATAAAATATATTTCTTCCAAGAATCTATAAATACCCCTTGTTAGCTTTGATCCTTAAGAGAATCTTGTATTAATTAATTGAACATTTCTTTAATGATTGAAATTATATGAAGAAAATAGTTAACTTAAATAAATAAAATAGATATCTTACAATCCTCTCAGCTACGATTCTCAAATCTTCCAAAAGATATTGTCCTTTTTTTCCCATTCATGATCTCTTCATGTTTTCTTGTCTAGATGGAGGGTATGGAGGGTCCACCTCTCCAGAGCTTGAAGACACTGCTATTAGTTTTTATAATTTTTCCACCATCGTTTATTCTTCCAATAATGTACACACTCCCCGAGATAAACTATGAGGGTATACATTTTTATATTGGATCTCCTGATGATATTTCCTTGTTTTCTGTAAATTAAGAATAAGAAATCATTAACAAGACATTAATAAGATCATTTATATAAGAAATTTTATAAAAGTTTACATTTCCCTTACCAAAAATGAATCTTTTCTTCTACATTCAACAAACTATCTCCATGTGTCTTCATATATGAAAGGATATATATGACATGGATTTTCATGACTCCTATGACTAAAAATGAAATCATATTTGTGGGTTGATTTGAAATCCCCCCATATCCTAACAGTCATTGATAAGCATTTATTCCTAACTCCTCCAGTGTCAGGAATATAAAATATCATCTGATAAAGAAGAGGTTAAACATATTATATATACTAGAAACATTTAAAGAAAATGCAAAAAATAGAAATAGATCTTACCAAAATCATCTCCCGCAACTAAGAGAATATCTCTTTGCCCACAGTTTTCCAGTCATCATAAAAATTGATTACTTTTCTCTTACCCTGAGTTGATACAAAAATCTTAAAAGATTTTTCATTTGGACCTCTAAGAATATCATCCTCATCAAACTCAATGAGTATCCTCTGATCCTGTGTATAGGAAAGTGATAATTTTTGTAAACGTTTGCACCCACGTTTACTAACTCTTGAACTCTTTATCGTAATAGGAGAACATGAGGAAGATTGGGGAACATCAAGAGTAGCATGTGAATGTTCATCCCCACAGGTATGAAAAATATTCTCATCTCCAAAATCATGTGGTTGATCAACTGATTAATCTATCATTATCCTTCAAATAAAAAAACAAACATTAGTTCACAAATATACAAATTCAAATATTTTAATACAACTGTAATCAGAAAGTTGAAAATTGTACAGAGTTATCTAATAGTAAAAATGGTTAATATGGTAAGAATGTTAAACAATGGTAAAGATGGTAAAGATGGTAAAGATGGTAAACATGATAAACATGGTAAAGATGGTAAACTTGGTAAACATGGTAAAGTAATTGTCACTGAACAAAAATAATAGATATATAATTTATTTGATGGTAAACATGATAAATTAAACTAAAAAAAATTAAAACATGGTAAACTTGGTAATCCTAGTAAACATGGTAAAGTAATTGTCATTGAACGAAAATAATAGATATATAATTTATGTAATGGTAAACATGATAATATATAAAAAAATTAAAACCAACAAAAACTTATACTTATTTTGTTTTAATACATGTTTTAATACAGAAATAACTTAAAATACCTAACATTTTATGAAAATAATAAATGTAAACAAGAAACAAACAAATGTTACCTGTAATTTTAGGAATGTACAAATCGATTGTTTTCCCAAATTCCTTCATCGTGATCGTTCCTTATGGCACAAACCATGTATTCAACATGCTCATCATTATGTTCTGTGGATCCTTCCCTAGAATTATGGATCTCACATAAATCAGCATCTTCATCAAGTTCATCCTCACCAACATATTATTTTCCCCCTTTTAAAACAACATCCCACTGCATTTCTGATTGATCTACTGCATAGAAAATTTGTTTTTCATGTGTTGTCGTTATAAAATAATCAGCTGTGTTTTCCAACCTATTCAGATTAACAAGTGTAATTCCAAATTCATCATGTTTGACACTATTGTTACCGATAAACCATTTAAAATTTAAAACAGGAACTTTAATTTTTAAGTAATCAACCTCCCATATGTATTCAATCACTCCATAACATGAACTTGATGCAGAAATTGGGTTTCTATCCTTAGCACTCGAAAAATGCATTGCTTCTGGAAACACTAATACACCACTATTCTGAACTGCACTTCTCTTGTCCTGAGCTTTCGTATGAAATGTATAGAGATTACTTTCATAACCAGACCATGTTACCACATTTAAACATGGACCACCCACAATCCATTTTAATGTCTTTGATACATCTGATCTACCAAGAAAGGTCTTTTTAAACCATGACAAAAATGTTTTGTTGTGTTCATTCAAAATCCACATTTCATTCTTCTTTGAATGACATTGTTTCCACTCATTAATATGCAATGTGATATATTGTTGAGCATCAACTATGTTATTCAAGATGTATGATTCTAAATTCTTCATCTATTCAGCTGACAACGATTTTAATTTCAATCCATGAATTCCCTTTCCCTCATTGTTAACTCATTCATAGAGAGATGCTGGAAAACCTATGTGCTGCGCTAGAGCCAAGTAGCTCGTACAAAACTATGCAACCTCCTCAGAAATATACTTTTCAATAATGGAGGCTTCTAGTCGATAAGGATTCTTAACATACCCCTTCAATATTTTCATATACCGTTCAAAAGGATACATCCAACGAAGATATACAGGTCCACAATGCTTTATTTCTTGAACCAGATGAATCATTAAATGAACCATTATATAAAAAAAAGTTGGAGGAAAATACATTACCAATTGAAAAACTATACAAATATCATCCTTTTCCAAAATGACCAATGCATTCACATCAATAAACTTATTAAAAATTGAATCGAAAAAATAACACAACTTCATTATAGTATTTCTGACATGGATGGAAAATATTTCACGCAATGAAACTGGTAGAAGTGGTTTCATCATAACATGAAAATCATGAGATTTAATTCCTATAAACTTCAAGTCCTTCAATGAGACAAACCTTTTTACATTAGAAGAATAACCTTGAGGCACATTGATATCATGAAGACACTGAAAAAAGCTAATTTTCTCCCTCTTCGATAATGTATGACAAGACGGGGGAAGAAATATTCATCTTCCATTTGGAGTGGGAGCTAACTCCCAACGTATTTTCATTGATAGTAAGTATAATCTTGCACTAAACCCATCTTTTTTCTTTCCTTTAATATCTAACAATGTTCCAATCAAACAGTCAGAAATATTCTTCTCCATGTGCATGAAATTAACATTATGTTTAACTTCATGATATCTCTAATATGGTAGCTCAAAAAATATTGACATTTTCTTCCAAATATGTCTATCATTACCATATTTCTATGTCTTTACCAATGCCACATCAAGGTTTTTCACACTCTCAAAATACAGATCATGGGATAAGGGTTTTGGAGCAATATAAAATTCTTGTGAGCCATTGAATGCCTTTTTTAGTCTTCTATAAGAGTGATCCATAGGCAAAAACTCTCGATGACCCATGTACACTGTTTTCCTCCCCTGATGAAATTGACAATATGACGTCTGTTGTTCGCAAATTGGACATGATTTATGCCCTTTAAAATTGTATCCAGACAAATTTCAATATGCTGGGAAGTCATTTATAGTGAACAAAATCACTGCATGCTGTTGAAAATATTCCATTTTATAATAATCATACACCCTAACATCATCCTCCCATAAAAGTTTCAAATCATCAATCAATGGTGACAAGAAAACATCAATATCATTTCCAGGTTACTTCAGAACAGAGATCATTATACACAACATGACATATTTGTGCTTCATACAAACTTTAGGAGAGAGCTTGTAAATTACCAATAAAACAGCCATGAATTGTGTGTGTACTGAGGGTTCGGTATGGATTCATTCCATCTGTGCACAACCCTAGTCTGAGATTTCTAATTTTATTTCTAAATGTAGGATACTGCTCATAAGTTTTCTTCCATTGTGGACAATCAGCTGGATGATGTATTGTTACATCATATAACCACTCATCAGCATTCCATCTTAACCTTTTTTCATAATGTGAATTAGAAAATAAACATTTGAAATGATGAATTATAGGAAGATACCAAAATACCTTTGAAGGGATCTTTGTAGTCTCTACATCATCCTGTGATTTTTCTTTCACCTTATACAGTGATGTCCCACATTTAGGACACTCTGACAGAAATTTATATTCCTTCCTAGATATCATACAGTCATTCGCACAAACATGTATTTTCTTATATCCCAATACCATCATGCATAATACATTCTAGGCCTTATAATGTGAATCTGAAATATCATTATCTTTAGAAAGAATTTCTTTCATCAATTGTAGCTGCTCTATAAAACGTTTTTCATTCCATCCATGTTTCCCCTTCAGGTTAATCAATCATATCACTGCTGACAAAACCATAAAATCTGTACAACTAGGATATAATATTTTTTCAGCATCGCCATATAGACGCGCAAATGACGGTTCTATCTTAATTTGTTCTGTTGCAATATTGAGAATTATTTCTTCAATTCTATTAGAGTCACCATCTTGAAAATCATCATCATCAGTGACATTCCGTCATGTTTCACCATGCCATGTCCAAGGGTTGTAACTTGGATTAAAAACCTGAAAAATCTGATGATCTTTTATCTCTCTAATTTTCAACTTCTTCATATTCAAACATTTCAGGCATGGATAGAAAAAAATGTCACTACTTGGAACATTTCTTTTAGAAAATTCCAAAAAGCCCTCAACACCTTCCTCATATTCATTGCTCATTCGATGTTCCATAATCTAACTTTGACTCATTATTACATATAACAAATATCAAAATTATAAATCTTTTTAAGATAAGACAAATATATGATTATTGAAAAAAATTATAATTTGAATGTAAAAAAAATTTGAAATATAAAAAAAATCTATGCGTATTTAAAACAATATGCTTGAATATGATTTTAAAAAGAAAATATAGTTATATATAACAGTTTTAAATTCATCTTGGATCCTTTCTTCTTAAGGTTGAAAAAGAATACATCCTGGTGTAACTGGATGCCAAATTCACCCTTACATAAAAAAAAGAAATATGAAGTACAAATATTATAATATGTATTCATTCACTACTGAAAAATTACACAGATCCTAACGATTTGAATCCTCTAGGCACCCCCCACCCCCACCCCTCTGGACAGCCCCCCCACCCCCTGGACTCCACCCCCACCCCTGGACATCACCCCCACCCACTTGGACACCACCCCCTCTACTAGAAACCCCCACCCCCTTGGACAACCCCCCCCCTAGACACCACCCCCACCCCCTTGGACACCCCCTGGACACCACCACCACCTTGGACAGCCCCCCCTCTAGACAGCCCCCACCCCTCTAAGCATCCCCCCAACCCCATGGACACCCCCCCACACCTCATAACAACCCTAGAACACATCGATTACTATTAAACCGTCAATTTAAAAATAACCAAACATCCCTAATAATAGAAGGAATGAAGGTGAAGAAGAAGTGGATGAAGAAGAAAAAAAGAAACAAAGAATAATGGAAGAAGAACCTGGAATAAGTAACTTATTTATGGAAATTTCATGGAATCCAAGAAAACTACGGGGCCTCCAATGGTTGATAGAAAATTGGAGAGAATTTCATAAACCTGAGAATGAGATCAAATTTAAAATAAAAACTCGGATAGAGAAAATCACAGTATAAAACCTATCATCACGGCATAATGGGGTCAGGCTAACTACACATCTTTGAAAACCATGACATGGTCTCCCCCATAACCCATAATATTCTCATAGTTAATGACTGGTCATAATATATATAACAAAATAGAATCATATTGCAACACCCCTCATCGTTTCATAATGCCTAAATCCCTAAAAATCATAGTGGAAACCTCAAACATAGACTTTACCAACCCCCTTGGACACCACCCCCCATCACCTTGGACTCCACCCCCATCCCTTAAACAAAACTAATAAATTATATCCTAATATCCATGAAACAATACAATCGTCATGTCATAATCTCAGAAACCACGATGCAATAGTCAATCCCAACTGAAACTTATCCCCCACCGCCTTGGACACCACCCCCGCCCCCTTGGACACCCCCTAGACACCACCACCCCCTTGGAAATCCTCCACCCCCTGGACACCACCCGCACCCCCTTGGACACCCCCTAGACACCACCACCCCCTTGGAAATCCCCCACCCCCTGGACACCACCCCCATCCCCTTGGACACCCCCTGGACACCACCACCCCCTTGGACATCCCCCCCCCACACACACATCTAGACACCCCACCCCTGAACACCCCCCCCCCCTTGGACACCCCCACCCCTCCTAGACACCACCCCCACCTCTTACCCCCTTGGAAACCCCCAACCATCTGGACACCCCCCTAGAAAACACCCCAAACCCTCTGGACAGGCCCCCACGCCCTTGAACAGCCCCCCCCCCCCCCACCCACACACACACACAGACACACACACACACACGCACACCCCTGGACTCCCCCCCCTTGCACACCCCCTGTACACCACCACCCCCTGGGACAACCCCCCCCCCCCCAACCCCTCTGGATATCCCCCACCCCCTAGACAGCCCCTCACACCTCTAGGCAGCCCCCACCCCCTCGGACACCCCCCACCCCCTACCCCATTGGACACCCCCTGGACACCACCAACCCTCTGAATATCCCCCCCCCCCACCGAAAACCCCCCAAACCCTCTAGACAAGCCCACACTGCCTTGGACAGCCCAACTGTAGAGACCCGTAGCCTGACGTACATGGACATTACATTACTTTTGCGGAATACTTAGTACATAACAAAAACACACACACAAGGATCGTAATAGTTTAGTGTCTTTGGAAACTCGGAACGTAATCTTCTAATCGTGGGGAAAGATCTTCAACATCTCCCATAAAGATCTTCCTTTTTTTACCTAAAACCTTTCTTTATATCCTGGGGAAAAGAAAACATAAAAGGGTGAGCTCAAATTCTCAGTAAGGGTAAACAAAAGAAATATCAATCACATCATATACATAAGAACATAGCTTTTGGAAATCTTAACCTGCAAAAGAGCTCATAATATCATAACATGGGATAAATAATAGAAGTGAAAATGAGATCATAACTTAAAACATTACTCATTGTGGCATACACACATAATCATAGAGAATCATTTCTCGTTAGTCAAGACTCAATGCCAAGACTATCTTAGTGGACAAAGACCCTTTCTGAATCGAGTAATCCTCGTTTCAGTCCTGTTTCACTGAACCGGTATAACCTACCATTCCAGCCATGTCTATCTCATGAGATATAAAATCTTTACCCAATGCATTGGAGGGAGATATAGGTCCCACCCATCTCTTAATGAATCCTTTCTTATGTGTGCCACAAAATCATAAATCATACATCATTGCATAACCAATGTAATAAAAATGGGATTCTTAAACAACATGACATCATAAAACCATTCATATAAGATAAAGGAATTCATAAACATAATTCCATCACAACATAGTCAAATCAATGTAAAAATATGGATAGAAACAGAACCCTTTATTATCTTATATGGAAAATAATTTTGATAAAACACTTGAATTGAATTCTTGAGGAAAATATCCTTTCTTCTTCAAAATCAATTTCTTTTCACAAAACATCATGCAATTTTAAAAGAAAGAGATTTTATTGAAAATAGTCATGAAATCTTTTAGAGGAAGCTTCATGAAAATAAGGCTTTATAAAACAGTATAAATCCGTTCGTGCCGTATAAGTTAAAAAAAACATTCTTCGTACTTTTGTCAGAAAAGTCAAAAAGTACCTCGTACGGAAAAACGACAAAAGATTCCTTTCATATTCTTTACTAAAAACTCACCTAAGGGTAGAATTGGATTTAAACTATTGCAAGTGTATGGAAACAATATTACATATTGAGGGAACATGGATGTGGATGATAAAATACACCCCAGTAATTACTTACGAATAAACAATCTCGGATAAAAATGAGATTGTGATATTTCCCTTACCTTATGTCCGACTTGCTTTCTAAGTGTCAAAACCTCCTGTATAATGATTTAAATCATGTTATTGACTTATTCCAGAATCATATTCATTGTTATGATATCATATATGGTTCACTTATGACATTATATTACCCGTTCTTTTGTAAATTCCATGTTAAAGAAGCGTTTTGGGTAAAATCGTTTCATTTATCTTAGGTGTTTTTACTTGTTGTTCTTGACATCACTATTACTTATATCATGATTTAATTACTTCCAGAATATAAAATATGATTTATATATCATATATATTCAGTATATATATATATATATAATAGGTAGATAAATAAAATGAAAAACATCGTTCATGGAGACGGTAGTCCGTACGTACGCATGAACGCTGTTTTTGTTTCCTTATTGAATTGAATGGAATTAAGTAGATGACATACATATAAATAAAAATAATTCCAGTATCATTATTATGTCATATATTTCATTAGAACTTTTTATATATACTTTATAATCATTCATGAATGGTTAATCATTGAGAATGAATCTCATCGCGTCGTGGAGACGGTAGTCCGTACGTACGCACGAGCGATGATATCGTTCCCATGGTCGTGGAATTGTTTTGAAGTGTATGTATACTATTTCAGTATCAATATCACTTTATAATAATCATATATAGTTACTCATTAAACCATTATACCCATCCAATTAATTTGGTGGCGGAAAATAGATTACACCACGGCGTGGAGACGGTATTCCGTACGTACGCACGCGCGGTGATTTCCTTTTTTTCCGTAGGATGGATAGATGGTGAAATAGGGTTGTTTCATACTTATAATAACATATCAGTATATGAGTGATACTGATGTTATTAATTCATAATGAAACAACCTAAGAAGAAGAAGTGGAAGAATAAATAAAGATGAAAGAATTGGTAACGGTAATTACCTCTTCTTTGAAGCGCCTCTTTGAGACCTCCACTTAGGGCACTACAATTGGTCTTTGAGGAAGACCAGAACCTCTAGGATGTTTCTAGGGAAGTGGAGAGGAGAAATTGGCAGGGGTTGGCCGAGCTTGAGTGCTCAAATTGGTGTGAGGAGGAGGGGGAGGAGGTGTCCTTTTATAGGGGAGGAGAGGGGCACCTTAGGAATATCTCAAAATATTATTTTATATTAAAGTCAAAATCGGTTTATAATGGTTCCAAAGGGTCTTATTTCGAAGCTAAAGTGGGGATGGGTCGAAATCCTATCAACCAATAGGATTTAGACAAGTTTAGGGTATTATTTTAACCTTATCAATTAGATTTAACTCTAAGTTAAATAATTTAACTTTTACCGTGTCTTTTTGTTTTCTTTCACTATATGGTTAATAAACTTACTATAACATGCCAAACGAACCCCAAATTGTATATTATTAATACATATATCCTTATCTATGTCATTTGGCCGAACCTTAGATTTTTAAGAATAAAATAACAATTAGTAATATAATATTTGATTTAAAAACTATTTTGTGTCAATTTTGACACTATTTGATATATGATTTTTGTGAAAGTCATAACAGAATTATATGTTCGAACCAAGTTGATTAAATCATCACTAATATATCATAGTAACCTATAAAATTAGTGTAATTCATAAAAAGTCTTAAATTACATTTATTTTGGTATTTATATTATCAATTACGTCAATATTTCATTAATAAGATAATTACTGCATCATCTTTGTGTCATAAATAAATTATGTTATTTGATGTCTAAAAATTACAAATAAAATACCATCATGTAGGAAATCTTTTTAGCTTTCTAATGAATATTTATAGTCGAATTTATCTTATGTATAACCCCATATTAAAAATGATTTACTTATTAAACATTGATTTTAACTATTTTAACCCTTCTTTAAATAAATTAATAATAAATGTCCTAATCTAATCCAAGTGGGCCTAAATGGTCATATTTTATTACTAAGTTTGTTTTTGGTCGAATTACACTTGTCCAATAGAATTAGGACATGTGTTAGGGTAATATTAATATCATATTTACCCTTAGTTACCCTATTTACTATTAACCGTGGTAAAAAAAGTAAAAAGTTACTATTCACCAAAAAATTATTTTCATCTCATTGAACCACATTTTAGTCCTTGATATTAACCGTATCTCTCAGATTTTTGAAATTCCATTCACAGAAGCGGTAAAATTAAGTTTTATGCAAAATTCAGTTTTTAACCTACCACTTAGTAGTTTCACTATTCATCAAAAATTGATGTTTTTCGGAACAATGCCAAAATTTCATCCCAAGCTATATTTCATATTCCGAATTCAAAAATGAAGTCTATTTTACCAAATTCATAACATAAAAGTTTCATTAATTAATTTTATAATTAAATCCCGCTGTTAAAACAAATAGCGTGTTTTTAAGAAACAATATCTATCAAAAGATTGACACTTGTTTATGTCTAGTTTAAATGTGAAATTACATCCAATGACCAAATTTGTATTAAATTGTAAAAATATATTCTAAATACACTTTAAAACCACTCAAATTAATGATTTATCACTATTAATTATTTCGATTAAAAAAGTTGTTTTTAATTATAATTTAGTAATTTTCACTATTCATCAGAATATGAAAGTTATCCGAAAAGTACCAAAATTTCACCTTAGGCTAAATTCGATACTCCGAATCCAAAAATAAAGTTCATTTTGAAAAATAAGATTTACTGGATTTAAAAAAGTGGTTATTACTATTCATAACGGCTAGTTTTAATAATATTTTAATAGCATATCGTTGTTTAGTGAAACTCGGTATTGCGTATTACACACGCTATCGAGGAAGGTCGTGATTGCGTGTAATGCAAGGCAAGTCAAGGATGCGTGTTGTGCAAGCTCCTTTTGGTGTAGCGTACAACACAAGACATTAATAAAATTAAAAAGAATATATATATATATTTTTTTTTATAAAATCTTGGGCTGTTACATTCTACCCCCCTTAAAATGAATTTCGCCCTCGAAATTCATCGGGGTTATAAATGGTTTACTATTCGAAAGTTTCTTTAATAGAAACCCACATCGTAAAAGGGAATACCAAAACTCGGCTTTAAAAACTAAAGTATGAAATGTAACGATTACCCAAATAAACTAATCACTGGGTTTCCACATAGGTGAAAATATGGATATGGAAGAGAAATCTAACCATCATGTTCTGATGGAGAGTGGTAGAGAACATGGCTATGGAAAAGCTAGTAATCACAAATCCATAAATTTGTGACGATCTAAGGTACCATCTGATTCATTAGGTATAAGAGAACTAGGACAACATTTTTGGTTTTCAAGATCATTTCCCTAAAGTTAAAGAATTTGAATTAGAATAAATACTTACTTTATTTTGGTACAATCTCACTGTTGTTCGTGCCTTTAACAATTTCCACTTCATCTCTTAAATAAATGAAGTTGAATTTGTTATTCGTGAAGTGCTAGCAGATCATGTGATAGAATGACGGGTCATTCCATCTGTTTCAAACAAAAGTTTAGAAAAATTATATACATAAGTCGATCTATAGTGAGATTAATCACATATGGTTTCTAAAATGGACTTATACTTCATATATCATACTGCTTAATATAATAAAACTAGTTTCTACTAAACAGGGACTTCCTGTAGGTCAGTGATAGGCGATAAAGGCCAGTCGCACTTTGGTTGTGGGTTCGATTCCTACAGCCTTGTCCGAAGCGATGGGCTGTCGCCCGTCCTGCAGGTTGTCCTTTTTCTAAAAATACGTTACTATAACATCCCATCAATAATATAAAAAATCTTCTATCCTTAAACAATACTAACTTATGTCCAACATAATCCAGTCTAATCTTTAGGCTTATACATAATACTGCAGTCCACTCTCATAATATAGTGACAACGATTACCAGATATTTAATACTGTCGTTGATCCCCATATATCTTGTTGGTCACATTCCAAACATTCAAAGGCCTTAATCTTGTACTCTCTTGAATACCCATTGAACCTTAGTGAAAACTTGAATGCAGTTAAAAGTTAACACTTTTCACATACCGAAATCCTCAAAATTCTATATACTCAAACCATGATATCACTTAGTTCTTATATCAATCATGAGCTCATGAATACTATTAAACATTTCATTTTCTCGTCTTCATTATGCGCATATCAGCTTATTTCCAAAAAATATCTCAATCACATTGAATACCACATCAATAAATATTGCAATACTCAATGATACAACATTATTTTGGAATCCCATTACATAAACACTTAATCATTCCACCACATCGTTATCATATTCAACATTGCCAATAGTGATCGCATGTGATTTCCCTTTGTCCTTTGCCTTCAGTGGTTGCTCATGTTGATCATCACTAACCCTTGGATTAGGGCAATTATTAGCATAATGCCCCATTTCCTTGCACTTGAAGCATTGAAGTGTTGGCGGTGCGTTCTCTGCAGTGTTTGCTTTATTCACATCATTAGAAACCCTTTTTCCATTACTTCGACACTCAGCTGCTCGATGACCTTCTTTTCCACACTTAAAACATTTTCTAGTCCCTTTTAGACAATCTCCACCATGCTTCTTTCCACACTTTGTGCATAAGGAAACATTCATCTTCTTTTCACCATTATTCTGAGATTTCTCCTTGAACTCCATCTTTCATTTCTTGTCAAAACCATGAGATGGATATGTAACACCAACTTCCATTTCTACCTTGATAGCACAACGCACAATTTCTTCATAGCTACTGAAGTCTCTTATAGCTAATGCCCTTCGAAGACTTGGTTTTAAGCCACTGAAAAATCGATCAACTTTACTTTCAGGTTGGATGATAATTCCAGAAGCATACCTTGCAAGTCTTGTAAAATTTGCTTCATAGGTACCAACAGATTCATCGTCCCTTTGCTTCAGTTCAAGAAACTCTTTCTCCATCTTTGTTCGAAGAATACGAGGGAAGTACTTATTGAAAAATAAGTTCTTGAACTCGTCCCATTCCATAGACTCAATTTCATCCCTTTGCCTTGTATTCTTAACAAGATTCCACCATTGATCAGCATCTCCTTCCAAACGATACACTGCTAGGATAACTTTATCATGTTCAGAACATTGAAGAACTGAAAATATCTTTTCAGTAGTACTAATCCATTGTTCAGCAACTAATGGATCAGTAGACCCACTGAAAGAAGGTGGACGCTGCCTCATGAAGGATTCAACAGAATGTTGCTCCTTCCTTTGCTCGTTTGGAAGTCCTGCATGATTCATAGCTTGAGAAAGTTGTGTGAGCATGGCTACAAGATTTTTCATTCCAGCTCCTATATCGTTTGGTTGCTCAGGGGTACAATCATTGCATTGCCCATCACATTCCGCATTAACACGGTTCCTTCGAGTTCTAGCCATCGTCTGAAACCCCAAAAGAATTGTGTGAGAGGCAAAAATCATGCTAGGGAAAACAACATAACAAAGGGTTAGTACCCTCAATATCTAACATTTTAGGTTAAATTCGAAGATCATTAGCGCAATTCTAGGACTATAACCTATACGTATACTTAACCTTAGAGACATCCCTAGACATACCTTAGAAATATCTCTAGGGATCTCACTAACGTTTTCGCATCCTAGTTTCCAAAGGTTGACTAAACCTTTCCTCTGATACCAACTGTAGAGACCCGTAGCCTGACGTACATGGACATTACATTACTTTTGCGGAATACTTAGTACATAACAAAAACACACACACAAGGATCATAATAGTTTAGTGTCTTTGGAAACTCGGAACGTAATCTTCTAATCGTGGGGAAAGATCATCAACATCTCCCATAAAGATCTTCCTTTTTTTTTACCTAAAACCTTTCTTTATATCCTGGGGAAAAGAAAACATAAAAGGGTGAGCTCAAATGCTCAGTAAGGGTAAACAAAAGAAATATCAATCACATCATATACATAAGAACATAGCTTTTGGAAATCTTAACCTGCAAAAGAGCTCATAATATCATAACATGGGATAAATCATAGAAGTGAAAATGAGATCATAACTTAAAACATTACTCATTGTGGCATACACACATAATCATAGAGAATCATTTCTTGTTAGTCAAGACTCAATGCCAAGACTATCTTAGTGGACAAAGTCCCTTTCTGAATCGAGTAATCCTCGTTTCAGTCCTGTTTCACTGAACCGGTATAACCTACCATTCCCGCCATGTCTATCTCATGAGATATAAAACCTTTACCCAATGCATTGGAGGGAGATATAGGTCCCACCCATCTCTTAATGAATCCTTTCTTATGTGTGCCACAAAATCATAAATCATACATCATTTCATAACCAATGTAATAAAAATGGGATTCTTAAACAACATGACATCATAAAACCATTCATATAAGATAAAGGAATTCATAAACATAATTCCATCACAACATAGTCAAATCAATGTAAAAATATGGATAGAAACAGAACCCTTTATTATCTTATATGGAAAATAATTTTGATAAAACACTTGAATTGAATTCTTGAAGAAAATATCCTTTCTTCTTCAAAATCAATTTCTTTTCACAAAACATCATGCAATTTTAAAAGAAAGAGATTTTATTGAAAATAGTCATGAAAAATTTTAGAGGAAGCTTCATGAAAATAAGGCTATATAAAACAGTATAAATCCGTTCGTGTCGTATAAGTTAAAAAAAACATTCTTCGTACTTTTGTCGGAAAAGTCGAAAAGTACCTCGTACGGAAACACGACAAAAGATTCCTTTCATATTCTTTACTAAAAACTCACCTAAGGGTAAAATTGGATTTAAACTATTGCAAGTGTATGGAAACAATATTACATATTGAGGGAACATGGATGTGGATGATAAAATACACCCCAGTAATTACTTACGAATAAACAATCTCGGATAAAAATGAGATTGTGATATTTCCCTTACCTTATGTCCGACTTGCTTTGTAAGTGTCCAAACCTCCTGTATAATGATTTAAATCATGTTATTGACTTATTCCAGAATCATATTCATTGTTATGATATCATATATGGTTCACTTATGACATTATATTACCCGTTCTTTTGTAAATTCCATGTTAAAGAAGCGTTTTGGGTAAAATCGTTTCATTTATCTTAGGTGTTTTGACTTGTTGTTCTTGACATCACTATTACTTATATCATGATTTACTTACTTCCAGAATATAAAATATGATTTATATATCATATATATTCAGTATATATATATATAATAGGTAGATAAATAAAATGAAAAACACCGTTCATGGAGACGGTAGTCCGTACGTACGCATGAACGTTGTTTTCGTTTCCTTATTGAATTGAATGGAATTAAGTAGATGACATACATATAAATATAAATAATTCCAGTATCATTATTATGTCATATATTTCATTAGAACTTTTTATATATACTTTATAATCATTCATGAATGGTTAATCATTGAGAATGAATCTCATCGCGTCGTAGAGACGGTAGTCCGTACGTACGCCCGAGCGATGATATCGTTCCCATGGTCGTGGAATTGTTTTGAAGTGTATGTATACTATTTCAGTATCAATATCACTTTATAATAATCATATATAGTTACTCATTAAACCATCATACCCATCCAATTAATGTGGTGGCGGAAAATAGATTACACCACGGCGTGGAGACGGTATTCCGTACGTACGCACGCGCGGTGATTTCCTTTTTTCCGTAGGATGGATAGATGGTGAAATAGGGTTGTTTCATACTTATAATAACATATCAGTATATGAGTGATACTTATGTTATTACTTCATAATGAAACAACCTAAGAAGAAGAAGTGGAAGAATAAATAAAGATGAAAGAATTGGTAACGGTAATTACCTCTTCTTTGAAGCGCCTCTTTGAGACCTCCTCTTAGGGCACTAAAATTGGTCTTTGAGGAAGACCAGAACCTCTAGGATGTTTCTAGGGAAGTGGAGAGGAGAAATGTGCAGGGGTTGGCCGAGCTTGAGTGCTCAAATTGGTGTGAGGAGGAGGGGGAGGAGATGTCCTTTTATAGGGGAGGAGAGGGGCACCTTAGGAATATCTCAAAATATTATTTTATATTAAAGTCAAAATCGGTTTATAATGGTTCCAAAGGGTCTTATTTCGAAGCTAAAGTGGGGATGGGTCTAAATCCTATCATCCAATAGGATTTAGACAAGTTTAGGGTATTATTTTAACCTTATCAATTAGATTTAACTCTAAGTTAAATAATTTAACTTTTACCGTGTCTTTTTGTTTTCTTTCACTATATGGTTAATAAACTTACTATAACATGACAAACGAACCCCAAATTGTATATTATTAATACATATATCCTTATATAAGTTATTTGGCTGAACCTTAGATTTTTAGGAATAAAATAACAAATAGTAATATAATATTTGATTTAAAAACTATTTTGTGTCAATTTTGACACTATTTGATATATGATTTTTGTGAAAGTCATAACAGAATTATATGTTCGAACCAAGTTGATTAACTCATCACTAATATATCATAGTAACCTATAAAATTAGTGGAATTCATAAAAAGGCTTAAATTACATTTATTTTGGTATTTATATTATCAATTATGTCAATATTTCATTAATAAGATAATTACTGCATCATCTTTGTGTCATAAATAAATTATCTTATTTGATGTCTAAAAATTACAAATAAAATACCATCATGTAGGAAATCGTTTTAGCTTTCTAATGAATATTTATAGTCGAATTTATCTTATGTATAACCCCATATTAAAAATGATTTACTTATTAAACTTTGATTTTAACTATTTTAACCCTTCTTTAAATAAATTAATAATAAATGTCCTAATCTAATCCAAGTGGGCCTAAATGGTCATATTTTATTCCTAAGTTTGTTTTTGGTCGAATTACACTTGTCCAATAGAATTAGGACATGTGTTAGGGTAATATTAATATCATATTTACCCTTAGTTACCCTATTTACTATTAACCGTGGTAAAAAAAGTAAAAGTTACTATTCACCAAAAAATTATTTTCATCTCATTGAACCACATTTTAGTCCTTGATATTAACCGTGTCTCTTGGATTTTTGAAATTCCATTCACAGAAGCTGTAAAATTAAGTTTTATGCAAAATTCAGTTTTTAACCTACCACTTAGTAGTTTCACTATTCATCAAAAATTGATGTTTTTCAGAACAATGCCAAAATTTCATCCCAAGCTATATTTCATATTCCGAATTCAAAAATGAAGTCTATTTTACCAAATTCATAACATAAAAGTTGCATTAATTAATTTTATAATTAAATCCCGCTGTTAAAACAAATAGCGTGTTTTTAAGAAACAATATCTATCAAAAGATTGACACTTGTTTATGTCTAGTTTAAATGTGAAATTACATCCAATGACCAACTTTCTATTAAATTGTAAAAATATATTCTAAATACACTTTAAAACCACTCAAATTAATGATTTATCACTATTAATTATTTCGATTAAAAAAGTTGTTTTTAATTATAATTTAGTAATTTTCACTATTCATCAGAATATGAAAGTTATCCGAAAAGTACCAAAATTTCACCTTAGGATAAATTCGATACTCCGAATCCAAAAATAAAGTTCATTTTGAAAAATAAGATTTACTGGATTTCAAAAAGTGGTTATTACTATTCATACCGGCTAGTTTTAATAATATTTTAATAGCATATCGTTGTTTAGTGAAACTCGGTATTGCGTATTGCACACGCTATCGAGGAAGGTCGCGATTGCGTGTAATGCAAGGCAAGTCAAGGATGCGTGTTGTGCAAGCTCCTTTTGGTGTATCGTACAACACAAGACATTAATAAAATTAAAAAGAATATATATATATATATATTTTATAAAATCTTGGGCTGTTACACCCCCCCCCCCCCACCCACCCACCCACCCCCTTGGACTGCCCCTCACCCCATTCGACCCCCCCCCCACACACCCCTGGACTACCCCCCCCCCCCCCTGAACCCTCTGTACATCCCCCAAAACCTTCTGGACATCCCCCACCCCCTGGACACCACCCCCATCCCCTTTTACATCCCATGCACCCCCTTTGGACACCCCCAATCCCCTTGGACAGCCCTCGCATCCCCTGGACACCACCCGCCACCCCCTTTGACACCCCCTGGACACCCCCACCCAACTGGACAGCCCACCCAACCCCTGTGGAAACCCCCACCCACTTGCACAGCCCCCCCCCCCACCCCCTTGGAAACCTTCTATAGGCACACACACACATGATAAAACACACAAAAATTGTAAACTTTCACGATATCAATTCCATTGGATTTTTTTACCAGAAAAAAATTAGTATGGTATAGATGAACACTATGAAACTAACCATGATTGCATGAACAAGGAAATATAACATCTCAACAAATTCGTTTAGGGCATCATAGAAAAAAAAACAGAAAATGAGTCATGTGAAGCTTACTTGAGTGTTGTGAGTCGACCTGATAGATATGATAATAAAAAAATATGAAGATTGATGTTGGAAAAACGAGGATAGAGGGAGCAACTTGGACGAATTGATTCTAGGTTTTTTGCATGAGAGAGACGAGTCGCAGGTTGCCTGATCGATGAAAACAGAATGACTAAATATGGGGTACGATAAATCATTTAAAAGATTTATCACATCGGTTATTTAATAACCGTCATGATAAATAATTTTTTTAATGTTTATAATATCAGTTATTTAATAACCGGCGTAGAAAACTATTTATCATGTCATTTATTCGATGACCGACGTGATATATGTCACTTCATACCGACGTGATAAATTGATAATATTAGCTTTATGACGTTAGTTTTTTTATAACTGATGTGGTAAAGCGCCAAGCATTCCTTTATCACGTCGGTTATTTAATAACCTCCGTGATAAAGCACTGAGCTTTCTTTTATCACGTAGGTTATAAAATAACCAACGTGATAAAGCATGCCTGATTCGATTTGCACATTAGTTATACAATAACCAACATAAAAATGCTAATCTACGTATATTTTACGTCGGTTATTTTATAACCGACGTAAAATATGGATCCTGATCAATATATCATGTCGGATATATAAAACCACTGTGAAATATGCCGACGTGTTAAACTTTTTCCCACTATTGTGTTACATGTGTGGTACTTCTACCTTTGTGGTGTCATCTTCATGTTGTTACATGTGTGGTACTTCTGTCTTCTTGGTGTTGCCTATGTGGCAATTCTATCTCTATGGTGTTACCTGTCTGGTATTTCTACCTTCATGGTTTTACCTTTGTGGTATTCTTTCCTCATGTATGAGATGAGTATATCTTGATAAATTAGGTTTATTTTTGGGAATATACCTAAGTAGAGTTGATGTATTTCATTGTGGTTATTCCTTTGTAGAACTCTAGGAGACCTACAGGGGTCTCGAGGTCCCTACCAAGTATCATTATACTCACCACTGTATGGGCTACACCCGCACCATGTTGTGTCTTTTATAGACGATGTACAACATTGACCGAGGATGAGGGAGCCAGGACCGGACGGTGCTCAGAGGTGGACTATTTGGGCTGATTTGGAGTGTTTTGGAGACGATATGTACCTACCCTTCATGTAGGATCCTTGGTAGATGATCCATGAGCTGTTTTGTACTTCTTAGTTATACTTGTACCTTTTGAGTTGGGATTGTATTCCATCCCCTTTTACTTTCAATACTATTTTACATTCAACACACTTTTACTACAACAATATACATTTTGGTTGCTTCTTGTTGTGTTCTTGTACTATGTGTTTGTACAGGTTAGAAATGGAATGTCTCTCTATTTTAGGGATACGCCTTTCTAGTGCTAGTCTCCTGCCTCTGTAATTAATATAATAACACATGTGTTACTCAACGAATGATATAAATTAATTTATAATCATTTAAATTCAATTATCCTGATGATTCCATTCATGGTGTTCTGAGTTGAAACCCATGTTTCACCCATGGCATGGAATAATGGTAGATAAATATCAAGTACTATGATTGGGAGGTCAAACTTTGATCAATCTATACATATTAATCAATTAACCCATCTTGTTTAATTAATCATAACTTCATTATTACAAGGGAAAGAACACCCTTAAGAAGGTAGTTCAAACTTTTGAGAAACTCATGGTTGTTTTTATCCTCATTTTCAACACACCTATAGGGTTGGTTCAATTAGGGGTCCTCATACCTCATCTATAATAATGGTTTACAACAGTCGCATTATCAAAGGCCCACACCTTTAAATTTAGAAGAAATTCCTTTAAAAGGTGACACTTAGGAAGTCTGGTGTGAAGCATAAAGACATAATATATATTTCATTACACATTAATAGAAAATAATAATACTACCTAACTTATATTTGTAGTGGATTCCACAATCGATATAATATTCACATTTAGCCTATAATGGGTGAAATTGAAGAAGTACTTGAATTCCGTAAAAATAGGGAAAAATATATTTCATGGATTTAGTATTCCATATGGTTATATAAAACATGATGTAAAAGGATTTGGGAACTTGGCAGAACTAAGACAAGGTGACCAAAATTGAGAAATTATGAGTTGGAAAAAATAAATTATCTTAGAGACTAGGTTGAGAGAATAATGAGATCTCCAACCAGGGGGTTTTTCATGCATGAGGAATGAGGGAAAAAGAGGGGAAATCATATTTAAGGAATAAAGGTGAAAATAGTCATTTTAGCTAACTTTTAAAGTTTGTATGATTTGGAATCACAGTTGGAAAAAATTTGTGCCAAAATTGTGCCAAAACTATCCAACGATTCCACCCCCCCCCCCCCACATGGTTAGGCGCACGATCAGAAAATTCATGAACTAACCATGTGTTTCAATTCCACATGTGGTCAGAATTCTATCACATGGCAATTCTACTTTCCTTTAATGGTTTAAAACCATTTCTCTTCCTATTATAGTTACATATGGTTGAGTAACATTGTTACTACTCACCATGTACCAAATTTTAACCTCTTATTATTCCTAAAAAACCCAGAACTCCAGACTCTAAACATTCTCTGAATTCTCCTGAACCCTTCCTCAAACAATTAATCACTTCTATTTTAGGAAAAAAAATTTCATACTAAAATTTAAAGGGTCAATAATTCATTAGAAGGGTCAAGATCATAAAATAATGATCATGATACTTATTATGTTGTGAATGATTTTTATCTATATAGAGATATATTATTTTTTGGATCATAATAAATATCGACAGTAGCATTACTGATGAAGTAACTGATGGTTAATTATTATAATCAAAATTTCACTAGTAGACCATTTTTATGAAGTGGAGGAATATTTTATCAATGGTGGTTATAGTTATTCATTATAGATTAAATTTCCATGGTATTGACAAGAATTTAGGTGTACTTGGGAGTTATGGTAACCTATGATAAAGGCATAGTCAGTGAAATTTCAGTCCATGTGTTGAATATTTATTGGATAGTAGTTTTGGGATTTTTCTATAAATAGGTGGTACCTATATGAGATTTCATAACTTTTAGTTACGTGATTCAAGTACCGATTAGTGAGATGAGTTTTAAGTTGATAGTTTCTACCCCCGCTCTCTTTAGTGAGTTTAATTATTATTCCAAGGATGTATGATGTACCCTGAACTATATTAAATTTAATACATTATAATTATGTTACTGTTGTCTTATATTGTTCTCTCATTAGTCACCTATCTTACTTGAGTCTTATTGGTTCATTATAGAATTTGATGAGGGATTTTTTCTTAGATACTCTACTACTGAGTACCTTAAAATATCAAGTCTTTATTATAAATGTTGATTTCTATAAGGTATATTGATTTTCTAGGAACACTTAGTGGTATCAGATCTATGTTTCTAATTTTATAGGAGTAAATATTTTTAGTAACTATTTCATCGTTCTTTTTTAAACCTCAATCATCATTTTTTGTTTAATACTTATGTGTTAGAAGAAGGAAAGTCATGTATGAATGTTTTGGGTGCAACATAAACTATTCAGGCCAATGCCCATTGGGGTATTTAATTATATGAAATGGATAATTCTAAATAACATAATGAATGGAAACCCAAAATAAATTCTAGACAATATTTTTTATTTAAATTTATAATTAATTTAAATGATGAATTTCCAAGTCTTTATAATTATTTCATCGATGTAATTGTTGATCAATTTTTTCACTACTCGAGTCACACCTTCATTACGACGATGAATCCAAACTAGAATTCTACTATTGATAACAATATGTACTCCATGAATCCAATGAAATATCCCTTGGTATTGTAAGTTTTAACATAGAGGAACCTATGGACTTACATCAGTTACCATTGATCACAAAAATCTAATGTATCTTCTTCTCTAGGTCTTGAAAGGGAGGAGTGGGATGGTCTCTCCTGATCTTGAAAGAGTTCTCTCTTCATTCTTAAGAGTTTAATTGAGAGATTACCCAAGGATTAAGATAATTATCTAAAGAGATATTTTTTCAAAATAATTATCTCTCTTCACAAAAAATGGTATAATATAAATGTATGTATGTATGTATGTATATATATACACCTAGGGTTAAAATGTTGAAATTATGAAAAGGCTTTATATAATTGTTTATTATAAGTGTAAATTCATTCAAAAAAATATTATTATTATTATTATTATTATTATATTCTCATGAAATACGTTATACTTGTGAATTAATATATCATTTACTTCTAGTCCTTTAACATGACCCATCCATCCTTCTTAGCATTTATCAAACCTCAAATAATTAATATTTATCCCAATAGATAATAAACATTAAATAAATAAATAAATATTATATTTATATAACTCACAAATAAATATTTATTATAATAGAAACATAACTAAATAAATATCTATATTAATCTAGTCACTAACAAATAAACAAATAAATATTTATTTATTATCTTGTTGATACTAAAGAAGAGATAAATAAATAATCTATTCACTAATTGGAGAGTAAATATTTATTTAAATATTCTTCTAAAACACCCACATATATATTCTAAAGTTGAAAATAATTAGTGATTGAATATTATATAATCAACTTAACCCAAATAATAAAATTAATTCTCAATAATAAATTCATATATAATTTAACTAAAATTTGGGATACATTTTGTGTATAACCCTATAGGTATCTTTATTAATGGAACTAGGTGATCTTGTTGAAATTCCAGGATTAATTTTAAGAAACACATTATGGAACCCATAAAAAAATGTCGCAAGGACACTAATATCATATGAATGTATATCGTGTAACATAACCCTTTTATCTCAATATGTCATTAAGAAGGTTCCATCCTTATATGATCAACCTATATATTGGATTTATCTTTTTTGACTATCTAAAATGACCTTGTTGATAAAAAACCATGGCCATGGGTTTAATCAGATAGTTTGATTACAACCAAAGGGACATAGACATTAAATTTTATTTAATTTTTAGGTCAAAATCCTTTCTTTATGTATTCAATTAATGTCATATCACTTATGATGCATTGAATTTATGTTATCTCACTATGATCATATGTCATCACAATTTTCATCCACACATCAAAGTGCATGATTCATGATATACATTAACAATAATCTAAAGACTATGAACTAATATACACATCTGTAGATAGTAATATCAAATGACACATATAAAATGTGGAATTCATATTAATAGGTATGTCCCCATGACATTATCTCAAGGAGATTACAAAGATAGAACTTCATGAGAATAAGTCTCACCCGCTTATAAGTATCCAACACTTTATAATAAAACATAATATACATACCATCTGAAAAATGCAATCTAAACTCTATTATATATTTTTAATAATATTGTCATAATAGTTCACAGTATAGAGGGGAACTTCCATAACCTTTTTCTATGTATTATGGTCTCACTAAACACCCTGTGGTGAATTAGGGGAACTAAAATATTACCTTATCTTTGAAAAAATGAATGTGTTGAAAAGGATTCCTCGAATTAAATTTTCAATCACAATAAAATATTGAAATAAAATGTATGAACACCCTATTTTTACTTAGTTGACATATAAAATGATAATCAATGGATAATGTATCAATTATTTGTTTATATGTTGGATTACAAACTACTTCGCTAGTATTAGGTTATAAATTTAGGAAGAGCACGCTACTCCACCAAGGTTTTATGACCCCTTCCTATCTTCCATGCACTACTTTCAAGAGGGTTAAAAATAGGTAAATGACATATAGGTTATTCAATTAAAGTTATGAAAAAATTATGATGAGGAACCAACCAAAAATTGTATTCACCATGATTCTTAATTATTAAGCATAAGTTCCTTAAGGATATGAAAAATTCTTTTATTCTTTAAATTTTATTTTCCTTCAAATTCTGTATAATGATCACTTTCAAAATAAAAAATACATTATGATATCTATCATATATACTCAATATCATTATATTCATGTTAATTCTCTATATTTTGTGCAATATCCTTTTTATCTTATTTATTATCTTTTTTTATCTCACCTTATATTCTATATACAATAGATTATTATAAATTCTCAAAAAAATGAATTTCAAATTCAAATCTAATCTAACTTCCAGACCACTTATTAATTAAATACAATCATTGGATCTCCCTTAATTAAATATACCCTATTGAAATAAAAATGTTAGTTATTATGATAAGGAATATACATAAAACTCTGTAGAATAGGCCCAATCAACACTACTATTTGAATTCTCTAGATAACTATTGTTGCAGCTTGAAAGTTTCCATTATATCCTGAACAAGTAGTTTCAATTAGTTAACCTTAACTATAAAAAGTATTAATGGGGTGTACAATCTATTGTAACATGGAGATCAAAAAATTTCCAGAGTTGTTGAAACATATCCTACCAACCATAATGGCGTGGCTTCCTATCTCACAGCAAGATTATTTTTTATTTGAATGGTTGTGATGAAACTAATAATCTATGGTGTGATGGTATTAAAAGTACCAAAACCATTATAATCCACCTCTACATCCTCTGAGTCATGGAACAACCTTCTTGATATGAGCACCAATTTTTTATAAGCACCTAATCTGATCAAAAAGTCATCCACAAAATGTTACATGTTCCATGGTGAAAGCTATAAAAATAGAGAAACTCTATAATCTATCTAAAATATTTTAGTGATGTAAGGAGTTTTCCATGACAAAAACCAATCCCTTATAGAATAAATAATTTTATTATTAAAAACACCATGGTTTGAGGAGTTGCATTTTGTAATGAGATAACAGTCAATGTTTGAGTTTAAAATTTTTTTAAAAATAATTTAGTCTTATTGATTTCAAAATCACCCTTCTGTGCATAGGTAAGTTTCATTATATTAACATATTATATAGATCCTCTATTTTGGTAAGATGTTTGATTTCACAGTTTGATTATATCTATAACTCCCAGATTCACCTTCAATCTTCTCTAACTTTAAGAAATCATCTTTGAACTTAAATAGCATACTCCAAAGATCCTCATACATCATGAGACACTCTAAAATCATTCATAATATATATAAAATCCTTCATAAGGGATGGTAAAAAAATATAGTAGCAAAATTTTTGATAATAAATATGACTTTAATCCAGTGGTTTTAATATTCTGTCGTAGCTTTATTTTTTTCCAACCAAGAATGTAAACCTCAAAACATATCACACCGATAGTATTCTAACTTCTATTGATAATTATGATTCTCCCACTTTTACTACCAATTTTTTTTTATGAACTCACTTCCCATGTAGTCATTCTTCTGAATTTATTCTTTATTGATAATAAAATTCAAAGGGTTAAACCAAGTCATTTCAATGGAAATTCATACAAATTAAAATCATTCACTGTTTCAAAAACATAGTAATGATAATTTAATTAAATACTAATCCCAAATGAGAAAACACATAGTGTAAGAATAAATATAACTATTAAAATACTATAGTCTTTTTCATACCATACAAACAACTTATTCTCTTGAATAAACCCCATGGATAGTATCTATCCTATCCATATGCTTCTAAAAAGAAAATAATCCTGTAAAATGTAAACTATATATAGATGTAAAAATTAGTTTATTTAGGTGGTGGTGGCATTTAACATTCTTTGTTTGAGGGATATGGTTGAACTCCAAGGTTCAATCAGTGTATTTTGTGTGTCAATAAATTCTAGCATTGAAACATTGGTCTCCACCTTCTCTTTTATAAAATGAAAACATATCATTATGTGCTTTGGGTGAGAGTGTAATACTAGATTCTTTGTCAATTCAATATCACTTTTTTCACTAAATATATATTTGTTGTTGTACCACTTCAACAATGTCTTAAAAACATTTATTCATCTATATGTATTGTTTATATTTCCTCATGACTGAAATGTAGTCGGCTTCTACTATACTTATAGAAACATGATCTTATTTCTTACATATCCAACATACAAAATTGATTCAAACATAAATGGATACTGAAATGATATATTTTTTATCCATAATGTCACAAACATAGACAATATTTTAAAAATCCAATAAGATAATGCGTTTTACAATTCCAACCATCAAACCACAATTGAGATTACCCTAAATGCACCTTATAATTATTTTGACTTTCATGTGGTGTTTTTTCTTAGGAAAACATTGACACAGGTATTCAAAGCATGTGGCATAAAATATGTTTGTCTTGGTCATAGTATGATAGAGAAAAATATTCATGATTCTTCTATAAAATTTAAATTCTATCCCCTCAGTATCCTTGTTCTTCCTAAGTTATGTTCTAACTATAATTGGTGTTTAAATTGGAAAGCATTTCAACATTAAGAATTACTTAAACACTTATCTATCTTATTTTAAAAATTAAATGAATGTTATATCATAATTGTGATGACCTTGTAACCTAAAAAAGTAGGCTAACACACCATTCATTAATTACTTAAACTCAAACCTCATCAACTGAGAAAATTCATCTACTGATTTCTGCTAATTTCCTCTAAAAATTATGTAATACATATACTCCATCACCATGAATTACACATAATTTGATATATTTATATGCAGGTTGTGATCAACTCATCCTCCATTGAATTCAATCTTCCTAAAATAAGATTCTAACTAAGAATACTAGGCATAAAATGCTTCTTTTAGTCTATAAAAATCCTTTTCCAACCATCATACTTTTCTGTTATCATTTCCAACAAAAAATAGAATTGGGTTTTCAATATAAGATTATTTATTCAGAACTCTATTAAATAATTATATCATCAAATCCATTTTAAATATTTTGAAAATTATTTGGAAAAAAATACTAGAAAGTTTTAATAGAATATATTCTAGAAATGAGGACTAATTACACTTCAAATTCGTCACATTCTACCTATGTTTAAACTTTTCAAACAAACATTTACTTATTTTAGATTACATAACCATTTTCATCCAGATTTTTCTTTAATACTCACTTTATATCAATAACATTATGTTGAATTATTCTATCCACAATATCCCAATCCTTATTTGTATTAATATGATTGAGTTATTTATTCATTTCCTTCAAAAAAGATTCCTTTTTTTATTTCCTCCTCAAATTAAGTAATTTTAACTTCATATAATATATAATTTTTCTCTAATCTTATCATTTATCGTGTGAGTGTTGGAGTTGATTTTTCTTTAATGATATTTATCAAATTAACTTGAATAGTTTTTATCCTAACTTGAGTCACACTTCATGTATTTATTTTTTTCCTCTATAAATTCAGTTTTATAATCATTATAAATATTTTTATGCTCTCTAAAATATATTTGTATTTCTTCATCTTCTTCAAACACTTATTTAGAAACATATTTTCCAGAATTTTCTTTCATTCCATTCTCAAACACCTTTATATAATCAATATAAACTATCTTTTTGAGTTTTTTATTTATGAACATATAGGATTTCCTATTTTTATAATAGTATAAAAAATTACTTCATATACTGCATCACTATACTTTTCCCGGTTACCCTCTTTTTTTATAATAAAACATTTTATTATAAAAACATTAAGATGTTTCAATGAAGGATTTATTCTAGGACATATTTTATATGTTTTCTTCATAACATAAACACTAATGAAATATCTATTCTAATTGTAAACAAAAACTTTTTTTTATTTATTTCCTATAGTGACATGAGACATTACTTTTTATCAACTACATCCTTTCCATGTTGTTCACAATGTGGTTCATTCTCTCTATAATGCTATTCAATTTGAAGTTATCACTAAAGGTACTTTAGGTTTCATAACAGGTTTCTCAAGGTAATTTTCAGCTTCATATTATGTGAATTTAGTTCCATTATCTTATCACAGAACCTTCAGGAATCATTAAGTCTCATTTTCTTCTCTTCTATAGAATCTATTTATTCAATACAATACCTCAGTTTTTATTTCATAAACATTGAAAATCTTAATCTAATATAATCATTATTTATTAAAATGAAATAGATTTATCCATATGTTCTTTCTTAAATAATTTGAAAACATATATTTGTGTGAACCAAATTGAACCATTCATGATTATCTATTATTCTTTGAAGGATAATGATTTTGAACCATTATTCCTCTCATCCAGGTAACAAATAAACTATCTCATTCTATCTATTTAATGAAGGAATATTAACTATGTCTTTATATTTGGACAAGATCCCATTATTTATTGGTTTATGTGGCCTAATATTTGGTGTCATAAGATATTTTATTATTTTATCGTAAGAATACAATTAGACATACTGATATTTTTCTAATATAATTCCATTTTTCCTTGGTTTAGAAACAAAAAATCATATTTTAAGTACTAATGAGTTTGATATTAGTGGTTTCTTTGTTACTAATTAATTATTCATTAATTTTTGTTTATATTTTGACTTTTTATTCTATGTTTGTTGAAATCATGTGTAATGAAATTTTATAATTATTTATCCATATGAAATGTCTAAAATCATACATATATAGAGAAATAAATCTTACACAAACAATATTGATGCTTATGTAGATATAATGATTCTTATGAAATACAAATATATTCTTATATAGGATAGATTTATGCTTAAAAAGTCAATTTTTATAGAAGATTAGGATGATTATTATGTATATCTAAAATCATCATTATTTTTAGGGGTGACATTTACCCAAAGTACAAAATGAACCTTATAAAGATAATCCATTCAAATTTTATGCTCACATAGAATATCTTCCTTATGATGATTATCCATATGAATTTTATTCTTACACAGAATATTATACATACAAATAATAACCCTTATAGTTTTAAGGATCCTTATAAATTCATTACATTATGAAATATTTGAACATTAACTATTTTTGAGAAATTTTTCATCATTACTAATTTAAGGAAAAATTTACTCCTACTTTATTCTTATAGTAGTTTTAGTTTTTTAAATATGGAATGTGAGATATGTTTGAAGAAAATATTTTGAAGAAAGACATGTTACTCTTACAGGTGAATCACTACTAGTTTTTGAGAATTTAAAGGAATGCATTGACCTAAAATATTAATCAGGAGTCATATTTATTCCCACCTAATAGTTAAAAAATAAATAGGACACTGATCTGGGAAGAGTGTTACATTTAAAATAGTTACGAAAATAAATAAAAAACAAGTTATCTCTATTCACTAACTCTTATGAGTGGTCTCTCATTTCCCTCTCTACGTTCAATCCATTTTTTCATCTCAAAGATTAAGAATAAAATAAAATAAGTGTTTTTGTTGTTGTGTATATATATATATATATATTATGAATTTTTTTCATAACTACATTTGAAGTATTCACTTTCTCTGATGATGGTTAAATAATCTATCCATTTTATAAATTTATAAACGTTCACTGATTTGTAATCATTTCTACATCAAATTATATTTATTATATTAGTACACACTACTTATACATAATTTATAATAATTTCAATTTTCTATTATTGTTAGGGTGGTATTAGGAAAATATGCTGGAAACTTATAATAAGTTGCAACTACTTTCAGTCAGCAGTTTTTCCCCATCAAAGTTATATAATAAAAATTCCCAAAATCACATCAAATGTTTGTGTAGTAGTCTAGGAGATGTTCATGGATCCTTAAACCACTATATAACCAATAATATCCCACCATATTTATCTATTTTATTTCCACTACTTTAATTTTACAAGAATATCGGGAAATATATGAATTTTTTTAAGTGGTATTTTTTAGTTTGGTGTGAAATATAAAAAACACAATTGACCCTCATTTTGTGTTATTGGGAAACAGTCATAGGAAAAAACTTGTTTTCAATGTAAGTAAATTTGTGTTATTATATTTTTCTAGTTGAAGTATTAAGGTATATATCTTTTTGTTACAATGTCAATATGAGAGAAGGAATACCTACAATGAGAGATACCAACATTAATGGGAAAAACTATAGATAATGGAAAGTAAGTATAATTATAAACATGAAAAATATGGGTTTAAAATTATTTATGAAAGAAGTTAAATTATACTAGATTCCTACTATGTAGCTTGATCTCTAAAGTACTGATCATGAAAAAAATATAAATTCAAAATCATTGAATGTCATCATTTTTTATATAAGTTATGATGAATTGAATTGGGTTTCTCATTGTTCAACTGGTCATTGCATGTGGGAGACTATAATAGTTTCTTATGAAGGTATAGATAATGTTAGGTAACTATGTTATAATACCCCAAAGATAAAGTTTGAAATATTTAGTTTACAGGATATTGAGAGCATCACTGAGATGAGTGATAGGGTTATTAAAATTTAAACTAATGTTTTTATTCTAGGTACTAATATACCTAAACCAGATCAATCACTTAATGTTCTTAGAGTAAATCCTTCAAAATTGAATGTAATATCAACTGCAATTAGGTATTCCATACTTGTAAAATATTTTAAAATGAAATATATTATTAATAATATCAAGATGTAAGAGGAAGATATGCATGTTGATGATGATGATCAAAATATTTTCCTAAAAAATATTTTTCTTAAGGTTTCTATGTCAAAATATGAAAATAATACAAAAGAATTAATACTATCATATTCATATTATGAAAGAGATTCCAAGGGTGATAATTCAAATGATGAAATTTCTTATCAAGATAGAAATTTCAGTAGACTATATAACTAATTAAGTGGCTTCAAGAAATATTTTATTAGGTATAAGAAGTATAATGGAAATTTAAATTAAATAATATGTTATGATTGAAAAAATATTGGATACATCAAGCCTAATTTTCCACCACTCAAAAAAATATAAAGTATGAGAAAAATATTTTATGAAAATTTAATTTAAAGAAAAGGGAAAAGGATATGAATTTCACATAGAGTGAATAAAAAGACTATAATTATTATTCTAATTTAGATCTAGAGTATCATATATCTAATCAAAAATCCAATATGTGATTTATAGATCAAACAAATGTATAATATTTTTACTCTTCCGTTCTAAATCTAATTCTAAATGTAAAAACCAAACATTTGATAAATTAAAATAATTATACTCCATATAATAATACAAATATTTTTCCCTTGAGAAGAAGCATAAAGATCATAAAAATCATATGATTATACTATTTTCCAAAAATAATGTTTATCTGGTCAAAATTTAGAATTAAAATCTGATCTATAAAGTTTTTTTCTACCTTTGTTGTTCGTGATAACAAGTTCATGGAACTAATATCAAAGGATTAATACTTCAAATAAATATAATAGTTTTTTTAATAATGGGGAATATTACCTCATTCAAATAATTTAAACAAATAATGAAAATAATGTCTAACTTATAATAGGTTGTATTATGAAAAACCCAAATGTTATGAATATATTATTTTTTACAAAGTAAAGATAATAAAACTATGGCCCTGGTTTTTGGTTTTCACTATGGAATAATTGGCCATCAAACAGATTAATACTACTTCAAAATAAAATTATTTTTTGGTTTCAATAGCTAATTTTTCTCAAAAAACATATCTAAAGTTAGGGATTTGAATCAAACATAGTGTAAATATATTTGGATACCTAAATCATTAATTGATAGCATAGTTGGACCAAAGAGAATTTGGGTATGAAAACATATTATTGTAAAATTTATTTTTATATGGAAGAAACCATTAGGGTAAAATATTATATTTTACATGGATAGTGGTTATTAAAGATATATTATTATGGAATTATGAAATTCATACTAACTATTTAATATTAATAGTTTTCATATAAAATTTTAGTGATAATAAAAAAGGTAAAATAAATAGAGTTGGATCATTTAGATATCCAAATTATATCCTCATAAATTAAATTATATATGTCAAATACTTGAAGAAAAACCCTAAAAATAAATATAAAAAATGTGATAAAGGTTATTTTATTTATTTCTAAAATAATTTATGTTCTATTTTAAAGAAAAAACTGATTAAATTTAAAGCACCTAGAACTGAAAAGGTTTAATAATTAGATGGAAATTATTTGTATAAGAAAAAATATAAGCTGTTTGAAAAACAAAATCAATGAATAATTTATTTGTAATAAAAGATTAATACACTAAAATATTTATTATTTTCGAATGTTCTATAAGAAAATATTGATTTTATATTTTCTTGGCCTTAAATTTTATAAGAAAAAGTTATGTGGTGCAATTCAAATGAGAACAAAAAACTAACCATTCCACTAATCAATAAATAAGGTTTCTACCTATAAAAATTTATAAATTATCCACATGGATCTATTTAGAACCTCTAGAGTGGAAAGACTAGGTAATTAATATTTGGTTTTTAGGTTGGTTAAGTATTTCTCTAAATTTTTATGGGTTTACTATTTATGGCTTAGGAGTGAATATTATACTGCCTATATAAATTTATTTAAATTGATTTATAATGAAAAAGTGTCCAAAATTATTACTTTAATAAGTGATCATGGAGGAGAGTTTGATAATAAAGATTTTAATTCATTATTTTATAACATGTTATTAAAGACAAATTATCTTCTCCTATAACACCTGAATATAATTGTATTATTGAAAGGTTGAATAAGATTTTAAAAGATATTTTTAGAAAAATGTTAAATAAATATAACAATACTACTTATTTTTTGATCTAGCTACTAACACACCGTGTTATATCATTAATAGTGTTCTAATAAGACCAATCATGAAGAAAACGCCCTATGAGCTATGGAATAATTGAAAAATAAGGGTTGGAATCTTTAATGTTTTTTATGGAATGTTCATATATTGAACAATAAGGATAATATTGGTATGTTTGATCCAAAGTATAATGAAGTAAAATTTCCTTGTTAATCTAAAACACTAATTATTATATAGTTTTTCAATAACAAGTCTAGCATAGTTGAAGAATTATACCATTTTGAAATTTGATGAAAGTGATCCCTTTAACCACATGAAGACTCAATTTGATTATTTTAGTGATTATGTTGATAAATTGGGACTTTATACTATTTTTTACAATAAAATGGTTGATTATTTGCATCTTGATCATGAGAAAACCTATCGTGAAAGGTTAAAAATAGATGAACATGATGTGTTCCTTGATAGCACAGAACCTTAAAAGACCATCCTTTAGAAATTATTGTATGAATAATTGACAATGACGTAAAAAACTATAAGTGGTACTTAAAACCTTTCAAGATTATCTTCCTTTATTTTCATAACATTAAATTAATATTATCGATGAATCCTTAAATTTACATCAGTCGGTTTTATCCTTACAAGAAGAGTTAAACCAGTTCAAGAGGAAAAAAATTTGTGAAATAGATGATACGCCATTATATTATCCAGTCATAGTTAATAAATGGGTTTTTAGAAATAAACAAGATGATCAAGGAGTAATTATAATGAATGAGTCAAGATTAATGGATGAAAATTAATCAAGATGAAGGAATATATTATGAATAAACCTTTTCACCTATAGCTAGATTAGAATCCATTGGTATTCTTTTAGCCCAATTATCTTATATGGATTTTAACCATTTTTAGATGGATATAAAATCTTATTTTTAAAATGGTACCCTAATGGAGTAAATTTAGGTTCAACTACCAGCGTGTATAGAAAATACTCACCTTTTGAATAATATTTTAATGATAACAAATCATTAAATGGTCTAAAATAAGAACCTAGATATTGGTATTAATGTTTGAGTTTATTTATCTTATTAAAAGATTTTCTCAAAAGGATTATAAAACCAAAAATTATTTAATAAAAATTAATCTTTAAATATTTTTTTAGTTCAACTGTATGTTGATGATGTAATTTTTAGACTAACTAACCAAAAATTGTCTAATTTATTTTCAAAACTCAAGAAAAAAGAATTTGAAATGAACATGATAGGTGGGATCAACCTCTTATTTGGATTTAAAGCATTTAAAAAATACTTTTTGAATGTTTTAAATTAAATTAAATATATACTTGACTTACTTAAAAAGCATGGACTTAAAAAACGTAAGGTTTATGAAACTCTTATGAAATCTAATATCAAACATGATGTAGATAATGCCAAAAAACTAGTGATTTTTTTTAATAGAGGAAGGATTAGGGTTTTTCATTACCTAAATACTACTAGGCATGGTACGTAAGAAGCCTCAAGAAATTCAAGGCATGGTACGTAAGAAGATTCACAAAATTCAAGCCCACCACCAATTGGTAGTTCCGACCCCCTTCACGTTAGTTCACCCCTATCCTGCATGATGTTAAACTGTATTCGCCATCTGAACTACGTGTACTTTGATCGATGTCAAGGCATGGTATGTAGGAAGCCTCGTGAGGTTCAAGCCCAACACCCATCACACCCCTGGTCCATCTTTACGTCGGTTCGCCGACACGCCCTATCCCAAACTACAAGGACTTTGATCCATGTAAAGGCATGGTACATAGGAAGTCTCTTCGAAGATCAAGCCCAAAACCATCATTCATCCTGATTCTTACCCAGGCCGCCACATCCCGGTGATATCATGCCACCTCATTCCCCTCCATAGTATATGGGAAGCCGCCCACGTGCTAGCCCCAATATCAGTGGTCCCTCCAGGAGGTCCCTCAATCTGATCCACTCTAACTGGTGTTCCAATCAGTCTAATCCATCTCTACTGGATGTTAAACTTGCGGCATACCCTGTGTTAAACATGGGAAACTTAAGAAAACCTCAGATACATACCTACGTCATATGATTCCCCGCATTCGATGTGGTATGCCTCGGGATTCCAAGCCCTCAAGAAGACCTATAATAAGGGACATAAAAGAGGCACACCCATCCCCAATTTCCAGACATGCCAGCGATGCCCAGTGTGACTACTCCCCTAATAGAAGGTTGCTGCCGTGAAAGGACTCCTTGGAATGTCCTGAAAGAAGCAGCATAATTAACTGGTGTTCATGAAGATATGGCACAACTAAATGTTTCATGAACAACATATTAAATCTATGAGGGAGACCCTGACTATGTGACGAGTTCCAAGGAGGAATCCACAGACGAAAGAACCGACATCCCATCATCCTGTTTCGATCAAGGAGAAAACATCCCTGAACAAGGAACAGATGTCACCCGCCTTTGGAAAGTGGGAATGTGGGGAAAAAAAGCCACACATATCACACTCAAGAAGACGGATGCTCATGCCCTGGTGAAAGCATCAGAAATATAAATGGTGAACACAACATGAAGATCTTCTCCTAAAAATGGATATTAGTAACGCTTGGGGCATCCATGGATTGACCTGTCACTGGATCCAGCTATCCGGCACCGGGTCCAACCAAGAAAATAGCGGGCCTGGCATGAAACTCACCATAAATTAGGGCAGTAGAATGTTGGACATCCCGTTCTGCGACGTTGTTAGCGTGGATCCCTCTTATTGGTCACGGAAGACTGGATGGCACTGGGGCATTGGTCGTCGATTCCTTTTCCTTTCAATACTGACGATTCGATCTCCCTGCTTCTCAGGAATCAGGTTTCTGCCACAGGAACATGATCCCAGCCCACCCGCCTATGCAAGGGCAGGAGAAATGCCATCACAACCCCTCAGCATGGATTCACTACTTTCACAATGGCTTCTGCGTCCATGATGGTGGGGTGCCCATGCCCCATCTCCTCGTCAGAAGTTATCCAACGAAGTGTAATTATCGACCTTGTACGATGTTAAGAGGAGGAGGGCATAATCCCAACTCGGGATATGGCCTGCCTGGACCTGGAGGCATCCAGGACCCGCCGTCAATGTCGCCCCCAAGGGCTACGCAGGGAGCCGCTACTCCCCACCCCAACAATCAATCATTTCAGGATCCTGTCCCCGGAGTGCTTTGACGACTCCCTGCCTTATGCGGACGAGGTGGGGGATGTTCAGCCTAGCCCTATCACAGTCTTAATCCAGGGGATCCCAGCAAGGGCACCCACCCAGCTGCGTCAGCGCTTGCACCCGGCCTTTCCAGAGGAGCGGGTAAGATATGCACCTACGCCTGTAGCAGCAGCTTGCCCGACCCGACGCCAGCGTCGGGCACGAGCTGCAGATGCACGCCTAGGGGCGTCAACGTTGACAGCTACTATGGCCCAAGCCACCACCGATGCATATCATCAAGTCCCTACACACACTGATTAGGGGTTCTCCTATGCCCAACCGGGATAGAGGCCCCAACTACGCCCGAGCAGGCTTGGTCGACTCTCCTGGTCACAAGCACGAGGGGGGGGTCGTAGTGAACCAACCCGTAGCGATGCCACCCCGTACGGAGGTCCACCCCATACTACCACCACTGAGAGCGTGGGTCTTCCCCACTTCAAGGCTCGGCATGGAGGTCTGCCCTATGCCACCCCCAATCCGAATGAAGGTCTGCCTCGCGGTGGGGATGTTCGGTACAAAAGCCTCTCTCGTGCCCATCACACTAGGTATGGATCCCTTCCTCTTTCCCCCAACCATCGACATGGAGACGTTACCCATCCGGTCTCTCTCCAACATGGGGATCATCCATACATCCTCTCCACAACTGGAGAAGTTCCTCCTTACCCTGGAAACCAGAGGGGTGAAGTCCATCCCCGCTCTACTCGCACCAACAATGGAGGTCCTCCCCATGCCCCCGCCTGTTCCGGAAGAGGTTTCTCCCGCTTAGGTGTTGTTCATGGAGGTCCTCCACATGTCCCCTTCCACATTTGTCCTGTTTCTCCTCACACCCCAGATGTATCAAGTGGAAAACCTCTCCGCCCTAGATCTAGTGTGGTCGAAGGACAACATGTCGGAAATCGGCCATGTCCCATGAATCCACCCAGGGGCATGATGGTGGGTCTTCGCCACCACATGAATAATTGTGGGTAGGCTCAGATGGAGATCAAACCTTTATACTTCTCAGACTCTGAATTAGAGTATGACTTGGATCTGGAACCCTGCCCTCGCTCATCCGAGTCAAGGGTTGGGGCAGGGACAAGGCGCATCAGCCTAGTGGTCCCGGAGTGTGAGGTCCATAGGATTCACACCTCTCTTCGCAGGATTATCCAGGATGATGAAAATCTGGCTACCCCATAGGTTACGGTCGTTCAATCACCAACATCATCGCCAGAAGCACTTCCTACCACCACAAGTGATCATGGAGAGCTATTCTGGGGACCAATGGCAGGAGAGCAGCATTGCGACCTTTCGCCAGTAGCCCTGGCCCCTGAGCAAGTAATGGTAGCTGTCAGCCCCTCCTATCGTGACGTAGCGGCTAGATCACTACACTCTTCGGAGGATAGCTCGATAATTGGTGTCCAGTCATCCCGTTCTCCGTATTCTCCACTGACCAACCTGCTGTCCCAGTGGTCTACCTTAGTACCGCTTCTAGTTCCTCAACCATCCCCAGTTAGCGAGTGGGGAAATCAAGGGCCAGACCCTGAATTTGAGCTGAGGAGCTTTTGGAGCATTCTTGCAGTGGACCACTTTCTTGAGATGTTCTGGCCCGTGGCAGTGCAGGAATTCTGTATACTCGAGTCCCTCACCCCAGAGGAAGTTGAGTGTTTCCACTACACCCTCTGGGTGACGCATTTCAGTCTCTATCAACAGCGCATGGTTTATCCAAGGAGCCAAATGCATTTTGAATTCATTAGTGAGCAGTGTCATCTAGTCGATCTGGCTGCACTCACGGTGGCCCAGTGCCCTGAGTCACCATCTCATCGTGAGACTCTCCAGCATCAATGCGTTCAGAGTATGAAGGTACTCTACAAAATTATCAGGGAGGCTACCCCCCATGTGCAAGTCTATGGATGGGGGCAGTATGCTGCCCTCCCCATCATCCATATTCGACGGTAGCTTGACTCACTATGCGATATTGAGTACATGCCCCCGGGAAGGGTAAAGTCCACATAGTCGACATTATGGACAAGGAGGATGAGCTGATGTTTCTTGATGGAGATTTACCCGTGAGGGTATGCCACCACTTTTGGACCCATCGGGGAGGATTACCCGTCAGCAAAAGAACCTCCTAGGTCTCCATGTTCCCATCAAGTCATTGGTACACAGCCGGAATGCTGGTAAGGGAAAAGAGCATATTGGAGCTGTCAAGCACTCTGACCCATATGTCTTAGTGCAAAAGATGAAGGAGGACCCCGAAAAGGCCTTGTTGTTCCAGAAACTCACTAAGAAGAAGAGGTTGGTCAACGAACTCATGGCTTAACGTGTTGTAGAGCGACGACCCAACTATGGTGATCCTAGGCCGGGGAAACAGGGGAAGGAACAACTTCCCCTCAGCGAGATGCCTCCAAGCAGCCTTGATCTTTCCACTCCCATGGACATGGCTGAATCTGGAAGACACAGAAAGAGGGCTTGGCATGTCTCAAAAAACCCTCCCGAACGGCACGTTAATCCGAGGAATCCATCCCGGGTTCCCCCAGTTTCCCTGCAGGCCGTTCCACCAGTCGCTCCACGAGCCGCTGAACCCGTCTACCATGTCGAAGATCTCGACAACGCACGCATGGTTAGGGATCCGCGTCAAGATACGGTCCCCCGCCTGGATGATCCTATGGTAGCACTCATATCCCACCTTGAGGAATTGGAAATGTGGAAGGTGGAAATCCCACCATATGTCAATCCTTACCCGTCCTGGGTGGATGATATGTCGGCACCTCTGGGTTTCGGGAATCCCACCTTCTCCCCCTTTAATAGGATAGGGGACCCACCGCAACATCTGTCCCACTTCAACCGAAGGTGTGGGCCCATGTTGGGGACTCAAGTGTAGTAGGAGGCCGCCAAGAACCGCTGTTTTGTTCAGACACTGGAGGGGCCGACATTCGTCTGGTACAGACAGCTCCCGATCGGATCTGTAACCAGGTGAGAGGACCTTTGCAGGTAGTTCCTCTACAAGTTCTGATCTCCCACCCGGAAGACCAGCATCGCAGACCTCTTCAAGTGAAAACAAAGGCCTGATGAGTGATTCTCAGACTTTATCACCTGGTGGAAGGGGCTTACATACTCCCTCGACATGCCATTGAAGCAGGAGAAATTACTAACGATGTGCATTGGGAATGTCAAGACAGAACTGGTTCCCTCCCTCATCACTTAGAACTATCACTAAGGGTTCAAAGACATCTCAGATAAATCCCAATTCATTGAAGAAACTCTGCAATAGGCTAGTCAGGAACGTCCGCTGCCCCCTATGATCCCAGCAAGGAGGTATACCAAAGCCAAGCTTGCTGTGGTGACCCAAATAGAAGCCCCCAGGCTGCAAGAATTGCTACAAGTAGCACTGGCCCCATAGCCTCGCAGAGGCCCTCAACCTCAGGCACAGCCTCTGGCTCCGCAATGTCCTCAGAATCGGCAGGTGCTCCCGCATAATGCGTGCCACCGCCCAGGTGGGATAATCCGGGTCCACCTCCTCGATAGGCCCCTCCAGATCCTCGATAAGGCTAGGCACCAAGGGATCCCTATCTAGAAATAAGACACCAGACATATTCGTTCAATGAGAATCAGGTCCCCGGTTACTTCTATAGCGCCCTAGAGCAGAGGATTGTACGCTTGCCTAAGTGTAGAAGGCCGGTAGAGGCGAATATCACTGATCTCCCCAACTAATGCCCCTATCAACGGATTCTAGGGAACACCCTCAAGTAGTGCTATGTTTTTAAGGATTGGATCCAAGACCGGGTAAATAACAACATATTCAGGCTGGGCCCGGCCCCGGCACAAGTGGCGGGTGTCATTATGAGGTTAGATAGAAGTACAGATGGAGAAGCTGAGTGGAAGCAGGTTCCCAGCCGCGGATCCCAGAAGTACGATGACTGGATGACTCGTAATATGGTCTCTAATGCCCATGGCATCATTCGGGTACACCCGAATCAGCAGGATCCATCAAAAGTTGTGACCCCCACTTCAGCATCATTATCTCATCTGGCCTCTTCCCAGAAGAGTAATCATCGGCAGTGTAAGAAGAAGCAATGTGCCCCACCAATGTCATCATCATCCCAAGCACTCGGTGAATTCATGCCCCTGAGATGGGGATTCCCCCCAAGATCCTACATGTGGTGGATGATTCTTCAAGTGAAATCCAAGGGTATGCTTCAGTTAACACTGTCGAGTTGGTAAATCCCTATATGACTCTTGATGGGGGGAGCGCCAGAAGAACCTCCCCAAAGTCCCCAGACGATGTCAACATCGGCGGAGCCGAGGCCATATGGGTCGTCAGGGCACATTAGTCAGCACCTCCATCTAGGCCATGCATTCCACTGAGACCAGACAACAGGCCCAGCGTAGAGCTCAGCACTAGCAACCTCTTTTTCTGGTGTCGTCAGGACCACCACCACCACCGTTTGTGCTACTGGATCAGGCAAAGCCACTTCGGCCATACCGCGACCAGATTTTCCCCGTTACAGGCTGACCTCAGTCGTCCAGACCTCATCCAGAAACTACTCATCAGGCTTTGACTAGTGAGCAGCGGGATAACCCTAGTACTAGTCAGTTGTCGGTCTAGCCGGTATGGCCCGCCATGCCTCAAATCGCAGAGCTGCCTCTTATATGTATAAGTTAGCACCTAGCACGGAAGTATGATGTTCTTAAGACCCTTGAAGGTATCCCAAAAAGGCTTTCCATCCTCAAATCCCTCCTCTTGTCGCCAAATATGCGTGAGGCCCTCACTGAGGCTTTAAGGATCCCCCTCCAGTTTGAGACGGAGGTAGCAGCTGGAGAAGCCTTTCATGATGAAGCTGTTGAGACTGCCAAATGTCAGGCCATCATTTCATTCTCTAGAGAGGATGAAGGTTCTCCCATATAGGGGAAAATCCTACCATTGTATATCACTGTCCAATTCAATGGCGTGGAGGTTCGCCGCTATCTTGTTGACACCAGCGCTGGGATCAACCTTATCCCGACACGGACACTACAGAAGATAGGGTTATCTGAGGATGACATGACTCCCTATGATTTAAGCATCCAGGGACATGATAGGATAGAGTAGAACCCAGTCGGAAAGATCCATTTGAAGACCCAGTTCGGTGGCCTAGTTTCTAGTACTGTATTTTTGGTCATCTCCCAAGACACCGTATACAATGAATTGATGGGTTGGCCATGGCTCCACCTGCACGCGGCGGTCCCCCCATCATATCATCAATGCCTCAAGTAATCGTTTAATGGTTGAGTAGGCGTAATAAAAGGTGATTTGTATCCTTTCACCACTTGTGAAGCCCGTTATTTGGACACCCACTATTACAAGAGAAAGGATAAGGAGATTCTAGAAAGTGAGGTTGAACTCGCCCCGGTCACAAGTGACCCCTGGGGAGGTCTGGAAGACACCTATTTCTTCCCAATCAATCTATTGGAGGCCATAACCCCTGACATGGGGCAATTATTTGTTGTCTTGGGGTACAAGAGGATGGAATATTCCCAAGTCCATGCGATGGTGGAAAATCACCTCGTACTCCTACACAAATCAGGCTCAGGTGATCCCAAAACCTCCTACCCTTGTACGGTATCAGGATGTCTGCCCCATGGCAGCATCAGTACTTCATACATGTCTATTCTGCCGGGCTGGAATTAACTAGATCAAGCTAACACACCAATATTGATTTTATATCTTCAAGCATGGCCCCTTGGTCCAATGTCCAGATGAGATTGGATCTACTGCCTTCATCGCCATGGTCTCAGCGGCACGTGAATATCCTGATGCACTGTCAACTGCTGTCCAGGCTGGTACCATCCTCTCATCAGGTTCCTCCGACCAAGGGGAAGCGCCACCCACTAGGAATCCCTCCTCTAAAAGCAAAGAAGTGGATCTGAAGGATTCCCCCCTACCATTGAAGAAGGCGTCTCTACCACTGTCGATGAACTGGTACAGGTGAACCTGGGTAGCGAGGCAGATCTGAGACCCACGTTGATCAGTGATGCCATGTCCCTTGAGGAGCAGCATCGGTACATGGACTTCCTTAAACAACACCATGAAATGTTTTCCTAGATTAATGACGAGATTCTAGGACTAGATCATTAGGTAGCCTCCACCGTTTCGGTCTCCCGACAAACCATCGCGGGTTCAAGAAGCCTCCCAGAAAGATGAACCCTTCTCACGGTGCCATTGTCGAGGAAAAAGTTGGAAAGCTCTTCAGATCCAAATTCATCAAGGAGGTCCAGTACCCCAAGTGGCTATCCAAAATTTTTCTAGTAAGAAAGAATAACGGACAGATTAGAGTCTGTATCGATTTCCGAGATCTCAACCGTCACTATCCAAAGGATGATTTTCCCCTTCTGGTGACAGAATTTTTGATCGATGCTATGACCAGGTTCCAAGCCCTCTCTATCATGGACTGCTACTCTGGATATAATTAGATCTAGATGGCCCCCAAGGATGAAGATTCCACATCTTTCAGGTCTCCCCAAGTTACTTTCTATTACCAGGTTATGCCCATCGGCCTAAAAATGTAGGTTCCACCTATCAGCGGTCCATTCATCACATATTCAAGCCGATCCTTGGGCCATTGGTGGAATTCTATGTAGATGATTTGGTGGTCAAATCTTTCCAGCACCAGGACCATCTCAAGGACCTTAAGAAAGTGTTCAGTATCCTCCATTCTCGCCACTTGATGATGAACCCGTAGAAGTGCGCCTTCGGGGTCACTTTCGGGAAGTTTCTTGTATTTTTTGTCAGCTAATGAGGCACCGAAATCAACCCAGGGAAGATCAAGGCAATTAGCCAGATGCCTCCCCTGAGCAATATCTGAGAGATTTGAGGTTTTCAAGGCCACTTAGGCTATATACGCCTTTTTATTGTGAATCTGGCTGGCAAGTGTAAGCCCTTTTCATGGATAATGATGAAAGGATCTTCCTACAAATGGGATGAAGAGTGCCAAAAGGTGTTTGAGGAAATCAATCAGTACTTGATCTAGCCTCCGATCTTGATGCCACCCATCTCCGGAAAGTCGATGATTCTCAATGTCACAACCCTGGACCGATCTCTCGACACCATTATCGCCCAGAAGAAAAATGAGGGGATAGAGAACAGTCTCTACTACCCCAGCCGCATGATTCTTGATACAGAGACCAGGTACCCCCCCCCCCCCCCATCGAGAAGATCTGCCTTGCCCTTGTATTTGCTGTGCAGAAATTGTAGCACTACCTGCATCACCATGAGGTACAGATAGTGTCTCAGGTATACCCATTGAAGTATATTCTGAACCGTCCCATGTTGACTTTCCAACTAGCGTGGTGGGCGGTGATCCTCCATTAGTTCGACATTAGGTTTGTGCCCCAGAAGGCTATCAAGGGGTAGGCATTGGCAGACTTTCTGGATGCCCATAAAACCTCCATGGACTAGTCCCTGGACATGGATTTTCCAAATTAGGCAATCCTCTTGGTAGATCATGTCGTCCCATGTAAGCAGATGAACTTCAATGGTGCCTCTTGGAGCTCCACCAGTAGGAATCTCAATGATCATAAGCTCAACAGAGTAGGCATAGGTATCATCTTTATCACCCTGGCACAATCTGTCTGGCCGTAATCATTCCTATTGTCAGAAGGTTTCACCAACAACGATTCAGAGTATCAGGCTCTTATCACTGGCCTTGAGCAGGCTCTCGAGATCAATGTGCCCCATTTTCATGTGAAAGGGGATTTCGAGCAAGTCATCAAGCAAGTTAATGGTGGCTATGTTGTAAAAAATCTAGAGCTCGTACCATTTTTGGAGCACACCCTCCATATAATGTCCCAGTTTCCTTCTCGACCGAAGGTTACCAATGTCCCTCTGTCACAGAATGGTCGAGCGGATTCTCTGGCCGGCTTAGCTGCATCACTTACAGATCCAGAGCAGGATGATTTGATTATACATGTGGCACACCGAAGAGGCATTTCCCCTGTCACCCCAAAGGATGATGGCGGCCTGCAAGTAAGCCATATTACCACCGAATCCTCTACATCATGACCGCTAGGCTCATCAGATCCAGTGTTTGAAGAGACTCCCGACTGGAGAGCCCCTTTTGTCGAGTATCTCCAAAATGGTTTCCTCCCGGTTGATCGGGCCGAGAGGGAATGAATCAGATGCCACGCGTTGCAGTTTACCCTCCAGAGTGGTCCCATTCTTGAGAAGATCCATTATAAGGGAGGTTTTGATGGTTTTCTCCTCCGTTTCTTCCAAGGAGTCAAGATTTATCAGGTCATGCAGGAGGTTCATGCCGGTTCCTGTGGTTTTTACCACGCTGGGTCGAAGCTGTCCCATCAAATCTGGAGACTGGGGTACTTCTGTCCCTCTATGATCCATGATTGTATCGAGTTTTCCAACAGATGTCATGCGTGCCAAGTTCATGCTAACTTCCTACATCGGCCGCCAGAACCTCTCCACTCCACCATGTACTCTTGGCCATTCACAGTCTGGGGATTAGATGTGGTGGGACCATACCCACCAGCAATGGCTCGCCAATGCAGGTTCATCCTGAATGCAACAAATTTCTTTTCCAAGTGGGCAGAGGCAATTCCAGTCAAGGAATTCAAGTCCTTTTCCATCATTGACTTCATCAGTTCCAATATCATCCACCGGTTTAGAGTCCCTCGCGTTGTCCTCACCGATAACGATGCCAATTTCTGAGTAGTTGAGCTGATGAAATGTTATGCCAAGTATAATATCCATTCAAACCATACCTCACGCTATCATGCGTAGGAAAATGGATAGATCGAGGAATTCAAAAAAACCCTCTCTAACATTTTGTAGAAAATTGTAGGCTAGAACAAGAAGAGTTGGTCGGACAAGCTCCACAGTGCCCTCTAGGATTATCGGACGACAACTCGTAACTCCACCTAGGTGACCCCTTATTCCCTGGTGTATGGGTCCGAGGCCGCCCTGTCCATCGAGATCCAGCTTCCATCTTTATGCACTAATGTCTATGACCAGTAGGTACCAGATAGAGTGGCTGAAATCTGTCTAGCTGAATTGAAATCACTTGACAAGAATACGCTCTGGGCCCTGCACAATCTAGAAAGGCATCCGAATAAGATAGCTATAGACTTCAACAAGAAGGTTCTCCTCTTCTCTTTTCTGCATAGTGGCCTGGTTTTGTCCCTCCGAGCGCCAATGATCCCTAGCAGGAAACCACCCAAGATGGAGCCCAAATGGGGAGGACCTTACATAGTCCACAGAGTTTACCCCAATGAAGCATACTCCTTGGTAACGACGGATGGTGAGAGTATAACTTCTCCCACCAATGCCAAGTTCCTCAAGCAATACTTTTCCTAAGCCTAATGGTCTTGCATGGCTTTAAACTGAATGGTCATGCATGACCTTAAACTGAACGGTCCTGCAAAACCGTAAACTGGATGGTCCTGCATGACCGTAAACTGCATGCTGGTCCCGTATGACCCTAAACTACATGATGGTCCTGCACGACCTTAAAATGTCTATTCCTACTCGGATTTAAACTATACATCATCCATCATGTTGTTAAATGGTGTTTCGATAACTACATATGGCTTGATTCCCATTCTCATGGGATATGTAGGAATGCCTAGACATTTCTTCTGTTGGCCCAGCCCAAATACCAGGATCTTTCCCCCGGGTCAAGACATATGGTCGGGGTGCAAACTTTTTCCCCAATTCACGTCGAGCTAACCTCAATCCGGGTGTACGTCCTGCTCCCTAGAGACGTTTGCCTCTTTTAGAGACGAGTACAGATATGCTTCACCCACTCCTTGACTGATATTCCATCACCTTCCCCATCTGGAAGGGCCCCTGAATGGTACGGATTCTAGGCCTAAGGGCTCTCTTAACACTTCGGGCCAACTCCCTCGAGGATGTTGAGCTACAAGCCGATACGCGTCCCACGTTTTGAATACTATCAGTTGTTCATGCTCATTTGTTGATCCCATTTCAGGTCACTATAGGGATGTTGTGTTTGGAACATGGTCAATAGATATCCTGGATCGTTAGGGCCAACCCAAGATGTCCCAAACATCGAGTGTAGTGGTTCATTCTACCCCATTGTATCTCCAAGAGAGGAACTCCATTTGGGCGATGCCAACTGTCAAGCCCCCTTCGCTTTTTCAGGCCCCCGACTGAGGTCCTCTCTTATAGGATTGTATGGCGTGTTATGGGATTATGTCCTCATTCATGTTGGGTTGCTTGTTGTGTCGTAAACATCCCAATATGAGACAACTTATCCACTCTTTATCCTCACTGCAAGATGTTAAACTGCAAGCTGGTCAGGCCTTCCATCTGAGGCCCAACCTCAGGCCCCTTGTCCTGTTGTACCCCCGGCCCAGGATCTATCTTATGGGAGTGTGGGGTGTGCTATAGTATTATGTCCTCATTCATGTCAGATTATTCACCTTCGCGTACAACTCCCTTGTTTGGGGTATCCTACTTCCCTCCTCGTCCTCACTACATGACGTTAAACTGCAGACCGGTCGGGCCTTCCTGACCAAGGCCGAGCCTCGGGCTCCTTGGCCTTCTCGGGCCCTAGCCCTCGTCCTTACTACAAGACGTTAAACTAAAAGCTGCTTGGGCCTTCTTAATCAAGGCCCAACCCCAGGCCCTGTGGCCTTCTCAATCCCCTGGCCCTCGTTCTTACCCGGAGTTTATGGTGTGGCATGGGATTATGTCCTCATTCACGTTGGGCTTGTAACAACCACGCCATGTGCATCTCCCTCTTGAGCACCCTCGTCAACCCTCTTCGGTGATTCATCAATGTGCCTAAGGGTACTCTATTTTAGAACTTGGAATGTCGGACTCTACTCAAACATGCTTCCACCCACTTTTTAGGCTATGTGCTCCCCTTCATTAGGGCTTCCATCACCTTTCACACCCGAAGGGACCCCCGAGTGGCATGGATACTAGGCCTAAGGTATCTCCTACCATTATGAGCCAACGCCCCTGAGGGTTGTAGACAACAAGATGATACAAATTCTGCATTGCGAATATGGTCATTGGTCGATGCTCATTTGTTGTCCCACTTCAGGCTAATGCGATATGGATACTGTGTTTCGAACATGGCAAACAGTTATCCTCCATCACCACGCTAACCCCACTAAGCCTAAAATATCGGTTACATGATTCACATTCTTCTCCACCTCATCATGTACAAGTAGAACTTCGACCCTCTTTTCAATATCCCTCAGTGCGCATTCGTGTGTTAGGGGAACCAAAGACACGATAGGGGCATCATTCGGGGCTCCGCACCGATTTCCCTTTAGCGGGCGTTCCAGGTATTGGAAAAGGCATCTTCCTTTCTTGATTCCCACACAGATTTTAACTCACGTGGGATTATGGATTGGTTTGAGGTCTTCAATTGCATGGAGGGTTTCTACTCCATCCATGTTCCAAGCTCTAATACCATAAACTAATATCTCTTCTAGAACTACATGTGTCTTGATTCCCACCCCTATGGGATACATAGGACCACCCTGACGCCTCGTTTTCGAGTCTAGCTCAGTTGGGAGCTAGTTTCTCTTTCCCCTTGCCCTCTTACCCCTATTTGTGCCCCTTGGGCTAAGGTTCCCCTCTCAGAATTGTGTACGGTGTGATATGGGATCATTTCCCCATTCACGTCGTGTATGTTTTATTGCACCATACACATTTCCCACCTAGCATCGTCTTTACTATGTCTACGCTGCATGACGTTAAAATGCATGCATGGTCCTATCACATGACCCTAAACTGTGACATTATCACCTTGGCCGCACGACAAAAAAACGGCACTACATCATGATGTTCTCACTTAAAGGGACACCATGTTCGGTATTGGGAACACGGCATACCATTTTTCAATGACTGTTAAAGCTTGATTCTTGTGGTGACGCCAGGGCCTGCTACCCTAGGCCTATATCTTCACAAAAAAACCACTCACCTTAAAGGACAAATAAGATTTATCAAATACTGCTTCTCTTGGTGCGAGGGCCACACCCGCACGCCCCTTTTTCCCTGTCACGGGTACCTTACCGTGCCACCTCAAGAACTACATGAATCTTGATCCCCATCCCCATGGGGTATGTAGGAACGCCTGTTCACTTTACCTCGGGCCCAGGTCAGCTCTCATTTTTGTTCCCTCGACCTAAAACCTCTCCAAGGAACACGTGGTGGTAAGAACCCCCGGTTCCCATTAACATTGGGTTTTTGTAGCTACCCCACCACGTGTCTCCCGTGTTTCCTACCATCCATGGTATGAGTTATACGACCCTAAACTAAGATCTCCCTATGGGAAGGGACTTGAATCCCTCTATCTAATACTTCTCTTAATTTTATTTATATGTGTTTGACAAAGAGCCTGAAGTGTAGAATTTTCATGGGGACATTCCCATCATTCCATATACAAGTTTCTTGAGCTCGCTATTTGGATCCTCATCCTCTTCTATATCTGAAGGGACCCTCTAATGTCTTGGTCCCATGCCACATCGGCTCACCTACCGTCCTGGGCCAACACCCCTAAGGATATTTGACGACATTTGCGACAGGTCCCATGTTTCGAACATGGTCAATGGTCGACCCTCATTTGTTTGTCCCCATTCCAGGATAATGCGATGTGGATGATGTGTTTCCGCCATGGTAAAAAGTTATCATCCATCGCCACGCCACCATAATTGTAATCCAGATTTTGAACATCATTATTCACACATTTCCACTAATTCATTTTCAAGTGGAATATTAACATACTCGGCTCTATCTCTTTGTACATCTCGGTGTGCTACATGGACGGGTTAGCATCATTGGGCAGGTATTCACCGAGCATCCCTTCTCCCTAACATGTTCCTTCCTATGTCAGGAAAGCCCCACCACTACTTCTTATTTCCCACATCGAGCACGACTCACGTGGGCTTAGTAGTTTTGGTAGGATGTACACCGACGCAGCCAGGCTTCTCATCGTCCTGCATGACGGTAAACTATGCTTCAAGAACTATGTACGGCTTGATTCCCATCCTTATGGGATACGTAGAGACACCACGGTATTTCTCCCAGGGTCCAGCCTCACGAATCATAACGTATTGTTTCTCCCCATTTTTTTCCCTCTGGATTGACCCCTCCTAGGGAACCAGGTAACTGCAATTTATCCCTGAACAAGTTCGGGATTCCCCAAGTTGACATTGGGAAGCGAAGGCTCCCTCACCAGAGAGGCCCTATCTGAAATAAGGAATGATCCATGATCAAACAGATGCATCCATCTAGTGTGCTTACACCACGGTGGTGTAATTTCAAGAGAGTTGGATTATGTTCGAACAAACCCTCACTCCAAATTCCCCGCTTTCCATGCCCCTTATTTGGACCATCATCCTTTTTCACGTTTGAAGGAACCCCCTAACAGTATATATGCTCAGCCTATGGCCTACCTATTTTCCTTGGCCAATGTTCTGGAAGACTAACGGATGACATTTTGAGTTTGCTACCTTGTTTCGAACATGGTCAATGGTTGACCCTCATTTTTTCTCCCCACTCCAGGCTAACACAATAATAATTTTGTGTTTTGAATCCAGTCAACAGCCATTCTTTATTGTCACGCCACCCCCCACAATGTTCTGAATCCTAGGTATTGTGATTCACATCCCCCATTCCCATCTATTTGGATTGATTTCAGCGCCCCTGGAGGTACACCGTTCTTGCATAAGAGAACACTAGAAAAGTAGTAATTTATCTGTTTTGAGAGCTTAATTCTCCAGTCGGGTCTCTCCCATCTCCCAGAAATTTGGACCAGTTTTCCAAACCCCGGATTCCCGAATCTTGGTTTTCACTCGTACGTTTGGATGGGGTGATGAGGTGGTCGTCCCTTGTTTCTCACATCGGGCCTGACCCACGTGAGCTTATGGAATGGTGGATGCACACTCCACAAACATTGCAAGGATGTGGTAAACCAATGTAAACAACGAAACTCATGCATGCTACGACATTCAGACAATCAAACCATGAAAGTGAGTTTAAGGGTTTGTAATTATTATAGTACCTAGGGGTCAACTCCCCCCATCAACGGATTAACCTCATCGAAGGAGCGCTGCAGCTCCGCCACCCTCTGGCTAGTGGCGTCCAGGAGTTGCTGCCGTTTGTTCACTTCCCGCTCTTACTCAGTGGTGAGAGGGAAGAATTTTTTAGCTGTAATCTGGGCTCGCTCCATATTGGCATGAATGGAAATCATCTCATATGAAGCTCGCTTCAGGCCCTCTTCGGCTTCTACCAACTGGGCCTTCAATCGTGATATTAGCTCAGATTGAGCATTGAGGGAGGTCAAGTGCTCATCCACCCGATTTTGCAGTTGCTAGACCTCGTCTTCAGACTTCTGGATCCTCTTGATGTTTATCGCCTTCCTCCGCTACCAGCCCATGCCAAGGCCATGGTCATACTCCCAAATCTATTCTGCCATAAGTCGGATGAGCATGTGAGGATGTCGAGCATCTGCTCCCCCAGCACACAGTTCGTGCAGTCATGAACGATGTATGTCCATCTCATCCAACCATAGCGCTTGGGGGGTGTCATTGATGAAGCGTCTGATCATATTCCATGATCGGCAATGGACTATTTTGTTGTCCTCCTCGTCAGAGGCTGTCTCGTCCCAATCGGCGCGATTGGAAGGCTTGTATGCAGGGAATTCCCCCAAGAACTCCTCATCTGGGTCCACATCTGGCATTGGGTCAGATGTGGCAGGGCCTGAATTATCTTGTGGATCCTCATCATCAGATCCCACCTCGATAACCTTGTGCATAGTCTCACTGGCACCCAAGCCAGTGATCAGGAGCCCTGCAGTTCGATGAGGCTGGATGTCAACCTCCATGACCATTGGAATTTCCCAGGGAAGGGTGCTACCAGAAGCCTCAACCAACTTTTCCATAGTAGCCCAGGCCAATTGAAGGACTGTACACACCAAAAAGGGGATGTGAATGTCAGTTAACGTGGTCAGGGGATGGAATTTTGTAAATTCGGTAGATAAGAATTACAGAGGTCAAATCCCTGGTCTCACTCTTAGGCTGATGTCGTCGGATCCCCGAGACGTGACCCCCCATATATGGTTTGTAGGTATGGAGATTCCAGGGGAGCCGCCTCGACCGACCTAGCCCCACCAGACATGGATGTTGATGCAGCCACGGGCGCGGATCCGGATGGTCCTGCATCGACACCCGTTGAGCGGCGAGAACGAGGTCTATCCATAAGGTCCTCCTGCACAGTAAATACGCTGATAAGGAATCTAGAGTAACCTAAGCGCAGACTCTAAAGAAGGAACTTGGGATTTTACATTGAGGGACTCCGCAAGATATTCAATACCCAAGGATTGATCGCCGACTTCACCCTCATCCAGATGACTTTCCCTCCTAGCTTCGTCTCTCCAGGAGAACTCATCCGATTCGTCTGGCTGGGGGAAGCGCTCCCTCAGGTCAGCGGCTGTCAGTTGCGGAGGGACTGTACGACCCAACAACAGCCTGACTTGGTCTGTCATCGGGTGCAGGGTGCCCTGGGACTGGATGAAGTCTTCCAGCTCAGCTATGTATTGATCTGACTCCGCCTGGGATACTGCAAAACCAGCCCTAATAGGGCCAATTCCCAGAAAATCCATCCCAAGGCAGTTAAGGTGCTGCCATAACTCAGATGGGCCGAGGAATTTCTGCTTGACCTCCCAAATGTCTCAGGCCTCTGGGAAGACAGCATTCTTCAGAATTTCATTGTAGCGCAACCGTTTCCCTAGGGACTAAGTATAAATCTAGTGGAATCCCCTTGGTGGCCACCCCTCTAGATGACTCAGATCTCTTGGGACCACCGGCTCCACTGCCGCTACCGGATCCACTACCGTTGTTCCTTCCTCAACGGGTGCAGGTGTCGCTGCTACAATAGCCCCGCCACAACGGGACGTCCTTTATGCCTTCTGTCCTCGACCCCGAGATTGAGTAAGCTCACCCTCACCGACCAAGATGGTTGGTCTCTTCATCATATCACCGAGATAGGCCACTTCCCAGCACTGGGCATATTCTTTTACCAGCCCAAGGATGGCAGTCCGTGGAGGCCATACATTCAGCATATCCCTGCCTTCTCATGTGAACATGAGACACATCTGCCTCATCACACACGGGTGCTCCTTGTAGCACACCCCTAGATAGAACTGTGGGGTCAGCCGCTGCAGGCACTATAATTGCCTTGCAAACCGGTGTGGGGTGTATAGCTTGTAGAGATGCTCACGATCCACCCTGACCACCAAGACTCCACCTCGAAAGGCCAGGAGGTAGGCTCGATGCTCTTCTGTCCCCCATCCATCGTCATTGAAGGCCCCCATTGGCATTGGGAACTGGTGGAAATTTAATTCCTCCACCCTCCACACCCAGTTTAGAACCGATTGCGCGGTCATCTTAGTAGAAAATATTCTGGCAGTATTCAAGATCGAGGGACATAAGTTTGACCCTGGAGGTGAGATGAGGTTTGGAAACTCGTAGATACCCCTGATGTGCGCTGACATCCACCCGTACAGGAGGTGGAACGGCTCACATACCCTCTATGGCCTTTTCCCCTAACTGATATGCCATAGCATTTTGTACAACTTGGCAAGCATCGGGATCCCCAGGTTGACCCTCCATCATGTCGCCAATGTGGATGCCATGAAGTAAGTGCTTGGCTGCACTCCCATGTTTGTATCCCTCACTGGTAGGATCCAACCACAGATCAGAGCTGCGATGAATTCCGCCAGCCTGACTATTGGTCATTGTTTAGTGCTGACACTGAACCCCTAGGTCTTCGACTGGCTATTCTCTAACATGCACCAGTATGATTTTTCCTTACTCCGGGCATCCTATGGGAAAGTTCGAGGCCTCGCCGAGAACTGCCTATTTTCATGGATGTTGAAGAACTTCTTGAGCCAGCTCTTGAAGTGTATATCCCTCACCGCCTCTTAATCCTCTCAGGGCACGAGCTCCATCAATTCCATCGCCAAATGCGGCATCTTCTCCGGATCCTCCCGCGCACCCATAGCTAGGAGGAATTTGTCAGACATCGCCCCCAGTATCGGGACCCCCGAGATCTGATGCACATCACATAGGATGATGTCCACCTCCCTGTGATGCAGGAGGAAGGTATTGGTCCCTGGTGACCACTGGTTCAACAACACTAGAATTAACTGCATTGGCTAGTAGATATGGGACTGGGAAGCCCATGCTACCTCATACATGCCCACTCTTCTCAGCTCCTCCCCAAAATACTCACACGAGGTGACTACCCAGTAGGCCCAAGCCCAATATTTTGTAGTGTCGTCGCCCTGGCACATGTACCATTCCTCGAACCACCCCTTCTTCGGGATTCCCAGAACCACCTTAAGGATGGTTCGGAACAGGGGAGGGGACGTCTCTGTCTGCAATGCTCTCCTGTCAAAATTGTTCAGATGATTTTATAGGCAGTCGGTGATGACAGGTCTAAAATCCTCTGGGGCATGACCATCGGGCACCCTGAACCGTCGGTGCTGACATAGCGTGCTCTGGAACCAGTAAGATGGCTCATCCCTACCTGCTTCAGGGATGAAGACTTCATCCCTCAGCCTGAAGCCATACAAGGAAAACCTCCTACACAGTGGGTAGTTCTTATGGCTCTATGACAGCTGCTCCACCAAAGAAAAATGGTCCGAGTGGCTCCGGACTAGCTCTACTAGCCCCAGGCTGTTCTCCATTTCGTCCATCTGGGCGGCATCTTCAAGGACCCATTGGGGAGCTTCTTCATGGGCCATTTGATCTAGAACATTGATTCTTTATTGGCTGGCTTGCAAAGATCATTCACAAAGCATGTTCGGGAAGGCTGCTCGCGAAGACTGTTCGCGGGGGCGCTACCGCGACATTCAAAGCTGGATCGCGGAGCGCAAACATGGAATCGGGTACTCGTTGTGTGCCGTGAAGACCCGATTCACAGAGATCACTTGCGAAGTACACAGAGCTTTGAAAATCGAAAGCACAACAAGACAATATCGCTGATAAGGGAAAATAAAAAAACATGTCAGGCCCCCTATTTATAGGTGACGGCCTTCGGAGCATCACATCACATCCAGTCCGCGTAGAGCTTCATGGCGTGCTCAGCCCGTGCATCCCCTATCCACCTCGCGATCCCTCTTCTCTAGTCAACACCGCGAATGACCGAGTATTTTTGGCGATTTCCCTCAGACTTCGACCCTTGATCTCTCCACGTCTCCAAGTCATAGGGGGCATTTGTTGGTGACAAAATATGGTACAAAGCGAAGGCCCTAAGATGGACCAACATACTACCTCGCGAAGCCACTTCGCGGAGTCCCTCCAACACCGCGCCTGCCACGAAGCACAGGAGGCGGGACACTCTGTGAACGAATTTGATGTTCGCGAGCCACCGCAATGCAAAAGAGGCAGAATGCTCAGCGAACCCATTTCACATTCACGAGCCCGCCACAAATCCATGATTCCCCTCTTCGCGTCGTGTGTGCTCCGCTCCGCAGAAACTCTTGCCTATAAATACCAAGCTTCCCCTGATCTCTCGAGACGGAAAATCTGACCTTTCGTCTTCCCAGCTCCTGAATCGCGAAGCAGTCTTCCGCTCAGTGAACCTTGAGATGTGCGAGGTACTTCTACTTTGCGAAGTGCCTCCCCATTGTCTTCTTTTGATCCCTTCTTTTGAGAGGGATTCCCTTCATGAAGCCTAAGGGCTTTCTCGAAGGAATGGGATCCCCAAGGGGACCTGGGTCATCACGGAGCATTTATGCTTCACGAAACACCCTTCATGTACACATGGTCCACATGCTAAGGAAGTGTCAATGTACTTCGCGAAGCACATTGCTTCCCAACACCTTGCATGGAAAGGTAACTTTTCTCTACGAGGCTGTGCTCCGCGAATGATTGTCCACTTCGTGAATCACCTCCCATTTGCACCTCCACCCCATGCTAAGGCTAAGAGACCCACATTGCGAAGCAAACCACTTCACAAGTGCCCTCCGCCACATGGAAAAATAGAGCACCACAAGGCCCCTACCTATGGACCCTTCTGCATGGAAATTACTTTTCTTGTGCGACCCTCCTAGTTTGCACGATGCGACTTCATATTCCCCTGGACGATACCGCCCGTTGTGTTGCTTCGCCTAATGCTTCTTCGCATAGGCAAGCTAATGGCTATTACTTCTTCGCATATCCAAGATAACATGGACCCCTCGATGGTTTTCTCTGTGACACCCCCTCACCATGGCATTGTCGGTGCCTTCCCTCCCACAAAGAGAAGAGGGTACCAATCATGTAAGCCCTAGGGGTGCGGATCAAACCCACCTCATCCGAGCTACAGGATGTTAAACTATCACGAACCGTCATCCTCAACACATAACGTTAAGCTGTGACCTGACCCCATTCCTCGCACGTAGGGTCCCCCCACCATGGGAATTCTTCACGCCCCCTAGTCTCCACAGGGGATGATATCCTCTTTCTTGGAGTGGAGTTTGCCTGCGGGGAAGGGCATCCACCCTGGTGTAAGCCCCTAGATTTTATTGTAGGAGGCAGCACCCCTTCTCCTCCTCACTTCCTCGGTGCCAAGGCCAGCGGAGGGCGTGATAGGGAATGTGGATCCTCTTTTCTTCAGTCCCAAATCCCTCTCCCGCTACGCTTTGTTTCGATTGGGCCTCCGTCCTAGAGTAAGTCCCAATCTCTCTCTCCATGGGCCGCTCCATGTGTAAGACCCACTCCACATCCTAAGGACGCACCTTTCGAGACATGATCATCAGGTCTCTTCGGCCTCTTGTTTCTCACACCGAGCACGACTCACGTGGGCTTAGAGTAAGCATCGACCATGACAATACCCACATCCTTCATGATGTTAAACTGTACACCCGAACTATGAGGACTTTGATCCATGTCAAGGCATGGTACACAAGAAGCCTCCACAGGGTTCAATCCCAACAATCATTGGCCCCGGCCATCCCTGTGTCGGTGCGCCAAGCCCCATTAACACCTTGGGCAGCCTAGAGTGTAAGCCCCACACCATCCTGAACTATGTGGTCTTTGATCCATGTCAAGGCATGGTATGTAGGAAGCATCACGAGGTTCAAGCCCACCACCCAGTCATTCCGACAATCGGTTCACCAAACCATGGGTAGCCTAGAGTGTAAGCCCCATACCATCCCAAACTATGGGAACTTTGATCCATGTCAAGGCATGGTACATAAGAATCCTCCATGATGTTCAAGCCCCAAAACCCATCGACAACCCTAGGAAGCCTAGAGTGTAATCCCCACACCATCCTGAACTACGTTTTCTTTTATCCATGCCAAGGCATTGTACGTAGGAAGCCTCACGAGTTTCATTCCCACCACCCAGTCATTCCAACCATCAGTTCACCAACACCATGGAAAACCTAGAGTGTATTCCCAATACCATCCCAAACTACGAGGAATTTGATCCTTGTCAAGGCATGGCACGTAGGAAGCCTCAACGAGGTTCAATCCCCAAAACACATCTACCCCTTGGATAGCCTAGAGTGTAAGCCCCACATCGTCCCAAACTATGAGGACTTTGATCTATGTCAAGGCATGGTACGTAGGAAGCCTCCCTGAGGTTCAATCCCACCATCCACCTGGACCAAGGTCCTTATTCACGTCGGTTCTCAGATACACCATCCTGAACTACGTGGTCTTTGATCTATATCAAGGCATGGTACGTAAGAAGCCTCACGAAATTCAAGCCCACCACCCATTGGTTGTTCTGACACCCTTCACATCGGTTCACCCTCATCCCGCATGACGTTAAACTGTATTCGCCATTTGAACTACGTGGCCTTTGATCCATGTCAAGGCATCGTACGTCGGAAGCCTCACGAGGTTCAAGCCCAACACCCATTGGACCCCTGGTCCATCTTCACGTTGGTTCACCGACACACCCCATCCTGAACTATGAGGAATTTGATCCATGTCAAGGCATGATACGTAGGAAGTCTCTTCGAGGCTCATTCCCAAAACCATCATCCATCCTGATTCTTACCTGGGTCGCCACATCTTGATGAGATCATGCCACCTCATTCCCCTCCACAGTATTTGGGAATCCACCCACGTACTGGCCCCAATATCGGTGTTCCCTCTAGGGGGTCCCTTAATCTGGTCCACTCTAACCAGTGTTCCGATCTGTCTGATCCGTCTCCGTTGGATGTTAAACTTGCGGCACACCCTGTGTTAAACATGGAAAACTAAGGAAAACCTCGGATACATGCCTACAATATATGATTCCCCGCATTCAATGTGGGATGCCTCGGGCTTCTGCGCCCTCGAGAAGCCCTATAATAAGGGACATAAGAGAGACACACCAATCCCTAGCGTCCAGACACGCCAGTGATGCCCAACGTGACTACTCCCCTAACCGAAGGTTGCTGCGCTGACCGGACCCCATGGAATTTCCTGAAAGAAGCAGCGTAATTAACTGGTGTCCTTGAAGATATGGCACCAGGAAGAGTTTCACAAACAACGTATTAAATCTATGAGAGAGACCCGGACTAGGTGACGAGTTCCGAGGAGGAATACATAGAAGGAAGAACCAACATCCCATCATCCTGTTTTTATCAAGGAGCAAGCGTCCCTGAACAGGGAACAAATGATGCCCGCCTTTGGAATGCAGGAATGCGGGGTATCAAAAGTCATGCATGTCGCACTCAAGGAGATAGACGCACGCACCCCAGAGAAAGTGTCAGAAACACTAAATAAGAAGTATGTATTTCTAAATTTGTATCAAAATTGAAGAGAAGCTATAAATGGGGTATAAAACAAGTTACAAGTCCATTTTTTGATTGGTATATATAACTATATGACATTGTATAAATGTTTAATTAGGGTGTATAACAAATTATGAGATATAATTTGATATTGGGGTGCATAAAAAATATTTTTGTTTAATCATTTGTGAATTTAGTGGAGAATGTATGTTAAGAAGTATAACTAACATGGGAAGTATTGTGAATTTTATACAAACCATGTATATATTTGAATTAATCTTTATATTTATATCTTCTTTATATGAGTTGAGGTTGATAAAATACATTAAGAGGATGGAGAATTTATCAAGTTCAAACGTTTGACATAAAAAAGAATATTTGTAAAAAGTGACAACTGATTCCCCCCCCCCCCCCCTCAATGGTCCATCTGTCATGGGATTATCATATTTTTTGGGTGAGAATTAGATAAAAAAATACATCAAGAACCACTCAACTCATTGTAAAATCATTATTTTCCTAGTTGAGTAAGCATCGACAATCTGTTTCATTATCCACTTTTGAAGATGAATAAATTTCATCTGGTTGTTTTTATACAAAACTCCCAAGGATGAAAAATAGTGAAAAGGATTTTAGTTCAAATTTTGATCATGTCCCAATAAAATGTTACAACAATAGTGTTATCAATATTTCAAATAATCTGATAAACCATTTTAGATCTATGAATATAGATTTAATAAATAGTTTCTTATTAGATTACACTCAAAATAGTGATGTCTCTCTGGATTTTATTGATAGTAAAAATCAGTTGGTAGATATATTCAATAAGAATTGTACTACTAAATGATTTTATTTTATTATGTATAAATTGGGGTTATTTGAGTTTAAATGATTTTATTCTATTATATTTTTAATATTACCCAAATTATACTTAAGTAATTATCTATATTCTTCTTTAAGCATTATTATTTATTTATTATTGTATATTTCTGATTTATTTATTTATTTATTTCAATTTAAACCCCAATGTATGTTCCTACTTGTATAATATTTATTTATTCATTTTCAATATTTTTCTTGAAGACTCAGATAAGTTGAAACCTCTATAGATAATTTTCTCTTTCCATCAAATAAAAACCCTAAATCCCTTGAACTGTTGAACCTTGAACTCTCTACTGGTTATAGAGAATAAAAATATATATGAGGAAGGTTGATCAGGTAGCTCAAAAAAGGCCACAACTTAATGTTATGAGAACTAATTCTTAACTAGTAATGATATCAAATTCATTTGGTTGAATCATTTAGATCCATTGTTTCATAAATTTTTTAGATTTAAGAATAAGAGTATATAAATGATGAAATGAAAATATAGGTTTAATTTGAAAAGAAAGTTTTTTATTTTTATGATAATGCCTGATTTCAAATTTCTCAGAATGAAGATCAAATATTAATAAAGGTGAATGGGAATGAATTTTTTATTTCTTTTATAGAGGAATATATGGTGTTTCACTTCCCAAAATAAGTAATATACATGTTCAAGCCCATGATAGAAATTGTAGATTTATTTATCCATGATAATATAATGTTTTTTTATTTTGAGTTAGAAATGTGAAATTATGTTTGTTAAGGACTTAGAAACATATAGTAAGGTTCTAAACGAGTTCATTCAAATATGAATTTCTTAAAGAGTAGGTGAATATTAAAATGTTATTTATACTAATTTATTTATTATATTTTCTATTGAAAGAAGAGAAATAAATATCACCAAGATATATATTGAGGTGTGTGCCTAATTCTTCTCAGTGGTCAAAGAAGATAAATTTATATCCTTTTTATAGAATGTTGACTCTTCTATTTGAAAAAAAAATTAAATATTTAAAAAAAATTATGTTATGAAATATCATCATGACTCATAAATTTTAGATTTCTAACTAGGAAGTTTTGGTTTCTCTTATAATTCCCCTTTGGGAAAGTTTTTATCTATTAATAAGTATGTAAAATGTGATGAAGATGAAGATAACCATCCTCTTATTAAGGGGGGAGATCTCTATATATGTTTTTGTAGTGAATGTCTTACCCATGAATGAGGTGAATGGAGAAACATAACCTATTTATTAAGTAATATCTATTTAGGATGATATATCTATTCATGAGAAAAATAAGTAACTACTACTATTGATACTGATGTCCTAGATAATTACCATAAGGTATTAGCTAATTTAATTAATATAGAACATGAATTTTTTTAAGGTTAATCTAGATTTTATTTATTAATGTCCATATAAATAATGTTCAATAATATATGACTACTCTGTCACATTTAGAGTCTAGGATTGAAATTTTTTTGTTTATCAATGATGAAGTTGGTGATTCAAAAAATTAAATATATGATGTTATTTTAATAAGAAGTAAAAACAATGTTTTGAATAGACATATTTCTTCATATATTGGAAATGAAGGAGGTAAAGTGTTTCTTTTTGTTTCTTTTGAGAAGGGATAATCTAATTATAATTTTTATGGAAATGTATAAACTACTGCAACTTAGGTATTGAGTGAGTTTAAAAATATAAAAGGATATATTTCTAATATAATGTATAATATTAAGGAACTAAGAAGGATTTGAAGAACCTAAAAGTGAACTCTGGTTCCAAAACAAATTTTGATAAAAATATGAAATTGATGAAAATTCAATGTAAATTTCTTTGAAATATATACACTATTAAAAAAATGAGTTTTATATAAATTATTGTAATAGGCTGAATATCATAGATTGAAGATACTGAATGTTTACTTATATTTAAATTTCTTGTATGGAATAGTTCAATCTCTAGGTTGTGACTTCCTGAACAAGAACACTTTACCAGATTTTAGGAAAGAAATATCTTCCAAAATAAAGGATAATAATTTTGTAAGAAATAAAAGCATTCTAGGATTATAATGATCTTTATTTGATCTTGTTGTATTTTTTGAATCCTGTTTTAACAATATAAAGGAGATTATGTTATAGAACATTGGAGAATTTAATTTAATATTTATAATGTTGAAGGAATCAAAGAATCATTTCAATCAAAATTTCAATGTCTTAGATGATATTCTAAGGAAAGTGTTGGAATCCCTTTCAAGTAATTGTTACTTAATATTTCAATCATTGAAAAAATATTTTCATGATGAACCTAAAAATTAGAGGATTAAATTTACAGGAAGGGAGATTATTATTTATCAAGAATAGTATTATATTTCTATAATTATTATTCAATCAGTTACTTCATAAGAAACAATACATATTCTCAAACATTATGTTGAAATTATTTCTTAGAAATAATATTCAATAAATTCTATTAATGGAAATATGTAAGGTAGTGAAAGATTAAATTGATAATATCTAATGAGAATATAAGATTACATTGGTTATTTCATCAAATATGGATTCATGACCTTGATTGACTACTATGAATATGTATTTATTTTCATATTGAACTTGTCTGGAAGAGATTTCATTTTTATCAAAGGAGTAATATGTAGTCGAGATAATATTATACTATGTTATGGATATACAGTGCAAAGCATCACATGTTTATTTCCTATACCTCCATCAATTTAGGTTGAATATTCTAACAATATTGAAAAAATATTAAATGAACAAACTATTGTATATGTTTTGAAATATCTAAAAGTCAAGATTCCTTTTAGTAAGATTTATAATGAAGATAAAAATAAATCACAATGTTTATAATAAGAAATTCAATCTTTCATGAGGAATATTTATTCTCCTGATAAGGTTAGAGTTATATCATCAAAAGATAAAGAAAAACAAGAACATCCAAACCTATAAAATTTTAATCTAGACCCTACCACCCTTCCCGATACTCCTACTAAACCATCAACAGAGTATAATTATTGATTTATTTATACTATTCTAGTAGTGTTTCATTTTTCATTGAATATTCAGTTCTATCAATATTTATCTTTATTTGCATGTTAATACATATAAGATCAAAACCATTCAATGTGGTATTTTTCTTTTCAAGTTTAGTAATAATCCATTTTTAAATTGTCAATGGAATGCCTCCCAAGTGTATGGAAGGTCTCAACAGTGTCTGAGGGGTTCAAGACATGAAATGGGAGGAAAATATTTTATACAGTGTGTGGGACATTGTTAATACTAACTATGCCCCATGACCATGTGCCATAGAGGGAAGATAACGATTAATAAACCATGTGGGGAGGCACCAAGAGATCTTGTGGATTAATCCCCCTCTTACATAGGCGACCACATGGCTACCACATGGTTTTTCAAACAATGTGGGTTGCCCAAAAAAATCCGATTCAGTTTCCTTTTATATAGATGAACAACATGATTAGAGCACAGTATGGAAAATCATGCTTTCTAACTATATGCCTCATTCAAAGTGGGAATTTTACCTTTTCAGCCACCAAAACTTTATATGAGATAACCCAATTTTCACCCTCATTTTACCCCAACAAGTTTTTTTTGTGAACCAGGATCACTGATCTCTTCTAAGGATTGATCTCCTCTAATTCATATTCATATGAAGTGTAGTTTAGTGAAAATCAAATCTATGGGTGATTCTATGAGTCCAATTTCATATATTTCCTAGGAGAATCTTTGTGTTGTCACTTTAATTCTTCTAAATATTATAAACCCTACATTTATAGGGAAAAATTATCTTTAGTGTTAGTGAATATTTTAGTTTGAATCAAGGGATAGGGTTGGGTGAGTGCTTCTATACAAGTGTAAGGTAGGTGGTCTATAAACATTGTCCCAAAGTCCTGATTTTATCCTCATGTATGTGGATTTTCTAATGCATATCCTTGATACATTTTTTGTATTTGATAAATAAAAGAAAATTTTAGATTTTAATTGATGTGTGAGATGCTTCATGGACCCTTCAGTTCTATTGATGACTTTGAGAGTGGGATTCTGACAACCTGAGGGGTGTTCCAGTCCATTGAAAATGGTGAATTGAGCTGTTTAATGTTAAATTAGAGGCATTGTGGGACAAAAATAATTGTAAGTGTTTTTTGGAATCATATTACGACTTAAAGGGACGCTTGAGCTAACATGGTATGTAAATGTGTCATTATATGATACTAATTTTTATTGGGAAATGGGTTAAGGGGTATGTTCATGTTATTAAATGTTTTTGGAGAACATTTAAGTGTTGAGTTAAATTAATTAATGATTTATCTATGGAATTGGGACAATGTGGTTGAGTATAGTAGACCATTGGAATAAATGAATGTTTAAATTGGTGCACACTAGATTAAAAGTTGAGGCATGTTGGACCTTAGAAATTATGGGATGATGAAATTGTTATAGATGATATAAATGATGATTCCAACCCATGGGTATGGATGATGGACATGATTCTCCTTATCAAGGATATAGTATGGCTAGACATGATGTTTGGCATCCATATCTTTATATGAAAAAAATAATGGTTCTTATTCTTGGCTAGGGTAATGGAATGATGATCCAGACACCAAGAGTATTTGATGTGAAATTGGTAAATGGTTCAATGTTCATTTGTACCAAATAAATTGAAATGGTCAATAAATAAATTCTTTTTTACCAGAGTGTTTAACCCTAAGATTAATAAATATTGTTGAGAAACATATTTCATTTAATAACTTATTTATTGGTTCCTTCATGAATATTCATGAACTGCTATTGTTATTGGACTAGATATTTCTTTAGACAACATTGGTGGTGGACTACTAAGTTGTAATCACACTTTATTCGAGCTGTCAATGGAACCCAAGTAGACTTCATAGGGGTAGGTAAGGAAAAGGGGAAATCCCATTGCAATATGGATGAGTTTAGATTAGTATGGAACATAGATAAGGAAGTTATACTTGATGTCAGAAAATGATTTGGTTATTTTGGGCATGTATTTAATTGGATACTTCCATTGGAATATGACACTAGTATGAGATGGAATATTTATTGTATTTTGTTTGTGGGTATTTCTTTATTTGATTATTTGGTTATGTGATATGTGACGCTTGGGTATTATTCATTATTAATTGTTATTATTATTCATTATGATTTATAGTATTTATTATTATTGTAAAGAGTGAATATTATCCCTACATTCCTCATTAGAACCTCACTACTAGTCGGTAACCACTGGAGTATAGGGAGGAGAACCTGAGTTCAACTGTCGAACTAACTTAGGGCATTGGTTTATTGGCACTCGGGTTAGGAAGTTATAAAGTGGTACCAAATATTTTTTCTTTTCTATTTATTTACTATTTAAGAAAGTTAGAAAGGAGACTAGGATGTTTTAGGCCTTTCTAATGATCTTGTGTATGTGAATAACTAGCCCATGTGTGGGTGAAACCCCATGTTCCTAGGGATATTTCTGATATTGATGTTTTCTTGTTACCATTTGAGGTCATTTCACCTTAAGCGATACACTTATTATGTGGCATTATTTTTATTCATGATTTAACTCATGGACTGGTATAGAATAATGAAATTGTGTTTATGCAACATTTTAGGAACTCATGATTTATGTGACATACCTCATATTATGCACACACGAAAAATCATGTTATGGTTTGGTTATGGGAAATGAAAATGATTTTCCATTTCTTGTGCAGAATTAAATAATTATTGCTTAATAAATGATTTTCAATTATTTTAAAAAGAATGATAATAAATTTAAATGGTTGAAATGGTTCCTAATGGGATGTTTCAAATGTTTTGATAGTTTAAATATTTTAAAATGGGGTCAAATAGGAAGTTTATAATTTTAAATTTGGTTTACCCAATGTTATCCATAGCCCCTGATATGGGTCGATGAGGGTAAAGATAGTGTTATGGTTATGAATGCATGGTTAGTGTATAAATAGTAACTTTTCTATTTTTAGTTTTGAACCCTATTCTATGTAACTATGGGAATGATATGTTACTTTCCTTGAATGTGAGTTTATAATTTTATAGAGATTACTCAATTAAAATACTTACTGGAAGGGAGACATGATGAAAGTTTTGTGAATGATCCTTCAAAAGTGGTAAAATAGGCCTTTTTAGTTACAAGTGATAGGTAAGAATAACAACTCCATGATAATTTCACCCATTTTATATAGTTTTTGGAATGAGACCTAAGGTGGGTTGCACCAAATAAGCTTAATCTGACTAGAGAGTTCTAACTACAATGCCTTATGATGTTTTCCAATGAGGGTAAGGCTTCATTGTTTTATATTGAGTCTATCCAAATTATTCAAAATCACATGGGGACTCCATATGGAAAGGGGTTCAAGTTGGTAATTTACATGTTGTGAGGACTAGTGAAGCTTCAATGGGACATTCAGCTCCATGCTGAATAGTTAGAGGGTATGGAATGGATGGATTTCTAAGAAACTTTCTTGTATAATTTTTATCCATAGACTCTAAGGTAAGACATATTTGTATATTTTATGTATTTGACCCAGATGAATATGTCAATTATTGATTATTATAAAAACTTCATTGATGTTCATCATTTGTTCCATTCTTGGCAGGGGATTTGAAGTTGTGGATAAACATTTTCAAGATGGATTTTGATATGAGATCAACTCCCAGGTGATTATATTTTATTTGAATAAGTTTCATGGAGTGGTGAAAGAAGATTTCATTTATAAGGGGGGCATAAAAGAGGCTTCTAGTGGTGTATAGGTAGGAACTATTAGGAAATATAGTGGAATGTACTTCTATAGTATGATGTGACGTTAAGAGATATTTCACGAATGTGGTGATTGTCAGAGCATCTAGGGGAGAGGATTAAATATTCAGGGGAGTTTTATGGTGATTTACTATCAGTGTGGAAATCTTAGTCACATGAAAGGACGGTGTCTTTATCCACCAATAGAGTTATGAGCTTTTGGAAGGTTGGCACACCTACATAGGTTCTATAGAATCCCTAAACTGATGGATGGTGATGGAGGATCTAGGTGGATGAAAACCACTTGTAGGGGATTGTTTACCCTATATAATTATATTAGTTGTATTTTTATGGGTTGAACTAGTTTTGGATGCAATTTATATGATCCAAGGAAGGATATTAAAGCAGCACAACACACAGGACTTGGACAAGAGCTCAGGGTAGAGGGATTTGGTCCGTTTTATGCAGTTCATCCTGCACTCACTGGTAGTGAGGATGGGCCATCGATTTTCTGAGGTATGATTCATATAGATCCTACACTCAATAGTGATGTATTTGATACTGTTTCCGACGCTTTTACTTCAGGGAATGCGCGCGTGTCCGTCACGCATGGGAGGACGCGTGGCTCGCAGCACCGCATTCCCGCTTTCCATAGGCGGGCGGCATCCGTTCCTTATTCAGGGACATCTGCTCCTTGATCTAAACTGGGATGATGGGATGTTGGTTCTTCCTTCCATTGATTCCTCCTCAGATCTCGTCACCTAATCCAAGTCTCCATCATATATTTAAGATGGGTTCGTGAAGCTCATTCCTGGTGCCATATCTACATGGACGCCAGTTAATTATGTTGCTTCCGTCGAGACGCTCCAAGGGGTCTTGTTGGGGCAGCAACCTTCAGTGAGGATAAAGGTCACGTTGGGGTGTCGTCGGCGTGTCTTGACGCAGAGGATCGACATGTCTTCCTTCTGACCCTTATCACGGGGCTTCTCGAGGGCACAGAAACCCGAGGCATCCCACATCGAATGTGGGGAACCTGTACCATCTGAGGTTTTCCTCAGCTTCCCATGTTTAACACGGGATATTCCGTGAGTTTAACGTCTTGCAGAGATGGATCAGACTGATCGAAACACTGAGAGTGGATCGGATTGAAGGACCCCCAAGGGTGAACACCGATGTTGGGGCCAACACGTGGGCGGCTTCCCAGATACTATAGAGTGGGGTGGAGTGGCATGATCTCACCGGGATGTGGCAGCCCGGGTAGGGATCAGGATGGATGATGAAGTGAGGCATGGGGCTTATGCTCTAAGACGGCCCAAGAGGGCGAATACAGTTTAACGTCATGCGGGACGAGGTCATACAGTTTAACGTCATGCGGGATGAGATACATTTTAACGTCATGCAGGATGAGGGCATACAGTTTAACGTCATGCGGGACGAGGGATATGGGGCTTACGCTCTGAGGCGGCCCAAGGTGGATATGGGGCTTACGCTCTGAGGCGGCCCGTGGTGGATATGGGGCTTACGCTCTATGGTGGCCCATGGTGGTCGGGGAACCGACGTGGAGAGGTCGGAACGACTGGGTGGCGGGCTTGAACCTCGTGGAGGCTTCCAACGTACCATGCGCTATCACGGATCAAAGTCCACGTAGTTCGCTATCATGGGGCTTACGCTCTGAGGCATCCCATAGGAGGATTTCATGGTCAATGCGCACTCTAAGCCCACGTAAGTCATGCTCGGTGTGGGAAACAAGAGGCAGCAGGGTCCAGACGATCACATCACGAAGGGTGCGTCCGTGAGAAGCAGAATGGGGCTTACGGGTTGAGCGGCCCAAAGAGGAAATAGGGGCTTACGCGTGGTTAGCGGCCCTAAGAGGAAATAGGGGCTTACGCGTGGTTAGCGGCCCTGGGTGTCGGGGCTTACTCTAGAGTGGAGGCCCATGGTGTGACAAAGCACAGTGGGAAAGGGACTCCATTGGCCTTGGCAGGGGGGAAGTACAGAGATGCACGGGTGCAACCTTCCGTAAGAGAGGCTACGGGCTTACGCTCTAAGGAAACCCTTCCCTCGCGGACAAACGCCACTCCTACAAGGAGGATCCCATTCCATGCGAGGAAGAGTCCATTCCCATGGAGACGAGAGGTGTAAAAAGTGTCTGAGCTGGGGGGACCCTGCGAGCGAAACACGGGGTCGGACCACAGTTTAACGTCATGTGTTAAGGATGAGGTGCTTAGCAGTTTAACATCCTGCAGCTTGGACGAGGTGGGTTCACTCCACACCCCTAGGGCTTACATTCCCAAAGCCCTCTACCCCTTGTGGGAGGGAAGGCATCGGCAAGGCTGTTGTGAAGGGGGGCCACCGGGCGAACCACTGGGGGGTCCACGCTAGCGTGGCTATGTGAAGAAGCAATAGCCGTTAGCGTGCCTATGCGAAGAATCATAAGGAAAAGCAACACAACGGGAAACACCGACCAAGGGACCTTGAGGTTACTTCGTATGAGCCTGGAAGGCCCTACGGGAAAACAACGCATGGCGCGCATGCCCGTCAGGGAAGACATCATGTGCCGGCGCGGAAAGGCAGCCATGGGGCGTCAAGGTAAAGGGGTCATGGGTGTTGCGCACAAAAGGAAGGCGTGTGCACAAAACACCGGGATAGCGCGCAATGTGGCCAAAGTATTGCGCGGATTGGGGATTGCGCGCAAGGTATTGCGCGCGTAGAAGAGGATTGTGCGTAGGGGACAATGATCGCACACAAGGGAAGCAACGGGAGGAGGAGGAAAATTCACCAAAGCCGGTGGAGTTGCGCGCGAAGGCGATCCCAGGGGAAACGTTGCGCGAAAAGGGGGATTACCAGGAAGTCATATTGCGTGCGGGGGGAGTCGAATTACACACCCGAGAGCTGATCCGAATTCCTCAACCCCCAAACCGTCTGGGGTCACCTTCTATTTATAGGCCCCAGCCGGCGCAGAATCCAGGCGGCGTGCGGAAGTTTCTGCGGCGGGAATCGTCAGCGCGCAAAGCCTCACCACGCGGAACCGGGGCGCACAAAATTGTGCGCACCAGCGGATCGATTACGCGAATCATGTGTGCAACAATATTTCACCCAATTACTTTTTTATTTTGCGCACCTCTTCCCGGGCCTCCGGACCGGGCCTCTGATTCTGAATATGACTTCGCTTTGCCATTCTGAAACATTCTCTGGGAGTTGCAGTCTTTTTTTCAGCGTCTACAAATTCCCCCCCCCCCCTCAGAATTGGATCAGCGAGAGGTCGCAATGATCAGATTCCGAGGGAAACGCCGAAACGCCGAAGCAGATCCAGTCCAAGGCGCTTAGCGCGCAAACAACCCACGCGGCACGCAAAACGACGGATCGGTGCAAAATTTACTTTCCTCACGGTGCGGAACCCTGGCCTCACCTATAAAAAGGGGAACTGGGTCCCAGATCCATACCATAGCTCTTCCGCGTGATAGTCTTATAGCTCTCTTGCACAAAATTTCTCCCGCGGATGCGCGTAAAAATTCTTTGGCATCACGGAATTCCTTCCAAATTTTGGCCTTCCTTGCGGGCCTACTCGAGATCTTCTACGCTTAGCCCACTGATTGCGTGCTCAAGTAAAGGATTTCGTGCCGCCCCTACAGATTTCGCGCATCACTCTACGATTCCACGCACTACATCCTGGTTTCACGCAACTCCCGAAATATTCGAAATGGCCACAAACCGAATTGATGAGGGGGAAGTCGCCGCCCATAGAACTAAAATGGCGGCGAATGAGGAGGTTTATGGAGCCAAGGTGATCGTTTCCAACAATCTAACATTGTTCAATTTGTTAACCCCAGCCTAGAAGACGTATCCGCTGTCCGAAAACCTCCCGCTCCAGAATTTTGGCATTCTGGAGGAGGTGCCCCTACCGGACTTCGAGGTGGACACACCGCAGTCATGGGTGACCCGGGAGGATGATCTTCCTTGCTACAACATCACTAACAACGGTCGTCCTGCCAGGGAAACCAGACATATGGACGTATATGTTCTGAACCCGAGGACTAGGACCATTACTGGGGACGAGCCTGTCACAGAGAATTCTCCGGCCCTCAACGCGAGCACGTTCCGTCAGAGTGTCATGGATGACGCGAATGGATGGCTGAAGGATTGGGACCTGCGGTCCGGGGTAAACTTCACCAGTGAATGGGCCTGGGCGTTCTGGGAACGCCATACCTACAACCAGTTTGGGGATGAACAGCGGTATATTGGCCTGTTTGAGGCGGTATCGACGTCGCAGTTCCACTTCCACCGTCAACCTGAGCTCGGGTCGGAGCTCTTCACCTGGTGGTCTCCTGACACCAATAAATTCCACCTTCATCATGGGGAAGTCGGCATCAGCCTTTGGGACGTTCACTGCATCGGGGGTATCCCACTGGAGGGCTACCAATACGACGAGTTCGTTCCACCAAAGAACACCTGGGAAGATAGGTCACAGATGCCTATGCTGACGTGGAACATGCTGGAGCTAGCCAAAGAGAGGCTGGGGGTCCAGGACTTCTTGAAGGACATCGCCTACAAGGGCTGGTTCAGACTGTTCCTTGAGAAGGACCCGGCCGTCAAGATGCCGGGACGGGGTAAATGGTGCCCAATCGCGGTTCAGAGGAGCAGGGATGGGTCATACTGGAGGACCCAGGAGGGGGGGCAATACCTATCATGGGGCTATCACGTCATCGAGGCCCGAGACCCAAATGTCCAGTATGCCGGGTTCCTTGCCGCCTTCCTGAGTGGGTGGCTCCTACCGGTGTGGGACGCGAGGATGGGCGTCCGTCTAGTAACATTGGTGATGGCGGGCACCATGGACACCAACAAACATTTCAACTTGGGTGTCCGTGTACTGGCTAAGTTGTATGCCATCTTGGGGCGCATCTCATGAGGGGGGTCACCTCGGAAAGTATATGGCCCCTTCCAGATCTTCCACGGCTGGGTGGCGGCTCACCTCGGTGGGTACACTTTCCCAAATTCCATCCGTCCTCCGGGAAATGGCCTGAGACCGTCCTTTCTGAACATCGCACGGGTGGCGCAGATGACGCTTAATGAGGAGGGCATGAGGATCCGCATCGGAAACCATACCAACATCCACTTTAGCCCGTTCCCCACCCTGGTCGGCCAGATGGTGGACAATGGGTGAGTCTCTCTGGAACAACAAGAATATTTATAGAGTATTCGAGGCGGGGTGATTGTGGCTCAGATCGACAGGAACGTGATCTGTGAGCCTTACGTGCCATCCCGATTTTCCAGGCAATTCGGTTGCCTTCAACGAATGCCGAAGAAGGTATTCACGGCTATCCGGTAGGAGAAGAATCCATGTGTTCTATGCCAGATGTTGTTGATGTTTACCACTTTCGGCTCTGGAGAAGTCATTACTCTTCCTCCCACCGGGGTTGATGATGGCTTAACAACCGAGTATGGCGAACACTGGACCATCGCGTACCCTGAGGGGATTTTACTCAAGTGAGTCTGGAAACTTGAGGTTACTCGTGCAGAAACCGAGCGGTGGGGGAGAAGGCAATGTGCTGCCGGAAGAGGGGAACTAGGGATGCGTCAGGCAGTGAGGCCTGCACAGGCTGGGACTTCAGTAGCAGGAACATCACGCAGTGCCACCGTGACCTCGTTGCCCGTAGGGGGGTCACATGAGGCGGCCAGGGAACTGCCCAGGAAATAGATAAGATACCTACTCAAACCTTCCCAAGATTCAATTTTCCCGGCACTGTGGTCGGCTTGGATGACCCTGCGGCAATCGCTAAGTGTCGAATTCGTCTGGCAGAAGATCATGCAAAACGAGATCCAGCTGCCAGAGGTCGGGCTCGTTCGAGTTACCAATCGGGTAAATTTCCATCGGCGGCATGCTTACCTGATGGCCATAGACACATACGCACACCAAAGGGGACGGCGTGCGGAGCCATCTTTCCTAGTGAAAGTGATGCTCGGCCAGGAGCATGATCCGGAAGTGATGCCGCCGGGAGAAGGCGACAGTGACGAGGAGTTGGAGGAGGAGGAGACCGGAGAATATGAAGGTGAAGGAGAAGAAGAAGAAGAAGGAGAACCCGAAGATGAGGGGTCGCAAGTGGCGACCTACTAGGGGAGTCTTCGAGAGAGCGGCGAGATTTTTGGCTCTGATCTCGACATAACCGAGATACTCAAGGTTTGTCTCTTCATTCACTTTCCTTCTTCATCCATTCTTCTGTCCAATTTCTAAACTGTCTCTCTGCCTTACTCAGGAACGGCTGAGTATTGGATGACCGTCCCCACCAGAGGAGGGAGGAGAGGAACCGGTGGGACATGATGGGGATCTGACACCCATCATTGATCTAACAAGCGCAGAGGGGTCTCCCATCATGGCGGCTCCTACAGCGGTCGGAACGCTAGAGACCGACGCTCTGGACTTCTATAAGTCTCATTCTTCACTACTGGCACTTGTTATCAAAAGATCCCCACTAATCAGTGTACGCCTTGCGCAGTGATCTCAACATTGGAGGCTCGTCAGGCTGCGGAGCCCGGGCCGTCCTTGAGCGGACTAGTGGAGGACATACCACCTCATTTAGAACTTGCTCCTCGCATTGATTCAACCCTGGAAACTGGTGACAAAGGGACAGTGGACGTCGGCAGTGTTGTTCATGAGGTGGGCCTGGAAGCTGTCGGGGGCACCGTCACTGCTGGGGCAAGAGAGAAAGGTCGTCCGGACGTCGAGGATCCTATTCCTCACGAAGAAATCCCTGGGGCAGATCCTGCTGCCAATCTACTGGCTTCCTTCCATACATACCGACCCGCTGACCCTGAGGAGGTAGATGACTCAGACTCAGAGGTAGCCGAGGAGAGCCGGATGACACGGTGCAAAGGGTGGAAGTGTATCCGACGCTTTCTCGGACAGCCCCAGTCGGATTGGCTGAGGCGGATGGGATCACTCAAAACCTGGCTACACTTCCTGTGCGCCGGAGGGGATGACGCTCAGTGCCTTCATCTGATGGTCCGTGATTACATGGCCGAGAAGATACGCTAGAGCAGCCAGCGCACCGACGTTGCCCAATGTCGGGAAGGAACAGCGAGCACCCGAGTGTTGCTGAGGGCGGAGCAGGAGGTCCGACACCTCGAAGGGAATACAAAAGATAAGGAGGCCTTCATCGCAACGTGCTCTGAGCTTATAGAGCAACTGGCGGCCCAGCTGGAAGACGTGCAGGAACAACTGATGGAGGCGAGTCACCAGATGACAGGACTTCGAACCGAGCGGGCGCAGGCACAAGATTGGATTGGCGAGCTACACTCTGCGGCGACTAACGGGGAGAGAGTCTTCGAGGAGTGAGAATAATTCCTGGAGGCTAACAGCCAAAGGGTAGCAGCACTAAAAAGGTCGATTCAGCGTGCCGATCCTTAAGGGATTTGTTTTGGCAATCTCATGAACCTCTTTCTTGTACCGCTCACCATATCAATCCAATACATGGCCAAATCCATTTATCTTGGTTTAATATGCTCACCCATAATTCCAAAATGACTAACAACCCATCACTAAGCTCTTGTTGGTCGCACCCAATGTGAGAAGCAAAGGATACCCGGGTCATCATCTCGTCCAACTACGGGGCATTGACCAAGCCTCAGGCATCCGAAATTGTGCCTGGATTTCTGAGGAGAAGACCTCAGACTGATTGATATATCACCTTCCCAATGTGCTCTGACACACGAGATGGGCAATGTCGGGGGCATTGAAATCCATCTGAACATAGGGAAATGGAAAGAAAATGTGAATCATGCCACCCGAATTTGGAACAATGTGGGGTGCGACGATGGACGATAACTATTAACCATGACAGAAACACATCATCCATATCGTGTTGGCCTGGAGTGGGGACAACAAATGAGGGCTAACCACTGACCATGTTCACAACATGGGGCCTAACTCAAATATCCCCAGTCAGTTTCCCGAAACGTTGGCCCAGGACAGCAGGCGGACTATAGGCCTATCATCCATGTTGCTACAGTAGGCGGACCAAAGGTCTATCATCCATATTGTGGCAGCAGGAGGACCAAAGTATGTCACCCATACTGTTAGGGGGTCCTGTCAAACATGACCAGTCCACCGAAAGGTTAGCCCAGGACAGTAGGCGGACCGTAGGTCTGTCATCCGTACTGTTAGGGGGTCCCGTCAAACATGAAAGAGAATGAGGATCCGAATAAAGGGGAACAAAAAGTGTGGATGTTAGAGTGATGGTTTGTTCGAACAGAGTCCAACACTCCAGAAATTGTGCCACGGTGGCGGAGGCGCATCAAGCGGACGTAACAACCTGGTCATGGGTCGTCCCAATTTTCAGGCAGGACCTCTCTGGTGAGAGAACTGCCGCTTCCCATTACTACTATGGGGCATCCTGAACTTATTCGGGGTGGATGTCATGATTACACATCTTCCCCCGTAGTCAGGCCGAGGGGCCGACAATAAAGAGGGACGGGGTTTGGAAATCCCTGGGGCTGGACCTAAGATGAAATGTCTGGGCGTTCCTACGTATCTCATTAGTATGAGAATCAATCTGTACGTAGTTCTTGAAAGGCAGTTTAATGTCATGCTGGATGAAATACAGTTTAATGTCGTGTGGGATAGGGGACACATCTCTTCTGGGGACAGGCACGGTACGGCGAGTAACTCGACATGAATGAGGACATAATCCCGCACCACACTGTACAATCCCATAAGAGAGACCGAGTCGTGGAAATCCAAGAAAAGGATCTTAGTTTTAGGTCTTAGAACACGGACTAGAAAAGGTTACGCTGGACCTGTGGGGAAGTTCCCAGGTGCTCCTATGTATCTCATAAGGATGAGAATCAATCCATACGTAGTTCTTGAAAGGCAGAACGGTGCGATATGGCACCTGCCCATCGGTTTAAGGAGTCGTGCGGGTCTATCCCTCGCACTAAAAGAAGCGGCATTTGATATGTCTTGTTTGTTCTTGAAGATAAATTGTTTTTCTTTTGTGGGGTGACTGTCATAGGGTAGAAATTCCTAGCATCTCAATAATAATCAAGCCATAACAGGCGTTGACAAGCGTCATGGTAATGGACCAATACCTGGCATGATGTCCCCCATGGAGAGTTCATCACTGTGCAGTGCCATTTTTCGTCGTGCGGCTAGGACGATATCATCACAGTTTACGGTCGTATGGTTTGGAACAACAACACAGTTTAAGGTCGTATTTTTTGGACCACCAGCACAGTTTAAGGTCGTATGGTTTGGACTGACAGCATTGTTTAAGGTTGTATGGTTTGGACCGGCAACACAGTTTAAGGTCCTAAGGTTTGGACCGTCAGCACAGTTTAAGGTCGTATGGTTTGGACCGACACTACAGTTTAAGGTCGTAAGGTTTAGACTGGAAAAAAAGTTTAAGGTCTTAAGGTTTGGACCGGCAGCACAGTTTAAGGTCATATGGTTTGGACTGCCAGCACAATTTAAGGTCATATGGTTTGGACTGGCAACACGGTTTAAGGTCTTAAGGTTTGGACTGTCAGCACAGTTTAAGGTCGTTTGGTTTGGATCGATAGCACAGTTTAATGTCGTATGGTTTGGACTGACAGTACAGTTTAAGGTCGTATGGTTTGGACCTACAACACAGTTTAAGGTCATATGTTTTGGACTGGCAACACAGTTTAAGGTCATAAGGTTTGGACCGCCAACACAGTTTAAGTTCGTATGGTTTGGACCAACAACACAGTTTAAGGTCGTATGGTTTGGACCGACAACACATTTTAAGGTCATAAGGTTTGGACCGTCAACACAGTTTAATGTCATAAGGTTTGGATCGTCTGCACGGTTGAAGGTCGTATGGTTTGGACCAACAGCACAGTTTAAGGTCATATGGTTTGGACCGACACCACAGTTTAAGGTCATAAGGTTTGGACCATCAGCACAGTTTATGGTCGTACGGTTTGGACAGTCAAGAACACGCGCGATGTGATACAACATACCTGATGCGGGTGAGGGAGTAATCCCATACCATCACCGCGCGCGGTTCCGGGAGAGGAGCCTCGGGCCAAAGGGGCCTACGAGGGTTCAACAATCAGGGAGGGGCAGGAGATGCTTGCTCACAGCTATGCTAGGCCCGACACGCAATTTCTAGGCGACTCCTCATTCCCCATGGGGATGAGGGTCAAGCTGCACGCAACCTATAGAGAAGAAACCCAAGCACATACTCTAGAGCTCAGATCGCGGGAGCACCGAGAGACACCATTACGCAGTTCGGTCTGTCTGATGTGCGGGGGTGTACTGAGGGTTAGTATAAGGTGTGTCGATATTCCACCTTGACACGATGGGGGCGGAACATAATGTGAATAATGAAACCACCATTCAGGGCCCGGGGAAGTTAGCGTGATGACTGAGGATTACTGTTGACCACATTCGCAAAACAACATCCTGTCGCGTTAGCCTAGAAGTAAAGGCAAAGAGATGAACATCAACTACTGACCATATTCGCAACACGATATTTTTATCAATTTTTCGTCCAAAACCCTCAGGGGTGTTGGCTCATGACGGTAGTAGAGCCCTTAAGCATTGTATCCATACCGTTATTTGGGGTCCCTCCGGGTGTGAAGGGTGATGGGGGACCGAATGAAGGGGAACAAGATGCTTGGAAAGTGGATGGAACTTGCCTAAGTCGAATCTGACACTCCCAGTCCTAGACCAGAGTACTCTGAACACATTAGCAGACCACTAGGAAGGGTCAAATGGCTCAGTCTGAGAGCGGCCAAAAGATGGTGGATCCTCGGGAAATGGGGGAATAATGCCAAACACCCTAGAAACCGGGAGATCATGGGATCCCCTAAGATATGGAGCTGGACCTGACATCTAGGTGTAAGGCGGTCCTACGCATCCCATAAGGATGGGAATCAAGCCGCACGCAGTTCTTGAAAGGCAGTTTAACATCATGCTGGAGAAAATAAGGATCTTAGTTTTAAGTCTTAGAACTCGAATCAAGGAGCTCAGATGTAGGAAAAAATGCAGTTTAAAGTCATGTTGGACTGGGTGCAGTTTATGGTTATGCAGGACCATACAGTTTAAGGTCATGCTGGACCATATAGTTTAAGGTCATGCTGGACCTAGAAAAGGCTTAGGCAAAGTACTGCTTGAGGAACCTGGTGTTGGTGGGAGGAGTTACGCGCTCACCATCCATAGTCACCAGGGAATATGCACCATTGGGATGGACCTTATGGACAATAAAAGGCCCCTCCCATTTAGGCTCCAACATGGGTGGTTTCCTATCAGGGATCATTGGCGCTTTGAGAGCCAGTACCAGGTCACCTTACAGAAAGGAGTAGAGGCGAACCTTCTTATAGAAAGCTTGAGCCATCCTGCTCTGATTCCTTTCCAAGTTATGTAAAGCGTGAAGCCTACTTTCGTCCAGCGCTTCCAATTCGGCTAGATGGATTTTGGAAACTCTATCTGGTGCTTTATGGATATAGACCGCCGTGCGTAATGAGGGCCACTGGATCTCGATGGGCAGGACAGCCTCAGCTCCGTACACCAGGGAATACGGAGTCACCTGGGTGGAGTTACGTGTCGTCATCCTATAAGACCAGAGGGCGTTGGGGAGATTATCCGACCAACATTTCTTGTTCTGACCTACCATCTTTTGTAGAATGTTAGAGAGGGTTTTGTTAAACATCTTGATCTGTCCATTCACCTGCGCATGATAGTGGGAGGTGTGGTTAGATCAAATGTTGTACTTGGCGTACAATTTCTTCAGCTCGGCTGCTCGGAAGATGGTTCCGTTATTCGTGAGGATAGCGTGAGGAACTCCAAATCGATAGATGATATTGGAGCTCACGAAGTCAGTGATAGAACAGGACTTGACTTCCCTGAGAGGGATTACCTCCGCCCACATCGAGAAGAAATCTGTAGCGGTTATGATGAACCGACACTGGCGGGCCGTCACTGGCGGGTAAGGCCCCACGACATCCAACCCCTAGACTGCAAAGGGCCAAGAATACTTGGTAGTATGGAGGGGCTCCAGTGGCCGATGCACAAAGTTAGCTTGAACTTGGAACACATGACACCTCTTGGCATACTCAATGCAGTCGTGGATCATGGAGGGCCAGAAGTATCCCAGCCTCCGAATCTGGTGGGACAACTTCGACCCAGCCTGGTGGGCACCATAGGAACCAGCATGCACTTCTTGCATGACCTGTGGGATCTCGACTCCTTGAAGACAACGGAGGATAACACCATAAAATCCGCGCCAGTAAAGGAGCTTCTCAAGGCTGGGACCACTATGAAGGGTGAACTGCGGCACGCGACATCGGATTTGTTCTCGCTCGGCTCGGTCCGGCGGAAGATGGTCATGCTAAAGATACTCAACCAAGGGCGTCCTCCAGTCAGGAACTGTCATGATTACCACGCCTGAAGCCCCCGGGGACCCTGACATAGGGGCACCAGTGGTGAGATGGTTCACTCGTGGGCCATGATCACCCCCAGGGATAACAGGAGCAATGACTCTACGGTGCGCCACGTGGACGATTAGGTCATCCTGTTCGGGCTCCGCAAGTGATGTGCCCAGGCTGGCCAAAGCATCTGCTCGACCGTTATATGACCAGGGAATGTGAATGACCTCTGGCCGGGAGGGGAACTTAGCCATTAGACAGAGGGTGCACTCCAGCAATGGCACGAGTTCCGGCTTCCTGACAGCATAGCCACCATTGACCTGCTTGATGACTAGCTCAGATTCCCCCTTCACATACAGATGGGGTACGTCAATCTCGAGAGCCAACTCAAGGCCAGTAATGAGGTCATGATACTCTGCCACATTGTTAGTGCAGCCTTCTGACAACAGAAATGAATACGGCTGAATGGCTTGCTCCGGGGTGATGAAGACGATACCCAGGCCCACTCTGTTGAGCCTAGGATTGTTGAGCCTTCTACCGGTGGGGCTCCGGGAGGCACCATCAAAGTGCATCTGCCAGCATGGGATGGCATGATAGACTGAGAGGATTCCCTCATTAGGAAAGCCTAGATCCAGTGGCTGGTCCGCAGAGGTGGGGTGGGAAGCTAGGAAGTTTGTCAACGCCTTCCCTTTGACGGTCTTCTGAGGTACGAACCTGATGTCGAACTGCTGGAGGATTACCACCCAGCGCGCCAATCGTCCAGTCAACATAGGTTGGTTCAGGATGTATTTCAACGGGTCTACTCGAGAGACCAGCTGTAACTCATGGTGCTGCAAGTAGTACCGCAATTTCTTCATGGAAAATACGAGCTCCAAGAAGCTCTTCTCGATGGGGGAATATTTAATTTCCACGTCGAGGAGCATACAACTGACGTAGTAGAGTCTATTCTATGTTCCCTCTTTGTTCTTCTAGTCGAGAAGTGCGCTGAGTGATCGCTCCAGGGTGGTCACGTAAAGGACCAGCGGCTTTCTGGAAATGGGTGGCATCAAGATCAGAGGGTGAAGTAGATACTGCTTGATTTCCTCAAAAGTGATCTAACACCCTTCGTCCCATTCGTAGGTGGCGCCCTTCTTCATGAGCTGGGAAAAGGGCTTACACATGCCGTCCAGATTCGCGATGAAACAACATATATAGGCTAAGTGGCCTTGAAGGCCTCTCAGCTCCCGAATATTACTCGGGGGAGGCATTTGACTGATGACATTGATCTTGTCTAGGTCGATCTCAATGCCTTGATACCTAACAATGAAGTCAAGAATCCTTCCAGAGGTGACCCTGAAGGCACACTTCAATGGGTTCATCTTCAAGTGGTGAGAACAGAGGAATCCGAACACTTTCTCAAGGTCTTTGAGATGGTCCTGGAGTTGACAAGATTTAACCACCAGATCATCCATGTAACACTCCACCAGCATCCCGAGAATCGGCTTGAATATGCGGTGCATGGCCCATTGATAGGTGGCACCTGCATTCTTCAGGCCGAAGGGCATAACCTGGTAGCAGAAAGTACCATGTGGGGCCCTGAAGGTAGTGAACTCTTCATCTTCAGGGGCCATCCGGATCTGGTTGTACTCGGAGTACCCATCCATGAAGGAAAGGGCTTGGAACCCGGCTGTGGAATCGATCAACACCTCTATCACGGGAAGGGGAAAGTCGTCCTTCGGACAGTGGCGATTGAGATCACGGATGTCGATACATACCCTGATCTGCCTGTTCTTCTTCCTGACCGGCACAATGTTGGCTAGACACCTGGGGTACTGGACCTCTTTGACGAAGTTGTCCTTGATGAGCTTATCAACTTCGGCCCCAACCATGGCACCGTGGGAGGGGTGCATATTTCTGGGAGGCTGGTTGAACCCACGATGGCTTGCTGGAAGGCCAAGGCGGTGGACAGCTACTTGGGGGTCTAGTCCCGAAATCTCGTCATAACTCCATGAGAACACATTACAGTGCCGTCTGAGGAATTCCACGTACTGTTTCCGTTCCTCGGGGGGGCATAGTCGCGCTGACCAGTGTGGGTCTCAGGTCCGCCTCGCTACCGAGGTTCACCTGCACTAACTCGTCGACCATGGTGGGGATTCCCTCCTCGAAGGCAGGGGGAGCATCTTCCATGTCTTCATCTCCGCTTGTGGAAGGTTCATCCACAGGGGGAGCCATTTCAGGGATGCCAGACCCTAACGGGAAGCTGGTGCCTGCTTGGGCAGCAGAGGTTTCCACATCAGGGGACCCATGCACTGTGGAGACCATGGCGACAAAGGCAGTTGATCCAATCCCATCCGTCCTTCGGCCCAAGGGGCCACACTTTATTACATCAAAGCAGTGGTGGCGTGTTGGCTTGAGCCGAGCGATTTTGGCCCGGTGAAACAGACACGTATGATGTACTACGGTTGCCAAGAGCCCAACATACTGATATCGTACAGGGGTGGGAGGCTCGGGGATCACCTGAGCCTGGCTTGTGTAAGAGTACGAGGTGATTTCCCATTGTCGCTTGGACCCAGAAATATGCCTTCCTCTGGTACCCGAAACAACAAAGCATTGTCCCATGTCGGGGGTCCTGGCCTCCAACCGATGGATTGGGAGGACATATGTGTCGTCCAATCCTACCCAGGGACCACTCGCGACAGTGGGAAGCTCGACCTCACCTGCCAGGATCTGCTTGTCCTTGCTCTTGTAGTAGCTAGCGTCCAGATAACAGGCTTCACAAGAGGGAAAATGAGACGCATCTCCTTGGAGCATGCCCACTCGACCCTTAAGGAAGTATTTGAGGCACTGGTGATACGAGGAGGGGAACGCTGCGTAAAGGTGGAGCCACGACCTGCCCATCAATGCATTGTAGGCAGTGTCTTGAGAGACAACCATGAATTCGGTATTGACAATCAGGCCGCCGAACAGGGTCTTCAGATGAATATTTCCAAGCAGAGTTTGCTCGGTCCTATCATACCCCTCGATCCTGAGTTCGGAGGGAGTTAAATCATCCTCACACAACCCCTGTTTCCGCAGCGTCTGAGTTGGGATGAGGTTAGTCCCGGAACCCGTGTCAACAAGACATCGGCGAACTTCCACGCCATTGAACTGGCCAGTGACGTACAGTGGGCGAATGTGCCCCTGTATGGGAGGGTATTCATCTTCACCAGAAAACGTGATGACCGCCTGTCATTCGGCGTCCTCAATCGCCTTAGTGTGGAAGGCTTTTGTGGCCTCCACCTCCGTCTCAAACTGGAGGGGGCTCCTTAGAGCCTCGGTGAGCGCCTCGCGCATTGCCGAGGAAAGGAGAAGGGCCTCAAGGATAGAATTCCTTGCCGGAATGCTGGACAGGTGCTTCAAAACATCATACTTTCTAGCCAAATGTGATCTTCTACTTAGAGGAGGCCGCTCTACGATTGGAGGCATGACGGGCACCGCCGGCGGGACCGGTGACTGACTGGTACTAGGCACGTCTCGTCGTTCACTAGTCGAATCCCGAGAGTTGGTTGTCACGTTAGGACCAGAAGGTTGTAGCCGGCCGGCGGCAGAGCAGGGCTAGCAGAGACATGGATGAGGTTGTCCATCCTGATCTAGCAACACAAATGGTGGTGGAGGCGGACCTGTCGACACCAGGTGAGGGGACCGCGTGCGCTGATCTCTGTATCGGGACTGCTGCCTGGTCTCAGTAGCGTGTACGACTTGGCTGGAGGTGACGACTGCCATGCCCCGGCGATTCACGTAGCCACGGCTCCGCCGACGTTGGCGACGACTGGGGACTTTGGGGAAGTCCACCTGGCGTTCCTCATTGTCGGGATCCAAAAAGGGATTTACCAACTCTATAGTGTTAACCGAAGCGTACCCCGGTCTTTCACTCGAGGATTCATCCGCTACTAGACGGAGTCTCGGAGGGATCCCCATCTCTGGGGGGGAAAAATCGCCAAGCGTGCGGGAAGATGATGGCACTGGCAGGGAACGTTCTTTCTTCTTGCGCCGCCGCTTGCTCTTCTGGGAAGAGGTAGGATGGGATGACGATGCCAAAGCGGCGCTCGCAGATTCTGAGGGCTCTGGCTGACTTAGACAGTTACGGATGATGCCATGGGCATGGGAAACCATCCTGCAGGCCATCCAGTCGTTATAATTTCGGGACCCACGATCGTAAACCTGCTGCCACTCATCCTCGTTACTGGTGCTACCATCTGATCTCACGAAGACACCTGCCACCTGTGATGGGGCTGGGCCCATCCTAACTATGTTGTTGTCAATCTGGTCTTGGAGCCAGTCCTTAAACACATAGCATCACTAGATTTTGTTCCCTAGGATCTGGTGATAAGGGCAGTAGTTAGGGTGATCAGTGAGATGCGCCTCTTCTGGCTTCCGACACTCAGGCAGCCGCACGATCTTCTTCTCCAAGGTGCTACAGAAATAGATGGGGACCTGGGCGTCGTCAAATGAATAAGTATGATTCCTTCTATCTGGTAAAGGGTCTCTTGGCGGCTGACCATGGCCAGGGGCCGGAGGAGCATGCTGAGGAGGCATAGCCTGATTATCTCGCCTGGGTGGCGGCGGCATGTTACGCGGAGGCGCCTGCCAATTTTGAGGCGGTCGCTGCTGGGCCGGAGGTTGTGCCCATGGGGGTGGACCCCTATGGGGCAGCTGAACTGGCCTTACTAGTAGAAAATCCAGCTGTCTGGGAGCCTTTATCTGGGATACAGCAGTGGGCTCAGCCCTGGCAGCTCTCCTTGCAGGGATTACAGGAGGCAGCGGGCGTGCCTGACTGGCCTGTTGCAGGCCTTTTTTGAGGCATTGAGCCTTGTCCGAGAAATCACGGAACCCCCCAGGGTAATTCTGAGTGATTAGAGAAGGAACCAACTCTTCCTTGATGTTACCTACACACATCGTCAGTAATTTCTCATGAGTTAGTGGAATGTCAAGGGAGTACGTGAGCCCCTTCCACCAGGCGACGAAGTCTGCGACCCGCTCATCAGGCCTCTGTTTGCACCTGAAGAGGTCTGAAATGTTCATCTTCCGGGTTGTGGAACTGAACTGGTAGAAGAATTGATGGAGAAGGTTCTCCCAGGTAGCCACAGATCCAACAGGGAGCTGGCTGTACCAGACAAAGGATGGTCTTTCCAGCATCTGGACGAAGCAACGAAGCTTGGCAGCTTCCTGCTGTGCCAGAGTCCCCAACATAGTTCTGCACCTCGAGTTGAAGTGGGCATGGTGTTGTGGAGGATCTCCTATCCCGTTAAAGGGGGAGAAAGTGGGGTTCCCAAATCCCGGCGGGGCTGGCATATCATCCACCCATGATGGGTATGGCTTACCGTCCGGTGGAATTGCCACCTGCTGAGTTTCCAGGGCCTCCAAGCGGGCAATGAGTACTTCCATCAGATCATCTGGACATGGATTCTTGTCCTGACGGGGATCTATAACCACAAGCTCATTGATGGGCTCTCCAATCTAGTAGTCAAGCTTAGAAGCTCGCAGGGCGGCTGGCGGAGTGACTCTCGGGGCAGCGGGAGGAAACCGAGCATGGTCCCCCAGGTGATTCCGCCGCTCGTGAGGGTTTAGCGAGACGTATTGCACCCTCTTTCCATAGGTGCCGGACTATACCCTATCGGCAAACATGACATGGTTGCGGTTTCCGGGGGGAATCTCGGAAAGGGGTAGGTGCTGCTGCCCCTGCTGTCCTGACCTGGGATTACCATAGTCAGGCCGCCGGTATGCGATGCGTTCGGCCAAGAGCTCATCAACCAGCCTCTTTTTCTCAGCATTCTGCTGGCGTAGCGTGGCCCTCTCAAAGTCTTCCTCTGCCTTCTGCACCGATGCAGATGGGTCGGCGGGCTTGACAGCCCCGACATGCTCTTTACCCTTGCCGTTGTTTCGGCTCAGCGTCAGTGCCTCAGTGGGTGTGGGGAAACCTAGGAGGCTCCTATGGTGGTGAGTGATCCTCACAAATGGGTCCAGTGGCGGCTTTTCCTCAGGGGGTAAGTCCCCATCGAGGATCTCTACACCGTTTCCCTCATCTGAAAGGTCAGCCATGTTGACCTCCACTGCCTTTGGCGACATTCCCTCAGGGCCACCTGGTGAATCGAGCTGTCGGAAGATCGCACAAAAAAGAAGGGAAACGTACTTCCCCTATCCGCGGATGTGTGCGTGGGGGTTGGATTCCTCAATAATCTTGCAGAGTATTTAAAATCTGAACGCATTGTTGCTGGAGAGCCCTGCGGTGGCCCGACGACTCGGGGTGCCAAACCATAGGGAGTGGTGCCAGGTCGACCTGACGGCACTGCTCACCGATATCCTCGAGATGTGCTTGACTCCCGGGATAAGGTTCTAGCTGATGGAGAAGATGGGAGTGAGTCAACCGAATAGTTTGGCGGAAACATTCAAACTCTCCTGGGGTGAGCGCCTCTGGAATATCAAAATTCGACCTTGCGACCGACCAAAACTTCTCGGGGAAGTGGCCCGCTATGAGGACGGTCTAGAAGCTCCATGACTCTGGTTCGGTATCCGGACCTTGATGCCCCTTATCATCAACCAAGAATAGTCAGGGAGCTGGAAATGGCACCGAGGCACGTTGCCAGGCCGGTGAGCTAGCCGGTGGGGAATGCGGAGAACATCCCGATTGGTCGTCGATCCCTGAGTCTTCCTCCAAGGGCTTCAATGCCCTGGATACCACGTCGCGATAGAATGGGCCTGCAAGTGGGCCTCCTGTCATAGCGTCGATGCTCGCTGAGGGTGTTTTGTCTTGCGACTCTTCCGTCAGTCTCCAGAAAAGTTCCCCACACTCCCTAACTTAGGTGGAAGGCGCTTCCAGGGAGGCCAGCGATAACTGCGGGTTTGACCCCTGGGGGTATGCCAAGTCCTCATCCTCCTGGATGTACCTTCGAAGGGAGGAGGGAATAATACGGATCTCACATTCGGGGATTACGATACTGACATACCGTGTCCCCATTCCTGCCCACGACTCAGAAGGTCAGGGGGAAGGTTCCACCGTCGAGTCATACTCCGCCTCAGAGTCCGAGAAACGGACCGGTCTAATTTCCATCTGGACTCCCCTGAAATTCCTCATACGACGACGATTCCCCGCCTTCCTACCCATGGGTGGCTCCTCAGGGTAAGGATGATTTCCTTCAAGGAGTCCCCTGGCCGCAATAGTGCTAGGGCAGAGGGGACTGAAGGCCGGGGTGCGGGAAGCACAGAGACAGATGTCAAAAGGGACATGGGGAGGACCTCCATGTGAGTGTGTGACTGGATACGCCACAGCTCCATACTCGCGGCCAGTGGCAGGAGGAGTGACCTCATACCCAGTGCCGCGAGCGCTGTAAGGAGTCACACCCGGAGTGTGGCTATCGCGAAGAAGCCCTCGGATTTCCAGATCAATGGCACGGAATGAGCCTTCATGATGGGTGGCACTACCACGGATTGGTCCACGGTGGCCATTTTTTATGCCCGCGACCAGGGGAGTCAAACCAACCTGCCTATAGGGCGGTCGGGGCCTCGGCCCCAGTCAGTCATGTGACTGCCCCTGCTCAATGTGTGTGGGGATCTGGTAGCAGGAATCAGTAGTGGCTCGGGCCACAGTGGCTGCTGAGATTGGTGCCCCAGGACGGGCATTCTCTTCTGCTCGCGCCCGACGCTGGCATCGGGTCAGATGGGTTGGAGCTGGTGGTGCGGGCACAATGATTTCCTGGTCCTCAACCCGGGGAGCCAGGCGATGACGTCGACGCAGCCGGGCGGGGGTTCTGGCCGTTAACCCCTAGAACGGGTCTCCGATCAGCTGGACTCGGACATCCCCCATCTCATTGGCGTAGGGGAAGGATGTGTCAAGGCGCTCCGGGGATAGGCTCCCGAAGCGGTTGAACGTCGGAGTGGGAGCGGTGGCTCCCTATGTGGACCTCAGGGGCGACGATGATAGTGGGGCGCAACCGCCTCTAGATCCAAACGGGCCAGGCCCCTTTCGGGGATGATCCCTTCCTCGTCGTACCTACGAACCAAGTCGTGGATCACACTTCACTGGATGATTTCTGACGGGGAGAGTGGGTGTGAGCACCCGATAGTTGCGGCAATCGGAGACGGAACAACTGTGGAAAAGACGGTACAACGCGGGGTAGCCGCGTCGGTACTGCCCCTGCCCCTGCGCCAGTGGGCAGGTGGCGATCGAGCTCTGAAGGCAGTGATCTGATTCCTGGAATCATGGAGATGAACCCATTAGTACTAACAGGAAAAGAAATCGACAACCAATATCCCAACGTCATTCCGTCTTCCGTGGTCGGCGAGAGGGATCCACACTGACGACGTCGCAGAACAGAGTGCACAACATTCAGACTGACTCAACCCCTGGCTGGTTTCACATCCCGGTGATAGTTACCCGGACCTGGTGACATGCTGATCTTCCGACATCCCAAACGCTACCTGTCCCCATATTGAGGAGAAGAGCTTCACGTCGGTTTCACCCTTTTCTGTTTCCGACGCTTTTACGTCGGGGCGCGCGCTCGTGTCCGTCACGCATGGGAGGATGCGCGGCTCGCAGCCCAGCATTCTTGCTTTCCAAAGGCGGGCGACATATGTTCCTTATTCAGGGAAGTCTGGTCCTTGATCGAAAGCGGGATGATGGGATGTTGGTTCTTCCTTATGTGGATTCCTCCTCGGAGCTCGTCACCTAATCCGGGTCTCCCTCATAGATTTAAGATGGGTTCGTGAAGCTAATTACCGGTTCCATATTTTCATGGATGCCAGTTAATTACGCTGCTTCCGTCGAGACGCTCCAAGGGGTCTTGTCGGGGCCGCAACCTTCGGTGAGGAGAAAGGTCACATTGGGGTGTCGTCGGCGTGTCTTGATGCTGGGGATCAGCATGTCTGCATTCTGACCCTTATCACGGGGCTTCTTGAGGGCGGAGAAACCCGAGACATCCCACATTGAACGCGGGGAACGTGTACCATCTAAGGTTTTCCTCAGCTTCCCATGTTTAACACGGGGTATTCCGCGAGTTTAACGTCTTGCGGAGACTGATCGGATTGATCAAAACACTGAGAATGGATCAGATTGAAGGACCCCCTAGGGGGAACACCGATGTTGGGGCCAGCACGTGGGCGGCTTCTCGGATACTATGGAGTGGGGTGGAGTGGCATGATCTCATCGGGATGTGGCGCCTGGGTAATGATCAGGATGGATGATGGAGTGAGGCATGGGTCTTATTCTCTGAGACGGCCCAAGATGGGGAATAATGTTTAATGTCATGCGTGATGAGGGCATACAGTTTAACGTCATGCAGGACGAGATACAGTTTAACATCATACGGGACGAGGGTATACAGTTTAACGTCATGCGGGATGAGGGATATGGTGCTTACACTATGAGGCGGCCCAAGGTGGATATGGGGCTTACGCTCTGATGCGGCCCATGGTGGATATGGGGATTACACTCTGAGGCGGACCATGGTGGTTGGGGAACCTACGTGGAGAGGTCGGAACGATCGGGTGGTGGGATTGAACCTCGTGGAGGCTTCCTACATACCATGCGTTAGCACGGATCAAAGTCCACGTAGTTCGCTAGCATGGGGATTACGCTATGAGGCAGCCCATAAGAGAATGTCATGGTCGATGCGCACTCTAAGCCCACGTGAGTCATGCTCGGTGTGGGAAACAAGAGGTAGCAGGGACCAGACGATCACGTCGCGAAGGGTGCGTCCGTGAGAAGCGGAATGGGGCTTACACGTTGAGCGGCCCAAAGAGGAAACAGGGGCTTACGCGTGGTTAGCGGACCTAAGAGGAACTAGGGGCTTTTGCGTGGTTAGCGACCCTGGGTGTCGGGGCTTACTCCAGAGTGGAGGCCTGTGGTGTGATAAAGCACAGTGGGAAAGGGACTCCACTGGCCTTGGTAGGGGGGGAAGTATGGAGATACAAGGGTGCAACCTTCCGTAAGAGAGGCTAGGGGCTTACGCTCTGAGGTAGCCCTTCCCCCGCGGACAAACGCCACTCCAACAAGGAGGATCTCATTACATGCGAGGAAGAGTCCATTCCCATGGGGACAAGAGGTGTAAAAAATGTCCGAGTTGGGGGGACCCTGCCTGCGAAGCACGGGGTCAGACCACAGTTTAACGTCATGTGTTAAGGACGAGGTGCTTATCAGTTTAACATCCTGCAGCTTGGACAAGGAGGAATCGCTCCACACCCCTAGGGCTTACATCCCCAATGCCCTCTACCCCTTGTTGGAGGGAAGGCATCGGCAAGGCCGTTGTGAAGGGGGGCCACAGGCCGAACCACTGGGGGGTCCACGTTAGTGTGGCTATGCGAAGAAGCAAAAGCCGTTAGCGTGCCAATACGAAGAAGCATAAGGAAAAGTAACACAATGGGAAACACCGCCCAAGGGACCTTGAGGTTACTTCGTACGAGCCTGGAAGGCCGTACGGGAAAACAATGCATGGTGCACATGCCCGGCAGGGAAGACATCACGTGCCAGCGCGGAAAGGCAGCTAAGGGGCGTTAAGGTAAAGGGGTCCTGGGTGTTGTGGGCAAAAGGAAGGCATGCGCGAAAAACATTGGGATGACGTGCAATGGGGCCAAAGTATTGCGCAGATTGGGGATTGCACGCAAGGTATTGCGCACGTAGAAGAGGATTGTGCGCAAGGGACAACGATCACGTGCATGGGAAGCAATGGGAGGAGGAGGAAAATTCACCGAAGCTGGTGGAGTTGCGCGCAAAGGCGAACCCCGGGGCAACATTGCGTGAAAAGGGGGATTACCTGGAAGTCATATTGCACATGGGGGAGTCGAATTGTGCACCCGAGAGCTAACCCCAAACTGTCTAGGGTTGCATTCTATTTATAGGCCCCAGCCGGCATGGAATCCAGGCGGCGCGCAGATGTTTCCGCGGCAGGAACCGTCGGCACGCAAAGCCTCACCGCGTGGAACCGGGGCGCGCAAAATTGCGTGCACCAGCAGCTCGATTACGCGAATCTCGGGGATGCTTCGCGCACACAATAATATTTAGCTCAAGTCCTCCTTTATTTCGTGCACCTCTTCCCAGGACTCCAGACCGGGCCTCTGATTCCAAATATGACTTCACCTTTCCATTTCGAAACTTCCTATGGGAGTTGCGGACTTTTTTTCGGCATCTACATATACAATAAATTCTCAATATTTTATATCTTCTTGGTTGGAAAATTGTATAGTTCTTGTGGTGGAATTCTTGGGTGGATTTATGTCGATCGATATGCCGCTAGGGGTGTCATCACAGAGTATCATTAATTGTAAGGAGTATGAACTAATGTTTATTGTTTGCTATATATTTGGGTAGTTTTTCATTCTAGATATGTTTGGCTGTGACCTGGTATTGGGAATTGAATGGTTGGTATCATATCAATCTCACATTGATTTTTATAGTATGAGAGTTACCTTTACATCTCTTGAGGGTGACATCTATATTCACTATGGGGAATGGGATATCAAGACAGGTTGTGCATGGATGATTCATTAGTATTTGGGTGGGCTAACATCTGAATTTGCGAGTCTAAATTTTGATTATAAAGGAATGGAAAATGATGTATTCCCTCTACAGTGGGCTAAACTAGAAGTGTTGGAAGACGAAGATTTCATTCATTAGAGTATATCATCATGGGGGTCTTGAGTTTTTCTTTCTAAAAAGGTTGAGGAAAACTTGTTCTTATGTTTCAATTACTAGAAGTTGAACTAGATGAAGATTATCGATGTCTAATTCCACATATCGATGATATTTTTGACTAACTTAAGGGTTACTGTTTGTTTTCTAAGATCAATTTAAGGTCAGGTTATCACTAGTTTAGGGTGATACCTTTTTATGTAGCACATACTACTTTTATAAGAAGGTATGGTTTGTTAGAGTTTGTTGTGATGTTTTTTGGGATAATTAATGCTCCAATTGTGTTTATATTCCTGGATAATCTAAATAGTTCACATGTACTTGGATGAATATTTTTTTTATTTTTTGATGATATCTTAGTGTACTCCTAGACTCATGAAGATCATGCCCAACATCATGAAATTTTCCTAAGTACACTGAGAGATCATTTTCTATATGCCAATATATCTAAGTGTCATTTTTTGATTGACATGGTACATTTATGGGGTCACATCATCTCATAGGATGATGTTTCATGGAATCCAAGATAGAATGGGTGGTTGTTTCTTTGGAGGATCCCAAAAATGTTTTTGATATCATATGTTTCTTGGGTTTTTCAAGTTACTAATAAAGAGTTATCAAATAATATTTTCACATGGAAGCACCACTATTAGGAATAAATAAAAAGGGTATAATGTTTTAGTGGTCTAAGGTATTTGATAATTCCTTCTAGGAGATAAATAGGTGTTTGGCCACTGCACTAATTCCGATGTTACCTAACTTGGGCACAAATTTTACTCTATTTTGTGATGTATTCGACATTGTGACTGGGGAATTGTAGATACAGGGAGATTGATTCATGGAATATTAATCAAAAAATTTGAGGCCACATGAATATAACTACACTACACACAATATCAAGTTAGTCGCAATGTTTTATGTGTTAAAATTTTTAAGGCATTATATTATGGTGAGATTTTTATAGTTTAGACAAATCATAAGATCCTTAAATATATCTTTTCTCAGTGTGACATAAATATCTTTCTATGAAAATGGGTTTAGTATTTGCAGTCTTTTAAATTAGAACTAGATTATACCCTAGAGAATGGGAAAATTTTGTTGAATCTTTGATTTATAAGACACAAAATCATGTGGTCTAATAGTCTAGTTCTGAGTGGATGATGATGGCCTTATTTATTGAGATATATATAGGTGATCAAGAAGAGTGGCATTAGATAACCCTCATATATTTATTCTTTGAACGCTCTATTAAAATATGGATCAATTGTAGATAGTATAAGGTTATAGAGTCTCTAGAATTGATGGAAAACTTTGATGGTGGGGAGTAACCTCCAAACTAGACCATTGATGATAATGAGATTATCCGTATTCATGGTCATCTTATTATGTATACTTGTTTTCTAGAGGAGATGAAGAATTATTTTCATAATTCAAAGTGGTTGATACATCCATGTTTGACCATAATGTACTATATACTTTAGATATAGTATTGGTGGCCAATAATTAATAAATAGGACATAGGTTTTGTGATATGATGCTACACTTGTCATTAGGTGAAGGGTGATCATTAGTGACTTTTTGGCCTACTACAGCCGATTCGAATTCCATAATGGATGTGGGAAGATGTTAACAAGGATTTTATAGATGTTTTACCGAGGAATTATTATAATAACATTGAAATATGGGTGGTTGTGTACTGATTGAAAAAGGTATCCCATTTCATAGCAATCTAAGAGACATTAAATATGGATCAAGTGGGTGACTTGTACAGTAAGAGAAATTATTGTTCTACAGATTTCCCTAGGATATAGCTTCAGATTGTGATCCATGTTTTAAATCACACATTGGTAAAGGATTTCATGAGTCACATAGAACATAGGTGTTTTTTAGTGTTTCCTTCCACCTGAACCTGGATGGGAAATCAAAATATATTATCCCGATCTTAGAGGAAATGATGAGAGCATGCATCCTATATTTTGGTGGAACATAGGAAAATAATCTGGTGTTTATTGAGTTAAACTATAAAGATATTTATTATAAAGTTACTCATTTGGAACCATACGAGGTGTTATATAGTAGGCCATGAATATCCCCTTCTGTTGGATAGAAGTGGGAGAATCATAGTTGTTGGGACTAAGACTCGTGTAAAAGAAATCAAGGAATGTATAGTTGGTACAAAAGAATTTGTCTACAATAAAATGTAAACATAATTTATATGATAGTTGATAGCATTGACCTCATGAGTTTATAGTGGGTGAAAATTTGTTTATTTGGGGTCACCGAGATTGGTACACTATTGGATTTGGAAGTAGGGTATGTTGTCTCCTAGGTTTTTCAGAACATTTGAGATTGTGGAGAGGATCAGACTGGTATCATATCGGTTCAAACATAGACAATAGTATTTTTCTATGATTTTTTTCCATGTGTTGTAGATTTCATAGTATCACCCCAACACATCTCATGTGATTGATATTTATGATGGTGAGCTTAATGATGATGCATCCTTTATGGAGAATTAGATTTGTGTTTAGGATCACTGTGAGAAAACTAAATGGGGTAAGACTATGCCTTTGGTCCAATTGTTGTGACAACATGGACATGTTTAGGATGAAACATGGGAGTGGGAAGCCGATATGCAGGCCTAGTGTACCAACCTTTTTAACTTGTTGGATTAGTGATTATTGGGAGTGAATATTGGGTGAGAGTTAGTATAAGATAGAAATATTATATGATCATAACCTTTAGACTATGTATATTTAATTTTAATTTCAGTTAGGAAGCCTCTTAAAATGGTTAATGGAATTCATCTAGGGAGTAGAGAAGGACTCGAGAGTGCCTAAGGGGTTAAATATATGAAAAGGGGGAAAGGTGTCCATACTATGCATGATGGACTATTGGGCATGGTTACTAATAATTGTGTTCCATGACCATGTGGCATGGAGGAGGGATGATAATTTTTAAAAAACAATATGATGTGGTCCTAGGAGACCATGTAGCTTAATTTCCCTCAAATAGTGGTGACCATATAGTTGGCCAAACCATGCGGGTGGCCCCAAAAAAACATGTCACTGAGTTTTCTCTTATAAAATGTGAATCACATAGTTAATGTATGGTTAGGAAGATTGTGTGGAATAACTAGGCACTTCATTAAAAGTGGGAATTTTTCCTTTTTCCATCATGGCCTTTATAATATCTACACTGATATTCAACCTCATTTCACCCCCCAAATGAATTTTTTCTCATTCAAATGATGGCATCAGGTGAAGTTAAAACAATCAGAGCAACAAGAGGAATCCCTGCCCACTCTCACCTTAAATTTTTAGATGATATTATTATATTCACTCAAGGTGACATAAAAAACATTCAAAACCTCAAGAGGCCTTTACTTCATTATGATCAAGTCTCAAGACAGGTGGTTAATTGGGGTAAGTTGTTTATCTACTTAGAAAAAAATATCTCTGCCTCAAGGAAATCATGTATGATAAATGATATAGGAATTTGTGAGGGGTCTCTCCCCTTAACCTACCTCGGTGTCCCCATGTTCTTTGCTAGACCCCACCCTTCGCACTTTGTGGAAATTGTGAGTCATGTTAGAAGGACACTCTCAATCCTGGAATGGAAAATCACTCTCAATGGCAGGTAGGCTTTGTATAGTTAAACATGATGTCACGTATAAACTGGTCTACTCTTTCATGGTTTATTGCTATCTTGCCTCGTTTTTAAAACATTAAACTCTTTGATGAGAAACATTGTGTGGAGTGGTATTATTCTGGAACAAAAGATTATTTATGCTCCTTGGAAGATTTGTTGCAAGCCTTACTCTAAGGGAGGACTTGGAGTCAAGAACCGCGAAATCTTTAAATGGGACTTGCAAGCGTAGTTCATTTGTAGGCTCATAAATGACAAGTTTCATCCCATGTTCTTCCTCATATCCAAGCTTCTTAATAGGCTTATCGATGGTAATATGTCTTATGTCCTATCTTCAATATGGCTCGGGCTTAAAATGTTTTCCAGAACATCAAATGTCTGTCTCGTTGGATTGTAATTTCTCAATCTTCTCTCAAATTCTAGAAACCCAACTAGACATGGTTTCCACTTATTGACAGTGTTTACATTACTAGTTATGATATTGATTATGACTCCTCCATAAAGAATCAGCTTGAACATATAGATACTCTTCCCTCTAAGATTGCTGCTAGGATTGATAACTATGAATTTCTAGATGGTAATGACTTTCTACTATGGGAACCCAGTAAAAATGGAATGATTGACTCTAAAGGATACAATGATCATATATTTCTTTAGAATACCTTGAAGATTTAATCCTTTAATAAAAAATGGTTGATTCCATCTCAATTTACATTACTCTGGTGACTTAATCTCCACAAGCTACCGGTGGATGAGAATCTACAGTGAGTGGGTATCAACCACTACTCTTGATGTAGTCTCTTCTAGAAGTACCATGAAGATGTAAATCATCTTCTACTCTCCTACAACACTCCTTCACTCTGGATATATGTATTTGAACAATTTAAAGTGCATCCTCTGCATACTGCTGAAATTTCCCAGTTCTTTCTTGACCTTGCTACTATACGGTGCTCGAAGCAAGTGAGTCTCCACTTTTTGGTAGCTTGTGTAGAGGTTATAAAAATCATATGGACATGCAGAAATAAGTTTCTATAGGATGAACCTACTCCCAATCAAAATGCATCCTTCTCAACTATTTTATTTTCATTGAAAAAAGAAAACAATATGCATGATGAATGATGTAGAAACTTAGTGCACGACCTTATAGTATTGAGAAGGATCCGAATCTCCGGTAACATCCCAAAACCTCTTGGAACTATAGTTGTTTTTTTTAATCCTCCATTTGTAAGTTGGGTTAAATGAAACGTAGACAACTCCTCAAAAGGGAATCCATGACCTGCTGGTTACAGAATTGTCTTCTGAGACAATAATGAAAATTTTTTAGAAGGGGAGCATGGCACATGTAGCAATGCTATAAAACCTAAAGTAGAGATTCTTTCTATTATTATAGTATTTGAAATCACTACGCAAAGGAACTAGAACTCGATTTTCTTTGAAAGTGACTCGACTGCTATTGTGCAAGTAGTTTGGATGGGTCAAATTCATATTTCTTGGAATCTCACCAGTAAATGGAATAACTGCTTGAGCACACTTGCTTCAATGAATTTAATAATCACACACATTTATCATGAGGCGAACCAGCTTACTAACTGGCTTTCTGACAAAGGATCCTCTTAAGGGAATTACACTCACTACTACGGAATACCTGCTGAGTTGATGGTCGTACTTCAACTTGATAAATGTAAATTACCAACTTTTTGGATTGTGTAACTCTACATTGATATTTATATTAAGACTTGTTTCTTTCTTTTTTTAAAAACTAAAAAGTTTATGTGTGAACCAGATCCCATATATTCTAAGGATTAATCTCATTTGATTCTTAGGTTTTTAAAGTTTTTTTAGTATGAATCAATACTCTGAGTGAATCTATGAGTCTAATTTCTTCTATTTTTTGAAAGACGTTTTTTTTTAAATTTTTTCACTTCTTATAAATCTTATAAATCCTGCTTTTCCAAGGAATCCTTAGCTTTGTTGTAAGCAGTTTTTATAGTTATAATTCAGGGCCAAGGTTGGGTGAGTTCTTTTCTATGAGCATAAGGTAGGTGGTCTACACACTTTCTCCCACAGTTTTTATTTTATCATTGTGTATATGGTTGTGCCATTGTTCTAATTTGTATAGTTTTTATGTATTTTAATAATAAAAGTAAATGTAGGATTCTAATTGATATGTGATACCCTTCACAAACCCCTTCATGACCATTTATAATTTTTAGTTTGGGCATATGACTAACATATGGGTGTGACAATCCCTTGAAAATGGAGAATTGAGTTTTAAATGAAAAAATTAAGGTATTATGGGATTAAAACACATTTAAATGTTGTTTATAATTTTATAATTACTTAAAGGGTCTCTTTAATAAACTTGGTATGTAGTGTGTTATGATATAACAAAGAGAGTTAATGGGAAATTGATAAATGGGTATTGTGACACAAAGAGTTTTTAAAATGGAAAACTATGATCGATAGCATATAAAAACACAAAATTTTACCCATATGAACCATGATTATTTAAATAGGACATTTATAACCTATCCATTAAATTATGAGGTATGAATATGAGTAACTAATTTATAAACATGATATAAATGTTTCTCTAATTTAACTAACAAGAATAACCCCTAATGTAATGTTATTTAAATGAGATATATAGATTATATAGCTATAAATATGAATTTAAATTAATTTAAATTTTATTACATTTCATGTAGTTATTATATCATCATCATAATTCTTGAAAAAGGAATTTCTTAAAAAAATCAGTTTTTCGAAACGTCAGCGAGTTTCATTTTAGATTAAATTATGAAACTTATATGAATTGAATTTGATAAAATGGATTCCATATTTTTAATAAAAAAAATAATTATATTGTATAATAGGGTCAACTTAATTGTTGTTCATAATTAATATTAAAAATATTAAAAATATGATGCCCCAATTAATGTTATAACTGGCTTACTAAAGGGGTTAAACTAAAGAGGTAAGTGGAATATCGTGCTTAAAACATGTTTATTTTGATTTATTGAGGTGTGGATCGGTCTTATTTTTCCTAAGCTCCTTTCTTTCAATTTTTGATCCACTTTTCTTGACTGTGACTTCCCATTATTGAATAGTTTAGGTTATTTAGAATAATTCCACTCATAGTTCCTTGTAAAAGGTAACCCCTATACTATCCTTTACACACTTCCAAAACCCATTGGATTGGCCAATACCTACTTAAACCCCTTCCTTACTTCCCTTACCACATCCAAGAGGCCCTAGTTTAATATTAATATCTATCTAGGTAGGCTTTAGGTATAATCCAAAATTGGTGGTCTGAAGAAGAAGATAAAGAACACACATGATGAATCGGGCTCAAGTTAAAGAATCTCTCAAAACAACACTTTATTTTTGTTTTTGACCATTCACTTTATAACTCACTTTATCTATATAGTTAATGTTAGTAAATTCTTTAAAATTAGTAATATATTACTCTCACAAGTATACCAAGTGTGTTCTACCTTCTACTAACTTGTTAATACATGCCTTATCCTCAAATGATTTTATTATGAAATTTAATTTGGTTATGGTATGTGGAAAGATTATGAATCCCATTTAATTTACATGGGTAATTATTATGTTATGCCTTATTATTGATTTCCATTATATAGAACACGTAATTCATGAACATATTATGTCATGTGTGCTGAGATAGCACTCCAATAAATAGGGTAATATTTAGTCTCATGATACATCATGTAGGGTATTTGTGAGTAAACCTAATCTATTATGGGACATTGTCAACTATATGATATTTTTTGTGTATTTATCCTTGAATCGTGTTTATGTAAATTTTTTTACTACCACATCTCTTATACTGCCATGATTCAATGACGCCATGCTCTTTATGTTATTCTTCCAAGTAATTACTCGTGATCCATCTATTTTATGATATCATGTTATACCTCTCACTAAAAAATTACACTTCCTTATAATGCATAATCCCTTACAAGTATTTATAGCTCACTCCTCTTATCTATATATTCCCTAAGTTATTCCATGGATTTTATGAGCATGAATGGATATGGGGAAATTTTTTTATTTTAGTCTCACTTTGATGTATTATGAACCTAGTCTACCAAATAATTCAGGCCTCATGATATTTGGGGTTGTACTTACTAGATATTAATGATTAAAAATCATGTAATAATATGTATAAAAGGAATGGGATGCTATAGTTGGTATTAGAGAAAATGAAGGAATCTCATCCTTGGGAACTCTCATGTGTGCGTGTTGAGAAAAGCATGGCTCTCTGCCCTAGGGATTCATAAGGAAAGGGTTCCCACTATGGATTGTGGTAAGGTCCCCGCATAGGAGGTCAACCGGAACACATGGAATCATAGATTATTTATAAGAGTTTATTATTTTATAATTAATATTTCCCAAATTGCACTTAGATACTAAGGTGTAGCGTATTGGTAGTCTGGGGTTGAGCCCATAGAGATAACTTGTAGTAAAGAAACCTATAGATAAAAACCTTTTTTGGTAGGATTCCTTATGATCAGTCTCTTTAGTTTAGGTTTTTTAAGAAATAAGTAAATTATTATTAAATAAGATCAAATTAAGGGTTTAGGGTAAATTTTAGGGTATATGAAAAGGGTAATCCTAAATATATCTTGGTATATACCTATGGCTTAGGCTGCAAACCAGTGAAAAGGTAAAAAAATTGATTGTGGTCCAACCAACTTGATCTACCTAAGATGGAAAATACCCCATGGTCTATAAATAGTTGTCAACATAAGTGAAGTAAGATTATCTTTTAGGCAGAAAGAATCATAGAATATTGGTCCTAGCCTGATCAAATTCAACTACATCAAGGATCATTTAATTTACACCTTTGATGGTTAGGGTAGTTGGAAAATAATGGGATTGATTTTTTTTACATAATTACTATCCATAGGGTTTCTAGATTTTGATCAAAAAAATAATGAGGTTCAAAGTCACCCCTAATTTTGAACCCTAACCCTGAACAGATTAGCCGCGCATAACGATATTAAATGAAAGAAAGGAAACAAATCAAAACATTCTTGACATGAAAAAATCAAATAAATCAAATAAATCAAAAATTAAAATTATATGATATCTATAAAATATTAATTTTAATGAAGAAATAATAAATAACACAATATAAATCAATGTTTCATGAAAAATGATATTATATTCAGACATTATAATAGATTAAATGTAACTAATCAGTATCATAATTAAAAGAGGAAACAACAAAATTGAAAGAATAAAATAAATTCATAAATACAAATATGAAAGAAAACATGAAAGAAAAAAGAATAAAAGAAGTAATTAAGTCTATGTTTTGACTCTTCTTTACATTTTTGGGTTATTGCCTATATATGGAGCCTAAAATGTTCATGACATGTAACTAATTCATGTCATGAACTTTCTTTAAGTGGAATATTTATTAATTCTTTCACTATGTGTACATGATTTTAATGATGTTTACTTCAGATATACATTAATCTCTAAAAATCACGGATCGCCATATTTGAATGTTTTAATAATCAGTATCAATTAGTTTTTGAAATTTACTTGTCATGTACTGATCTCACATCTTGTATCTCATCAAATTTTAAATTCAATTCTTTGACATTATGTAATTTGGATTCATGATGTGTACATCGTTAACACATTGTATTTTTTATTCATTCCATGTTATTTAGCTGGTAAGTGGTCTTCTTGAGGAGTACATGTTGTGTAATTCATATTCATGACATGTAATGTCCAATTTTGTTGTTTTTATAGCATTCCTCCTCTGAGTCATCAATTCTTAATTCCTAAAAAAACACATCAAAATCCAGTGTATTATCATATAAAGAATGACTAAACGTTAATGATATGTATCCAAAAGTTTTATATAAATTTATATTATCAAATTCCACCCCACTTGAACAATTTATCATCCTCAATAAAAAACCATCCCAATAGAAATTCCAATAAAAAAATTGGATAGGAAACATGCATCACAACCTAGAAAATAAAACTACGTGTAAGATGAAAAAGCATGTACTCTAGAATCAATACATTCACTATTAAAAAATGGGCAAGGGAAGTGTTACCCTTTTATGAGCGCGAAAAAAAAGCACTGATAAAGGGGGGCCCTTTATCAGTGCTTTTTTTAGTAGCGCTGATAAAGGGATGATTTATCATCACTTTTTCATACCGGTGATAAATTTTATGTTTCAAAAAAATCATGAAAAATACATTATTGTTATATATGTATATTTATATTTATATAAATATAATATTTATTTTTTAATTATCTTTTAGATATGTATAAATAGACTATTACATTTAATATATAAGAAATTTATTGAAAATGGCTTTAAAATATTTAAAAATATATTATTAATTAATAATTTGATAATTATTATTGATTAAAACTTATTTAATAACAATTTGAAGACACAAAAAATCAAAAAAAGTAATAAAAGATCTACAATAAGTTGAAAATGTAACTCAAACTTCAAACGGCCATAACTTTTGATCCATGTGTTCATTTGAGCTCTACAACATATCAAATTGAAGCCTGCAACGAGAACTACGCACTAATGAGCTAAGAAAATCTTCTGTCACATTTTTGAGGCCAAAAAAGGCCCATAAGGCCTCTGAAAATGAGTTTTTAGTCAGTATACCCCGATTTCATAACATCCAAACAAGTATAAATTCTGATCGAGATGTCTATTCGGCCTGTACCACATATTATGTCGAAGACTGTTTCTTTTTCTTCAATTTTACTGGTTGTGGAGTTGAAACGGGCTTATATATTATATGTTATGATTTTTTTAATATTCTATGGATTTTCAAATACACACATATATGTATTTATTTGTAAATATATATGTGTATGTGTGTGTGTCTTTGTATGTGTGTATGTGTGTGTTGTATATATGTATGTATGTATGTATTTATTTAATTATAATCACACACACAAAAACATATTTCATAAATGTATTTAAAACTAATCTTATAATTATATATTAATATACAAATAAATATACGAATAAAAAATTATAACTAAAAATATATATACATATTAATAAATATAAATATATATTAATATATGAATGAATATATATATATACTAATATATGAATTAATATATTTATATTAATATGAATCTATATGAATATACGAATAAATATAACTATATATATATAAAAATAAATTGATATATCATTAAATTGAGAAAAAAATTAAATGGTGTAGTGGTAAAGGTGTAGCTACAGAAGGGGGTAGGTCGTGGGTTTGAGTTTGGGTGGAAGTTTAGGGGTGCGCGTGTGTGGGGATGCATGGAATAGCAGCACGTGGGAGACCGCCTAGCACTGATAAGGGGGGGGGGGGATCAAGCGCTGTTAAAATCTCTCCCCAATTATATAATTCTTTTTTTTTATTTTTTTTGGACTTTTATCGGTGCTTTTTAAAAGCGCTGATAAAGGTCCCTTTTATCAACGCTGGAAAATCGCTGATAAAGGCATATTCTATTAGAGCTTTTTTTAGTGCTGATAAAAGGGACCTTTATCAGCACTTTTTAGAGTGCTGGTAAAAGGGACCCCCCTATATCATCACTGAGCTTTACAACGCTTTTTTAGCGCTGTTAAATCCCATTTTGAGCATTGATAAAGGCCTTTTTTGTAGTAGTGAATAAAAAATTCAATCATTCCTCATAGATAAGTTCATTACTTACATTATTTCTTATTTTAATTAAAATTCCATAACTATTCCTCAAATGTTATACACACTTTTCAATTTAACTCAAAATAAAATTTCTCTCATCACTAATGGTAAAATAAAACAAGATTTATGATCACATCATGAATATGTGTTCCTAACCATAGGCTTTCATTAGTTATAACATCTCCACTTTGTAAAGATAGTAAAAAAATTTATAATGAGGATTAAGAAAAATGGTTCAAATTTATCTGTGGTAGAGAGTAAGTAGGAAGATAGTAAATATCAATCTCAAAAAATATGGTATGATCTACATCATAATGTATTGTAATTGTGAATAGTTAAGTAATGTAACTCATCCAAGACAACATGTCTCCATGCTCCAAACATATCAAAGTGAGTTCATGAATATGTCAATATAGCATAAAGAATGTTCCTTGTTCCTTTCTTTTTATTTTATTTTATTTATTTTTTAAAAGTCATATCTATGTTAGATCTAAAATCCATCAACTAATTATATATGATCCATCATAATATTTATCAGTCTAGTAATGGTTATTTTTTACCTTCCTAATACAAAACCCATTTTTTTATTTTATTTTTATTTTTTTTTCTGTTTTTTCAAAGGAATAGGGTAAGAATATACCAAATGGCCCGAAGGCCTTCTTTTTTTATTTTTTTGTGGATAATACCCCTTCTAAGGGTTTAATGGGAACCCGTACATGACCTGTAGGCCGAAAGCACAAGGCCCGACAAACTCGCAATACATGACCCAAAGGCCGAGAGGCATACCATGCCCAATACATGACCTGTAGGCCTAGCACACTTGAATTGACCCTCCCCAGCTTTTTGCGTCATTGATCACCTAGCTCCCCACCTTGCATTATTGATCGGCTAGCATGGCCCCGTACAAAGCTTCACGGTGCCTGGTCCCGATGGCGGCTACCATACCCTCTCATTCATCCAATCTGGTTATCTCTACATCTGGTGGATGCTACTCCTATTCCTCGGATCCTCTTCTGAGTCCTATTATATGTGAACTAGGCTACTCCATGGTCTACATGACCTGAAGGCCCTGTGGCCCGAAGGCCTTTGATGACCTGAAGGACCTGGAGTCCCGTAGGCGCAAACCGGTGGCCCAAAGGCCCAAATCGGGTGAATAGTTCCGACTGCTACAGTACCAAACAGTAATTACTACAGTACTACTATAGTGACTGCTACAGCACTTCTACAGTACCCGGAAATTCACCTCCACCCGGTTTTGAACCCGGGCCTCTTGGATGGCAAACAAGAGCCCTTACCACTCTGGTACGGGCTCGTTGGCTGGGTAAGAATAGAATATGGAAAAAGTAATAAAAATATATATCAAATAAATATAGTAAAAATACCATCCTACATCTCCTTAGTAATGAAAATCATATATAGTACCAAGAGTTGGGTAAGAAGGTATGATAGTCTTGAAACACCTCCATCCAAACAAGGTTATTCACGACTACTACGGGCTAACAAAGGATTGATATATAGGTGTGTCTCAAGAACACTAGCTCATAAAATATTTCCTTAATCAATTTAATAGTTTATTTTCTTAATCATGGGCTCAATAAGATCTCAATGAAAGTTATGATAAGTTTACATTCCCCAATTACATCTCTAGAAATATTCTTATATAATTATATGAAAATGTAGTTTTATAAATTCTCTTAGGAATGGGAGTATATAAAATAACTGTAAATAACTCAGGGTATAATATCCATCAATAAGTCATTCAAATGTAATTTCAATAATATATAATTAATATTAAATCACTTAAGTTAGAAATTATGAACAAATTATAAACAAGAATAAAAACTAAATTCCCACCAATCTATAACGAAACATTGAATTTTATTTAAATAGTTGTGATAATATTTTTTGTTTAATTCATGATTACCATGAAAAAGTTCCCCTAGAATACTGAAAATAAGAAATAATACATGTGTATCAACAATAAATATCAATAAAGACTCCCCCACAATTAAAATTATATAGTGTCCATGATGTTTTGGAAAGTGTTGTGGGGTGGAAGAGAAAAATGAAATGGAAATTTATGAATTTAAAATTATGGAATCATGATCTTCATATGGTGAAAGTTATTCCATGGGGGAACTTAATGGAATGTGATGTGAAATTATGCTACTTGTAAAAATTTATAAAAAAATACCCACAATATATAAACCATTGGTTCATATGGATTACTCAATATAGAAGTAGAATAATGGGATAGCGTAAAAAAATGAATAATAGAAGAAACAAATCAGATAAATGCAGGAAGTAACAAAAAAGAATCTTTATATGATCGATGAACATAAAATTATAGAAAAAAAATAAAGTTCCTAATCACACAACTAAAATAAATAAAACAATAAGTATGGGTTTCCTCCCATAAAGCACTGACTATGACATCATCCACCCGAAATATGGACAAAATAATCAATCAGTGTCATCCATTGGAACATATTCCATCTGGATCTTATATGAACTAGTGGATATATCATCAATCTCAAGGGGGTTCTTGGTGGGATTAACCAACACAGAAATAGGTCACCCAAAATGTGCATTTATAAGTAGTAATACCCATGAAAATTATGGAGGAGGATCCTACTAAGTATAGATCCATAGATGGAACTCCTTAATATATCTTTGTACCTCATCCAGATACTAAAACATGTCAAGTGGAAGGTGAGATAGTGGCTTGAAATACCCATATATTACCATATAATTTGAAGAATAGATATGCATGTCTAAATAAATGTATAAATTAAAACAAGATAAAGCAATAAATTTAGGTAATAAAATATTTATCCTATACATATATACAGGAAATGACACATCAATGAATAGGGAATACAATGGAAATAAAAAAATAGACACCCCAAACTAGTGTACAGTAAGGGTGGGTACATGGAAAAAAAAATTGTATATACAATGTCACCGATATCCTCTTTGGGATTCCCCTCCAAAACAGTGGGTTCCTGAACCAACCCCACATTATCGATGTCATCTATATATTCTTGGGATAGTGGATTGACCTCCATGGAGGGTGTCATGGTGCTGGTAGTTGTCTCAGTTTAGGATGGAGGGGTGAGGTGCTGATCTATAATTAAGTTGTATTTTAGAAGGTGGATTAATATGATGCACCTAAGAGGTATATAGGAGGGAAAAACCCCTTCCTCATCAGGCATGCTCGTGTAGAAACTTTTGTAGGGAATTAGTTTCGGTGATCTATAAAAGTAGGACAATAGGGTTAGAAATGGAGGTAGTGGTGTGGTTTATAGCTGGTGGTGGGTGGGGAGATGAAGGTCCTAGTGTTGGGGTGGGTGTGGTGAAATGTTTTGGATCGATAAAGGGGACTTATAAGTGGAAGAAGAACTAGTGTTGGTTCTCTATAATACATAGAGATTATGCCAGATGTCAAATCGAAATGGGGAGAGTGAAAAAGAGGTATGGGTGGTGGTATAGTGGTTTTATAAGTTAGAGTATTGTATTAATGTGGAGATGATGTGAAAGAAGGGGTTGATGGATCAGTTGGGGTAGGAGGATGGTGGGAAGGGAAAGGGGTTGGGGAAAGAGGAGCTGGAGCCTCTTCTGGATTAGCGATGTACCATGGAGCCACTAGTATTTCCCCTTGATGTTCCTCAAGAGCCTCAGATTGTGGATAATGAGGAGATCTATTGAATCCATATTACCATGTAAAGTGAGGGGTTTAGTGATGTTTAATATGCTAATATGTCGATCAAGATGTGTGATGAAACATCCCCCATGAGAGTACCATGGGCCCTCCATACCCGGGTCTCGTAGTAATGGGAGAATTACCTAACCGTGTTTATGGCAGGTCCAACCATGGATAAGTCTTTGATAGGCACCTCAACATGACTAATTCTTCCATGATAATCTCCTCTGGTTAACCATACATGAGAAATCATCCGGTGAAGAATCTAAAAGGTGATACCCCATAGCCAGGTGCTCTTCAACATAATCAGACCCTTGATTCTCGATGGATTAGGGTTGATCAGTGTCCAATGACCAATTACAACGTACTTCATCATATATAGTGACACTTTAGTGTAATAATTATATTAAATTAAATCGTATCTATAGATACTGGGCTCGATGCCAAAAGATCCTAGGGTGTGCTCCCAGGATGTGCCACTTAGATGAAAGGTGTTGTGGTCCATGTCAAGCTCCATTGTAAGAAGAACCTCTAGGAAAATCTCCTAAAACATATCCTCACACACCTCAGTGTTTTTTTATTGGTTTATCTAGGCTATAATATCATGAGCCTTCACATGTATGTGGATGTTCTTGAGAACGACCTGGTCCAATGCCTTGTTGGACCTCATCGGCTTGTCCTATAGATGGACTAACCAAATATGATTCTTAGGGATAACAAATTAAGGCATGGGTGTAGGTTTGGGTGATTTGGAACACTCTAGTACTAGATGGATGATGAATGTGACTCCTTGAACTAGCTAGAGACAAATAGAGTGGAAAATTGGATGTAGACTGGGAGGGGGTCGGATCTATGGGCGATAGTGAAGGTGTGGGGGTCTGTTTCTTTAGTGGTAGTGTATCATTTCCTTTTTGGGACTTATGGTTGACCCTTATAGTCTAGGACATGGTAGATAGATTAATGGAATTAGATAGTGATTATGAGATCTTGTAATCTTGAGTGGAATAGAAATAAGAGAAAGAAGCGTAAAAGTTGACAGTCATGTGAGGAGAGGAGGAAAGGTTACACGGTAGTAAAAAAATAGGGGGTGTCATGAACATACGGTTCATGGATTTTAAATCCACCCTAAATAATTCAAATTTTTTATTTAATACATGGTGTGTAAAATGTATTTTTATTTTTATTTTTTGAGCTTCAACATTTTCACATCGTGTATTTGTTTACACATCGTGATTTATTTTTGAAAAAACTCTAAAGCATCTCCAATGTTATTAAACCTCCATAATTTTTTAAAAATATATCAATCCAATTATAGGTTTCATCTTAGATAGTGCTTTTTTATTTTATAGAGATATACATACTTTAATTTATATTATTAAAAATGTAAGGACACACCCCTCATGGAATAGTTGTTGAAAAGAGATGGTATGAATAGTGGGATGACATTACTCATTAGAGGTGTGGTGTAAATCATGTTCTTGTGAGAACTGTATCCATTTTCATCAAAATTTACTTTCTTTCTACCAGCCTTATTATTAATATAATCATATTTCTCTTTAGTAAGAGAGATGACTTGACAATCCAATGACTCTCCTCTTTGCATGGCATCTTTTACTAAATCAAGAACATCTTGTTCTTCTCCAACTATAAAAATTAGTTATCATTGGTTTACATTACTTACAACCATCATAGTGGTGATAACTAGTATCCCTAGAATTATGGGAACATCACATTATTATTTCATATCCAGTACATGAAAACCAGCAGGAAATATGAGTTTACAAACTTTTACTAAGATTTCTTTGAACAATCCTTAAGGGTGATCGATGGAGCAGTTAGTAAGTTTGAGTTCCACTCTCATTTGTTTAAATTATACCAGCCCTGTTTTTTTGAAGACACTTATAGACAAGATATTGACACTTCTAGAAATATCACACATGGATCATTCCAAATTTCAAGTCCCAATAGTGCAAGTAATTGAGAAACTTCAGGGGTCTCACATTTTGGGTGGGAGCTTTTATTGAATAATTACAGAGCATTCTACATTTAAGTAGATGAATCCAAAGTCTTAAATTTTATTTTTTCTAGAAATCAATTCATTCAAAAAATGTGGAATACGTTGGAATTTGAGAAATTTCTTCTACAAATTGAATGTTGATGTGAAATCTTTCAAACTTTCTTCGAAATATTATATTACTCCTCCATTTTGGATTTTATAATCCTCTCCAGAAATTGGAGAGGGGGTTCTTATGGTGGTAGTTCAACATAGGATTCTTATTTTTTAGGTTTCTTCTGAACATTGTTTCTTATGGTTTTCTCTTATTCTATATTTTTCTCCTAACTATATTTATTTATTCTAGCATCATACTCATATTAACTGATGATTGAATCATGATTTCAAAAATATTTTGGATACTTTTCCTCATCTTTATATGTCTATAAAAATTATAAAAAACTTCCACTTATAATAAAAAAAATCCTTAGCCTCATCTTTTAGACGACTTATGGTATTACTAGACAAAGTACCCAATAATTGTTCTTGACGGATCCTTGGTATTTGGCCCACATGGTGCTCAAGGGTTCAGAGTGCACCCATTTGGTATTGTATTTCAGTTTCCCAGGTCCTCAAAAACTAAACATCTTTCTATATGAATGTGGTTAGTATATTTTTAAAATTAGAGTCAAGATGTTGGGATTTATGTGGTGGTTGTAGTGGATCTTAAAGGAATTTATGTTGTTGAGTGGGTGGAAACTAATAAACTATAGTTGTAAAATATTATTTCAATTACTACAAAAGTCATGGAGATAGTCCATGATGTGGGTAACCATGTGGTTCTTTATTCCTTAGTGACACTTATCTAGTCCATTATTGATAATAACCTTGGTTTTTTTGTGGTTTTTTAGCCATCCCTTACTGATAATACCGAGATTGATAAGGTTGGGGATATTGAAATTACAAATTTTATTGACTGTAATTGACATAATTACATTCTCGACTTTGAGGTTCCTCTATTACTACCCTTCAGTCATGATATGGGTGTGGGCCTCCACACAATTCAAAATATTGGATCTAAATAATAGGGGATGGAGGGGGTGATGGTGGAATAGGTATCTGAAAATACTATAACATTTTTTAGGGATTCTACCTTGGTTGTAAGGTGGTTAGTCTCTTCTAGCTAATTAAATTTCTGTTAGGGTATTCCTCTATCACTCTTCTAGGGATTGGAATTGTCAAAAATTTAATCGAACAATGATCTATGACCTTCAGGTGTACTGAGAATGATTCCACCTTTAGCGGTGGCATCACCAACTATGCATGTGACCGTTTGGAGTCCTCGGTAAAAAAAATATAAATAAGTCCACAAATCAAGTCCATTATGTAGTCATTTCTTAGATAGCTCCCTAAATCGATCTGGTGATTCCCAAGATGATTCTTCATTAACCAAATTAAAATTTTGAATTTTATTTCTGATATCCCAAGTTCGGATTAGTGGGAATTATTTATCAAGTAATTTATTTTCTAAATCATCCTAATTTTTTATGGGCTATGGATCTTGAATTTAAAGAAATACTTTGTTCAGTGATTCTTGGAAATTGGTAATACTCATAGTCATATGGCATCAGATGAAACTCCATGGTCGCAAAAGGTGGCATAAACATCTAGAAAATTTCAAATATGTTCCTGGGTATATTTTCATTGCAATACACTAAATTTTCCCATGTTTTGAATAATATAGATGTGTCTAGGTTTTATTTTTAATTAATACTCCTAAATGGAAAGGATCAAAATACTGGGCACATCACCGCTAATAGATGGAAAGACATAATTCATTATTGTGTGCTCTTACAGTTTTGGTCACTCTTCCTAAAGTCTGGGTGGAACATATTGATCATTTTCCATGAGTGGCGGTGCAATATTGTTGCATTTACTGATAGAAAATCATCAACGTGAAGCAAAAAGTCCATCAATATCAGGATCAAAATCAAGTGGCTCTTGAGCATCAAGGCACCCTGAATGAGTCAGTGGGCTCTGATGCATGCACTATCTAAGAAACGTAGATGAAGGTTTTAGTCTATTTGTGAAAATATTGTAAAAACATTTGGAAGTATAAAGAAGAATGGGGTGGAGGTGAGTTAATATATTGTTTGTATTGAATGTCATTGTGACTAAGAATAATGTTCCCTTGAAATGGTGTAAAAATTTGACAAGACCTCATAGAGTTATTGATTTTTTATGGATGTTGATTGGAATATAACTAATATTTATAGAACTAAACTCAACTCTTATAGGAAATAAACCTAGTGGAGAGAACATTATTAGAAGGATTCCTCACAATCACACTCTTTGATTTTAGTTTTCTATGAACTTATTATCTTGGTATTAAATCATATGAAAATAAGGGTTCATGGTCAAATTCAAGGTATAGGAAAAAGAGATTCCTAAATATAACCTAGGATATACCTATGGATTAGGTTGAAAATGGTACAGAGGAATCCAATTGATCTTGGTACAACCAATTGGATTTACCTAAGATGAAAACCACTCCTTGGTCCAGAGATGGTCAACAACCTAAGTGTATTAATATTCAATTCTATGAAGATATAATAATAATAATTTGTCCCTAGCTTGATCAACTTAAAATAGTTCCAGGATTTTTAAATTTACACCGCTAATGTTTAGTGAAGTTTCAAAATAGTGGGATTAAATTGTTTTTAACCTAATTACTAGCCACTAGGTTACCATGTTTTGATATAGAAATTCATTAAGTTCAACTCCACCATTACTCTTGACACCTATCCATATGGATATTAGCCACACATAATGACATTGAATAAAAGTAGGGAAACAAATCGCAACATTCTTGAAATGAAAAACATAAATATTAAATAAAAAAATACACAATTAATATTTTATAAAATAAATAAAATACTAACATGAATGAATAAATAATTAAGAATGAAACAATAATAGAAGTTGTGTGGTGTGAGGTATTGGATTCAGATGTTAGAACAATAATTAAGCAATGAATGAGTCTCAATATTGATATCTGAAACAATAAAATTAATAAAAAAATAAATAGAAAATATGATAAATAAAACAACAAAGAAAAATTAAGGAAATAATTCTAGGCATCAGATCTCTTATATGTTTCGAGGTCACTACCTATATATGGATCCTGAGGGGTTCACAATGTGTAATTGATTCACATCATGAAATTTCTCTAAGTGACATATATATCATGGATTTCACTGTATGTACTTGATTTCCACACCATGTACTTCAGATCCAAATTAATCTTTGAATATCTTGGTTCTCTAGATTTCATGGCTTGAATATTCCGTCCCAATTAGGTTTTTAACTTTGCACATTATGTACTAATCTCACATCATGTATCTCATTAAATTTGAAATTTGAGTATTTCATATAATATAATCTCGATTCATGTCATGTAATTGGATTATTACTTTTATTTTGGATTCATTCATATTTTTTCTACTGATCGGTGGTCTTCTTGAAGAGTACATGGTGTGTACTTCATATTCATGATGGGTAATGTGAAATTATGATATTTTTCCAGCATTCCTTCTTTGAGTCTTGAATTGATGATTCCTACTAAACACATCAAAACCTAATTATTATCATATAAATAATTATTAAAAATTAACTAAATATTTCAAAAGTATCTATAAAAATTCAAATTATCTATGTTCTAGCCACCCAAGGAGTTTTATGATAGATATCAATTACATCCCACTATTAATCTTTTATAGTTAGTATCAGAGAAAAGGTTTAGTAATTATTTGTAAAATATGATGATAACTATTTAGTGATAAATCTAAGGTTAATTATAAGGATAATTATAAGTATATGAAAATATTTTTGGAATATTGGTAAATGATAGGGTGAGTGGTTTATAAGGAATTAAATTCCTATTTGAATACAACAAGTGGATGTGTCTCTAACATGGTTGTTCCGAGGGGTAACGAATCCAAAAAGTTCACATTTAAAAAGACTAGATCATCACCTGGTTCATGAAAATTAAACTTTCTAAACAATTAGTTTAACACTCCAGGGGGATATGTTTTGAAAATTTACAAACTCTTTACGAACCATTATGAAGGGCTTGATTAAATTGTCAGGTTAGAAAAAAAATAGGAAAAATTACCGTGGATAACCTAGATTGAAACCTGGAGACTCATAAGTTAGGATATTCTCATCATTTATTATTTAGTCCTCCCAAGTTTTTATGTTTATATTTTTTGTGTTAATATATTCTCATATTATTTTCTTTTTAGTTAATTGATGGAAATAGGATAAAGCATTCCAAAAACCAACACGATAAGTAATGTGATGATTTCCCCACTGATTTTTCTAGCCCTATGGGAGTGGTAGTTGAGAAAATAATGGAAATAATAGCAAAATTATCTCAAGTTTTGAATAGTAACAAGAATCATGAATAAAAAACTCCTCTTCCTAAGAAGGAGAAAGTTTCAATCAAGTCTTTTATGTAAAAAGGCCCCTTCCTTTATTGGATCATATGATCCCATTATCGTTCAGAAATGGATTAAAACCATTAAAAATATATTCTTTATCCTCTAATTCATAGAGAAAGAGAAATTAATATAGTCCATTAATAACATTAAGGGAGAAGGTTATTAGTGGTGGACACAGATCAAGAATAGAATGTCTAAATATGATATCGATTACATTGAATGGGAAAAATTCAAGATTTTTTTTTCAATAAATATTTTACTTGAACTATCTTCCAAAAAATAGAGAGGCATTTCCATGTTCTATAGAATAAATAATATGAGCCTATTGGTTCTTATATGGATAAATTAACAAGGATTTCATGTTTTTCCATTGAAATTTTTTATCAATGTTGAATGTATAGTTGACCACTTATTTAGTGGGTTAAAGAGAAGTATACTAAACAAATTATCCATTCATAACTTTGATATTTATGAATATATTGTTTGTTGTGTGATCATAGTTGATATTGAGATCAATGAATCCCAATGGCTTTGTGGAACTATACAAAAATGGAGGTTTATTCTAGAGTATCAATAGATAAATGCCATGGAGGAAAGAAATCATAACATCCAACCTATCCAATGTGTGGGAAGAAGAATCCTAGAAACTATTTGATGGGAATCAAGAAATAATTTAAATGTAGAAAAGAAGGGAGTTAAGATAATCAAATCTGAATAGAAATAAAGAAAATAACTAATTTAATGAAGGAAAAATGTTCAAGTCAACACTTAGCCTATGGTCTGGTCTGTAAACTATAATGAAATAAGGAATTATGAAATACAATTTCCTATGTCAGGGGTTATAAGAAAAAATTAACGACAACAACTTCAATGTCTTATAGAGAAAGGAAGATCGTATTCTATCACTACTACTAAGGTGGATCCCATCAACAATGTGATGACATGTATGCCAGTTATTTATTCAAGAATAGAAAATGTAACTTTCTATTATAGGTCTATACTTTCTTTCATATCTTTCATGTTTAGTAGAACTATATAATCACTACCTCAAAACATGGGGGTTATGCTACCAATGAGAATAGAAAACAGAACGATGGTTGCATCTGAAGTATATAAATCATCCCCAGTCAATGTTTATTGACTTAATCTCCATAAAATTCTTTTATTACACAATTTTGTAATGTTTAATTTTATTTTTAGGCATAGAATAACTATTGTTATATAGATCCAACATCAACTATTAAGGGAGAAAGAGAGAGATCACTCTCTATGTACCAATTCACCCTTTGATTCAATACAAGTCTAAGGTGGAGGATGAATATACCTTGGAATTTTCTATTAAATCATGGATATTGTTTCCTTATGATAAATAATATATATCCAAAATGGTTGGGAAAAGTTATAGAATTATACTTGAATACAATCCTATAGTGAAGGATTGTACTATAGTATTTCAGGAAGACTTGATTGGTATTCCTCCTAACATAGAGGTTGAGTTCCCAATCAAACTTATACCTAGACCACTTCCCATATCAATGAATCATTATAGTATGGACAACATTGGGTTAAAAATCTGAATAATTAGTTACAAGATAATCTAGAAAAGTGTTTTATATACCTAAGTGCATCATCATGGGGTACATCGATCTTCTTCATCATGAAGAAGGATGGGTCAATGTGCATCCATATTGATTATCATGAACTAAAAAATCATGATAAAGAATAAGTATCCCTTTCCAAATATATATTACTTGATTAATCAATTATGTGGAGCCTAATATTTCTCTAAGGTGGACCTTCGGTCAAGATACCATCAATTTAGGGAGAAGAAGGAAGATATTCCCAAACTCTCCTTTCAAACAAGGTTTGGAAACTATTGGCTAATAATAACACATTTGAGACTCACTAACTCTCCAAAAATATTTATATACATAATTAATAGAATTTTTAGAGGTTACCTCATCAAATTTATGGTAGTATTTAAAAATGATATTTTGATTTACTCCAAAAGAAAGGGGGTGCCTGATGAGAATTTGAATACTATGATAAAGGCATTATTAAAGGAGAATATATATGAAAAATATATAAAATGAGTTTTCTAGATGAATGAATTATCATTATTGGGGAATATTATCACCAAAACGGGTACTTTACCTTCTATGATAATGGTGATCAAGAACTTCTCTAGACCAACATATATAACAGAGATACATAGTTTCCTAGGATTTGTTGGGTATTACCGATGATTTATGAAAAACTTTTCATGATTGTAAAAACCTATAGCCATTCTTACATGGAAGGTAGTAATGTTTTTATAGATTGGTGAATGTTATGATAGAATTAAGGAGTTGAAAAGAGGCTTATCACTACACCATTCCTTTCACTACCCTCAAGTGGTGAATGTTTTATTGTTTGTAGTGATGATTCAAATAAGGGTTTGGGATAGTACTAACCCAAATGATAAATTCACTTCCTATGAGACAATGTATTTTGAATAATATGAGTAAAAATATCACATGGATGACCTAGAGTTGGTTGCAGTGATATTTCTATTGATGATCTGGAGACATTATCTCTATTGGGAGAAGTTCAAAATACGTAAAGATCACATGATCTTAAAATATATATTCAAAAATAAGGATATTAACATGTACCGATGAATATGGTTAGAGTTGATCAAGTACTATGACTCCTTAATCCATTAACATCTTAAGAAAGAAAAAAAGTTGCTAATACTCTAATTCGAAAGGATTCAATAATTTTATCAATGATGAGAATTGAGAAAGGGCCTAATATTCTTATACTTTCAAAGTATGGATATAAGAATTGTAATAATACATTCAACCTACCTTTCTTAATAACGACTCAACCATCAATTATTCCAAGGATCAAGGAGGCCTATAAAGATGATGACGCTTTATAGAAAATGGTAATGAATATTCCAATATCAAATTTGATGAAGATGGATTTATGAGTTTTGGAACCCAGGTATCTGCCCCATCAAAACCAGAGTTAATGAGGGATCTTCTGGATGTTTCTCATAGACCATCCTTATCTATTCATCTGGGAATAACAAAGATGTATAGAGATCTGAAGAAAAGATTTTGGTGGGTTAACATGATGAGGGAGATTGCATAATTTATGTCTTGATGCTTGGTTTTACAATAGGCAAAGGATTAATAATATTAGTATAAGGGTATGATGAAACCATTCACCATAATAGTATGAAAATTTGAAAACATAACCATATATTTTACTGTAGGACACACTAGAACTCAAAAAGGAAATAATGCCATCTTGGTTGTATTCGATCACCTCACAAAGTCAACATATTTCATTACTATCAAAGAGTATTTCTCTCTTGATGAACTTTATATGATATATTTATGGGAAGTGTTAAGATTTCATTTAGTGACACACTCTATTATATCAAATTGAGATATGAGGTTTACTTCAAGGTTCGGTAGAATCCTTTAGAAATAATTGGATACTGAACTCACATTACTAGAAATGTGGCCTTTAAAAATGCTAGAATATTCCTTTATCATTGATATAAAATAATTGACTATAATAGCACGGTTAAAAAGTACATGTTTTTTATCAATTCTAGAAAAGAACAGATAAAGGGGTGGTTTATCAAAGATTTTAAAAGCACTGATCAAAGACACCATTTATCAGCGCATTTATTAGTGCTGATAAAGGGGAATACTATGGTGCAATGTTACAAAAACTGTAGCACCCGAAATAAGGCATACTATATTGTGTTGTAATAGCACACTATAGCACTAGAACCAATCCTGGAAATTAACAAAATCAGACACAAATATAGAATTTAAATGTAAGAAAATTTTCTACTCAAACACACAAAAATGGACAATATTATAGAGAAAACTAATGCACCTATATATAAGAACAAGACACCCTTTCTTGAGCTAAATAACACACCAATATAAGAAATAAAATCTAATGTTAGTAATAATATAAATAAGAAAATTAAATATAAAGTGTTAATTTTAAACTAAACATTGATTCAAACTAGGAACTCAGTGTATTGGATTTCCTTGCAGTTGATTTTTCACACATCTTATTCAATTTTTTGTTCATATTTAAGAATTATCTCCACAAAAATTAACTAAATAAATATAATATAAAACTGATAAGTTAATTAAGTAAAAGAATATAAAATGATGATAAAAAAATCTTGGCCAGTTTGCTCAGTTTTGGCGATGTGATATGTGTTTTAAACTAAAATGACACTTATATGTGGAAAAGACACACTTGGAGTCATACTGGTCACACTGTGTGTCAGATTGAGATCTGGATGGTTCCCACACATCCTAAATTACTTATTTATCATTTTACTAAAGTTTAAAAACAATCCGACTGTGTTTCCTCAGTTTTGAGTACACAACTTGTGTGTTTTTGACTGAAATGTCAATTTAATCTAGAGACACACACATTGAGTCATATAGGTCTCATTTTGTGTGAGTTTGATCTAATACCGGTTCCAACATTTCAAAAACAATAATTAATTGTTTTACTAAATTAACAAGACAATACAAGTGTGTTTTCTTGGATTTTATTGTGTGACACCTTTTGTATTAAATTGTCAATTTCAAACTGGTAACGAAAAATTTGATTCATTTCTGGCACATCATGTATCAGAATAAGGTGATGATTATTCCTACCCATCGAAAATGAATTATGTATCATTTTTGTAAAGTAAAAAAACAATACATACGCATTTTCTCGATTTTGAGTATGTCAGTTGTCTTTTTTACTAAAATTAATCTCGATTTTGAATAAAAAGACACACTTGGAACCATATGAGCCAGACCGTGTATCCTATTGAGGTGCAGATGATTTTTAAACATACTAAATGACTAATGTATTTTTTTTACTAAAGTATCATAACTTTATGAAGGCTTTTCCTTGATTTTGAGTATGTATCTTTTTTCGACTAAAATGTCATTTAAAATTAGAACCATGCAATTTGAGTCATACAGGATGTATCGTGTGTGGTTTTAACTTGAGACTAATTCCTACATGTCACAAATAAATTATGAATTATTTTTATAAATTATTAATTCAATTGAAGCGTTTTTTCTTGGTTTTTAGTGAGTGACACACTTTTTTATGAAAATGTCAATTTTTAATTGATAATGGACACTTTGAGTCATACCTCAAACAACATGTATTTTATTGAGGTTTGGATGATACCTACACATCAAAAATGACTTATGGATTGTTTTTATAAAGTAACCAAATAATAAGAATGAGTTTTCTTGGTTTTGAGTATTTTAGTTATATTTTATTAAAATTAATGTCAATTTTGAATAAAAATACGCAGAGAGAGTCACACCGGTCACTCCTTACATCAGATATAGGTGAGGATAATTCCTAATCATCCCAAATGACTTATGTATTAATTTTTCCTAAGGTATAAAAACAATATGAATTATTTTCTTCATTTTTTGAGTATTCCAATTATTTTTTTTACTAAAATGTCATTTTAAAATGGAAATACAGACTTTGAGTCAAACATGTTGCATTTTGCATGTGTTTTATATGAGATTGATTCCTACATGTTAAAAATTAATTATTAATCACTTTCCGAAATTATAAAGAAAATTCAAGAGTTTTTTATATGTTTTCAGTGAGTGAAACTTTTTTTAAAATATCAATTTTAAATTGATACCGGATACTTTGAGTCATATCGGGAACATCATCAATCAGATTTAGGTTAGGCTGATTTCTACAATATCAGAAATGGCATATGGATTATTTCCCTAAATTACCAAAACACTAAGAATGTGTTTTATGAATTTTGGGTATGTTAGTTGCCTTTTAAACTAAAATTAATGTTAATTTTGAACAAAAAGATTCACTTGGATTCATACCAGTCACACCAAGTGTTGGATTGAGGTGCGACTAATTCTTAAATTTCCCAATTGACTTACGGATCAATTTCTTAAATTATCAAAATAATATAAATTGGTTTCCTCTATTTTGGGTAAGACACTTGTGTTTATTTATTAAAAATTCATTTTAAACTGGAAACACACACTTTGAGTCATACAAGTCGCATCATGTGTGGGTTTGACATGAGACTGATTCCTACACATCAAAAATCCATTATGAACTTATTTCCTAAATTATCATGAAAAATGGAGTGAGTTTTCTTCTTCTTTTTTGAGTGACACTTTTTTGTATTAAAATTTAAATTTTAAATTAATAACTAACACTTTCAGTAATATCAGGCACATATTATATCAGATTAATGTGATTATGATTCCTACACATCATAAATTACTTGTGAGAGGTTTTGAGTATGTCAGTTTTATTTTTTACTAAAATTTATGTCAATTTTAAAACAATATTAAGGAATTTTTTGGTAGATGATAAACTTTAACATAACATCCTTATTATTTTTTCATAAAAATTGGAATATCTATATTATCATTTTTTATAGAGAATGATGATTTTTTTTTTTAATGATCTTATTAACATAGATCATTTCACATAATTAATGTTTACATGAATAATTAATGCTTCTTGTATGGATTTCATAAGAATTTTTGATGTTATATCATACATATAATTGATGATAGAATAGCCTAAATAATTCCACCACCCACTAATGTGAAAAAACTGTATTGTTTTTTTATGAAATTTAGTGATTTGATCAATGAAATTTTGTATTTCTTTATTTTTTAGAGGTTTTGGATCATGAAACTATATTGTTATTCAAGGGGGTGTTCATCTGGATTTTTGGTTCATAAAGATTTCATTTAAAGTTGGTTTTTCATTTTTGGGGATTTCCTTATAAGGTGGTTTCTTTTCATTTGATGTCATATTTTCTTGGACACCAGCCCTCATTGATGACCACGGTCTCTAAAAGATAGTTGTCCTCCAAAAGTTATCTCATAAACCATATGTATTCGGTGGTTTATTACCCATATATTTATTCAAATATATATGTGGGGTTATATACCTATTTGATTATTGGATTAGTATTTTATAAATATCATGTGTCTATTGGATCTACTACTAATACCCTTTCTTTTTAGTGTAGATAATTCATGGAAAAGTAATGACATCTATTTTATTGTTATTGTTTAGTTTGTTCTTGGTGAGGGATTTCATTAACACTTTTGTAATATTTGATACTAATTGTAATTTTTTAATAGAGATTATATCCTATGATAATTATTTTGAAAAAAATAAGCGGTGTTTGTTTTTTTAGAAAACAATTTCTCTAATTAAATTCCTATATAAAACCACTTAAACAAGTGGTGAAAACCATTTTTTCCAAAATCCACCTGAAAAAATATCACAATGGATCTTAAATTAAGTGAAAAGTGTTGTGTGTGATTTTCAACAATTTTTTCTCAAAACAAATCTTGGTATTATACTCATTCTACTCAATTTTTCAACAATTTAATTTTTTCCAATCCAAAACATAATCTCCCCCTCTACCTCAGTCTCCACCTAGGTCTCCACCTCTACCACCTCCTCCACCTTGGTCTCCAACTCCAACTCTACCTCTTCCTCAAACTCCACTTATTAAATTTCCCAAAAAATTAATTTTTTGTTGGTAATCAAATCTAAATAAATTTATTCCCTCAATTATGCTTCTCCTTGAGAAATAGATCAAGAATAATATATAAGCCTTAGGACACTAATGTTTCATAACCCAAATATAATTATAAGGTTATACCTCACACTAGATCACCAAACTAGTACATAATCACCTAATGTTTATGACGGCATACATTCTAACAACATGTACACTTCCCACTCATCTCTGAGAAAATTTATTTCTTCTTTTGAGTACGACGATTTTCTGCAATCTTGATAGTACTGTTGAAATATAGAAAAACAAATGATTATGAAGTATATTTTATTATGTTTTAATTACCTCTAGAAATTACATGTTTGGGGGTGATGGTCTTTTAATTATTTATGATTTCTCTCATAAATAGTTTAAGAAAAACATTCATAATGAATTATATTATCTTGCTTCATAAACTACCGAAACATTTTCCAAAATTAGTAAATTTTTTGGAATTGTTTTGATAGTTAAATATTTATATATATACCCTAATTTGTTCCCTTTTTTGTAATCTATAGGCTTTATCTCTTCATATTTCAACTTCATTCCATGATTTAGACTATATTTAGTGACCGACCTATAATAAAAATATTATTATTAAAACATAGAATAAAACATAGAATTCAAATTTTATCTATAAGATATCAATTGCAGTGTATAAAAATTTTGAAATACAAATAATGTGTGGTCGGTTTGTTGGATATACATGCATTGGATCCAAAATATAAATATTTGGGATATCAAAATTTATTGTTATCACCATATAGTGTAGCCTAAAAAAACAAAAAAAAAGTAATTTAGATGTTAAAAATAAATTTTATGTGATTTGAGTCTAGAGTTTGACCTATGAATTGTAGTCATTAAATAGATTCTATCATCAAATGTTTTTTGATCAAACTCTAAGAGTGTGTCATATTATTTTCATATAGAATGTAAGAAATATTTTCATCTTCAAATGGGATATCTTCATGATGTTGTAATGATAATAAATATTTCTATATTATTTGTTGGGAGAAGGTACTCTCAGAATGTTGTTTTCATTTCATGGTCGATTCACTAGATTTTATTGATATGAACTTCTGTTTCCCTACCTCTTTGTCTATATGTAATATCATACCTCACTTCAGACATTCTATCATCAACTGTTATAGGTTTTTCATATGATTTTTTAAGTACATACCTCAAGTATCTTTATAAGATTAGATGATAACTCTATAATAGATCAAATAACAACCTTGACCATTGTATTATCTAAATCATCTAGTGGAACATGAAACTTAGTACTCATATCATGAGATACCTCAATCCCTACCCTCATGTGATCTTTTTTGAGATCATTATGGTGTATCTTATCTTTTGGGATACTATACACTGTACCAACCACAACAAAGCGGTGCATGGGTATTGAGAGATACAAATAACATAAAATTGTACCCTACATAATTTTTGTAATATAATGTTATCACAAGTCGTTTAATTAAAATTTAGGATAAAGAGTAATGAAAAAATTAATTACCCCAGGTAAGGTATGATATTGGGGGAATTACAAGACTCAAATCTAGTGGGATCATTTTGTTCATGTGTAGATCTTTGTTCCACCACCAGTTCCCTTTGATCCTTTCTCATAAATTGGTCTACCAAACTAAACTGAAGAATAATATCTTGTAGTGATTCCATTTTTATTTAAAATCATTTGACTATATTATATATATTTTCATATGGGTTTATCTTGTCAAAATATGTTTTATGAGAGACTACAAAACCAAGTCCTCTAATGCTACCACATTGTTTTGGGTGCTTCAAAGCAATTGAACATAGATTTTCGTCAAGTACGGTCACAACCAATTCTTATGTCTAAACAATATGATAAATGAAAATAAATATATATTTTTATATAATTATTTTTTAAATCATAACTAATTACAATTATGACATAATTACACAAGTTTCCCATAATTGTTTGGTTTTTACTCAACTATTGTACCCTCTTTATTCACACGATCCTACTTTCATAGAACATGATGTGTAATAATAGTGGATTTAGATTTTGATCCATAAATATTAATATAAACAAAGGAACGTATTTTTATTCATATCACATAATTAAAATTTTGTTATTGAGTTGAAATACAAAACAATTTCTACTCTAATTATGTTCACCACATCCTTACTTTACAATAGGGGTATATTGGTTTTATTTCACGTTATTTATTTTCATCACTCATTTTATGTTTCATAAATTAATAGTTTGGAATCAATTTATAAGAAAAAAATAATGTATATAATATATTATCAACTATAATTCACTTGAAATGATTTATCATTACAACGATTGATGAAAGAGGTCCATGCTTCTTTCTTTTTAATATGTTCATAACTAACTAGTGGGTAGGGATTTACTTTCTCCTTAGAATTCGTAAGATGTAACTTCATAATAAGAGTCTAGAAGACTCTATGGTCTTTTCAAGTGGCCATTAATTCAATTTTTATGACAGTATTGTAAAACAAACAAACTCTGTAAGGAATAAACAAAATTTAATAAAGAATTAATAATATAATTTTTCAGTAACACAGAGAATGTATATATTAACATCACAATTATATCTTTCCAAATTATTTCCTCCATTATAGGTTTGTTGTGGCACCATGATTTAATATGAATCATCATATTCATTATCTTTATTACACTAGATAACTAATAAACATTGAATCGTTTCGGTCAACAGGTTGGCCACATTGATTCTAACCAACCTCTAATTTTATACCATAATTTCTTGCCTTTATAATTTTATTCAATGTTTTGATGCAACATCATTGTTTTTTCATCAAAATTTTATTGATACCATAATAATTGTTTAGTATAATAATAAAAAATATATTCTTCTTTAGGATTGGAAACATCATCATGTGTAGAAGACATTGTTTTCATGAGTAGTTAAACATTTAATTTATCTTGAATAACAATAATGTAAAAATAGATAAAGTATTTGAGAAGCATCTCATGCATGCTCTATTGAATACATTATGAACTATTTAAATCCATATTCATAATATCTTTTCAAAGGTTTTGTGAATATCCATTTTGAAGAATATGGTCAACTGAATTTAATAAAATAATTACCCCCACTATGGTAGGTGTTATCCTATGAATTCATGAAATGGTGAAAGTAATAAGAAACTTTCATCCTCGTCAACTTCATCCACTAAACAGTTACTACTGCTTTTTGTTTCTAGATACTCATCCCCCATCACTTGTGGGCATCCGCATATGTTTCTTGAACTACTAAAACCATAATTCATCTGACACCTAGTACTAGTGGTCATTTTATATGACTACTACTCAATGTATTTCAAACAACATAAAAGATATAGGGGATGAGTCTCGAGAAACAAAATACAGTAATAAATGTCTGGGAGATGAATCCGTTGAGGATGATAGTTATTGCATTAAATCTTTTTAAATTACTACATCCTAATTTGAAATTTCAAATCTCATCTATAAATGATAAAAGGTCCATGACACTACCTTGAGAACATCAACTCATCCCCACTAAGCTACAAAAACTCTAATCTATGTTACTACTCCTTTTACCTCACATGTATCTCAAATTTAAGATCTCTATATCCAATTAGCTTCATGTATAGTGTGTAAGTATATAAACAAGCAACTAAATACTAATAAGTCCCCTAAAATATACAACGGATATATTTGAGTATATGTTAAATGAAATAACACTCAAAATACACATGTAAGTATTGTAATTTTACACAAACTAGGAAACCATTATAACTAAATGTACCAACTTCATTTCGTATCGATGAATAATAAGAATCATACCATATGAATATATCATGGTTGGTCCCTAACATCCGAATAATTTCACTACTAATATATTAATATTTGAATCACAGGATGACAAAAAATTATTTATCTCTATCTAGAAATAACCACATCCCAGGTACCATAAGATTCAAACTTAGAACCCTTTCATCCAAGACTATCCCTCGGGGATCACCATCAGATGTACTTATTTTATCCAAATCATGAAATTTTTATTACATATCCATTTTTTAGAATGTGCATTTAAAATATGGGGAAGCATTAACATAATTGGTTCCATAAGGAAAGAACCACACAATGGGTTCCATAATACATTAGTTAAACCTAACTTATGAAAAGACATAAAGAAGAACAAAAAGCAATACAAATTTCACATCACCCTCACCGTAGCCCTTGATGAATCAATAACATGTCCATAATAACTCACATTATAAAATAAAATACATATCCCTCATATAAAACCTAGCACTTATTATTATTTAATAATATGTTTATCCCATGTATACTCTAAACTCATTCATATTAAAAAATAACCAAAATGAACATGGAATTGTGGATTCTAACATATTATATTTCAAAAATGAAGGAATGAACATTCAAATCCAAATTGACATAAATTCTGATCCCCTTAATCAGTACAATTGGATATTCCCTTATCCATTCATTTTTTAATCATTATTTTTTCTCCCCAAACATAGCTTAAATTCTAGATTCTATTACCCTTTCTAGAAACCCTATTAATCAGAATATAGGTTCACATTATTTATACTCATAGTCATTTACCTCCACTAATAAGAATTTACTATTTGACACTTCCTCTAAAATGTTTCTTTTTTAGAATTTCCTTTCTAGAAAATATTTTCAATATGATTGAATTTATTTAGAAGTATTTTCTTTTCAATAGTGATTTTTAAGTAATAATGAATCGTGTTTCCTTTTTAGAATGTTTTAAGAAATGTTTCACTATAATTGGATTATTTGATGAAAAAAAATTCTGAAGAAAATGTATTCAAATTAGTTGTTGATCAGAAGGTTAGATCGTATTTTTTTCTGTGGAATATTAATTTTTTTATTTATTTTATAAAATTTTACCATTTTATATTACTTCTATTGGGAAAAGGGGAGAATTCTCTACCGAATAACTCAACTAGAAACACAACATGATAGAAAATATGAATTGGAGTTAGAAATTGAGGGGTTAAATGGGACATTAAAATTCATCAAGTATGTAGAAGATAAAGGTAATGTGGAATTTATGAAAAATATGGAGGGAATCCTATAGCTGTTTAGAAGAAAATATAGAATCTCTTAATGGCCTAGAATCAATGAACCAAACATGTGATGGATTTATATTGTGTAGGTCTTATGGGATTTAAAAACATGTGGTGGTATTATTGTGAGGTTAGTGGGAGAGCATGAAAACTAGGAATTTCTACAAGCTTCCAAGAGAAATTATCCTGAAGATTAATCCAAAATCCAGGCAAGAGATCTCTTTTCATTGTGGGTGGAATGCCTTCAACATTCATATTGTAAGTCATTTAAATTTATCAAGGTTTACGGGGAAGATAATCAAAAGGTTTTTTTGGCGTGTTTGTTTCACAAAAAATGTGCAGCACAAGTATTTTTAGGAGGTCCCCAATCATAGGAATATTCTCATCCAAGTATGCTTAACATTGGAGTTCTAATAGGATCCAATGTGGATAAACCCAAATTAAAAGTAATTTTTTATTAAGTATTTTCAAAATTAACTGAGTGAGTCACATAAGAAAATTCATATCAAGAAACCAAAAAAATACATTTAGTGTGTTTTGATTAATTTTTAGGTGTCAATTTTAGTGTTCTCATGAAGTAGTAAATGAAAATGATGAAAGGCTGAAAGAGTTTATGAATGGATTGGGATATGCGATATTTAAATTTGTGGCTATGACTTTGATATATACTAATGAATACAATCTAAGTGGTAGGTATGTCATCAAGGAACTTTGGAACAACAATGATGGGACGAATGCTAGTTTATAAAAGGGATTCAAATCCATCATCAAGATATGGAAGGAAATAAATCTCCATAGGATGGATTAAATAAAGGTATTAAAGGTTAGTTGTACATGAGAATTGAAGTATTATATCTTTGTTTAATCTAGTAACAATTTTCTTGCAACACACTTGAAAATGTTGACTTTTATGCCTAAAGTGTATTGTATTGTATATCTATCTTACCAAAATGAATCTTTATTTACTCAATTTTATTTTTGAAACCCATGGTCTATTGTAGCATTAACAATGATTAATAATTATTAATCCATAATCATAATCAAATAATAATATCAAAAAACACATTATTGTTACTATCATAGTAAAGGTTGTATGACCTCCATCAAAAATATAATTTTAACAACAAGAGAGGAGAGAGGAGATGTGATGTAGGGTTCATCATGGTTAAGAAAAGGACATAAACAGAAACCGAAAAACCCAAATAATCAAACTATGAAGGAGGAAAATGAGAAAATTTCCTACCATGTATTCTAGCATTGATTCTTTCGAGATAACGTAGTGGAGTAGTGCTGAGACAAGGGGATTACAACAATTTATTGAGAATATTTATTTATAATAATTATAAATATATATTTATAAATATAGTAAATATACATTTATAAATACATTAATTTATAAATATTTATTTTCAAATATATTTTTAACATAATTAATGAATGTATAATCTTAAATACATGTATTTTAAAAATGGGTGAAATTGAATAATTAAAAATGCGTACACTTTAAAAATAATGAAAAATGGATAAATTTTGTTAAATAAATATAAATTATTCCAAAAAATATGGATATATATATATATATATTGATGTAAAGATGAATATATATTAAAAGTAATAAAACATAGTGAATAAATATATATAAATAAATAATTGAAAATGATTAAATTCAAAAATAAAAAATAAACTACAAAATAAAAAATAAAAATAATAAAAATGAATTAATGCCACATAAATATAGTAATATTAAAAAATAAATAAATTATATTGATATTTTAAAAACATAATATATTAAATGTATCATGCAATAATGAAATTCTAAAATACACTAAAATTTGAATAAATTACATATATTTTAGGTGTTTGTGTTTCTATATAAGATTTCATTAATTGTGTAAATAATTTTAAGAGTATATTGTATATAAAAATGCCTTAATTACATATATATTTGTGTGTGAAGTCAATGTAACAAATTTTAGATATATATTAAATTGAAAAATAAAAAAAAAATAAAAAATGATTAAAACTTCAATATGTTTCTAATTATAACATTTTACCTATTTTCTATATATTTATATTTATTTTTTATTATTTATTATTTATTACTATTTATAATTAATATATATATGTATTATCGTTATTAATTTTTATTAATAACTATTTATTTAATATGTTTTTATTTAATTTTGTAATTTATTCATTTTTATTTTTTGTTTGGTTATTACAATTTATTATTTTTCAAATTTAATTATTATAATTTATTAGATTTATATATCTATACTTAATATATATTATTTATTAATATTTATAAGATATATATATATGTGTGTATATTAAATTTATTTATTTTTATGAATAATTATTTAATTAATAAAATGTTTAATATTTTTCTTAATTTACTCTTTTTTAATTTTTATTTGTTAATTTCATTTTATTCATTTTACATATATACATATTTAATATACACTATTTATTAATTTTCATTATTTATAGATATTTATATTCAATTTATCCATTTTTTCAATAATTATTTAATTAATAAAATTGTTAATATTTTTTAAATGTTTATTTGTTTAATCATTTCATTTTATTCTAGACCTTTATCAGTTGTAAAAAATCACTTATAACGTTTACCCTTTATCGGTGCTAAAAATATAAAACTAATAAATAGTTCCTTTTATTAGTGCTATATAAAAATGCTCATAAATGATATCATTTATCAGCACTAAAAAAGCACTAATAAAGGGTTCCTTTTATCAACAATTTTTTTAGCACTGACAAAAGGTAAACATTATCAGCACTCTTTTTAGCACCGATAATGGTGACCTTTTTCAGTTCTTTTTAAAAGCACTGGTAAAAGGTATCCTTTATCAGCGCTCTTTTTAGCACCGATAAAGGTAACCTTTATCAATTATTTTTCCCAGCACTGATAAAGGCCAATGTTGTTAAAGGTTTATTTTTTAGTACTGTCAGTTTTGGTAGTACTTATCACCCTGATAAATATGGTCAATCTGAGTGCACCATCCAAAATCTAGAGGATATGTTGAGATCTTATTCATTATATTTCAAAGTATGTTTGGATCAAAACCTTCCCCAATTAGAGTTCTCATATAACAAAATCATCTAATATATCATTCACATGGAACCTTATGAGTATCTATATGGGAAGAGGTGTCAAACTTTGACATGTTGTAATGAAATTAGAGAGTGGGAGCTAATGAGACCTGATCTTTTCCAAGAGATGATAGATAAGGTTCAAACCATTCAACATCATATGAAATCCAAAAAATGTCTATGAAAAATATATACAGAAACTCGTCGTAAGTCATGGTGTTTGATGTCAGAGATAAGGTGTTCCTATATATATCACCATGGAAGAAATTCATGATTTTTGGGTAGAATGGAATATTTAGTCAAAGATATGTTGGTCCCATTAATATCATTGATCGAATCATAGAGGTGGCCTATCAACTAGCACACCTGCCTAACCAATCTCAAGCACTTGATGTGTTCCGTGTATCCCTCTAGAGAAAGTACATACCAGAACCATAACATGTAATGAATTTAGAAGTGATACTATTGGGGAAATATCTTTTATATAAGTATTAACAAATTAATATCTTATATTTTAGAGACAAACTTTTATGAAACAATACAACTTCCTGGTCAAAGTGCTGTAGCGAAATCAAAAGTTTGAGGAAGAAACATGGGAACCAAAAGAGCTGATGAATCAGAATAACCCTCAATATTTTCACCTTATTATGTAATATAACATTTATAATGTAAAAAGGTAAGGGGGGAGAATTTTCTACTCTAGGTATTTAAAAGAGAAAACTATGTTGGATAGTGCACGTCACATTAAACACTGAAACCAAATGAACAATGATTATTTAAATATGATAATTATAACCTTGCTATTAAATTTTCATGTATAAATAAGTTTAAATAATTTATAAAATATATATAAATTTTCTACTCAATTTATAAATTATTAGGAAATAGGTGCTCAATTTTTAATAAAGACACCTATTCTCTAAAAAATATGTTTTATTCAAAAATAATTTTTATTCATTATTGTGACAAAATATTATAATATTTTTATAGAAATTTTAAAAAAATTAATTTCTAAAATTATTATAATTATTTAAATATTTATATCTCTATTAACATAGGGTAAAATTTTGGGACTTTTTAGAAAATATTTATTTTCCAATGAAAAGTGAAAAAAACTATTTTTTGCTAAAACTTTCATTTATTTTTAATAAATTAGTTAATATAAAATTAAGATTTTTATTTTCATATTATTTTAGATTTACACATTAATTATTTATTTATATTTCATCCAACTAATTACATTTAATCCATCTTTACACTATATTTTATTATAAGTTTTTTATGCTTTAAAACACATTTTTCTAAAAACTTTTTTAAAGGGTATAATGTTTCACCATTTATACTAATTAAACTAACCAATAATTAAGAATTAATTAAATGAAATATATAGTATATATATATATAAATTAATTTAAACCCATTTTGTTGTTATTATGTTTCATATGATTATTATAATATCATCCAATGCTTGCAAAATGATTTTTTTTTGAAAAATCATGTTTTTTGAAACATATGTGGGTATAATTTTAAAATAAATTCAACCATGTAGGTAAATTTACTTTCTATCTAATTGATTAAATGGTTTTTATCAATATAATTAATATTAAATAAAAAGGTAAATTTATTTTTTGTTCATAATGAATAAAAAACATTAAAAATATGTTACAACGATTAATATTAAAACTAGTTTACCAGGTGTAAAATACAGAGGTAAATGGTAAAAAATGTTTAAAACATGTTTATTTTAAATGTGTGAATTTTGGATCAGACTTATCTCTTCTCCAGTCCTTTATTTTTTAATTTTTGAGTCACTTGACTTGAGTGTGACTTCTCTTTATTGAATAGTTTTCAGTATTTACAATAATTTGACTCCTCCTCCTCCAATGGCCCGAAGGCCTTTATTTTTTATTGATTTTTGATAATCCTCCTTTTAAGGGAACCCCCTATCCTCTCATTTACACACATAAAAAACCCATTGGTTCTTCTAAAACCTCTCTAAATTCTTTACTCACTTCCCTTACCATGTCTTGGAGTCCTTAATTAGATCATAAATTCAATCTATAGAGGCTTTACGTAGAATCCTAAATAGGTGGTCTGGAGAAGAAAAAGATAAAGAACACATGTGACGAATAAGGGTCAATGTAAGGTATCTCTCTAAACAACCCTTTCCTCTGGGTTATGACAATTCACTCTAAAATTACTTTATCTTTCTCATTAATTTTATGGAATTATTCTAAACTCTCTATTTATTTCCATCAAAGGTACAACTAGATTTCTTTTCCTTCCTTTGATGTGGTAAAATAGGCCTTATACTATAATGTCTTGATTATAAAATTTCCTTTGATTATGGTATTAGGATCTATTATGAAACCTATTTTTATTCAATGAGTAAATATAATGTTATGACTTATGATTTATTCCCATTATTTATCACACATAAATCATGAACATGTAATTATGGGTGAACCAAAATAGTGTTCTAACGAATTGGGTAAATAATTTGTCTTATGAGACATCATGTATGGGATTATAGAGAAAATTTAATATTTTATGGGACTTTTCCCACCATGTCAAATTGTATAGTATGTTATCTTTGACTCGTGTTTATGTATTTTTTGTGTACTTTCCATATTTCCTATATTACCATTATCATATAATACAATGTTCATTATGTTACTTTTCCATGTGATTACTCATGAGTATTATATTTTATGATATCATGTTATACCATTGACTCAAAGGTTATTCTTCGTTATCATATTTATTCCCTTATTAGAATTTTTAGATCACCAAATTTATCTCTATGCTATCGTAGTTATCCCAATATTTTTAGGATCTCATTATGGAGAAAAATATTAGTTTTATTTTAGTCTCACTTTGACGTATTACAAAACTAGTTTTACAAAGACACTAGGCCTCATGATATTTGGGGTTGTATTTTTTTGATATTTTTTCATAAAAATAATGTAATAATATTTTTAAAATGAATGGGATGGTATAGTTATATTATTTTAATTAAATTTTTTTGAAGAACATTTTTGTATTGAGTTAAATTAATAAATAATTTAAGTATGTAATTGGGATAATGGGTTTGAGTATATTAGACCATAGGAATATATGAATGTTGACATTAGTGCATAATTTATGAAAAGTATGAGTATGTTGGACCATGGAAATTGTGATATTATTTAATGGTTAAAGATGTTGGATATGATAGTTCCAATCCATGGGTAAGGATGTTGGACATACTACTATTTATCCTTGATATAGGATATATAGACATGACATTTGACATAATTGACATTATATAATGAACATAACACTCCTTATTCTTCGATAACATGACAATATGATGATCTGGTTATTGAGACCCTTAAATATTAAATTGGTATATGGTTCAATGTGATTTGGTTCCAAATAATAGAAATGGTAAAAAATTACTTATTTTTCATTAGTTTATTTAACCCTGTGATTGATAACTATTATTGAGAAACATGTTTCATTTATTTCCCAATTTATTAGTTCCTTCATACTTCTATATAGATTGTTATTATTATTCAAATGGATATTTCATTAGACAGTATTGGAGGTAGAATAATGATTTATACACACACCCTGCTCGGTTCACCAATGTTACTCAAGGAGACATCATGGTTGTAGTTTAGGAGAAGGGGAAAACCTAATGCTAGATGGATTAGTTAGGATTGAGATGTAGAATAGATGAGGAAACCAGAATTGATATCAAGACCCAATATGGGGATTTCATCAAATATTTATTTTTGAGTCTTCCTTTGGCATATAAAACTAGTATGGCATGACATATTTATAATATTTGGTTTGTGGGATTTTCCATGTTTGAGGATTTGGTTATTTAATATGTGGTTCTTGGTTATGGTTCATTATTGATAATTATTATTATTCATTATAATTTTTGTGTTTTCTTACTCAATTAAAGAGGGTATAGTCACACCCACTTTCCTCATTAGAATCTCGTTGCTAGTTAGAAGCCTCTAACATAGAAGTAGGTACACCCGAGTTCATGTGGTGAACTGGTTTAATAGCACTCATGCTAGGATGTTACAATACAATCCACTTCCGAGTTCATATTCATTTTAGTAGTCTATATTCTCACAGTTACTTTTTTTAGTGTGTTATATTCATTAGTTATTTAAACTAATTAAATCTCATTATTTAATATAATAAAAGGGGGAATATTATATAATATAAAAAATTATCAAAATTTGAACTCAACATACTAATCTACTAATTTGAATCATTGAATTCATCAAAAAATATAAAATTTTCTCTTTAAATTTTATGTGTTTTGTGATAATCAAAAAGGGGGATATTATTTGACATAAAAATATTATATCAATATATTCCCATAATATCCTTCATTTTGATGATAAAAAAAATTGTTTTATTTTCCTAGAAAGTTTACTTTGAGTGATTTTCTGGTTACTAACTAATGTTTTGTTATGGTATGTTTATTTTTGGACTTTTTATTTCATAATAGTTAAAAACTATCTTGAATAAATTACCTAAGTATTATTCCTTATGAAAAATCCATTTTGATTATTACATAGAGGAAAATGATACTTATGAAAAAACTCTTTATTCTTATGTAAAAAAGTGATGATCACACAAAAAAATTGATGCTTAAATAGATCAAAGTATTTACTATTTGGATAGTTTATGTTTACACCAGTTCAAAATGATTTTCATGTAGATCAAAATTCATCCTTATGTTTTCGAGGATGATTATTAACAAAAATATAGAATAAACCTTATGAGGATAATCCATACAAAGTTTATTCTTACATAGAAGATCATCCTTAAAAGATTATCCTTATAGAGTTGATGCATACATAAAAGATAAATTATACAAAGAATAACCCTTGTGGTTTTGAGGGCCCTTATAAAGTCAGTCCTTTACAAAAGCATTTGAACATAATTTTCATTATATTTACTACCATTTCTAATTTAAGGATAAATTTAATCATACTTTAATTTTTCAGAGTCTAGGTTTTTTAAATAATGAATGAGTTCTATTTTTGAAGATTCTATTTTAGAGAAAGAGTAAATTCTCTAATTGTCAATTCAATATTAATTTTTGAGAAGTTTAAATACTACATTGAACTAAAAATTTTAATCAAGACATTTATTTATTTAAACCAAATAGTTTGAAAAAATAAAGAGGGAATTGATTTGTGAAGACTGTTACTGTGGCACCCACATGTCACTATAGAATTTAATATGAGTATCTTATCTTGATCCACCTTGAGTTCCAGAAGTTTTCAAATTTATAATTCGGACTTTTGGAGGTTTTCTACGTGTTTCATGGTTTACCCTCACAATTAATGGTAACTATGTTACATCGATGTGGATGATGCTATCATAGAGACAATGCAGTTTGGAATGGTTTCTATATGGTTCTGCAAACCGTATAGATATTCTCATGAACCTTGCCACTTTTTTGTGTATTGAAGTACTCCCAAAAATTTAGCACATGGTTTCAAAAACCATGAATCAAAACAATGTTTTCTACACCAGATCACTTAAAAATTTATTTTTAACAACATAGTAGTTTCAAATTAAGAAGGATTCACCCCTATCTTCTCTCGTATAATTCAGATTACTCTTGGGAACCAAAGAGGTTCTCCAAACATCCTTATCCTTTGATTATTGGATATTATTTGGTGTTTTCCAAGTATTTCCAAAGTAAATCACTCCTCCCTTATCCTTTATTATTTTTCCTTTTATCATTTCTAGGTTTTATCCTTCTTCTAAAACCCTAATCCACTATGTAAGTTATGAATTGAGTTTGGGATGGTTCTAACCTAGGGTTTTGGTCTCTTATGGTCTGTAAATTATGTATTTTTTTCTATTCAGGTGGTATCTATCAAGGGAAACATGCTTCATCTTGGTTTTTCCCTCTTCCAAGTATTTGTTCATATGCAATTGTTTAATTTTAAAATTCAAAGTGTAATTGAGATTTATAAATATTTTTTTACTAAAAGTATGGATATATATGGTATATATATTGTGTTTCAAATATGATTCCATGAATTTTGAGCTTTTCATAAAGTATTTATTTTTTTTAATTCCATGTTTTTAAATTTTAAAATGCATATTTAAACATTTATAGAATTTTTGAAATGTCTATGAGGTTTTTTATAATTTTTTTATGGATTGTATCGGATTTTAGTATTCTCTTTGTTTTCAAAGAGTGTAAATGTGGTTTTAATGATAGAATTATTTTAGAATGAGTTCTTAACCTCAAAATTATTTAAAAATTGGCTATTTGATGAATTTTAAATGTTTATTAAAATTATTTTGTTGTGATTCCCCTTGTAAAAAAATCCATTATGGCTCTATAAAATGTGTTTCATGGAATTTGATGCACTTTGGCATTATTTTGTATTTCAAAGGAGGAAACTCGTGTTTTAAATGGTGGATTTGAAAAGAAAAAGGTATATGGGGATTTAATGTAATTAAAAATTATTTTTGAAGTGGTATTTTGGTAAATGGAAAGATCTTGAAATTATGATCCATGTTTTATGAAAAAGGCTTGGTTGAAACCTTATAAATAGTATTTTTTTTAAACTTATGAGACCAATATAATCACCCCTTGATTTATTTTTCCCCTTTTATGGGTTATTTATCCCTATCTGTATCTTTATTAACTATTTTTAGGGAATTTTGTATTCCATGGTTGTGTGATTTATGAAAATGGGTTGTTCAATATGATGGTGATGGAGGTGAGGGAGAGTTATAACATATTCATTATGTGTTGGTCATGGCTTGTTTGACTAGTTGGTTAAAAGAATCCTCGTACTAAGTGGGAGGACTATTATAATGTTTCACTAGTTGGTTCACATGTTTCTAGTGGCCCTCCAACCGTGTTAGGAACTAGTGATATGAGGGGGTTCCATTGAAATGATCCTTACATGGGTTACTTGGAAATATTGTGGCTTGGAATCTGTATATGTCGGTGTTATATTTGATGGAAAAAATAAAATTATATGAATGTAACATTTGCTTCCCATGGTAGATCCCATGACATATTAACTTATTTATTAATGGTTTATATTGGGGATGTCTATCTAGTACATAATTTTATATTTCCCCTGCTTGTACTATTGTGTCACATTCATCTAGTTTATCTTCATTTTCTATATTTAAACTTATAGTTCCCTCTTAATTTATGTTTGAAATTTTTTATTTAGTTGGTTTCCTTTTAAATTATTTTTAAAAATGATTATAAAACCCATTTTTTATTTAAAGTGCCTTGTGTGGGGTTTTTAAATAGAATTCAAAATGGGGTTTTAGATTTGAAATGGATTAGTAAAATGAAACATTATCAAAGTTTTTTTTCTTTTAATAAAACAAAATGGAAAGTATTTTATCAAGATCATGGATTAGATTTTTATTTTTCACATGTTCACATTTGAAAAGCCTATATTCTAGTTATATTTTTAAAAAATCATTTATGAATTGGCTTATGAAACAGATTTCATAGTCTCGATGAGTGGTGACTTACTTGGATGTTTATCTCACATATATATATTACAGATTTTAGATTTTTTCTAGACTCAGGTTTTGTTCTTGAGGCTGACATTATGTGAGTTGGGTGGTGGTGAGTGACCAACAGTTTCATGGAGTTGGATTCAGGCTTCCATAGAATTTTTTAAGTTTGTTTTATTTTTTTTGTTGTTGTATCATCCAATATGGTCATTATCTATAGTTTTTTTACTTATTTTTGTTGTATCTAGTTATATGACCATGCTTTCTTAACACATCAAATATATTATGATTTTAAATTTTATTTAATACTTAGGGATGACACTAAGTCATCTCTCAAGAAGAATTTATGGTTTAAAGTGAATATATTTAATAAAAAGTAATAAATAGAAGGGATGGTTTTGAAAACTGTTTTAAGTAAAACAATCTTATTTAAAGAGTTTAATAGCTGAAAATAAAAGGTTTGTTTTTATAATTGTGATATAAGGAGTTCATTTAATATTCAATGCACATCTTTATTAGTTCATTGTTCTAAAAATTTAATATGGTTTAATGAAATCGTTTCGTTGAGGGTAATCATGATATATATTCCCCTATTACCTCATAAAATGATGCACAAAGAACCAACACTTGACACAAAAATCACGTTGTCAACGATTGGACCTAAAGCATAGAATGAGGGCTGGAAAAGCATACTGAAATCTTATGTGTGTGTGAGATTAAAAGGATACATGTGTTTTCCAATCAGAATAACCTAGTATTCCAACTTGAAATACCAACCCAATTGATATTGAAATAAAAAGTATTTCACTCGATCATACCCAAAAAAAATTTAAAAGGAGAAGTGTGTTAAGTTAAAACATAAATTAAATGTTTCACAATAAATTACACAAAACCTATAGAAGAACAAGTGTCTCAACTCCCTATCCATGTGTGTATAGATCACTTAAAATGACCACCACCCGTTTAGTTATCTATCAATAGGAGGAGGTGGATTAGGTGGAACTTTTCCTCCATCCTTGGTAAACCAATGATGAAAGGGGCTCCATAACAACTAGGATGAATATAGTAAGACTTTGGGTATCCAAAATTGTTGATATATTCCCCTTGGTTGAACTGTAAAATGGGGTGCCCAAGGTTCCAATCTATAGGTGAAGTGGTATATGGTTCTAGGAGCACAAATATTGCAATACCACTAGGAGAAAGTATTTATGATTGAACAAAAATTACCTATCTTTTTCAAAATATATTTTTTTCATAATTCTTGAATATATCCATAGAAAATTTGGAATCATTTGTATCCCTACATGCTAAGATATTTGAAAATTAAATAAGTGACCCTGAGACTACAAATAGTGAAAATTATCTTCAATGATTGTGAATTTTGGGCCTCAAAATTGATGAATTGAGTTCTCTTATCTTCTTAAGAGTTTTATCAAATAATATTTTTCATTAAACCACCTAATTTAAGAATAATTAGATAAATTACTTATAATAAGTGTAAATTTTAGTCAACAAGTGTTATTGGGATCTTGCACAATTTTTTCCATTTTTTAGAATTTCATCGTTGGATTTCCAAATCACCTCCACCTATAAAGTAAACATAAAAAGTGAAATTTACCTATTTAATAGTGATGAAAATTAAAAAATTGAATAAATTTTAAGTTAAATTTGTTATTATTTTTGGAATTTAAAATACAAAATCAGTTTACACAATGGTATAAGCATGAAAATGAATAGTGAAATGACACACGATCATTATGACATATTGTATAGTTTTGTTTATGGATGATGTTTTTTAAGTAAAATATTTTGGACTATTATTATTGGTTATGAATTGTTTAACATGTTTGTTTATTTTTGTTTATGCTTCCTGAATGTCCAATGTACAGATGATCTATGTCGGATCTTGGTTAATGATTTGCTGTTATTTTAGTGTGATTTTTGGATAAAATTAGTCCCAAATTTTTTTATGCTCAGGAACTATTTTTCAGCTCAAGGGGATCAGGAATTCTCTTTAGGAGATTGTGTAGACAGGATTAGGTGCCAGGTTATATGGAACTTAGCGATGGTTTAATAAAAATATTATCAAAGAAATATTCTTTGAAAAAAGGCATTGGTTTCATGAGTACCCCTCTTTTTATTTGGGTATGTCATGGTATAATGAAGAATAACGTTTTTGGGAATAATGATGTAAGGATATGAAGAGTCTATCTAGCACTTTCTCATCCTGGGAATCAAGATACTATGGGGTTATAAGTTTCAAAATATAAATTTGAGTTCATTTTTAGATGCTTTTGTATATTTTTAAGTGAATTGATATTGTTTTGATCCCTTTTGAGTACGTAATTGATCTTTGTGGTTTCCCTTTAGTTTCAAGGAAAAAATATAAGACTTATTCACCTATATAGTTAGCTAATACATTATAGACAACCATGAAGTGCTCGTGTGATTTGGGTATGTCACCATCACAATGTTTGTGGAATGGTTGGCACATAGTTTCCCAACCTATGTAGCTAAACCATAAAAAACCTTATTTCTTCCCTGGTTGAGTTATTTTGACTTATATTGATTCTGGATTACTATTAAGTATCTTTCACTTATTCGATATGTATTGAAAATGGTTTTGATTCTATTTAGATGCATGCCTATGAAATTTGTATTATGGTTCGTTTATTGATTTAATGATGTTTTGTTTTGTTTTGGGAAATCGGGGGATTTTTTTAAATGAATAATTTCTATTTTGGATTTCCTGGGTTGTTAAGAAGATATAAAATTCCCTTGGTTTTACATGAGGTTTTCTATAAAGTAGTTTTTTCCATTATGGTAAATTTGAAACGTATTTAAAAAGTGAAAATTTATATGTTCTTAATCTTTTCTTTGGGGTATTCATTAATGTGGTTGATTTAAAAGTGAAAATTTGAAAGTGTTTTGGTTTTAAAAATTGATTTCTATTGCAAAAATTGAATCTTAAAAAATAATTGTTTTGTTATATAATTTTTTTAGTAATGTGATTTCTATCAAGGTTGCTTTATTTTCAAAAATGGATTTAGTTTTTTTTTCAAATTTTTGCATTCGTGGAGTGTGTTTTCAAAATTCCTTAGACAAATGTGGTGGTATTATGATTAGAAGTTTATTTTATTGATGTGAAGTTAATGTTTTTTATTGTAGTGACTTTTTGTTTTTTGTTTTGATCTATTACTTGTAATGGGATGGTCTAGTTTGATTTATAAGTCATGAATTATAATTGTTCATGTCTTGTGTTGTTTATAGTATTCCTCCCAAAATTTTATAATGGTTAATTAGGTGTATTTTATTTGAACATAATGATTTTGGTGAATCCACCAATATATTAGAAGGATTTCCTTCAATTTAAATATCTACCCAAACTATGATTAGAGTAGTAGGATTGGAAACTTATCTACTCTTAAAACCTATCACGTACTTTTGGAATTATCATTCACCTTCTTTTTAATTTGATATAGGTTTAGAAAAAGTGATTGGGTGATTGGGAATGATTAACGTAATTTTCGATTCTCTCGGGTCACCTGAAGTCTCAAGGGTGAGGGGTGTAGTGAGATTTCTTTTTGGACCAATTTTAGTATGGTGGGAGTCTATGGTGTCTCCTCAGATATGGTAAGGTATGTATTGATGTTTTTAAGGATAGTGTTTATCAAATGGTTTTTTATGAATTTATGAGAGCATAGAGATCCCTCTATATTGGGATACTTTATTTTGGTTAATTATTAGTGAAGGAGAGTCTTAGTCACAATTTAGAGTTTTTAATATTTTATTTAGGGATGATTGTCAATAATTATGAGAATTACAATTTGTTTAGAGGTGGTATTCACTTGGATCTTAGATCAGTTGTGCTTGCATCTATCCTGACAACCTTTTAGGACGTCATTGAGAAGTCCAATCAGGTAGAAACTGACCACTCTTGGAAACTAATAATGGGTGATTCGCTAGATCTTTCATATGGGGATGAGGATATCTTAGTAGGATTGGATAATAATTGTGAAAACCCATTTTTGGGAATGTAGATGGATGAGGGTTGTGCTTCTTGGAACTCTGTAACTTCCTGAAGGAAGAAGTGATTTCTTGCGTACTTCCAATATGGGGTTCCAGGGCACTCTAAGTCTTCCTATTTTAAAGATTTAGGGAATTTCCTCCACTATGGTCATTTGATTCATATTCATAATTTAAAAGTTTGTTTTTCAAAAGTGGTCTCAGTTTTGATCAATTTTTGGTTATTTTCTTTTTTCAAGACCTTTCATTTGATGGTTGTAATTTGGTAAAGTTTTCATTCTTCTATTATTGTAATTTTAGATTCAAGTGGATGGGTTATTATTGAATTATTATTGTATACACATAAATATTTGAATATCATTTTCTGACATACCTTTCTCTTTTTTGGTTGGTTGTGAGTGCCGGTTTTTTGGCTTCTCACTTCGTAGTTGAATATCTCTTGAGAGTTTTTGTCTGCATTGGTTTATTATGTTAAGATTGAGGTTATCGCTCGTTGGATAAGATCAAGGTAATTGGGTGTATGATTAGATAACTAGGATGGGTTGTCACGACTCGTCCTCGGGGCCCGTGCCATGACTACCCCAAACCCACCTTCCATAGGCCAGGGGCTAGCGACAAGCACCAAAGGCGTAAATCCCAAAAGAAGGTAAGGCATTGCCTTTATAAAGTAACATACACAACAGAGTACGCAAGTGAAGTAAGCACTAAGAAAAACTGGGTACAGGATAAGTGCTGAAAAGGTAAATGGGTCAGTATACAATCCCATCTGATAGTACAGTACAACTGAAATGGAAAGTACAATAGCAGTAAGTAAACAGCAACACCGAGTCATCCTCTGGAAGTCCCAACTGAAGGGTGGGTACAGATATCCTCCTCAGCTCCTCGGGTCTGGTCGTCTGCTCCGTATACGTCCCGCCAAGTAGTCTACCTTCGAGTACTATCTAGCTCCACAAGCCTCTACCTCGATCAGTGATGTCCGTCTTCTGCATACAACACAACGTAGTGCGGGCATAGCCCGTTCAGGGGTGAGTATACGATACTTAGTAGGGACCCCGAGACCCCTGAAGGTCTCTCAGAATCCACAAAGGATAAAACACAAATAAAAGATACAATCATGACGTATCAACAACAATACTTAGGTATATGACCATACATATACCTAAGTCACCAGTTACAGAACTGCTCCAACTCTCAAGCCCAAGCACAACCTAGTCCACATAGAAAAACACAATCCAGTCCACATAGGAAAACACATCCCAGTCCACATAGGAAAACACAATCTAGTCCACACAGGAAAACACAACCCAGTCCACATAGGAACGGAAGACAATCACATCAATGACAATTATTGAGAATCAAGACTCATCTCACACAATTAAACACTTCATAAGTTGATAGAGATAATAAAAAGAAACCACTAATTCATCTAAGCTGTCAGACCCACATAGGATACAAGAACTGCAACTCTGCCGGACTCACTCAGGATACAAGTGCAGAGGCCATATTGCAGAGTCCATGTAGGATACAAGAATAGTAGTCATCTCTGTTGGACCCTACAGAGGATCCCAGTACAGTCGTCCTCGCTACCGAACCCACGAAGGATCCAAGTACAGTCGTCCTCGCTGTCGAACCCACAGAGGATCCAGGTACCGTCGTCCTCACTGCCGAACCCACGGAGGATCCAGGTACAGTCATCCTCGCTGCCGAACCCACGGAGGATCCCGGTACACACTTCCTCATTGTCGAACCCATGGAGGATCCAGGTACAGTCATCCTCGCTTCCAAACCCACAGAGGATCCAGGTACAGTAGTCGTCGTCATCACAGTCACAGCCAGCTCTAGGGTTCCCGCACACAGCGCACTCGATCCCGGGAGGGTCCGCTCCACGAGTCTCGGGGGTCGATACATCAAATATCACGAAGTCCAGAGATGATGTATCACAAAGTTTGGTCTCGTCAGTAGGAACTCAACGCGACAGACGGTGCGTCAATCGGACGCCCGGTCTGAGAGTTATTGGCTTTTTCGTCCCAGGGGCCCGGTTGGTTTTTAAGCTAAAACCAACCCGACCAAACTCCAACTATGTCCAAACCTCAAGTGGAGTAATCTAAAAGAACCATCTCACTAAAAGTAATTCAATTCAACTGAAGGAACTTCATTCGGACGTCTGTTCGTTAAGTTATAGGCATTTCCGCTCCAAAGGCCCGATTGGTTTCGGGTTTGAACCAATCCGGCCATACCCAAACCTTACAGAAAGCTTGCGTGTAATATACCAAAATGACCGTCTCGATCCAAGGATCCCAATGCAACTAATGGTGCATCGATCGGAGGTCTTCATCCCATTATATGAGTGTTTGAACCAATCTGTCCGAAAAAAATATGGGGTTCCGGCCCGGTCCGACCCAGCCCAATACCCCCTAGGTCAGCGCGGCCCGGCCCAGCGCTGGCGGTCCGGCCCAGCGCGGGCAGTCCGGCCCGGCGCGGGCAGTCCGGCCCGGCGCGGGCAGTCCGGCCCAGCGCGGGTGGCCCGGCCCGTGCGGCCTGCGGCTCAGCGCCGGCAGAGCGGGACGTGAAGGGGGGCGCCGCCCCATTTTTTCGAAATGGCGGACCCTGTGGGGTCCGCCCTAGGGTTCTGTTGGTGGGGTTACATCCCCCCCCCCCCGTTTTTATGAAACGTCCGGCCATAATGGTCAACCTTGGTTGTAACCACGAGACCCCCCCACGGGTCACGCCTTCTGGTGGCGCCAGCGGCCGACATAGCCAGCCGCCCCTCGGAAATCCATAGCGGCCATAGGCCACCACTCTAGTTCTACTGCCATAGCGTCGCACCGCGCCCCGCCACCTGAAGTCACCAGCGGCCGTCTCGGCCGGCCTCCCCTGCTAGTCCGCCGCGGCCTATGGCCGTGTCTTGTCTCACCGGTGCAGCACGACGACGCCACGCTTCTCCGGCGTGGCCCGCTCCGGCCGCGGTCCTCTTCGTCCCTGCGCGGTGCAACGGAACTGGGCCGCCTTCACCTCAAACACAATTGAAGATCAACACAGAAAAGGGGAGGAGATTCATCCGTGTTTGTGCGATCCGAACTCCACCCGTTGTGATGATATCAAGTGGCCAGTATTTATGTAACGAAGAACGATGAGTTAAATCTTGAACAACAATAACCCCTACCTCTTTGTAGTTCGCTGTCGCGTGTTCATCCTCGAGGGGGGTTAAGACGTCGGTGTCACTTTCCGGCTCCAATATTCGAAAGTCGTCGAAGAAGTAGAAGTTTTGTCGGAGTTCTTCATTCTTCGCTGGGGTGGAAGTCCATCAGAGGTTCGCCAGAGAATCCTCCAATTTCTTTTCTCCACATATTCTCGGTGTGCCAAAATATAAAAAAGATCACGTCGCAGAGTTTCCATAATGGTGTCATTAAAGCATTGATACACTATGAGTTTAATGATCCATTAATGAGCCTCATTGATGTGCATCTTCACCGCCCTTTCAGTGCCCCGCCACCCAAAAAGGAAATGGGAAAATAAAATAATTCATTTAAATTATTTTATTATTTTTTTCGAAAGGTTCGAAAATTAACTTCTTCTCTCAGCCCTTTCCGGCCAAAGTTAAGTCATTTCTAGGAGAAAATTGGTGTTCTGAAATCAATGGTGGCCTCATATTCCATTTATGAGCACCAGTTCAAAAGGTAGAAAAGACCTGGTCATTCTTTCACTGAAGGTACCCGAGATAAACTTCGAAAATTGATTCCGGGCACACCGGGCCTCAGAATCAAGTGTCGTTAGAAGCCATAGACTCGAAAAATTATAAAGTATTTAGAAAAACAAATTTCCTTGAAATTTCTGGGTCTTTACATGGGTGTTTTAAAAGTTTATATTATTATCTAAATAGAGTTTGTATATATTTTTTATGAATTCACCATGTTAGTTTGATCCAATATATGACCTTAGGTTATCTATGTGTGTTATGGCTAGTGTAGGATATCATGTCATATCATTGACGCTGCTTGTGGTTTTTTCTTACCCCTTTTAGTTTGGATGACTTTATTGTTTATGAGTGAATTTTTGTTATATTAATTTGGTTGTTTCATGGATACATGACTTAGTAGTTTTATATGGTTCCACCAAATTATGAATTCTAAATAGTGGGGAGACTATGTTAAGTCTCATTTAATTCTTGGGGTTTTTGTTTTGAGGTTCATGTTTTAGTTGTTATTGGAGTTATTTGGAAATATTTTTGGTTGATAAATTCAATTTCTACTAAGGATCTTGGTATTTGGGTTTTGAGGATGGATTTTATTGAGTGTTTTTTCATAGTTTGACTTCATTATATCATTCATTATCAGCTACCTTATATTTTTGAAACACATAGTTTTTTAGGGAATAAAGTGGAATTGTGTAGAGAATTGTGATACCCACACATCACACTATTATTTATTTTGAGTTATTTTATCATATATTGAGCTACCTTGAGTCCCTATAGTTTTATGTTTTGAAATTTAGAATTTTTGAGGTATTCTTGGCGTTGAATGGTTTACTCATACGGTTAGCGGTAACCATGTGTCACCTATGGAGAGGGTGATGTCATGGAGATAGTAATGTTTAATATGGTATCCACATGGGTTTTCAAACTGTGTGGATCTTCCTAGGAACTATGCATCTTCTTTTTTGTATAGGGGTACTCCTGCACTGTTGGCGCACAATTTGAAAAACCATGTTTCCAAATTGTGTGGCCTACCCAGAATCACATAAAATGTAATTTTTACCAAAAAACACCACAATACATTTAAGAAGGGATTCACTGCACTCCTCTCATATGATTTTTATGACTCTTGGGAGGCCATGAGGAAGTCCAAATTTATTACTCCTTCAATTTTTTGTATCATCTTTGGTGTTTTACAAGTGATTACAAGTAAATAATTCCTTCTTTCTCCTCTATTATTCTTCCTTACATCTTTTCTAGCTTCCTACTTCTCTCGAAACCCTAATTTTCTATAGAAGTTTGGGATTTAGTTTAGGATAGTTATAACCTAGGTTTTTTGTATCTTATGGCCTACCGAGGAGGTCTTCATACCTACTCAAGTGGTTATTGTCAAATGAAACATGTTTTTTCTTGGATTCCACTTCATCTAAGTAGGTATTTCAAATTAATTCTTTCATTTACAAATTTAATATATTATTAAGCTTTCTAAATATCTTTTTTATTAAATTATTAATATATTTTATATCCATGTTGTGTTTATGAATTGTTTCCATGAATTTGGATATTGGAATAAAAATTTTGTTCTTTTTAATTCTTTTTTTTATATTTGAAATATATTTTTTTAATGTGATAAGCATTTTTTTGAAATGCCTATAAGGATTTTTGAAATGATTTTTATGTTGTGTGGTGGATTTTAATTCTATATCAGTCATTAAAGATTCAAAATGGGGTTTTAAAGAGAGAATTATTTTATAATGATTTTTTAACTATGGAATAATTTAGAAAGTGGTTCTTTGATTAATTTAAAATGTTTATTGATATGAGTGTGTTGTATTCCCCTTGTTAAAATTCATTTATTTCTCTTTAAAATACGTTTGATGGAAATGGATAACCTTTTTAATTGGTTTGGATTTCAAAATTGGAAACCCATGTTTTAATGGTTGTCTTTGAAATAAAAATGGTATATAAGGTTTTAGTGGATTTATAAACGATGTTTGAAGTAGTTTTTTGCAAAGTGGAAAGAGTTTGGAATTTTGATCCAAGTTTTATGGAAAGTGCTTAGTTAAAACATTATAAATATTATTGTTTAAATATTGTGATATCGACTTGACCACTCTTTAATGCTTGTTTTCCTTTATGTGGGATATTTATCACTATGTAGAGGTTGTTTCTCCATTTTTTAATAGCGCAACTATTTATTTCATGGATTTATAAATTATGAAAATGGATTTTTTTATATATGAGGGTGATAATGTTGGGGGAGAGTGATTTTTATGCATTTTGTGTTGAATTTGTCTTGTGTGTTCACTCACATCGCTTTTATACTGGGCATGAGAACCTATGAACAATGTGGGAGGTCTATTTCTATGTCGTACATAACATGATGACAGTGTTCCAACAATCATGTTATGAACTAGGTCTTGTAAAGGGTTTTATTGCAATGAGGATTATAAGGGATAGTTGGATGGATTATGGTTTGTACACAACATATATTGGTAGTTGGTCCATAGGGAAAATTAACAAATTTAGATGCATATCATATTATCTTCCTAGGGTAGATCCCATGAAAAATTAAGTTCATTATCAGTTTTTTATAAAGAGAGTTCCCATCTAGTTCTTCATTGTATATTTCCCACTTTTACTTATTAGTTCTAGGCACAACAGAAGCATGCAGTGGTGGACAATATATTAAAATTTATTTTTAATTATCATTTCTCATAACCATGAGCTTGGATCCTGCAAATCAAATTTATGATTACTTTATTTAATATCTAAATAAACTAAATAATGGTATTAGGAACCTTGTTTTTTATTGAATTATTATCATATGAAAATACCCTATCGTATTGTCTTCATTGTGATATGATGATATAAGAATAAAATATCACTAATAGTGATCCACATGTGTTCCTATGATCTCCGAGAAACGCCAATAAATCTTTAAGTTGATGCATGGTAAATAAAATGTATTGTATTATTCATTATTGATCTCTCATTCTTAGGTATTGAAGAAATATCTTTTTCATTTCTCATTATTTATAGTGATAGAGAAGGATTATTCGAGAGTGAAATCATTGGGCATAATAATTATTGAATTTTTGATTGTACTCTAAACCTCCACATAATATACATAACCGTCTATTTATAATACTAGGTTTTAGATTAAAATAAAATTCTAATTACATTCCATCCATTAAATAATATTATAACCATTAATGAAACCCCATACCTCATAATAATAATAATATCTTTATATGGCATGCAACAACTTGTGAAAATTGATAAATAATATTTAACATATTGATTATTTATCACCGGACATAGTCTTTGTCTATTTGAACTTTTTAGTTTTTATTGACTACCTAACTAAATATTTTATTCAAAAATAAATATTTCATTTACAAACTAGCAGATAAATATTTATTAAATATTGAATAAAATAAATAAATATTTTTTTATTCACATGTCAGTGAATAAATATTTATTAAATCTATGGGATTAGTATAACTTGAATAAAATTATTCCTGAGTCTTGAGAATAATATTTTTTCCAATAATTATATTCAAATATAATGTAATCGAGATCAATGTAAATGGTTAGTGTGCGACCCTCTAGTATTCTTTCTCATTAGCATTAGGCGGGCTTGCTAAAAGTTTAAAATTATTGTGTAACAATGGTTTATGGAACTCAAGAGAAAATACTTATTGTCATAATGTTTACAACCACATATGAATGCTCACTGTGTAATTTAATACCTTTTTCATAATATCTCATCAATAAGGTTACATGAAGGTGTCATCACCCTATACGCTCAATAATCATTTCTGGGAAAATCTAAAATAAACATATCATTACACCATGACCATTTAATTAAGGGATATTTTTTCATTCCAATCAAGGTCCAAGATATCAGCTCTCATAAAGATGGAAGGGAAAAATCCTTCCTTGAGTTTTCCTTTAATGATATGTTAACCATGATTCCCCCAATGTACCCTACTTCCCACCGACATATGGTGTGATGGTATTCATTAGTTAATCGAAGTGTGTGAGTCATGATTTGGACCAACGATAATATTAAAGTTGAAGGACCATTAGACATGATCAAAAATAATAATACCCAATGACACCAAAACATGAAGAATTTATACTAGCAAGTCTATTATTATAATCACCCATCTTGGTGATTACCAAGTGAAAACATCATGATAAGAAGCCTCATCAAATTGACAGTACTCACACCTGCTAGTTTAAATACTATGTGCCCCATCATTGTATGATATCTAACTATAGAACTATATTAAGAATCTTTTCATAACACTTCAACATTCTCATCGTAGTGGGGAACTGATATGACCTTATCAATGATACAAATACTATAGGAAAATATTACTTTAATGTAATTTATAATAATGGAAAATATGTAATAATATGTTTAATTAATACACAATATACTGAACATACATGTAATCAAAGTATAAATATTTTTCCAAAGATATCAACTTCGATAAACTCACGTATATACTAGAGCCAACAAAATTTGACCTTTTGTTTTCCATACCTGAATTTATAATCATGTTTATGCTATATCAAGGATTTCGTTAAGGGGTCTACCGTTTAGTATTCCATGTATATATTACTCACTAAAACTTCACCTCTAAGAAAAATCCATCAAGTTATGATACTTTTGAAGTATGTGATTCAACCATGGGTGTGACCTTGGATCTTTTGTGAGATCCATTGTTGTAGTATTACCATAATATAGTGTGATATGATCTTTACTTCTAGGAATAATGTTAAGAACTTGGATGAAGTTTTGAATCCATATTGCTTCTTTTGCTACCTCATAAGCCACAATATAATTGGACTCTACTCTATAATCTGCAACCACAGTTTTCTTTGAGATCTTCCAGATCACAAAACCTCCATTCAATTGAAGATGTATCCCATTTATAACTTCATGACATCTTGATTGGTTTAGAAAATAGAATATGTATATCATTTGATGACTAGTTCCTCATCTCACCCATATATAGGGAAAATATCCTTAGTATGCCTCATATATGTAAGTATAGTCTTTTTGAAAATTTAATGGTGGTAACCTAATTCAGTTTTATATCTACCTACTAAACTCAATGTGTAAGATAAATCTTTTATGGTATATTGAATGTCATATTTGACTGAACCAATCATTGATGCATATGGAATCCTTACCATTCTGTTTCATTCCTCGTGTGTTTGAGGAGACATTTTTATAGAAATATGAATGTCATGGGACACTTTAAATAACCCCCTCCTGGATTGTTCCATACTAAATTTCTTCAGTATCTTGTCATTGTGTGTACCTTGACATAGGACGAGTAGTCTCTTGTATATATCACAAGGGATCTTGATCCCAAGAATATATGATGTCTCACCTAGGTCTTTCAAGGAGATCATGTATAAAACCATATATTAACATATTAAAATACTGGTTTTTTATTTCCTATGAGTAATATGTCATTAAAAAATACTATTAAGAAAATGATCAAATTCCCACTAAAACATTTGTAGACAAAAGGTATGTATAAATTATTTATGAAACCAAATTGCATTATGGACTCATCAATATAAATGTTCCATGACCTGGATGCATCCTTTAATCCTTAAATTGGCCTTTGTAACTTGCATACCTTGTTGGCATCCTATGGAGTCAAAAACCCTTTAGGTTGTGTCATATAGACATCTTCCTAATGGTTCCCACTATGAAAAGTTCTTTTGACATCCATTTTAAAAATCTCATAATCCTAGAGGCCTATAATTGAAATTAGAATTCTCATGGATTTCATCATTGAAACTGATGAAAATGTTTCATCGTATTAAATTCTTTGATGTTTATTAGGCCATTTTTAACCAATCACTCCTTATAGGTACTTACTTGTCCTTCCATGTGTAGTTTCTTCTTGAATACACATTTACAACCAGTGGGATTTAACCATATTGGAGGGTCTTTAAAAATACAAACATGGTTTTGGTACATGGAATCAATTTTATAATTCAGGGCTTCTTGCCACTAGGAAACATGTTGTCCACTTATATCTTCTTTTTAGGTTATAAGACCATTAATGTCAACTAATAATGAGTCACCATACTTGGGGAATTGAAAACCATAACGTTCTGGTTCTCAAGCCTCTCTTGCACTCCTATGCAGTACTAATGTCTACAGAATACTTTCATCTTATATGAGGATTTGTGGAATATGTTCTTCTACACACTCTTGTGTACCTTGAGCCTCATCTTCATCAAAGTCTATCTCACTCCCACTATCCCTTTTAGAGATGTACTCCCTCTCAAGGAATATGGCATGTATTAACACTATACCTTTTTGTATGAGTTTTAATATAGGTAATATCCCGTTTTATCCTTAGGATGTCCTATAAAGGTACACTTTGTGCCTTTGGGTGAAGTTTTCATACCTTAAGAGGCCTTAACAAATTCCTTAATTCCACACACAAGTAAATTAGATAACATGGTTTTTCTTCCACTCCAAAATTCATATGAAATACAATTTACCAATTTTTTTTGGTACTTAGTATTGTATTTGTGCAGATATCCATAATGCATATCCAAAAAAGGATAATGGAAGAATCACATTAATCATCATTGATCTCACCATGTACAATATGGTGTGGTTCCTCCTTTTTCTTACATTGTTCCACTAAGGTGTGTAAGGAGGAGTGAGTTGGGATATGATCCCAAACTCCAATAAGTATTAAATGAATTCCTAATTAAGATATTATCCACTATACACTGTTTATAGTTTCTTAATCTTATTACCATGATGGTTCTTAACTTCATTCTTGAATTCCTTGAATTTATCAAAAGCATCTGACCAATACGCCGTTATATAGGCATATACATATCGACTAAAATCATCAGTAAAAGTTATGAAGTATGAGTACTCACACCTTAATTAAATAGAAAATGTTCAACATACATATGTATGAACTAATTCAGGAATTTATTTATCCCATTCACCTTTCCCACTAAATGGGGATTTAGTCATTTTTTCTTTTAAACAACCATGACATACACCAAGTGGATTTAGTTCAAAAGAATCTAAATATCCATCTTGAAGTAATTTAGTTAATAATTTTTATTTTACATGACCTTGCTAGTGATGTCAAAGTTAGGTGTGGTATGAGTTATGTGAAGTAACTTTTTATCCATTTTCATTACTTGGTTCATGCAATCTAACTCATAAAGATCATTATTTAAATGTTCCATACCATAGAAAATGCTATTTTATAAAAGAAGCAGCATTTATTCCCAAATTTTAAAATAAATACAAATATATAAAGTCTGGATATAGAAAAAAATATTATTTGTGATAAATTATACAAAATAAAATCCTTTAAAAACCAATATCATTCCAGTCAAAAACGTGAGGTGGTAGTCCCCGATAGCTATAACAACAAGTTTAGTTATGTTTGCTTTTTATAGATATACCTCCACTCATTCAACCTTTATGAATATAATTCGTTCTTATATTCAAATAAATATGTGAGAAAAAATCCATATCTAATACAATATTTTTAGAAATAGATAAATTTCACTTGATAAATGAACCATAAGCTTCCTTTTGCTTCATTTGATGAGTGTAGTTTCTCTTCTAGTGGCCTTTTTTTCCACATGAGAAACAAACACAATATTATTCCCATGCTTTCTGTTTGATTTTAATATTATTGTATGATAATTGAGGAAATAATTTTTATTTTCATTTTAAACCTAACTCAAATTTTATAAACCTAAGAACTATCTTAATGTAGCAGCCAGGGTTGTCTCTTAGTGAGATTTCCCTGTTTGGGTTTTTTTGTTAAGTTATTTTTTATGATTTTATGTTTTTTAATGGGTTTTGAAGGGATTAAAACTGATAGATAGAAAAAAAAATTGATTAAAGAAACATAATAAATTGAAAATAGATATGAAATAAATGAAAACCCAATGAAAGAAAGTAGAATCTGAATTATCAAAAAGAAGTAGCAGCAGCCTAACTATCGATTCTTTTGGATCAATCATCCTTCATCATTTTCTTAAAAAAATAACACTATAACTCTCTCAATGGTAATATTTAAATATCAAATTGAACATCTCTTTTAGTTAATTAATATGATTCAATAACCAAAATCGCATAACCAGGTATCCTATTCATAGGAGTTGATCAATGCTCTAAATGATCCCTGAAAATGAAGACACATACAATACTTATTGTACTCAAAATTCTTCGATCGAAGATTGATAAATTTAAATATCATGAATCAACATCAAAATCCATCTTGGAACGAATTAAATAGATATATCCATAGTTTTTCACATTATAATCAGAAATGTGACATATACATAATGGAAGAAAAATATTTAATGAAATGATAGAATAACAAAACAATAAGCAACAATCGAATTTTCAAGTTCCAAAATTATAGACAAAATTTCAATTATGAAATTAAATATTTGAAAACCCTGAAATACATACCCATATGAAACTAATAGATTCAGAAAATATGAAATTATATGGACATCATCAAGGATCGGTGCACACATAGATCATTATCCTCATTGGCTTCAATAGTAGCAATAGCTTCCCAGAATATCTCCTCATACTTCTCCCATGTTTTATGTTTCCAATGTCTCCTAATATCTTTATATGTATTTCTATGTACATATTAAAAAATAAATCCCCTTGTATATGTTTCTATCTACTATTAATTATCTATCAAATCCTCACCTTTTTAGAGAAAACATTTATTTATTATTATTTTCTTTGTCACCTAGAAATATCATAGAATCTTAAAGCTATGTGGTATTAACTCCGAATATTTTCCACCATTCTTCTTGTGAATAACATGTGAGAATCGGTTTTTCCTCAAAAATAAATAAATACATACACATTATTTTAGTTATTCATGCACCAAGTCCTATTTTTAAAGGGGGTTACAATGCACAGACCCAGGTGCGGGGCTTTACCACGTGACCTTGCCCCCATCCACAATACACTCGTGCCACCCCATCCGAATATGGGGGGCACCAAGTCCTATTTTTACTCATCCAGTTTTCTTATGTCAATTTACAATAATGAATTCTTGCAGTCAATACTCCCTTTTGATGAACCTCATTCACACCATCTACTCAAACAAGAATTCAGCATGCACAATAATCTCAAATCATTTCAAATGAAAAATATCAATCCACTAGTGTGTTTTGGATTAATGAATCTGCAATCAAGGTGATGGAGAGTTTCAATTTATACATCACATATAACACGAACCTTAAAATAGAAAAATAACACAACATAGTTCATCTTCAATCCAGTTCATCACCAAATCTTCATAGACCTGTCAACATAAAAGGCTTCGATAACTTCCTTATTCTTTTAATGAAGCATGATCAAACTCCTTGTTTATCTTCATCTCATATTTGATTAGACAGAAATCAAAATAAATCCATGGAAATTCCTCAATCATGTCTTAATCATCCGAGTATTGTCTATCACCTTCATTAAACTCATCCAATGATAGTGGTGGCAACCTCAGTTCTAGTTCATTATTCTTAGACGGTGATATGACAAATTCAAACTTGACATAAATCGTCAAATAAATCCAATGATCAAAAAAATAACCCAAATCCAAACCCATATCTTCTTCTTAGAAAAGCACCCATGTTGAATCATCCATCGCCAGATGTAATTGACCTTCAATATTTTGAAATCCTTCATTATAAATGGTGGAGACTGGGACCATGAGTGTCAGTATTGGATCTGGTTGGTTATATTCTCTATTGAATCCATGTTCAATGATCTTCAATGAGATTCCAAGCTTCAACAAAAAGTCTTTATCGATGTTGGATATGAACTGTTATATATCTTTTAGACTATAAAAATCACAGAGAGCAGTGACAATGAGATGCTTGGCTTCATCTCAGGCCTCCTTTAAGAAAGATTGGAAAATCATTATCGTGAGCCCGAGAAAATTATTTGGTAACTCTAATAATAACAATGGGTTTGGATCTGATGATTCAAAATGATAGAACTGGTCATTTCCACATTTATTCACATTGGTAATATTCTCCAAGGTTCGTTCACTGCATGTTTTTCTTAATTAAATCAAATACCCAAATCAGATTCATCAAAAAAAAGATACTTAGTTCATTGGTTTGAAAGCTCTATTCCCCTTCAAATGGCGATGGTGACTTCATAGAGGTAGGGGTATCAGGTCGGTCTTATCTTACATATATCTATTTCATATGACCTCAGTCAGGATCACAGACATTGTTGGAGGCTTCAGGTTTAAGATTTTTTATGAAGCCCCCTTAGTCTATATCTAATTTAAAAAAAATTAAACTAGGTTTTTAATTTTTTTTAAACAAGATAGGGTTGGAGGAATTTTCAAAAATTGGTATGGAGATGTGTGAACCCCATTCACGCATCTCCCCTCAACAAGATGCGTGAATGTGGTTCACACATCCAATGCGATTTATTTGAAGGAAGAGTGAACCCCATTCACTCTTCCTCTATAATTGTTTTTTACTTTTTTTATATATTAAATTATTATTATTTTTTGTTTTTGTTTTGTTTGTATATATATATAAATAAATAAAACATAAAATTTCAGAATAATTTAACTGCTATTTAATATCATGAAGTACTGCCATTACATCAGTCAAGATTCTGATAGAAACCATAACCTAGGGCTCCCTCTGATAGAAGGGATTACCCTAGAAATCATTTTGTTTTTCCGATGTGGGATTCAGGTTCTCCCTTTCCTACGAAGAGCATTCTACATTTCCGATGTGGGATTCAGTAATGTTTCTTGTACATGGCTTTGAAAGACTATAAAATATAAACTATAACACAAATATAAATGAAACTTACAACACGGACTAAATATATAAGAATTAGTTGAAGAGAATAATAATTTCAAAAAAATGATGATGAAAAGTAATTTATAATCCTTCAAAACCACTAACATGAATCTTAAAAATGTTTCGAGTATGTGACATTGAAATCCTATAAAATATAAACTATAAAACAAATATAAATAAAAATTAAAACATGGATTAAAAATATAATAAATATTTGAAAAGAAAATAATTTCTTTAAAATTGTTGATTAAAAATTTTATAAGCTTTCAAAACCACCTACTTGAAACTTAAAAATGTTCCTTGTGGCTTCTAAAATCTATAAAACATAAACTATAAGACGAATATAAATGAAACATAAATTGTGGATTAAACATATATGAAATATTTGAAAATTAAAATAATTTTAAAAAAATATTGATGAAAAATAATTTATATGTTTTCAAACCCACCTACTTGAAACTTAAAAATGTCTCAAGTATGTGGCTTGAAAAGAATATAAAATATAAACTATATAACGAATATAAATGAAACTTTAAACATGGATTAAACCTATAAGAAATAGTTAATTATTAATTAGTTAATTAGTAATATAATTATTAATTATATACTTATTAATTATATAATAATTAAATATATAATAATTAATTAGTTAATTAGTAATATAATTATTAATTACAAATATAAAATAATTAATTAGTTATTTAGTAATATAATTACAAAATAATTAATTATTCAATTAGTAGTATAATTATTAATTATACAATAATTAATTAATTAACTATTAATATAATTAATAATTATTATTATTAATTACTAATTACTAATTATGTAACAATTAATTAGTTAATTAGTAATATAATTATTAATTATATATTTACTAATTAGTTAATGAGTAATTTATTTATTAATTATAATTATTAATATATTTACTCATTATAATTAGTAATTATTAATTATATAATAATAAATTTATTATTTAGTAATATGATTATTTATTAATTATTTATTATTATTATTATTTATTATTTATTATTGAATAATTAATTATTAATTAGTTAATAATTAATTAGTCAATTAGTAATATAATTTTTTATTATTGAATAAATATTTAGTAAATTAGTAATATAATTTTATATTATAGAATAAATAAATAGATAATTAGTAATATAGTTACTAATTATAATTAGTAACATAATTACTAATTATAATTTTTAATTATTAATTATTTTAAAATTAATTAGTTAATTAGTAATATAATTGTTAAATATAATTATTAATTATTTCATATATAATAATTAATTACTTAAGTTGTAATATATTTATTAATTATAAAATAATTAATTAATTAATTAGTCATATAATTAATAATTATAATTATAAATATTCATTATTAATTATTATTATTATTATTATTAATTATTAATTATTAATTATATTTAATTAGTTAGATAGTAATATAATTTTTAATTTTATAATAATTAATTAGTTAATCAGTAATATAATTATTAATTATAATTTTTAATATAATTACTGATTGCAATTAGTAATTATTAATTATCTAATAGTCAATTATTTAATTAATAATATAATTATTTATTATAATTATTTATTAATTATTAAATAATTAATTTATTTATTTATTAGTAATATAATTATTTATTATAATTATTTATTATTTATTATATAATTATTAATTATTTAATTGGTATTGTAATTATTAATTATTAATTAATTAATTAACTAATTTGTAATATAATTATACTTTATAGTTATTCATTAATCATTATTAATTATTAATTATTAATTATATAATTATTATTTAGTTAATTTGTAATATAATAATTATTTAGTTAATTAGTAATTAACAAATTAATTATTTAATTAAAAATATAATTTGTAATTATAATTATTAATTATTATTGTACAATAAATAATTAGTTAATTGGTAATATAATTATATAACAATTAGTTAGTTATTTTGTAATATAATTATTAGTTATACAATAATTAATTAATTAATTAGTAATATAATTATTAATTATAATTATTCATTATAATGATTAATGAATAATTATTAACTATCAATAATTAATTATTAATTATATAATAATTATTAGGTTAATTATCTAATTTATTATTCATTATCTAATAATTAATTACTTAATTAGTAATATAATTGTTAATTATAATTTTTAATTATTAATAATATAATAATTATTTAGTTAATAAGTAATATAATAATTAATTATATTTACTTTTATTAATTATATAGTAATTAATTAGTTAATTAGTGATGTAATAATTAATTATACAATTAATAATTAATAATTATAATAAAAAATTATATTACTAACTAACTAATTAATTAATATATAATTAATAGTTATATTACTCATTAAACAATTAATTATTATATAATTAACAATTAATAATTAGTAATTAATAATTATAATGAATAATGAGTACTTATTCATTATATTACTAATTTACTAAATAATAATTATATAATTAATAATTGTATTACTAATTAAATAATTAATTATTATATAATTCATAATTATATTATGAATTAATCCAAGAGGGTACAGGAGGCAGGTCTACCTGCTCCTACCAAATTTTATTGAAAAAATTAATGGACAAAATAAGAGAAAAAGAAAATGGACACACTAACCAATGGGCAAGCCCACGTCCCTCAACAAATAGCAATATATCAAGGATCACTGTAGTCATTCTCAGACTCAGTGTAAGCATCCCCAGCATCAGTTGCAGATTCCCATTCTAACTGCCGATTCTGTTACATGAAAAGCACAATGTACATCTCTCATTTCTTTTCTTGCTCCCGAGTGAGTTGATCCCTAGAATGACCATGAACTCGCATTACATCCCCACCCTATCGACCACATCCACAGCCATGGTTTTTCAGGTGTCTACCTAGTCTCTAAGATATTTATTGTAAAGGCTCATCATTAAGTGGATCTAATCTATTTACAGCTTTTTAATATAGGTTAATCAAGATTTTGTTCAGAAAGTGGTATCTTTCCCTAGAATCTGAAATCCCACATTTTCCACACATTTCCCTTTAACAATTTGTGATATCATCTACACGTCATCAATCTTGGCTTGCTCCTTGATATTTTACTTCTTAATGAACTCCATCCTTTCCACTAAAGGAGTATCCGAAACGGCATCATGAAAACTCCCATAGCGAGAACTTCTTGCACTTCCCTTATCTGTAGTCAGTGCAGCATCACCAACAATATTGGCCTAGGTATTCCTCATATCAGAACCCTGCATAATAGGTGCAGAAACATCCCCAACCTTCACATTCAGTTAACTAAAAAATTGTCCCATAGAAGATTCCTCAGTAATCCCTTCAGTACGCTGAACTTGATCCTACCATGCACTCGCCAACTTCCCAGATATAGCCATAGAGTCACTAATCTGGCACAATGTATCATCCATGTTCTTTTTCACAATATCACCTACCTCCTGTCTAGTAGAAGCCTCCACTGGCAGATCCTGTCCAACTATAGGGGTAGAAACCATCAGTCTGGATCCAGGTTCAGTAGTTTTCTCAACATATATTGGTTTTTAATCTCATTTCAAATAGGAGTTCTTGTCATAACCATGCGCAGCGCAATTTTCACAAACAATCATCCTCCTACAAGGGCCACGGTCATGCCTAAAAACATTGCATTCGATATAGAACTTCAGAATCCTTTCATAAACAATCTTAAGCTCAAATTCCCCAACATCAGTCGAGAGGAACTCTTGATCAACCAATGTCGAACTCAACTCAATCTCAACAAGGAGTCGAGAAAAATGTTCATACCTTGAGTCTTTGGTTTCATTGTCCATCATGATGGGGAGGCCAAGTGACAAGGAAATATCATAAAGAATTCCTAGATTCCAAAGCATCCAATAAAGCCCGTATACTTTTACCCATACCTATGGAGATGAGAAACCTACATTCAATGGATCAAACATCCTGTAATACTTCTTTATATGATGTAATCTAGACTTCAGGGAGACAGATCCAGAACCCCATGCCAGAGACTTCAGCATATCAGAAGGGAAAATGAAGTGGTAGTATGCACACCCCAGGGAGATACAACACCAGGTAAAAAAACCCCAAATCTCAGATAAGCGAGCGACCAAATCATCCACCTACAGCGGAGTAGAACCTCTTGGAAAAAGAAGACGCCTAAAAATAAAATGCTTACCAGACTCTAACTACTCAATGATCACATCACGATCCGCTTTAACATGGGAAACTAAACCCTTATGACAAATACAGAATTTAGTCGAACCTGTATAAATAAAAAATGATTGTTTATCCAGACCATCATTAACCTCAGATTTGTTTATCGTTGGTCGAAGTAGATCCAGAGCATCGCCTTCCTTTTACTTTTCCTTTGACTTCCCATCCGCAGAATCGGAACCACTCACATCACCTCTATGCTAGTCAAAATGACCAAGAAACAATAAATCTTCCATAAAAACCCTTCTCATGAAATGATTATCAGGGATGATCCAAGTAAAATCACCAGAATGGGTATTCATCATAGGTCTCGAATCATGGGTCATGATGTTAACCAAGGCCATAAAACTATTAGTGATCTCCTCACCAGTTCAAAATGTCAACAAAAGCCAGATCGTCAGTGTGACGTGAACAAAATCTAGAAAACACTAGAGGTCACCTTAGTGAAGGAATCAGCCACAATAGTTCCTTGAAAACACTAGTGGAAAGAAAACGTCGAACATATGAATACGTAAAAAACTAAACGAAATTAGAGATACAAACGAAATCAACCCAAGAAAAACCCTAGCCTCCATGGAGGTTTAGAGGGAGAAGCTCTCGATATTTTTATGAATTAACTCTTTAAATATCATCTAATTAATAATTATATAATTGATAAGTATATTACTAATTAATTATTATATAATTAATATTGATATTACTAATTAACTAATTAATTATATAATTATTCATTAATCATTATATTACTAATTAACTAATTAATAATTATATTTTTATTAACAAATTAATTATAAACTATTTATGATATGTTTAATCCATGTTTCATGTTTCATTTATATTCTTCTTATAGAATATATTTTATAAACATTCAAAGAAACAAAATTGAAACATTTTTATGTTTTACGTATGTGGTTTTGAAAGATTATAAATTATTTTTTATCAACATTTTTTACAAAATTCTTTTTATTTTCAACTATTTTTCATATTTTTAATCCATGTTTTAATTTTCATTTATATTGGTCATTTATATTTTATAGGATTTCAATGTCACATACTTGAAACATTTTAAGCTACAATTTTGTGGTTTTGAAATCTTATTAATTATTTTTCATCAATATTAATTTTGAAATTAATTTTATTTTTAACTATTTATTATATGTTTAATCCATGTTTTTGGTTTCCTTTATATTGGTCTTTTACTTTATATTTTATAGTCATTCAATCTTTGTACTTGAAACATTTTTGAATCTTACATCAGAAATGTAGAATCTTCTGCACATGAAAAGGAGAACCCGAATCGCACATCAAAAATACAAATATGATTTCTAGGACAAGCCCTCTTTTAAAAGGGAGCCCTGGGTGAGGATTTTTTTTAGAATCTAGATTGATATAATGGTAGTACTTCTAGATATTAAATAGCAGATAAATTCTATGAATTTTTTATTTATATATATATATATAATTAAACAAAATAAAACAAAATAAAAATAAAAATTTTAAATATACAAAAAGGTAATAAAAAATAAATAAATTCTAGAGGAAAAGTGAATGGGGTTCACTCTTCCTTCAAAAAAAATTAGACAGGATGCGTGAATGGGGTTCACGCATCTCCGAAACCAATTTTGAAAATACGGTCAAACCTATCTCTTTTTTTTTAAATAAAAAATTAAAAACCTAATTAAAAAAATTAGCCTCTGATTTAATATGGGAGGCTAAACTGATCTATGCATAAAAAATTATTTTGTGTGGATAACATAATAGGAGAAATGATAGTTGAGGACAAAAATAGGTCTCTAATTCCAATTAAGGACGTGCATTTTTATAGACTTTGGTAAAATATAATTTCAATTTAAAATTCATCATACTTTTTGTCCTTCTTTGGAGTTTTCTCTTATATATACAACTATCTTACCCGATGATCAAATAATATTCCTAGTAGTAACTCAATTAAATTATCCCACAGGTACTTTTTTATCTCACACAACCCCTTTTTATATTTTTCTCTCCTTTTAAAAAGCCAAATGATGAGCCCACAACCAAAATAGTCTTAGGTCCACACACAAAAATTCATGGTATTATAGAAATTCAAGGATAAAAATTTCTTGTACATGGAAAGTGAACCAAAATATATTATGCCTCTAAGAAAAATGAAATTTCTCACACCCTACAATGAAAATAGTAATAAAAATTAATTAAAATATAAAAAATACAAAAAAAAATGAAAATAAACTATCAAAGAAATATTTTTTTAATAAAATGAAAAAATAATATAAAATATTATTAATAGAATAAAATATTGGATATAAAGAACAACCTTCCTAAAATATTTTTCCAAATAATTAAATAATAAAATAATAAAAATTATCAAATAATTGAAATATAATTTAGTGCTTCTAATTATTATTTTAATAATGAAAAGAAATTAAAAAAAATTATGCAATTAATTAATTAATTACATGAAATAATGAAAACAAAATATTCATAAAGTTATAACAAAGTTAAACAAAAACACATAATTTATTATTTTAAAATATTATTCAAAATTAAATAATAAATAAAAAGTTTAATAAAAACAAATATAAAACATATAATTAAGTAATTTACTAATTTAACACTGAATTCACTACAATTGTTAATTAATCAATTTAAAAATTATTTTCACTCATAAATTAAAATCAAATTATACATATTATGTGGAATATTAGTATTAAAATAAAGCCCATAAAATTCCTCAACAATAGCCTTTTTTCTTTTCCTCATGCAATTAAGTAATCTAATTCAATGGATTCAAATAAATCCTATGTTTGATGTATTGGGTTTCCATGAAAAATTGGTATTCCAAATGATTTCCTCCCTCTCATTTTATCAAGCAGTGACAATATTTTACCCATAAGAAATTATCTATTTTTATTGTAACATTGATTAATAATTTATAAAAATAATTCACCCTAAAAATTTGAATTCAGATTAAATTCATTACAATTTTCATTCCACTAAAGTACAGATATTCTCTTTACCTCCAAGATAACCAACTCATATAAATTAGAAATAAAACAATTTATACACTCTATTTGGATAAGGGAACTTAATTAATTAAAAGGATAATAAATTACTCACACGAAATCTTAATGAACAAAATAAAAAGTTAAACTTGTATTAAGGTTTTCATTTGGTAAATCATTTGAATGAATATATTTCAAGCTTGAATTTAGACTAAATGATTTAAGGAAAATTACAGTTAAAAAACATTCTCATATTTCTTTACCAATGATAACAATTTTTCCGGAGGGCAATGAAAAATTAATTACCAAAATAAATCTGAGGGGTATTAATGAATTAACCTCCTTAATGTGGATACACAAAAATCAATCTATTGAAAAGTTTAAAATCACTAAAAAATATTTATTTAAAATTGAAAAAAATAAAATTTGAAAAAGTTTAGAGGTTTTTGAAGTTTTATAATTATGGAAAAGTTCAACACATTGAAAAACCATTCCCCTACACTAAATCTCAAAATTGTATCCAATGATGAATTTAACATAGAGAAACAATTTTATTCAATTCTTAAAGTTAAATATTGATTTGAATATTCAAAAGAAAAAAATCATGTTCAAAATGGTTAAAATATGGCCCAATGTAGTTTTGTGACACAAAAACATAAATAAAAACAATTTACAACCTACACCGAGGTTCACTACTGGTTACGACTTGAAAAAATTTAATTCAAAAGTAAAATTTGCGAAATAGTGCATTTTCAAGAAGTGTGTAGAATAATTTTTGGAAAAGTACAAGATTATTCAGCAATAATACACAAGGTAAAACAATCTATTTAATGGAAGAAACCAACATGTAAAAGAACAAAATTAAAAAATAAATTCTTTCATTTCAATTTTTTAAAAACAATTTCTGTTCCAAAATGAAATTGTAGGTAGATTGAGGAAAACCATTAAAAAGTGAAAAATTTTAATTAAAAAATCACCTAAAATAGATTCTTTATTTCTCTTTAAATCTACTAAAATGACCCCACTTCTTCACTTGTATAAATTACCTTTGGGTCAGCTTGAAAAATCTTAATAATGTAAATAGATAAGCACTAGATTCAAGAAAATTTTGCTAATGTAAAATGTAACCATAGTTTATAAATTAAGGGTGTTAATCCATATTTTTTCAACTAGTAACTTTTTTTGATCATTTAAAATTGTAATAAATATGATCTTATAGTACAAATATAATGAGATTCACTGAGTGGATTCCTCATGGTAAAAAATATGAAAACATTATCCCATTAATCTCACTTTATTATCTACAAATTAAAACTATGAAGAATAAAGAAAATCCTAACACAACAAAAATTAGTACATTCCCCCACATTTTTCCCAAACCAAAAAAGTAAGGTAATAAATAATATATTTATTCAATGGTATTGAGCATCAAATATAATTATTGTATCCCATGAAGGTTTCTTAATACATTCTCTAAAAAGTTTCAACTAATGTCTGTTAATATTAAATGGAACATCCTTCCCCAGATCTTTAATTTTTAGAACACGAAAAGGGAAATAATTAGTTATAATTAAAGGTATTTCCCATTTGTAATTAAATCTACTTGAGAAAAGCTTCATTTTATAGTTTTATAACATCACCTTATCTCTAATATTAAACTCTTTGTTTAAGATCATATTTCTATTTATAGCCTTAGTTTTCTCTTTAAAAATCCTTACATTTTCATTAGAATTATTTTTATTCACCTATAACTATTTCAAACACAATATCCACTCTTTTCAATCCTCAAACAGATTCAAATTAATGGTTTTGACAAACCAAAAATATTTATAATCTAATTCCTCATGAAAATAAAAATATATTCAAAACAATATCCTATTAAGTGACACCCCTATTGGCATTTTACATGTAGTTCTATACTCCCAAAGAGAATACTCAAGTCACAAGATCCATTCTTCCCTATCCAATTTAAAAGTTCTCTCAAGAATATGTTTAATATCTCTATTTGAAACATCATTCATTTTATTCATTTGGGGATGATAAGGTGTAAAAACTTTAATACCCACCTGAAAATGTTTCAACAAATATTCCATATTCCTATTATAAAAATGGATACCTTTCTTTCGAAGAATACATATGGGAATCCCAAATCTAAAAAAATAGACTACTCTGGAAAAACAAGGACACCACTGTATCATCACCACTTATAGTTGGAATAGCTTCAATCCGTTTCGATATATAATCAACCAAAATAAGGATATAAAAATATCTAAAGGAGTTAGGAAAATGACCTATAAAATCTACTCTCCCAAAATCAAATACATCATAAAACAAAAATGGTTGTTTTGGCATCTCATGTCTTTGAAAAATGTTTCCATGGAATTTGAAAGCAGTCAAGTCCTACCAAAATCATGAAAATCATTGAAAATGGTGTCCAAATATAATATTCAATCTAGTACCTTCATATCATTATTCTATAGCCCATACTGACCACTAAAAATCAAACTTTAAAAAAATCAAAAATGGATGAATTTCAGAATTTGACATCTATATCATAAAAATCTTGTCACATTCCAAGTTCCACATATAAGGATCATTCCAATCATATTTTCATGAATCAAAAATTAGTTTAGCAACTTGTTTCTTGGAAAAATTATGTGAAAACATTTCATCAGCTAAGTAATTCATGACGTTCTAAAACCATGGCCTTATTTCAACAACAATAGAATAAAAATTCTCCCTAGAAAAATTATATTCAATAGGTTCAACAAAAGATTTATCTTGAAAAAATTCAGAAGGTATTTGACTCAAATGATCAGCCATAATGTTCTCAATTACATTCTTATCTTGGATATCTTTATAAAATTCTTAAAGTAATAAAACCATTTATCCATACTTGGTTTTGATTCTTGTTTCTTAATGAGATAAAAAATTATAGAATAATCTGTGAAAACCAAAACATTATGTCCCTAAAGTTAACTTCTAAAATTATCAATAGAAAAGAAAAAATGTTTATATTCCTTCTCATTTGTGGAGTAATTTAATTGAGTATTATCTAGAGTATTAAAATCATAAGCTATGAAATGTTATTTTGGGGGTTTCGCTATACAAGGAATTCTCCCCCCATCGAAATAGCTAGGATCCATTAGGTATAAAAAATGTTTACAAACTCAAAATATGGAATCAAACAAACTATTTATCTTTCTAGTTCCATATAAAAGAATATAAAAAATATAGAAAAAATGATTTAACAAAACTGAATAAAAACACAGGTGAATGGAAAATTCAACCGTAGAATCAAGTAGCTTGCAAAAAACCTAGGTAAAAACATGCAACAAAAAAGTCCAAAAAAGAACAAGGCTAGGACAGATCCTTCATTTTCAAATAAACTCAAAATGGATTTGAAAATATATTACAAAATCAGACATTCAGTATTAACTAGGTCAAATGAAAAAGATATGGAAAGTAGTAAAATGGACATAGAGATTTACATGCTTTTTCCAATTATCCTACGTGAACTGGGCAGAGTCATAATGAGTTTTCACTATGCAATAATGATGGAACACAAGTAGTATTAATGAAAAACAACAGAACGGTAGAACAAAACCATGAAACACCTCCAACCCAGATGAAACAAGATTGAAATATATCAAAGTGAATAAACCTAGACTGAAACCCCTTACTAGTGTTCAGAACCACCTCCTTTACCAAGTCGATCTCCCAGGTTGAGCGATGATATCCAAAAACCTATATCGATGTCCAATTCTAGTGATGTTTTCCCTTTTGTAATCTGATTCTACTACTGTCTAAGACTCTTCAATTCTCCAGGTCCACAACAGTTGTCCAAGAACTTGTCAACACTCTAGGTCCACAACCTTTGTCCCTGAACTCTGTAGTTTTCCTAGATCTTCCACCGTGGCCTTCCAAGTACACAAAAGCTATAAAAAAAACTAGTGTAGATGTTGTCCAGGTTTGACACACCCATCCATATGAGTCAATGCAGTCCAAGAACCACCATTTATGTCTAAATCTTTTCTGTACTTGAAGCGGCACATCATGGAGACCATCCGTAGCCAAGATGAGAATGGGAGGTGAGAGAGAGATATCCAATGATGAGAGGGAGAACCACCCGTGGAGAGAGAAGACACCGCCTTCCATGGACTTGTTAAATTATCCTAGAATTGATATTCAAGAACCTACCACATCAAGTCGATGCTTGACTTCTCCCTTAAAGAGACCCTAAATTGCACCTGGAAGGGCAGTGTGCCAGAATCCTCTTCACTCCCATCTGTATTCATCAAAAACTGAAACCCTCAATTTGTAGGATCTCTCGCATGAGGGATATTTTTTGAAGAAGCGGTGCATATAAATATCAAAGAAGTCCACCATGTAATTAGGGAAAGAAGGGGGGGTCAACAGGTACATGTGGTCGGATGATCTGTGAAGGTTGGTTCACCCTTATCATATGAGTAACAAATCTCACAAGGTTTATTAAAAATTTGATTTTAATTAATATTGAAAAATAACTATGAAACAGAAATTCAAAAACCATGGCATTTGTAATTAAAATACATAAATAAATTTAATATGAAATAATGGTACAAAACTATACCTTTAAATTTAAAACCTAACCACATGATGAATTTACACCACGTATCACCATCAATTTGGGAATCAAATCCTAAACTGGAAAAAACCAAAAAGGTTTGACCCAAATAGTCCCCCATCATGAATCAATGTGACAAATTACATCCAAATTAATGATATTCTAAAACTTCTAAACATGCTCAAAATTAAACAACTCTAAACATAAAAAGAGTTCATACCTTCACTAACCTAAGTTGACCTTTGAGAACATTCCATCGAGGAAGTTCTAGATTGCACACTAGTATCTACAACACCTAGAAGAATAGAGCAGTACTCATCATCTAAACCCATGGAATAAAAAACATAACATAAAATTCATAAATAATTGCCTCAAAAAACATGTTAAATCATTCATATAGTATTAATAGTATAAAAATTGAAAAATGAATCATACAACAGGACAAAATTTGTCTCCACATAAACCCATCACAGACTCAGAAAACTCTCTATCTAAAGGGAGATACATCATAAGACCCTACCAATAGGTGAATTTCCTCAACAACTAGGTACCACTACAAATCCCATATAGTCCCAAGAGTCCTAAAGAAAAAATCTAGACCCACAAGAACACCAACGATCCAAGGGAATCTGGATACCGACTAAGAAAACACATCCCGTTATAGCTTCGTAATAATATATAAGAACCATCTAACATTTCCAAATATATCCTGATAGAACCGATGTGAAGCTTGATCATCACCAAACCTATTCACATGACATTGTCTCTCTAAACACTGCCCATGACCAATCACTACTCCCAACAGGTCAACAATTAGAGACACTAGCCCAAAATCAAAACACAAACCTGAGGAAAAAAACATGGGCTAATTATCAGCTCACTCTCCTAAGGAAAAAGGCTGAACAAAGGAGACCAAAAAACCAGACTGACCCTTCCACATACCCCACTATTAACAAAGACACTCTCAATTAGTCTAACATCACACTAACCCCTTACAAATCATTAAATAAGAGACACACATAGGTATCAACTACCAAGAGGAATCTATAGGGTCCTATAGGAAAATAAAATAGCGGAATAACTAGGAAAACAATAATAAAATATATTTAAAAATTATAGCTAAAGAGAGTAAATGATCAATGCTAAATAAAACATCAAATCATACTGCACCATTAATTCCACTAATAAAATCATTTAAATCAATGAATAATTTGATTTCAAATATCTAAGGCACAAAATTATACCAAATTCGGCATTGATATAACTTTTTGGGGGCAGTTCTATGTAAGGTAGTCCCCCATAGAAGTATCTAGGATCCATTAGGTGTAAAAATGGTTTGAAAAATAAAAATATGGAATCAAACAAATTTTCAATCTTTCTAGTTCCATAAAAATGAAACTAATTAATAGAGAAAAAATTATTTATCAGAAGTTAAAAACATAACTTGTTAATGGATAATACAATAGTAGAATCAAGCATATTATAAGAAACATAGGCAACAATATGAAACAACAAATCCAAAAAAGTACCATTCTCAAACAAAACATTAATTATAAAATAAATTCAAAACAAATTCGATAATAATTTCAAGAATAGGAAATTTCGAACTAACCAGGTCAAATGAAAAATATGCGAAATGAAGTAAAATGGAAACATAGATTTATGTGCTTCAGCCAATTAGCCTACATGCATGGGGGCAGATTCACCATGGGTTTTAGTAATTCAATAATAATGGAACACAACCAACAACAATGGAAAACAGTAGCACAAAAAACACACCAAAGAAACACCTCAAATATAAAAGAAACGAGATCGAAATATAACAAAGAAAATAAACTATGATCAAACCCCCTTACTAGGGTTCAAACCCACCTCCTCTTCCATGTCGATCTCCCAGGTTGGGTTCTACTTTCCATAATCCTATGACGCTATCCAAGTATGTAGATGTTGTCTCTACTACAATCTAATTCTACTACTATCCAAGACTCTTCAACACTCCATGTCCACCGCTGGTGTCCAAGAACTCATCAACAGTCTAGGTCCACATTTGTTTTCCATGAACTTAGTAGCAGTCCTCAATCATCCACTTCAGAATTCCAATTACACTAATGCTATAAAAAAATTAAGTGTGGAAGTTATCCAAGTTCAATTCAACCATCCATATGAGTCGACCCGATCGAAGAACCACTGTTTTTATCCAAATATTTTGTTTACCAAAATCGGCACACCATGGAGACCATTCGTTTTCCAGACAAGAAGGGTAGTGAGAGAGCAATATCCAATGGTGAGAGGGTGAACCACTGGCAGTGAGAGAATACTCCTCCTACAATAAACCCTATAATCAAACCTAGATCTTTCGTTCAAAAATTGTCCGAATCAAGCCGATACTTGACTTCTCCCTCCAAGAGACCCTAAATTTCACCTGGAAGGGTGGTGTGCCAAACTTCTCTTCACTCCCATATTTCTATGGAGAAAAATAAACCCTTAATTTTCAAAATCTCTCACATGAGGGATATTTTTTACTAAAGCGGTCTATATATGTATCAAATAAGTCAAATGAGAAGTTAGGGAAATAAGGGGTGTATCAACTAGGACATGTGGTCGGATGAGCTGAAAAGGGTGGTTCTTGCTTATCACGGACATAAAAATATCACAAGTCATAATAAAAAATTAATTTTAATTAACAATAAAAAATAACCATGAAATGAAAATTCACATGTAATTTCATATAAAATCATTCCCCAAGAAAAAATCCCTAAAGATAACTCTAAAGGATCAGTCATTAACTCTAAAATAAAACTGCAACTAGGAGTTTGAATAATGGGTAGAGACACAAGTTCTTGTTTAATCTCATTAAAGGCTTCCTAGCCTTTCTCATCAATGGAAAAATAAATTCCATTCTAAATATCTCTTGTCAAAGGAAGAACAATCTGAATAAAGTATTTAATGAATCACATATAGACCCCAAAATAACCATGAAAATATCTAATATCCTTCAAATTCTTAGGAAAATTATGTGAATAGATGATGACAACCTTGAAATAGTCACCTTAATTCCATTCTTAGCCACTTCATGACCATGTACAATTCCATTTTCAACTATAAAAATAAATTTTTCAAAGTTTATAACAAGGTTATTCTAAATAAAAACTATAATAGAATCTTTTAAACTCTTTCGAAATATCTCAAAATATGAACCATACACTGTAAACTCATCCATAAACACTTCTTATTCATTCCCTAATAAATTTAGTAAAAATACTAAGCATGTATATTTGGAATGTGTCAAGAGAATTACATAGTTCAAATGGAATTATCCAATTATAAATGGTACAAAAAGGTGATGTGAATGTTTTTTTCATTGGTTCTCATAACTATGTGAATTTTAAAGTATCTATAAAACTCATCTAAGAAGCAATAATATTATTTAAAAGAAAAACATTCAATAATTTGATCAAGAAAAAGAAAGGGAAGGTTATACTTCCTAGTAACTTGGTTAATATTCCTATAACCGATGCATACCCTTCACTTTTGGGGTAACCAAGAAGGCACGAATCTTCGTCTTCATCTTTTAAAGAAATCAATCCACCCTTTTTAGGAGAAATTTGAACTGTAATTACCCATAAAATATCATAAATGGATAAAATAATACTCATAAAAAATTAGGTTGTCTCCTATTTTTTAACCACATAAAGAGGGGTAAGATTCAATCTACATTGAAATTATTTAATAAGTTTCCAATAATCCACAATATGAATCATACACATGAACACCAAATGGAAAATACCTAGAAATATTATAAATACTAGCATATAGCCTTCTAATTCATCCTAAGGAACTCTAAGAGTTTATTTTATTATTCAATGGGTTTCCCATTTTCAATTATAATAGGAAATTTTTATTTTTCCTCTATGTATTAATATTTCAAATTTTCAAGCAATGTTTTGAGATCAAGTGTGGATGGGCTAACCTCTTCGAATGAATTAGGTTCTTTGGGTTCTTTGATTTTATTTTAAGGCACTAAAACATCTTCAAGAATAGAAAAATTATAAAATTTTAAACTAGTGCTGCATATATTTTCAAAGAGAAAATTTTTATCATCCTTAAAATAATTTTTAGATTCAAATTCACATATATTTGGTAACTTTTCAATGACATTGTGCGTAGAATTTATGTCAATTATAGAAAAAAACTAAGTGAAATTCATGAATAAATTCTTAATTTTCAGTAGTAGTACATGTTGTGAATGTTTAAAAAAACCTCATTATTTTTAATATCACTATAAGAAAAAACATTATTCTTGACATCTTCAGAAACTCCAAAATAGTGAAACATTTTCCCAAATAAATATTCAATTTCAGATTCATCATTACCAAAAGTTTAGAATTTTTAGATTCATAATATTTTTGAGAAGTCAAGGGTTTATTTTAAAAAGAATGTACATTTTATAAAGAATTTGTAGGTTAGTTTTCTTGAATTGAATTGGGGAAAATCTATGGAAAACCAATCAATCATGTTATCTTGGTATGTAGAATAGTCTTCCATTAGGTATCTCATTGTTTGAAATATTTTAAAATTGACCATGTCAACTCCAAAATATATAGACAAAGTACCTTTATGAATGATGATTGTTTCTATAGCAGTTTTAAAGAATGATATTCATAAAATTAATGCTGAATGTGAACTAAAATGATAATATTCTATGATTATCACACAAAAATCATAAGTGAAAACTAAATATTTTTCCATTACCAATAAATCTTTGATAACTCCAGCTGGCTTACCTAGGATCCTATTAGCTTTCAAGATGACAATTCTATATTTCATGAGCTCTATAACCTACATAAATGAAAAGATAAAATAAGGAATCACATTAATGGAGGATCCCAAATCTGACATTGCATATTCAAACTGATGATTACCAATGACACATGGGCAAGTAAATATACCTAGATCCTTGCATTTAATAGTGAGGGGATATTGAATCGAGGAAGAAATATTTCTCCCCAAATTAACTTTTTACCTCCCTGGAATATCCTTTTTTGAGTATATATCTCCTTAAGTAAATTTTCATAAAAAGCGATATGTTTCAAAAAATCTAAAAAAGGGATGTTAACCTAGAATTTCCTAAATTTTTCAAGTACTTATTTGTCTATTTTTATTTCAACTTTTTTTTGACCAGTGTTCTTACCAAATGATAAGGCAATGGATCCCAATACATTTTTATATCATCATCATCTTTTTCCATTTATAAGAGAAAATTAGATTTCTAAAATACATAATGGTTCTTTAAAGTTATATTTCTTTATTTTTGTTTAATTTTTATTATTCAATAGGTGTGTGGACAATAGTTTGTTCAACAGTTTTAGTAGGTTCTCTAATAACTTCATAAGGTGGTAAAAAAAGTTCAACATGTGGTTTCGACACTTCTTCATGTGATTTTCCATTTATTTTAGAAGTTGGATGATTTTTTTCCCGGTTCTTGTTCAGTTTTTTCATCTTTGTGATAATGAATCTCAGTTCCACAACTCAAAACTATTTTAATTACATTCTCTCTTTCTCTCAAATTCAATTAAGATTCATATTAAAAAATACTGAAATTTTTATTCTTTAAACAACAGATTTCAGTTGTAATTTGACTCATTTTTGTAACCATGTTTGGTAAAGACACTTATTTTCATTTTGAAATAACGTTTTTCTTTTTAACCACGTCTTCAATGTGTAAAACATTTATTTAATTAACTTTCTTTTTTATATTCTCTTGAATTGGTAAATTTATAAAATTTCCACCAGATTGGTTTCAAAATTTTTTTTATTATACCTAGGTTTTTAATCAAATGTATAGGGATGAAAATTCTTTTTCAGTTGTTCAATAGGCCTAAAAATATTTGTCTATTGGTTTTTGTAGCCTTAAATTAAATTTTGGTTTGATTGAAATGGCCTAGATTTGAAATTTATATTAGAAAATTGGTTGTTTGGATTGTTTTGGAATGGATTTCTAGGAAATATTCCGTTAAAATTTATAATAGTTTCTTGCAACCATGGACATTGATCATTAAAATGGTTAGTGGAAAAACAAATTCCCCAGTACATTTTTATGGAATATACTGGTTAATGTTAGGATTATAAATTAACAGAGTTTGTCAACATATGCTTCATTATACTTGCATGTTCACTCAACTGATTCAAAACACGACTATTATACAAATTGAAAGTAGACACATACAATGTAGTTTTAACATTGATAAGACCCATATTATCCAATTTTTGTTAATTTAATCCATGTTTGAAATTACGTTTATAGAATCTATAGGATACTTTTCAATTGTAGATATTATAACAACCACATCTTGCATTATTCTATCCAGCAAGACTAAACCATTATAAAAACATTGGATAATGAGTTGTTCATAAATTTTGTGATGAGAGTAGAAATAGAAAATTTTATTAAACCTCTCCTAGTATGCATTGAATGTCTCCCCTTAGAGCTTCCTAATGCCAAAAATGTCCTTCATAATAGAGGTAGTCTTAGAGGATACTAAATTGTTTTCTAGAATGATATTTTTCATTTGATGATAACTACCTATGTTGGTGGATTATGAGTAGTATAACCACTTATTATCTAATCCAACCTATGAAAAAGGAAATACTCTCATCTTAATTTTTTCCCAACATAACCGTTGGGGATTCATGGTGAGACACGCAATTGGAAATTTCTGCAGGTACTTGTGAGGGTCCTCTTTTGGCATTCTCTAAACTTTTTGTAGATGATGAGTCACTCTTGATCAAAGTTCAAAACCAAGAGAAATTTTAGGATATCCTAGATAGTTTTTATGATTCTATAAATTAGGAGAAATAAGATCCTTTAAATTTCTACGGGCAACCATGTTTTCTATGTTTTGAAAATTTTTTGTTTCAAAAGAAATTGTTTTTGGTGTTTCTTTCTGTGTTTTTTCAATTTTTTCAAGATTTCAAAAGTCTGCAACTTGATTATTTTTTTATTTTCAACTTTTTCATTCCTAATATTGTATAATTTCATTTTCATAATTTTCTATGTTATTTGACATATGACCTATTTTCTCAAAATAATGTTTTAACAGATTATTTGTTTTTTTAAGTAGAAAAAGTTTTTAACTTTTTGTATTTAACCTATTAGACACCTTCACAGAAATTGTACCAATTTGTGAAATTTTTTTATATAATTTTACACCTAACACTAATTTTATACCCCAAATAACTGTATTAAAGTAGTAGTCAAGGTTTTTTCTTAGCGAAATTTCCCTATAGGGGTTATGTTGTCACATTTTTTTATTTTATGATTTTATGTTTTTAAATTGTTTTTGAAGTGATTAAATCATTTGGTTACAAAAAAATAAGAACCAATCACATTATAAATAGTAAATAGAAATAAAATAACTGAAAACAAAATAAAAGAAAGCAACAATAGAATTAATATAAAGAAGTTGTAGTAGCCTAATTTTTTATTCTTATGGATCATTATTCTTTCATCTTGTTTAATGGTTTTCACAACTATAACCATCTCAACATAATAATGAAATATCAAATCTTAAAACTCATTCATTTAGTTAATATGATTCTATAATCAAAATATCAAAAGTGTAACCCTTTTATGAAGGATTCTTTCAATGCCCTCAATGATCACTAAAAATGAAGAGACAAATGATACTCGATATACTAATAATTCTTTGATAAAAAATTAACAAAATTTAATAGCACGAATCAAATTAAAACTCCAATTTGGATTGAATTAATTATAATCATTTAGATATCTTTATATTCCAATCAGAAATGTGACGTACAAAAAATAAAGAGAAATAATTAATTAAATGACAGAATAATACAACATCAAGAAATTATCGCATTTTTGAGTTCCAAAATCCTTTGAAACAATTTAAATTAAGAAATTAATGATTTAAAAACATAGGAAGTCATCACCATTTTCATCCACTAGCATAAACTACTATAAAATTATCTATTCAACATTGAGTATTGGTGACATAATTTGATATCCATATTCACTAGCTTTAGGAGTCGTACCAGTTTCTAGAATATCTCTTAGTTTTTCTCTCATCTTCTCTACTTATGGTGTATCTGAATATCTCTATATGTCTTACTATGTCTATCTCTGAAAACAAATCCCCACTTATATGTTGTTTTCCTCTCTTAATTCTTTATCAAATCCTTCCATTTTTAGAGAAAAAAATTATTTTGTTAATATTTTCTCTATCACCAAGAAATATCACACTATCTTAATTCTAGGTGGTAGTATATCAAAATATTTTCATCTATTCTTCTTTTTACTGGTCGGTGAGAATAGATTTTTCCTTAGAAACAAATTAAATGCACACATGTGTTTCCAGTTAAGCATGCAACGAGTTCTATTTTTACTCATCTAGTTTCCTTACATCAATTTCCCGTAATGACTTCATGTATCCAATACTCCCTTTTGATGAACATCATTCACTCATTCTGCTCAAATGGAAATTTAGCATGCACAACACACTCACTCTTTCTCAATAGAAAAAGATCAATCACTAGGTGTGTGTCAGATTCACGAATCCATAGCCAAAATGATGGACAATTTGAAAGACCCCATTGTTGTTTGACAATATTCAATGGGATTACATTTTTTCCAATAAACATACATGGGGTTGGATTTGGACTAGTATATCTCCTTCAAACTTCAAAAAGTACCGAGAGAATCGATGACGACCTAAGAATCATCATCAGAGAGCCTGAGAATATTCTTCATGGTGACCACAAATTTGGATATGACGTTTCTAAATGGTCGCACCGATTGTTTCCATCTTCAATCTCATCAATAAGCTTCACCATGTTTTGATCATAGTAAATCTATCACCATGAAATCAAATCCCAAAATCAAATTCTCTAACCAAAAAGACATTAGTCATTGGTTTGTTGAATTTGTTCCCCTTCAAATGGAAATGGTGACTTCACGATGGCAATGGTATCAACACTAGCCTGATTCGTATAGATCCACTTTATATGGTCTCGGATGGGATCATGATCGTCATCGAAGGCAACGGGTACAAGCTTCCTCCTAGAGCTCCCTCGGCCTAGATCTGATTTGCTCCGGGGGATTCAATCGATATCCATGTAATAAAAGTCATATATTAAAAATAAAATCATATATTAAACATATTTTTATGTTCATTATTAATTTAACACCAAAATAACAAAAATTATTAATTAATTAATAAAAAAAATTATTTTAACAAATAAAATACTATCAAATTATATAAATTATGTGTGAAATTAGTATCAAAATAAAGCCACATCTGGCGTGAGGAAGATTTGGCCTTAAATATCTTTGCCTTCCCATTCTGTTTTTACACCATAAGGATGGAATGATTTTCATGATTTGTATCCTTATCTACATGGAAAATAAGAATAATAAAATCTAACAAAGACTTATCAATGTTGTAGATATTAAAATTCACAACAAAACTGGAGACGCTATGAGGGTGTGATTCCAAAATGAGGTTAGTGCCCAGTTATTTGTGGATTTTAAACATGAGAACCTCTAGGTTCTCAATTTATTCAATTACCATGACAATGTGAGGCCCAATTGGGGAACCATCTCCATGATTTCTCTAAAATAGCGACTTGGAAATCTCAAATTGTTCCTTTCTAACTCTCTTTTGGTAAATACCATAGAGGTGCTCAAGAATTATATACAAATACATGTTTATATGAGACTTCATGAGTTCACTAGTCATAGACAAAACCAATAAACATTAATTGTTTAACATGTTATACATATGTTTCTCAGTGGCTATGAACTCTTCATCACTCACCTTTCTAGCAGGCGAATCAGAAAATAAGAATTCTAGCATGCAATATTTCCATTCATGATAAAAAAAACTCAAAGGTGTTTGTACAATTCCAGGAAGTTACATCCTATTAAGGGGATTAATATATCCAATATTGAATGTAGGGATAATTTGGATGATAATTTTTCCATTTTATTTAACAATTAAAAGAGCATATTGTTAATACTTTTCATTATTAAAAAATTATGTGAGAAATAATAAATTAATTGTTTTTATTTATTATTAAATCTCACTCTATTTTATCAAGTCCAAAAAACCCTCACCATTAAATTTGGAATTTTATATTTTTAGGGTATTCTAGTAGAAAGGATTTGAATTCCCCTTCACATAACTCCAACAAGGGTTGGTAAATCTACTTGAATTTATTTATCTTGGAATTTATTTTCCAACTATAGGTTTGAAACTCTTTGATCCATTGAGTGGATTCCCCTATCCTAAAATACTGACTTGGATTTCCTCAAAACTTGCCTCCAAATTACACCAAGTCCAGCAAGAGATATTCCACTTAATGTAAAAGATTTAATTCAACCCCAAACCTTCATGATAACTCACTTTAAAAAAGTATGTGTCCCAATAAGGGTTGGTAAAAAAAATAGTTATATTAATTAATAGTCCTAATAAAGTAATTGAAGACAAACTTTGAATTAATATTTAATTTATGGATTTTAATTTATTATACATAAATTTTATCTTGTTGTATCCTTTACATGTCTTGTTTATATTAATTGTATATTACATAATTAATTAACCATGTTGGATAAAATAGTTACGTATAATCTATCTATTTAATTTGTAGATTTTTACATTAATTCATTTATTTATGTGATCTCTTCCTTATATCCATAATATAAATAATTACATAGACATAAATAATTAATTAATTAAATAACCCTTTCATGAGATTTATCTAACTGTTGATTTAATGAGAATACATTAAATCAACCTATGACCTAGGGTAAATAACTCTTTTTCCCATGTTGGAATGCGATATAACATTCCACATGTACCAAGATATTAGTTAAAATAGGATTACAAAAATTTCTTTAGGCATGTAGGTCCTACATAATAATGGATGGAGTGATGAATCGATGTACATCATATTGAATTTATTAATAAATAATTGAAAACTCATACAATAAATTAAATTAACAAATCTAATTTATACACTAGTCATTGTCATGCTAATGAATTGTTATACATGTAATGAATATGTAATGGTAGCTGGAAAGCATTAATTTCAATATTTGTTCTTTTTTATTAAGATTAAAGTGGTTGCATTACTTATTTTATTTAAGGAATTAATTAATTCCCTTTCATCATAATAATAATCAGAACATTATTGAAGATACCCATCATTTATGGAATTCATGGAAAATAAATGTAAGAACCAATAATGTCATATTCATTATAGTTAGTTAATTGAGAATTTAACTTTTTTTAAACCATTTATAAAATTTTCTAACATAAAATGGTGTGCCAATTAATAAAATAATGTTTAAATCTGTAATAATAGGATGTAATATATTTTTTTTAATTATATCCATTAATAGGAGACTACAAGACTTTTAAATCCAACTACACATCCTTTATCTTGGTTTCCAGGTATCCAGGGTACATTTCTGGGTCTGTGGAATGTACCTTGAATAGACTACACATCGTGTAAAGACCATCCACACACCATGTGTTCTATTTTCTATGTGTCTGGGATGCATGCTTGGGTCTTTTATGTGTGTCTCAACAGACCAAATGACATGTACATGCTATCTACATGATGTGTATCTTTTTGATCTATGTGTCCATTTTCTTGATGGGTTACTTGGTGTGTTATTTGGATGTAGGATTTGATGAACTACACATAATGTACACCACATAAACTTCATGTATATCATAAATTCTCTCAGTTTCCAATGTCATGTTTTCTAACCATGTATAATGACCACACATATTGTGTGATTTACCCCACTAACCCATGTAGACTACATGGAGTGTTTATAAAATCAAACCGTGGAATCCGAAATCAATATTCTATGTTGGTCATTACATATGTTCCATACACCACGTGTAATTATTGTGTGGCACAATGTTTATCCCTCAGCGAATCCTGATGAAGCCCACTAGGTTACACGATATGTATATTCGAGTACATGTCTTGTAACCTTATCTTACCGCCCAAAAGTTGGTAGTTTCCCAATGGAATATCTAGTCATTTTTCATTTTTTCATAAAACTATAAGAAAATGAAACATTGAATGAATCATGATTAAGATGTTAAATCATGTTAATCTAAATAAAAAAAGAATTAATAACATGAATTGAAAATATAACCATAATTAAAAATAGATCAAGAATGAAAAATCAAATTATAATTTTAAATGTGACTGCATTGATACCACTTGTTGGATCTGGGTGTAGTGGATGCATGTGGTGGTGGGAGACATGTTAAAATTTCTATTAATTATCATTTCTTGAAATCATAAGCAAGGATCATTCACCTCAATGTAATAATTTTTTTCTTTAATACCTAAAGAAATGAATACATGGGAATATGAACTTTGTTCATTGATGATTATTGATTTTCCAAAAAGGCCCTTTCAGTTTTCCTTCATTGCGTTGTGAGGATGCAATGATATAATCCCTCTAGCGATAATCAGCATGTGCTCCTATAATCTTCAAGAAAAATCATTCAATCTTAGGGTTCTAGCACAAAAAATCAAATGTCATGAATTATTTGTTCTTGATCACTCATTCTTTGATCTTGAAGAAATCTGAATTTGGTTTCTTGTTCTTTAGAGGGAGAGATAAGAGGAGATGGGAGAGAATTTGTTGTGTATAATAATTATCTCTGTTTTGATTGTGCACTGACTCCAAACAATTGACATAACTACCTATTTATAGATCTAGGTTTTAGGTTAAAATAATAATTTTATTTCATTTTAACCATTAAATAATATTATAACCTTTAATGAAAACCTATACCACATAATAATAATATTTTTATTATTTTGTTGCATGGGCCAACTTATAAAAATTGATAAATAATATTTTTTATCTTGAAAATAATTATTTATCACCGGACGTGGTTTTGGTTAGTCCAGACTCCTTGGTATTTATTTAATACCAAAATAAACATGTTACACATAAATAAATATTTCAATCACATACCAGCAAAAATATTCATTAAATATTTAGTAAAATAAAAATATATATGTTTATTAATATACCAGTGAATAAATATTTACTAAATTTATGTGATCAATATAACTTGAATAAGATTATTCCTCAGTCTTGAGAATAATATTTATTCCAATTATTAAATTTAAATAGAATTTAATCGACATCAATAGAAACATTTAATCTGCATACCTATAGGATTTTTTCTCATTGAAATTAGGAGGGATTACCTAAAGTCTAAGATTACTGTCTAATAACAGGTCATGGAATCAAAGAGAAAAAATCATAATGTTGAAATGTTGAGAAACACATGAGAATTATCACTATTTAATATAATCCATTTGTCATAATATATCATCATGCATGTCACGCGATGTTATCATCAACCAATATGCTTGATACGTCTTTCTTTGACTATCGGAAATTAACACATCACTACACCATGGAAATTGAATTTTGGGTAATGGTTCCATTCCAATAAAAGGGATGATATATCATCTTCCATAAATAGGGAAGTGACAAATCCTTCCTTGACATATCCATTAATGACATGATAATCATGATACACCTAATATACCCTAAATCCCACCAATATATGGAATGATAGTTTTCATTAGTAAATATGAGTGCAAGAGTTACGAAATGAACCAATAAAAATATTATAGTCTAAGGATGATTACATGCACTTGCAGATTGGAATATCTGATGAAACCAAAACATGTTGAATTCTTATTGTCGAGACTATTCTCATAATCCCCTATTATGAAGATCACCAAGTGTGAACTTCATGAGAGGATCCTTATCCACTTATGAGTAATCACATCTGATGGTCAAAATACTATGTGTCCTATCATAGTATGTTCTCCAACCGTGGAACTATATTAAGAAAATTATCATAGTAATTAAAGTTTTTCATCATAGTAGAATACTACAATGAACTTATCAATTCAATAAATACTCTAGTATATTATTACATCAAATCCATGTGTAACAATGAGAAATATGTAATAAAATGTTTAATTAATATTGAATACCTAAAATATAAATGTAATCAATGTACAAATAGTTGGTTTTAGGAAATCGACTCAAATAGTATTGTAGTGTAACATTCATCTTGTTTATATTTAATGTATATATATGGACTTATGGTTACCTATATATGTATTATTAACCCATCATGTTTGGGTTATTTCCTTTTAAATAGTTGTTGATGGTTTTTGGATAACCATTTTTGAATTTAATAAACATGAAAGTGTTTTTAAAATGTATTTCGAAAAGGATGTTTTGCATTGAAATGGATTGGGCTGGTGAAGAATTTTCAAAGTGTGTTCTTTAATTTTAAGAAAAAATAGAAATTCTTGTAAATAGGTCATGGATTTGATTTTTTTTATGTGTTCATCTTAAAAAATACAACTACCTAGTTATATTTTCAATCAACCATTTATGAATTTCCTTATAAAATGAATGTCACAGTCTTGGAAGGTGGTGATCAATTGGTTGGATTATCTCAAACCTATTTATTTCATGTTCCATGTTTAAGATGGAAATTGGTTTTTTTATTTTGGTTGATGATGATTTAGTTGGAAGGTAGTGAGAAACCAGAGGTTTCATAGATGTATATTTGGGCTTGGATTGAGTTTGTTTAGTTTTTTTGTTGTTTTCATACCTTCTAAGAAGTTCATTCTTTATAAATGCTTGTAGTTATTTTTATTTTATCTAGTTATTCTATACAGTATCATTTCATTTATGGATGATGTTTTTTTATGAAAATTGGTTGGATTCATAATTTTGGTTATGAAATGTTTAACATGTTCATTTATTTTGGTCTCTTATATGCATTATGCTACATGGATGTCCAATGTTTGGATAATTTATGTTAAACATTCGTAAATGATCTTCTATCATTTTACTCTGATTTGATGGAAAAATAATTCCCAAATTTGTTTCATGTTATGTCTAGGAAGAATTTGTTATCCCATGGAGATTGGGAATGGCCTTTAGGCCCTATGATGAACTAGTTAAAGATCTAGGCTATACGTGATCTCTAACAGGTTCATTATATTAACATTTAAAACATTCCAGATAACAAGTATAAATCATGTTCTCGTTATTCTATAACATTTAAAAAATGTTTCTTATTTCCTCCAATATGCTCAAGTTATTTATCTTTATCAAAAATATAGGTGAAGAAAATCAGAATTTTTGTTTTTATGTGCCTAAGAAAATATCCCTACATAAAATGAATTTTTTTTCAAAGATGCATCCATATTTTAATCTTTGTTTGAAGATAGTTTGATCATATATAAATTTTAGAAATCTAAAAATATGTTATAATCTATAATATTTCCTATATAATATTATATTTCTATAATATGTACAACTTCCTTATAATGAATGTGAAAGAAAGATTGAGAGTTAGTCTTATAAGAGAGAACACATGAAAATATATTGGAACATTGTAACAAGTGATTGATACATACACTCAGTTTTGAAGTCCCTATAAAAAGGACTTGAATAAAATTTACCTAACTAACATTGAGTGTTGGTGGAGTAGACTAGGGGAGGTTCTTGGAGCCCTTAACCACTGTAAAACTTTTCCACATCATACTCTATTTATTTCATCTATTTACACTAATTTACTTATCTAAAAATAGTGTGTTATATCCAATCAATTTAAAGAGGGAGGTTTTAGTTTGATGTGAAATTTAAAAAAATAAATTCATCAACTCTTGAGTTATGTGTAATAGTTTTTTGACAAAAAATACATGTTCTTTTCCCTACTATCAACATGATATAAGTTTTCCATAGTTCCCCATCATTTGATCTAATAATATTTTTAAATTATTTTAATGTTGAATCCCTTATGATTGAAAATTAATTCCAAACTCAAGTCACAAATCTAAATAACATTTAATAAATTATATCATAAGCTATTAACATAAATTACATAATCAATTAACCATTAATCTCTAGATAACTAGGAATTTTTATTTTAATTTTGTCTCCAAAGATCTATCATTTCCAAAGTGGATAGTCCCATTGAATAATCCATTTACATTCATAACAAATTCATTATATTGTTCATGTGTGATCAATGACCACTTTCGAAAATATATATGTTACTAGTGTTTAATTATTTTAAAAAAATAATCCAAATTTTCCTTTTTAATCTTCTTCCTTTATTTCTATGAAGACTCTAAATAATTTGATATTGTTGTTGATATCTTCCCATTACATCCAAAACAATCCATCAAATAAAATTAATCTTCTTCTAATGGATGAAATCTATCATTAAAAGGGATTTATCCTTATTTATTTTCATATAGTATCATTTGATTTACATAAGATCTTATACACTTATTCTTCCTAAAATCTACTTCTTTATGAAATAAATTTGAATAATTAAACTAGTATCCATAGAAATACCTCCTTATATGGTAAGAAGAGTAATACACAAACCCTTTTTATTGACTTCCAAGGATTCACCACTTAGATAGATTTTAACTTCTCTATTATAAGTCATTGTGTGACCATGTAATCTACAAAACCGATACTACATAAATGGGGGAAATTTTTTACCATTGTCTCTCCCCATATTTCTCTCTTTTGATTACTTCTTTGTTTTTTTATAATTTCTCAATAGTTGAAAATATGATACCTTCACATACTTCTCTTTTTAATTCATGCTTTCCCGGTTTTCCTTTCATGTCTCACTATAAAATACAAGTCCAATTTTCCTAATGGAAATTTTTCTTTCATCATTGATCATTTATTCTAGGGTTTGTGTTCCTAAATCTATCCTTTCTCTCAAGAATTATTCTACGAAACTTCCATGGTGAAGATTATTCTTTATAAATTCAATTTATATCTCACATTCCAGCTTCTTACCCAAGGCAATGACATATTCCTCTAGTCCTTTGATCTTAACAACATTATCTTTTATTGAAAATTAGATATCATCAATGATCTTATTCTACTCTTAAACATTTAACATGTAACTTACAATATCTTCATTTTGAACATAGTTCCTTTCACTATCATGCCTATCATTTTTTATGAAAATCAATTTCAAATTCTAGTTCATAAATATAATTTCATGATTCCTTTAAGGATTATCTAATTGAATTTTGGATATTTCATCTATATCCATCATATCATCTTAAACATATAAAATGAATTCAATTTAAATAACTTCTAGTGGTTATTCTTAAATTACTTATTCATTTTTATTAACTAATACTTTTATATAAAAATTAGTGCCTCTTGATTTTTTTGAAATTAAATTATAAGGAAAACAATTTTGTCTATAATCGTGAAAACTAAAACTCAACTTCCTCAAAAAAATTATTTGGACACCTAGAAGAAACATTTCCAACCTTTACATAGTGAAAATAATATAAGGGTGTGTTACCCTCAAATCTCCCTTTACCTCTTTTAAAAGTTTTTAAAAAAATTGATAGAAAATCACCAATTTAATCTTCCTTGACATCCTATTTAAAAAAATTATTATTTTAAATAGTTTTAAAATACATCGCTTTGGTTTAATGTTCTAATGAGATTTACATCTTCACCCACACTTCATAAGACTGTTTCTTGATGTCCAAGTCATCATGTGAACAATCACCAATATTCTTTTTCTTCTAGTGGTCACAACTTTGGATTATATATAGGAGTAAATCTATATATGATCTTAATAAAATTTTATAAGACATTGACTTATTAACCATGCACATGTATGGAACCAATAACTTCTATGAGACAGTTAAATAAACCTTTTATTTTTACACTAGAACTTATATTCAGATCATCAGATCTATTATCTAAGACCAGTAACTTTTCTTCCTTCACTTTGGTGTCACCGTCAAATATAGTGTATTTTTATCCCAAATTAATTTTAACATAGAACAATCCATCACCTTTAGATAAATCTTATTGGATAATTATATAGATAAATAATTTTGATCTTTAGCGTCATCATTCAACAACTTCTTATCTGATTTAGTAATTTATCATCTAGTGTGATCACTGACTTGAAGACAATATAAAATTACTACATAAATATCCATAATAAGACATTTAAGATGTAATATGATTTCATTATTTTTTATTTGGTAGTTACACCCATAAAATAAGGGTGAAACTTTTTTATTAATGATGTTCTCTATAACAAATGTTCTCCTCCAGTTGATTCAGGGATTAACCAATTGTTATGATACCACATTTTTTGTATTGTAGTCACACAAAACACCATGAGAGAGGGGTGGGGAGGGGTTGGGATGAATTAGGGAGAACTTTAATACTACCTTATCTTTGAATCAAATGAATCTTTTCTTTGAAATAGAAAAACCTGTTGAATCCAATGTGAAATCAATACCAAATGTTGAAATAAAAGATTTAAACACACTTTTTTATTTATTTCATCTATAAAAGGATACTTCAATGAATAAATATCAATAATGTTTTGATATTCTAGATTAACCACTAATTAACTAGTATGTGGTTCATATTTAGGATGATCACTCTACTCTACGAAGGAACCAAGGCCTCTTCCTCTCTTCCATGAACTTATTTCAATATGGTTACAAATAGGTAAATGAAATGTTGTTCATTTAATCAAGGTTATGGAAAAAATAGTGATTAGATAACATCTAGGGTGTTATCCATGATGCTTAATTCTTTATCACCATTTCATCAAGGATATGCACTAAACTTGTCTTATTTAAATACAATCATCCAAAGAGTCCATTTTGATTGCCCGATTCATAATGAAAATAAATGATGATATCTATCATATATACTCTATATCTTAATCTTTATTTTCCTTATCCATACACTATAATATACACTACAAATTCTTTATTTCCATGTGTGTCTCGCCTTCTTTTCTATATGAGGTGAACTTTTATAATGTATCTAGCAGATTTGAATTTAAAATTAAAATCTAATCTAACCTCTAAACTAATTGTACTCAAAATTCAATCATTATTTCTCCCATAATTTAATTTGCACTATTGAAATAAGAAAGGGTAGTTATTAGAATAAATAATAATCTCCAAATCTATTCGAAATAGCCCCAATAAATAATATAATTTAAATTATCTAGATAACTAGGTTATGGAATGACATTGTCATTTGTATCATGGATAAGTTGCTTCCATTAGTTAACCTGAACTAATAGAATGCTTTGCAATGTGCCCCATCTGTTACAGATTGAAAATAAAAAAAACATTCTGAGCCATTGGAACATTTCTTTCCAACCATTATGGTGTGTCTACATATCTCATAGTGAAATAATTTTAATTATGTTTTGTTATGATAGAACCAACCATCCATGGTGTGGAGGTTCTCAATGTTCTAGAAACACTATAATATTTTTAGCAATCCTCTACACCATGACACTGCCTTTATGGTGTGAGAATATATTCTATATAGGCAATTAATTCCATCTAATAAACCTTCATGGAATGTTGAATATTCCTTGTCATGTTCCATATAACTATAGAAACTATACAATCCTTATGAAATATCTTTTTAGTGTAATGAATTTTCCAATATACAAACCATTATATTCTAAAATATTTTATTTTTTATTGAATAGCTCCATGATGTAATGATTTATATCACAACTTGAGTTAACATTATATTTTTGAGTTTCCAAATTTTGAAAAAAACATTTAATCTTCCATATTTAAATAATACCCATTTGTGTGAAGGTATGTTTCATGACTTCACACCATATTTTGGAGATCTTCTATTGCATCATAACACATGATTTCACAGCATGACATATGTATGTAACTTCTAGTTTCAACTTCAATATTCTTCATATTAATGCAATAATCATTAAATTTTAACACCAAATTCTATAGATCTTCTCACATCATGATATACTCCAAAAAAACTTCAAAAATTATCCAAAACCCATCATAATGGATCCTAATAAAATCCAATTCCATGTGATTTAACAATAAATCCAACATTGTTTCAAATGTGGTAACACATTTAGATACAATAAATACGCTATGATCACTGTCCCATTAATATAACAATGAATAAAAATCATCATGTGATAAGATATTAATTTATATTATAGTAATCAAAATTATAATGTTAGTTAGTTCAAGGGAACCAAATCCAATATGCTACTACATTCACTAGATCCAACTTATAACTGCTCTTATTATCTATCACATGATAAGTATGCTTCTTTTGAGGTATGTATATATCTTATGGTCCTACCACATTCATTTGTGGTTAATGTTCTCTTCATATCTTCACTCACATGAAAAAATCCAACAAAAAGTAATATCACCATGTATTTTCCCTCTATCCTCTATCACAGCTCTAACATCTTAGCTAATACTATAATCATATGTTTATCATAATAATGATAAAACGTTACTATGTTGGTAAAATTTAAAAATCTAGAACAAATCATTGTTAAAATACTTCATTTGCATTAGAATCCACAACATACATAGTATATGGAGATATGAGAACCACAGGATAAAATAATTTTCTATTTATTATTTACTTATCCTTAATATGATACAAAAGATCAAATTAATCTTATAGTAAAAAAAGTTTCTTTATACCCTTGATAACTAGTATTCCCACTTCTCTAAGTACTAGTTACTTATCATTCACTCTATCTCAAGTGCTATTTGGATTGTTTTAACTGTAATCACATATAGTTATATTAGTCCTGTTTAATATTTTTATTATTACTTATTATACATATACTTTATCAATCCTCAATACATATCATGTAATATAAAATGGACTCATAGAACATAAGAATATATAACTATATTATTTATACGAATATTTTCCAATAGTTCCCACATCAAATTAGTAATATTCCTTGCCTTATGACATAGGCAACCATTCATTCTTGAATTGTTCTATATATTTTTAATACATTTTCCATATATATATACTATGACTAGATATAAGAAACCATATAGATATATCTTCAATATAACTAGTTCCCTATAACATGGGTTACTATTTTAATAATTACCTGATAAATTATTTAATCTTAGTCTTAACGAACTGAAAAACATAACATCTATTTCCCATATATTATCCACATATTTAACTAGTAAAACTATAGTGATACTATTAAACTCTTATAGACACATGAAACATAATTATTCATAATGAAATAAAACACTCTTATGGATTCATCAAATAAATGATCGGCGATCTGGATACTTTATTAAATACATTCAGGGATTTATAAAAATTTAATATCTTATTGGATTTCTTTTGTGTCACCAACCCCTGTGCTTCTTTCATATAGACATCTTCCATAAGTTCTCTAATAAAGAAAATTGGTCTTGAAATCAATTCATCAAATCATGTACATAAATAAATCTATGAAAACTATAATTATAATAAATTTTAGCATAATGATAGGTGGAATAGGTTTTTATCATAGAATGTGTCAAGAATCTACTTGGACACTTCAAAAACCAATCATTCCTTAAAGGTACAGACCTTACCATTCATGTAACAACCCAAGATTTTGTGAGAATTATTCTTTTTAATTTCATAGATGTGTTGTGCTATACGCTACACCAAAATTAGATTGTGCTATATGCAACACGGTATTAGCTTGCAGTATACACAACACTATTCTTGGCTCGTGTTACACACAATTTCAAGTTTGTTTTGTAGAAATTATTATATGCAACATTAAGTACAGATTTTGTTTAATGTATAAATGAAATAAGTTTTGATTATTCTATACGCAACACCGAACAGAGATTTCACTACACGCAGCCCTGACTTGGCTTTCATTACACGCAATCAAGAACTTCCTCGATAGCGTGTGTAGTACGCAATATCGAGCTTCATTAAATAAGATATTATTATAATATTATTATGAACTAGCCATTATGAATAGTAATACCCACTTTTTGAAATTTTATCTTTCCAAATGTACTTCATTTTTGGATTCGTAATATCGAGATTATCCTAGGGTGAATTTTTGGTATTTTTCTGAAAACATTCAATTTTTGATGAATAGTGAAAACACTGGGTTATTATTTAAAAACCGACTTTTTTTTAAATAATTATTTATTTAATTTATATATATATTATGTGAAAATTGATATATAATACCTATATAAGTTCAATTTAATTCATTGGAGTCATTTTATAATAATTTTAGATATATAAAAATTTTATTGAACTTTTCACCGTCTTTTACCCACCTCCTAGGAGAATTTGAAAATTTACATAAAACGTAATTTTACCACTTCTGTGAGTGGAATTTCTAAAATTGGAGGGAAAAATTTAATATCAAGGACCAAAATGTGGTTCAATAAGATAAAAAGAATTTTTTGTGAATAGTAACTTTTTAATTTTATTTACCACGGTTAAAATTAAATAGGGTAATTAAGGGTAAAAATGATATTATTATTACCCTAACACATGTACTAATTCTATTGGTTAAGTTTAATTCGACCAAAACCAACCTTAAGATTAAACTATGACCCTTTAGGTCCATTTGGATTATATTTGGACATTTATTATTATTTTATTTAAAGAAGAGTTAAAAGATTTAAAATCCAAGTTTAATAACTAAAACATTCTTAATATAGCGTTATACATAAGATAAATTAGACTATAAATATTAATTAGAAAGATAAAAATATTTCCTACATAATGGTATTATATTTATAATTTTTAGACATTAAATAATTTAATTTATTTATGACATAATGATGATGCAGTAATTACCTTATTAATGAAATATTAACATAATTGATATTATAAATACCCAAATAAATGTAATTTGAGACATTTTATGAATTCAAATAATTTTATAGGTTAATATGACATGTTATTATTGATTTAATTAACTATTTTCGAACTAATCATTCTGTTATGAGTTTTACAAAAATCAATTACCAAATAGTGTTAAAATTGACATAAAATAGTTTTTAAAACAAATATTATATAATTAATTGTTATTCTATTCCTAAAAATATAAGGATTGTCCAAATGACATATATAATGTAATATATATTAATAATTAACCACTTGAGGTTCGTTTGGATTTTTATAGTATGTTTATTAACCATATTGTGTAAGAAAAAAAGAAGACACGGTAAAAGTTAAATTAATTTACTTAGAGTTAAATATAAATGATAAGTTTAAAATAGTAACCTAAACTTGTATAAAACATATTGGTTGAGATTATTTAGACCCATCACTACTTTATCTTAGAAATATGTCACTTTGGAGCCATTATAAACCGAATATGACTTTATTATAAATTAATATTTCTTATGTTACCAAAGGTGCCCCTCTCCTCCCTTATAAAAAGGGCACCCATTCCCTCTTCTCTTCACACTCTTTTGAGCCTTGAAGCTCAGCCAAACCCCACCAATTCCTCTTCTCATCCTCTCTAGTATATCGTAGAGGTTTTGGTCTTCTCAAAAGATGGAATCTAGTGCCCTACTAAGAAGTTTAAAGGAGATGCGTCGAGGAAGAGGTAATATCTTCTATCGATTCATTCTAGTTTCTTTCTTCTTCAACATCTTCTTATTTACTTATTTCATTATATTGTAATAACATCAGTATCAATAATATACAGATATTTTATTATAAATATGAAACATCCCCATTTCACCTTCTATCCATCCTACGGAAAACGAAATCATTGCGCGTGTGTACGTACGGAATACCGTCTCCACGCTGCGGTGTAATCTGTTTTCCACCACCACCTTACATGGATGGGTATAATGGTGTAAAGAATAACTATATATTATTATTATAACATAATAATGATTCTACGATATTATATCATCCACTCTAATTTCATTCAATAAATATGGGAACGATATCATCGCTCGTGCGTACTTACGGATTACCGTCTCCACGACACGATGAGATTCATTTTCCATGTTAACAATTAAAGAATGATTATAAAGTATATATAATAAGTAATTATAAAATATATGAAATATTAATGATACTGGTTTTATATATATGTTATTTAATTACATCGGTTAAATTTAATAATTAAACGAAAACAACGTTCATGCGTATGTACGGCCTACCGTCTCCATGGACGGTGTATTTCTTTCCATTTATCGATCTATTATTTATATGTATATTCTGAATATATATTATATATAAAGAATTTTTTATATTCTAGAATTAAGTAATCATGATATATGTTATCATATGAATAATTTCAAGTCAGAACACGGATGATAAATGAAACGATTTTACCCAAAACACTTCTTTAACATGGAATTTACAAAAGAATGGGTAATATAAAGTCATAAGTGAACCATATATGATATCATAACAATGAATATGATTCTATAATAAGTAAATGACATTATTTAAATCATTATACCAGAGGTTCGGATATATACGAAGCATATCAGACATAAGGTAAGGGATAACTATTCTAATCTCATTCTTATACGAGATTGTTATTCATAAGTACTTACTGGGGTTATATTTATCATCCACGTCCCTATTTTCTAAAAATGGTTTCATTTATTTTTAAAGTCCTTTTTACCCATTTTTTACATATACGGCATGAAAGGATTTTTACGGTTTCATAACGCTTTATTTTCATGAAGCTTACTCTACCAGTTTTCATGATTATTTTCAACAAAATCCCTTTCTTTTAAAATTGCGTGGCATTTTATGAAAATAAAATGATTTTGAAGAAGAAAGGATATTTTCCTCAAGAATGCATTTCAAGTGTTTTATCAAAACCATTTTCCATCTAAGATTACATTATTTAATATGTTTATATTTCAAGTATAATGTCTCTATGATTTACATGGTTTTAATTTTCTTATGATGAAATGATATCCATTTTTTATATGGATTATGTTATGATGTGATGATGTTTATGAAACCCATTTTATTCTTTGGGTAATGATGAATGATTTATGTTCATGTTGTGGCACAAGTAAGAATGATTTCATTTTGAGATGGGTGGGACATATAACTCGCTCCAATGCATTGGGTAAATATTTACATCTCATGAGATAGACATGGATGGAATGGAAAGATAATCTAGTTCAATGATACAGGACTGGAACGAGGAGTGAACTAAGTTCAGTAAGGGAATTTGTCCACTAACATGGTCTTGGCAGCAATGCCTTGGCTACTATGGAAATCATATCAAGTGTTTAATGTTTTTCCCCAATTACATGTTTTATTATCATGAAATTTTATCATGATTGATGTTCCTTTGTGATATATGCCTTACGTACTTCCAATATTTATGTCTTTGATCAAGATTTGGATGTTTATATTTTATGATCAAGTTTTTGCATTCAAATGTTTATGGATTGTTTTATGTTATCTATGTTTACCCTTACTGAGCATTTGAGATCACCCTTTTTTGTATGTTTTTTTTCCAGAATTTAAAAAAAGGTTTTAGGCAAGAAAAAAAAGGGGGAAGATATTTATGGGAGATGTTGAAAATCTTTCACCATGATTAGAAGATTATATTCCGAGTTTCCAAAGACACTAAACTATTATGGTCCTTGTGTGTCTGTTTTTATTATGTATTAAGAATTCATCAAAAGTAATTTAATTTCCAAGTGCGTTAGGATATGGGTCTCTATAGTTGGTATCAGTGGAAAAAGAGGTAGGAATGAATCTGATCCTTGGGAACTCTCACATGTTAACATTGGACGAAGCATGGATCTTCGCCCAAGGGCTTCATGAGGAAATGGCTGCCACTGGGGATGGTGGTATGTCCATCCCAGGGGGTGTAGCCGCCCATGGAGTGCCCTGATAGGTATCAATTATAGTCCACTGGAAGTAATTCTAGACCTCTATAGTTGGTATCAGAGGAATGGTTTAGTTAACCTTTTAAAACTAATATGCGAAAACTTTAGTGAGATCCCTAGAGATATTTCTATGCTATGTCTAGGGATGTCCCTAAGGTTAAGTATAAGTATAGGATATAGTCATATAATTGTGGAAAAAATCATAGAATTAACCCTAAGATGTTATATATTGAAGGTACTCCCCCTTTATTATGTTGTTTACCCTAGCATGATTTTTTCCTCTCACACTGTTCTTTTTGGGTTTTAGACGATGGCTGGAACTAGAAGGAACCATGTTGATAAATGTAATGGACAATGCAATGATTTTCCTCCTGAACAAACCAATGTTATGGGAGATGGAGTGAAAGTAATATTGCTATACTTACACAAACTATGAATCATTATGGACTTCCAAATGAGCAGAGAAGGGAACAATATTCTATTGAGTCCTTCATGAGGCAACATCCACCTTATTTTAGTGGGTCTTATGATCCACTTGTTGTTGGAAAATGGATCAATACCGTTGAAAATATATTTTCCATTATTCGATGTTCAGAACATGAAAAATTCATTCCGGCTGTTTACTGTTTATATAGTGAAGTAGACCAATGGTGGATTCTAATTAAGAATACAAGGCCCCAAGGTGAAATTGACTCCATGGAATGGGATGCGTTTAAGAACTTCTTTTTCAATAAGTACTTCCCTCGTATTCTTCGAACAATGATGGAAAAAGAGTTCTTTGAGATTATGCAAAAGGATGGTGAATCTGTTGGTTTATACGAAGAAAATTTTACAAGGCTTGCAGGGTATGCATCTGGATTTATCATCCAACCTGAAAGTAAAGTTGATTGATTCTTCAGTTGCTTAAAACCAAGTCTTCGAAGGGAAGTACCTATAAGAGACTTCAGTAGCTATGAAGAAATTGTATGTTGTGCTATCAAGGTAGAAATGGAAGTTGGTGTTACATATCCATCTCCTGGTTTTGACAAGAAACGAAAGATGGAGTTCAAGGAGAAATCTCAGAACAATGGTGAAAAGAAGATGAATGGTTATTTATGCTCAAAGTGTGGAAAGAATCAGGGTGGAGATTTCCTAAAAGGTACTAGAAAATGTTTTAAGTGTGGAAAATAAGGTCATGTAGCAGCTGCGTTTCTAAGTAATGGGAAAAAGGTAGCTAATGATGTGAATAGAGAAAAGAGTACATAGAACTCTCCACCAACACTTTAATGCTTAAAGTGCAAGGAAATGGGGCATTATGCTAATTGATGCCCTAATCCAAGGGTTAATGATGATCGACATGAGAAACCACTTAAGGAAAAAGACAAAGGGAAGTCACATGCGATCACTATTGGAAATGTTGAATAGGACAACGATGTGGTGGAATGATTAAGTGTTTATGTAATGGGATTACAAAATAATGTTGTATATACTATCATGGAATATTAGAATATTTATGTATTATTCTATTGTGGTTTTCAATAATTTTATGGTACTGGTAACCATGGAAAGTGATTGAGATATTTTTGGAAGAAATATGATATGCACCTAATGAATGGATAAGGAGAAAATAATATATTTGATAGTATTCTTGAGCTCATGATTGATATAAGAACTAAGTGATATCATGGTTTGAGTATATAGAATTTTTTGAATTTTGGTATGTGGAAAGTGTTAACTTTTAACTGCATTCATGTTTTCACTAAGGTTCAATGGGTTTTCATTTTTCAAGAGAATACATGATTAAGTCATTTGAATGTTTGGAATGTGACCAACAAGACATATCTTATGGTATATGGGGATAAATGACGGTATTTACATGCTTGGTAGATGACCTCTGTATCAATCTTTTTCCTTATACTGTGAGTTTGGGTAAGCCTAAATATTGGAATAAATTAAGTTGGACCTCAGATAGTATTGTTTAAGGAAATGAATTTTTGATATTATTTTTGGAATGTTATAATAGTATAGTTTTAGAAAAAGAACAACCCGTAGGATGGGTGAAAACCCGTCGCGTCGGACAAGGATGCGGGAATCGAACCCACAACCAAAGTGTGCTAGGACTTTATCACTGGCCTACAGGAATTCCCTAGTTAATATAAATTAGTTTCAATTTATTATGTGGTATGATATACGATGTATATGTCCATTTTAAGAACCATATATAATTAATCTCACCATAGATGGACTTATGTATACAAATTTTTCTAAACTTATGTTCGAGACAGATGGAATGACCTATCATTCTATCACATGATACACTAACACTTCATGGAAGACAAATTCAACTTCATTTATTTAAGAGATGAAGTGGAAACTGTTCATGGAATGAACAACAGTGAGATTGTACCAAAATCAATTAAGTATTTCTTTTAATTCAAAAATTCTTCAACATTAGGGAAATGATCTTGAAAACCAAAAATGTTGTCCTAGTGCTCTCATGTCTGATGAATCAGATGGTACCTAAGATCATCACAAATTTATGGATTTGTGATTGTTGGCTTTCTCATAGCCATGTTCTCTACCACTCTCCATCAGACCTTGATGGATAGATTTCTCTTCCATATCCATATTTTCACCTTTGTTCTCCTATGTGGAAACCCAATGATGAGTTAATTTGGGCAACTGTTATGTTTCCTACTTCACTTTTTAAAATTAACTTTTATTATTCCTTTTTACGATGTGGGTTTCTATGAAAGAAACTTTCATGTAGTAATCCATTTATAATCTCGACGAATTTCGAGGTCGAAATTCACTTTAAGGGGGGAAGAATGTAACAACCCAATATTTTGTGAAAATTATTCTTTTTAATTTCATTGATGTCTTGTGTTGTACGCTACACCAAAATTAGCTTGTGCTATATGCAACACCTTATTAGCTTGCAGTATACGCAACACTATTCTTGGCTCGTGTTACACACAATTTCAAGTTCGTTTTGTAGAAATTATTCTATGCAACATTAAGTATAGTTTTTTTTAAACGTATAAATGAAATAAGTTTTTATTATGTTATAAACAACACCAAACGGAGCTTTCACTACACGCATCCCTGACTTGGCTTGCATTACACACAATCAAAAACTTCGTCGATAGCGTGTGTAGTACACAATATCGAGCTTCACTAAACGAGATATTATTATAATATTATTATGAACTAGCCATTATGAATAGTAATACCCACTTTTTGAAATTTTATCTTTCAAAATGGACTTCATTTTTGGATTCGGAATATCGAGATTAGCCTAGGGTGATTTTTTGGTATTTTTCTGAAAACATTCAATTTTTGATGAATAGTGAAAACACTGGGTTACTATTTAAAAACCGATTTTTTTTAAATAATTACTTATTTTATTTATATTTATTTTATGTAAAAAGTGATACATAATACCTATATAAGTTCAATTTAATTAATTGGAGTCATTTTATAAAAATTTTAGATATATAATAATTTTATTGAACTTTTCACCGTCTTTTACCCACCTCCTAGGAGAATTTGAAAATTTACATAAAACTTAATTTTACCACTTCTGTGAGTGGAATTTCAAAAATTCGAGAGACACAGTTAATATAAAGGATTAAAATGTGGTTCAATAAGATAAAAATAATTTTTAGTGAATAGTAACTTTTAACTTTTATTTACCACGGTTAAAAGTAAATAGGGTAATTAAGGGTAAAAATGATATTATTATTACCCTAACACATGTCCTAATTCGATTGGATAAGTTTAATTCCACCAAAAACAACCTTAGGATTACAATATGACCTTTTAGGTCCACTTGGATTATATTAGGACATTTATTATTATTTTATTTAAAGAAGAGTTAAAAGATTTAAAATCAAAGTTTAATAACTAAAACATTTTAAATATAGGGTTATACATAAGATAAATTAGACTATAAATATTAATTAGAAATACTAAAATATTTTCTACATAATGGTATTTTATTTATAATTCTTAGACATTAAATAATTTAATTTATTTATGGAACAGTGATGATACAGTAATTACCTTATTAATGAAATATTAACATAATTGATATTATAAATACCCAAATAAATGTAATTTGAGACTTTTTATGAATTAAACTGATTTTATAGGTTAATATGACATTTTATTGTTTATTTAATTAACTTTTTTCGAACTAATCATTCTTTTATGATTTTTACAAAAATCAATTACAAAATAGTGTCAAAATTGACATAAAATATTTTTTAAAACCAATATTATATTAGTAATGGTTATTCTATTCCTAAAAATCTAAGGATCAGAAAAATGACTTATATAAGGTTATATATATTAATAATGAACCACTTGGGGTTTTTTTCTTGTTATAGTTAGTTTATTAACCATATAGTGTAAGAAAACAAGAAGACGTGGTAAAAGTTAAATTATTTAACTTAGAGTTAAATATAAATTATATGGTTAAAATAGTAACCTAAACATGTCTAAAACCAATTGGTTGAGAGGATTTAGACCCATCCCCACTTTATCTACGAAATAAGTCACTTTGGAGCCATTATAAATAGAATATGACTTTATTATAGATTAATATTTCTTGTGTTACCAAAGGTGCCCCTCTCCTCCCTTATAAAAAGGGCACCCCTTACCTCTTCTCTTCACACCCTTTTGAGCCTTGAAGCTCCGCCAAACCCAGAAAATTCCTCTTCTAAACCTCTTTAGTGACATCATAGAGGTTTTTTTCTTCTCAAAATACCAACTCTAGTGCCCTAAGAAGAATTTTAAAGGAGGTGCATCTAGGAAGAGGTAATCTCTTCTACCGATTCTTTCCAGTTTCTTTCTTCTTCAACTTATTCTTCTTTAGTTGTTTCATTATATTGTAATAACATCAGTATCACTAATATACTGATATGTTATTATAAATATGAAACAACCCCATTCACCTTCTATCCATCCTATGGAAAACGAAATCACCGTGCGTGCATACGTACGGAATACCATCTCCACGCTGTGGTGTAATATGTTTTCCACCACCACCTTACATGGATGGGTATAATGGTGTAAATAATACCTATATATGATTATTATAACATCATACCCATTCTAAGATATTATACCATCCACTCCAATTTCATTCAATAAATATGGGAACGATATCATTGATCGTGCGTACGTACGGATTACTGTCTCCGTGACGCGATTTGATTCATTTTCCATGGTAACAATTCAAGAAATATTATAAAGTATATATAATAAGTAATCATAAAATATATGACATATTAATGATACTTTATTTATGTATATGTTATTTACTTACATCTATTAAATTTAATAAGGAAACGAAAACAGCGTTCATGCGTACATACGACCTACCATCTCCATAAACGGGGTATTTCATTCCATTTATCAATCTATTATATATATGTATATTCTGAATATATATTATATATAAATCATGGTTTATATTCTGGAATTAAGTAATCATTATCTAAATAATCATATGAATAATTACAAGTTAAGACACGGACGATAAATGAAACGATTTTACCCAAAATGCTTCTTTAACATGGAATTTACAAAAGAACGAGTAATATAAAGTCATAAGTGAACCATATATGATATCATAAAAATGAATATCATTCTATAATAAGTCAATGACATTATTTAAATCATTATACAGGAGGTTCAGATACATACGAAGCATATCGGATATAAGGTAAGGGATAACTATTCCAATCTCATTCTTATACGAGATTGTTATTCGTAAGTATTTACTAGGGTTATATTTATCATCAAAGTCCTTGTTTTCTAAAAATGGTTTCATGTATGTTTAAAGTCCTTTTTACCCATTTTTTACTTTTACCACGTGTTATAGAAGAAATCTTTCTTTTGTTTACCATACAAATAACTTTTTTTATTTTCTGACAAAAGTACGAGGAGAATGTTTTTTTAACATATGCGGCATGAAAGGATTTTTACGGTTTCATAACGCCTTATTTTAATGAAGCTTACTCTACAAGTTTTCATGATTATTTTCAAAAAAATCCTTTTCTTTTAAAATTTCAGGGCATTTTGTGAAAATAAAATGATTTTGAATAAGAAAGGATATTTTCCTCAAGAAATCATTTCAAGTGTTTTATCAAAACCATTTTCCATATAAGACGACATTATTTAATATGTTTATATTTCAAGTATAATGACTCTATGATTTACAAGGTTTCAATTTTCATTTGATGAAATGATATCCATTTTTTTATATGGATTATGTTATGATGGGATGATGTTTATGAAACCCATTTTATTCTTTGGGTAATGATTAATGATTTGTGTTCATGTTGTGGCACACATAAGAATGATCTCATTATGAGATGGGTGGGACCTATATCTCCCTCCAATGCATTGGGTAAATATTTATATCTCATGAGAAATAAATGGTTAGAATAGAAAGTTAATCTGGTTCAGTGATATAGGTTTGGAATGAGGAGTGAACTTGGTTCAGTAAGGGACTTTTTCCACTAAGATGATCTTGGCAGCAATGCCTTGGATACTATGGAAATAATATCAAGTGATTAATGTTTTTCCATAATTACATGTTTTATTCTCATGCAATTTTATCATGATTGATGTTCCTTTGTGATATATGCCTTACGTACTTCCAAGATTTTTGTATTTTCTCAAGATTTTGATGTTTAGATTTTATGTTAAAGTTTTTGCATTCAAATGTTTATGGATTGTTTTATGTTCTCTATGTTTACCCTTACTGAGCATTTGAGCTCGCCCTTTTTTATATGTTTTCTTTTCCCTAGGATTTAAAGAAAGGTTTTAGGTAAGAAAAAAAAAGTGGAAGATATTTATGGGATATGTTGAAGATCTTTCCCCATGATTAGATGATTATATTTTGAGTTTCCAAAGACACTAAACTATTATGGTCCTTGTGTGTCTGTTTTTTTATGTATTATGTATTCCGCAAAATTAAGGTAATGTCCATGTACGTCAGGCCATGGGTCTCTACAATTCATGACCTATTTCTTCTTGAATACCAACCAATAAATTTACATCAAATAGATAAACCACCAAAATATGGGCTTGATTTTTGTACATGAAACCCATTTGTAAATTCATGTCATCTTATCAATCTTATCTTATTTCCATTTACTACATTAATATATGATTCATTAATTTTCTCAAATAATATATCACATATTTTGGTGTATATAAAAGGACCACTTTGGTTTTAAATTTCATACATAGTATGTGTCTCGAGATAAATTCATCCCACTGAGGCTTGTGGAGTTTAGTTCTCTTATGCCAACTCATGTACATCTAGATCCCTAAATTCATTAAATTATAAATTTACCCCAATGCCTCCAAATATAACTATATCCCTCTCATATAAATATAATTAATAAATTAATAAATACCTATCTAACTTAGGTATAGTTATATCATATGTAGTTATAGGATAAATAATTGAGATTCAAATGGTGTCCTTTCTGATGTATGTTTTTTGGAATTAACAAAAAATTCAAATTAAAACTCATGAATCCATTACCTAATGGATTCTTCATCATATTGTAAGTTATTTTATATCCATTATTTATTATATTTGGAATATGGTTAGGTGTTTTTCCACTATTTTTAATACATGTACTAAAATGAGTTATGGAATACTATCAATGAATATAAGACTCAACATTGGTCCCCCTTTTTTACCAATGCTACATTGATGTTTATATAGTGATGTGTGTTTTAGAATACCTTAAATTGACATTTAAATGATTCATGTATACTTGTTCAATATGCGCTTTGATAGTCCCAGCTAAAGGAACATATATCTCATACTAGGTATATTCATTACTTCCACATTACATTCTTGAAATATCTTAAATAAGCTTTTCAAAGTACATGAATCTACCTCTAACTTCTCTTTAGAATGGTTCACACAAATCTTGTTAAATTAATTATAGAATATTTTAGGCCTTATGGATATTAATATTTAAATGTTTATTTTTCAAAAACATAGTATGTAATTTCATAAATATACCTAAGAGTTTTAGATCCAGATAGACTAACCACCATTCTAGATATAAAATTTTCAACTAATTTCAATTTTACATGAAAATGAATTAAATTTATACAAATATTTATTACTTTATTCATATATATTATATTTATCATTAATTACTGAAGTTGGATAGTTGTGGATTAAGTATTAGTGAACTATTATTTAAGTATCAAATACCATAATAAAATTCATTTAAAACATGAAATAATTTATCATTGGGTCTAGAACTATACAAAGAGATAAATGTTTTGGTAACACTGAATCGAAAACAATAGTTTAACTAGAATAAATCCACTTTTAAATATGATGTTTTGTCCTTCTCTTTGCTAACTTAGGAATAACCCTTTTCCTTCCTATAGAATTCACCTAACTTATTATAATACTTTAATACTTTCTTGGTTCCTATATTTGAATACCCATATATGAGAATAATAATATATTTAATACCTAATAAGTATAAAAAATATTATTTATGATAATGAATATACCTGATATAGAAGATTTTAATTACTTCTTCTTGAACTCATTAAAATTTATTTTTCCATAAATATTTTTTCCATATGTGAAGAATATAGACTTCTATTCATTTCCATCCAGATGATTCTTTTGAATTTTTGAAGAATGATGTGAACTTATCTTAGACTAGGAACTAGTCTTATAACTTTTTAATTTCCCATACCAGTTGTTCAACATAATTGTTGACAAAACATGTTCCCACCAATCCTTATCAATGTAGTGAATCATAGTTAAATTATTCCTAAGAAGATTCACTATAATATTCATTATGTAATTATAGAATGAATTACTCAATGGAATTATTGATGAATATTTTATTTGTTTTCAACCATCTGGAATTTAGTATAAAGGATGGTTGAGAAAAAAATTGGAAGTGTTTTTGAGTTGTTTGGATATATGTTGTAGTAAATTAGAGAGGCTCTATGTCTATTTGAAGAAATATGGAATTTTGATATCTAATTTGAAAATTGAAAAGGGAAAGATTCTAGAGGAGTTAAGATAAATGTTGATGAATGCATGGTCTCATAAGATTCATGAGATATTTCAAATGATTTATGTTGTTTTATATTCCTGGAAAAGTTTAGGAGGCTCCTTGAGGAATGTAAGATTCATTTATAACATTTTGAAGATTAAATAAGAGTCACATAAGAGTCATTTTACACTTAATAAGATTAAATCATAGTCTATAAGATTCGTTTATTAATTTTATAACCTTAACTTTGAGTTTATAAGAATCATTTTTATACATCATAAGTCATTTCCAACCATATAATAACCATTACTAATCCATTGTATTAACTTTGATTTCATAAGATTAATTATTTTCTTTTCAAATGGATGATGAGTGATGTTTTGATAAAGGCATTACTTCATAAGAATCATTTTTGGAATTCATAAGAATCATATTTTATATTTTAATATTCATTTAATCTCATAAAATGGATGTCGAGTAGAGTTTTATCAAAGGCATGACATAATAAGAATCATTTCTGGACTTCAAAAGAATCATTACCAATTACATTTTAATCATTTATAACTTCATAAGTTTCATTTTATCAAATGAAGTAAAAAATGGTAAAAAATTAAATGATTGCTATATGTTTCATATAATATTAACTCATTATTATGAAAATATCAGCATGAGGAAAACACTATAGAAAATAAGGGAAAATGGATTTTTAGAAGACGATTCTAGAAAATTAAATCTGATTATGCTTTGTTGGACTTTGAATATCATAGTATCATATGCAATTATTTAATTAGTGCCTCTATAAAATGTTTTCAAATGTTTGAATAACTATTAATTGAGAAAATCATTGGGTGATATTAATTAGAACTATGAATTTAAACATTTGGAATTCATTATATCTGATCAAGTTGGAGGTATTTTTGGAAGTTGTTTACTAAGTATTGATTTTATTCCTAATAATCATGGAGAAAGTTCTATAAATAATTATGAAAATTCCACTAATAATAATTTTGTGATTATAAAATGGGGAAATAAAAAATAACAAGGGGATAGATAATTGAGAATTCAATACTATATACAACATGTAGAAGAACTTCTATATCAAAGAGATAGCAATAAGAGAAGAATGAAAAGTAATATATATATATATATATATGTGTGTTAAGAATCAATTTTGAGGCAATAAAACTGTATATTTTTCATTTGAAGGCTTATAGATAATGAAGAAGAAGACGACCTTATGCATTAATGCTCTCATATATAGTTTGATCATTATGAGAGGGTGAGAATGAAGGTTGATATGTATATAAATTTATTAATATTATTATGGTAATAGAATGCCTAATTATGAATATGGAGACCTCATTATTATATTAGTGAGACATTGTTAGTTAGTGAAGATATTGTACATATAAAATAGCTGAATTACTTACTAAATACCAATGGTTTTAGTATAAAAAATGAACCTATTGTTTTTATTACTTTACAATGATTAAAGGATGTATATTTCTCATATTTTATATTGGAATATATGGTCTCACAAGATACAAGAAGGAAAATTTTTCATCTCTTATAATAGCATCAAAATTAAAGTGATAATCTGGGTATTGGAACTTAACATAGACACAGTAAGGGTTAGATACTAACATTATGAATGAACCTTCTATGAAACTCTTATGTGTTGTGATTTTTTTTACATTATAGTTTCATACCAGGCCAGGGAGAGTTTAAAGTGAGTAGATCAAGAACGTAAAATGCACATAGTATAATTTCAAAAGGATAATATAACAATTATACCAATTATTAAATCCCCCTTTTAGTGTAATATCAAACGACCTAGATGCTTCATGTGGTTTTATAGATAACCAAGTTTACTCTAAGACCCACTTTTTTAAAGGTGAAAGATAGAGGACATGAATTATTTTAACCAGAGATTTGTAACAATAATTTATGCCCATGAATTTTCATATATGTAAGAATATAATACTCCCATATATTTTATCATAAGGCCTCAAATTTTGTAATGTTGAGGTAGTGGGTATTTCACCCCTTGGGGATATACTCTCATAAACATTGTAGATAAGGTAAATATAGAGGTTAAGGGTATCCATAAATGTTATTTTTTAATCCTTTTATGATAAATTCCATACAAAATTAATGGGGATTATTAAATAAAATTAAATGTTGGAAAATATTAATAACATGTATGGTGTGTTCAATTCAGTGAAGGAAAAACAAAAATCTAGAAAGATTGATTGAAAGAAATCAAGATGAATAATGATGAGATAATTTATGATTAGTTAACAATGGTTAACTAGATACTCAGTAACATTATAGGATTTAGAGACAATATGGAATATTTAATATTTTTTATGAAATTAATGAGAAATTTTTCAAATAGATTTCATGTAAATTTGTCATCCCTTAAAAAGAAATAAGACTTATCTCTAGATGAGTTGCATAATGCACTTCTCAACTATGTGTTTATGAAGGCTCCACAATTCAATAATAAATCTGAGGATGAAATAGTATTAAAAGACATTAATAAACTCAAGATTAAGGGGTATAAATTTGAGATGTCTGGTGAATAAAATGAAGACGGTGAATTTGAAAGAGATGTTAAAAGAATAATGATTTTTATCTCTAAAAATAAGGAAAAGGGGAAATGGAAAGTCCCACATAGGTTCATAATGTATGGGTGAATTAGTCACTTTGGAAAAAAATTCTAACAAATAAGAGTAAAGGGTATGATTATGAATAGATTAATGAAATACTTTAGAGAAAAAATTGGACTATGGTTCGAAATATGATAATAAAAATGGTTGAGATAGAGAAAAATTTCAAAGATGGAAAAAAAGTATACTGAGTATAGAAAAAGTTGATTTCTATATATAAATTTATCATTCTAAGTAATATTATCTTATAATGGTTAAGATTTTTGTGGAACATTTTGAGAGGAAAGCGTAGGGCACAATCAGTAAAGAAGAGAGAGAATAAACATATATGGAACACATGTTGAATGATGGGAATGGAGTGTTTCTAAAAATAAATACTCAACATAAAAGGGATATAAAATATATAAATAAAGTGTTTTTAAATTTAATGAAAGATAAATATTATTATCACAACAAGGAGAATGATTATTTTAAGGAAATCAATATTCTTAAGGAGAAAGTTCCGGAGAAGTATAGAATATTAGAGGGGTTTGAAATAATGATTCATATTATATAAGAAGAACGGGACATCTCATAGTTAAGGTTTTATAAAGTCAATAAGACACCTTTAAAAATGATATATGATAATAATAATGTTAGGAAAATAAATTCTCAATCATCATAACAAATATATAGAATTCATTATCAAAAATAGCTAAAAACTATACATATGTCTCATAAAAATGTTAAATCTATTTAATTTCTAGTGATAATTACAAAAAAAGTGGTAAATAATCTATTGAAAAAGACACTAAAATATCTATTTTATATTAAAAAATTGAAAGGTATCTTTAGAAGGAAACATTCTGCAAAACTAATCAAATAATAGATAAAAAATGTACCAAGACAGTAAGCTAAATATCATTGTAAAACCCTATAGTTTCATTGAATAACTAATTTTAGAGGTTATTATTAGTAATATATAGTATTTGGAAATAAATAATATTTACCAAACTGTAAAATATCTCAAATATAGAGCTAGGAGAGGTCATAATTTATGGGGATTTATCCAATGCATAGGAGGATTAATACTGAGAGGAAGAATGCAGCTAATAGAGATCCATCATAGTTACCATTCTAAAACAAATTTCATTATATATAGTAGATATATGGTTGGTGTGACTAGTATGTTCCCTATTTAGAGTGATTTTTGGCCATGATTCTAGGATATTTTCAATAGACTAGTGAAGAAAATATGTCCCAGATAAGAAACAAGCAAGAAAGGTCATTCATTGTTGAGGTGGAACTAAAATCCAACAAAAGGAGAAGACATGGATTGTTGATTGTGGATCCACATCACATATGACTAGGGAAACAAAGATCATAAATACTATTTAATAATATTATTATTGAATTGTGACCTTTAGAAATCAATGTTCCATGAATATAAAAGGAATTAGAATAATTGTGATACTAACCCAAAAACAGAAGTCAAAATATGTCTTGTTTATTGATGAGATCAAACACAAAATATTGAGTTTTATTCAGCAGTGTTATTATAATATTTAATTTATATTTTGGATAAATATTTTCCTCAAAAATGGGATAAATTATACAAAAATAATGTATATAGGTGAAATAACCGGTGGTAATTTTTTTCAAAATGGATACTTGAGAAAATATTATTTTTTGAGATCAAAAGATCAAAACAAATTGTGGCATAGAAACCGGTCCACCTATGATAAAGAATATTGAGTGGTTTTTATAAGGGAGATGTGGAAAAGTATTTTACTCATTTAAATAGATAAAAATTATCCATCTATAAAAAATATTAAAAAGGAAAATTAGCACATATATTCTATAAAAGGGTAGAAATTCAGTCCACTAAGACACCTGTTTTGATACAATCAGATCTGTGTGGAATAATGAGACACAAATCCACTCCATGTGATATTTAAATCATTACATTTACCAATTATTTTATTGGAATGAAAAATATGATATTTATAAAGCATAAATTAGACATAGTAGAAATGTTTATTATTTTCAAGAGGAAAGTTGAGAAAGAATTACAGATGTGTATTAAAAAATTTAGATCTAATAATAGGAAGGAGTTTCAAATAATATCATTTAATTAATATATTTTTAAGCATGGTATTCAATATCAACACAGTATCCCTTATATAACTTAGAAAAACATAGTAGTAGAAAAAAATAATAGATGTTTAATTGAGATAGAGAGAAAAACACTAACAGAATATAACACCATTAACTACTAATAGATAGAGTTGGCATGAAAAACTAGGTATATATATATATATAATAGGTGTATACTGAGGAATAATTCAAATATTACCTATTATGAGATGTGGTATAAAAATAATCCAACATTGGACTAATTCAAAGTGTTTTGTAGACCTTACTCTAATATCATTCACATTGGATTGTTGGATGTTGGTAGATTAAACTCTGGAATCACAAATAGGCAAGAGTTAAACTAGGATTCTCAAGTTTCCCGAATCATTAATTAAAATTGAGGTATGTAATAAAGATATTTGACATCCTAAACTATAAGAAATGTGATATCTTCAACAATATCTGGATGAAAAATGACTAGGAAAATTTTGCCTTTATGGGATCCTTGTGAGAGATCTTTTCAATTAAAGAGTATTTCTATGTGCTAAATAAAAACCAATAATATGATGGTTAATATGGTATTCACTTGTGAAATATAATCCCTTTGAAGTATATTTTTTTATTATTGTTAATATATAACCATTATATTTCTATAGATGAGAAGGTCAAGAGTAAGGAGATAAAACTTTCATCTAAGTGCTTATGTTGTAAAAATTTCAGTGAAGAGACAACTTATGATATATTCTTTGAACGAGTTTGGGAAGATTACGTGCAACGATCCTTTGGAAAATTCATTAGGATAGCTTCCCAAGTGTTTATAAGTGATTAATTTCTCCAACTTTAGATCTATCTCATGTGAAGTAACAACCATGATTTTAAGGATAGGGATATTCTCTTTATAGTTGGGTGTTGGGGAATTTGGAATGTGGAGAATAAGGACCACATTGAAGGATACATTAACAAAAGTCTTTCTCAAGTGCTTAAGAACATAATCCTATCACTGAAACTGATTCTCTATTGATATGTTGAGGGAATAACCGTTCGTTGAGGTAGATCGTTTCCCGTAGAATCTCTTCCATATCTATTCAGAGTCCAATTCCACAAGGTCACTAGATATGTTAGAACACCCTAAAAGTGGCCTTAAGTTCAATTTCAATGGTTTTTGTAATCTTGGTTTCATGTGGGGGTGTTTATGACCCAAGGGAATCTGTTATTATTTTTCATTAGTTCCATCTGTGGATGTGGGGACTCCCTCCTTGCAATGTTTTGCAACATGCTCAGTGGGTATGATCCATGTCGCTCTAATAAAATTGTTTTGGTATTATTTTAAATATAATATTATATTACCATAACTATATATAATATCATATCACTATCCCAGGGTATATTGTTTTTCATATTTCTAGATTCAAGACCCATATTTAAAATCAAGTGGAATTGCTCCACACGTGGCGCAAATGTAACAAATTTACTGACTTACTTACATTATGGGACACTTAGTATGGTTTGTTTAATTTTTTTTCTAGAATGGTCTACCTCCCCCAAGGTGTGTTTATCATGTTAGAGTAGATTATCTCAGGCTACATTACTTTATACCCCCTTGTTCCCTTAGCATCCTTATCCACTTTAATAAAAAACGGTATGTTTGGATGAATGAAAAGAAAAAATATGGGTAAATTTGATGTGAAGGTTAATGAAGGTGTTCTTCTATGATATATTTCAAAAGGTAAGGGCTTTAGGTGATAGAAAAATAGGATTCATAAAATTCTATATTTTTATAATGTGAATATTATAAAAATTAGACCCATTTTTTCTAAATTAAATATAGTATGATGAGAAGATTATGATGAATACATATAGTAAATTTTTGAGAAAGAATGGTAATAATATGTTAAAAATGATAAAATGTTACTGATATTGAATATGATTAAAGCAATGATAAATAATATATTATAAAAAATTAAAAATAAATATACCATAGGTTAAAAACATGTGGAAGTAGAAAACATCATTGGTAACCAATGTTCTCTATTTCAGACTAGAAGGAGATTAGGTCTTGACAACCAAACAACTCTCATCTCAAAAATTGATCCACATATAGTGGTTAACAATACTGAGAACAAATAATGGGTTATAGCTAATAATAATTAACTAGATCAAATTAAGAAGTGTGCTTCCTAGAATCTTGTCCCTATACCCCAAAATAAAAATTTAATTATGACTAAGGGTTTTTTAGAAACAAGTTTAATGATAAAGGATAAATTACTAAGAATATTGTTAGAATTTTAAACAATGTTTACTCATAAGATGAAATAGTTGATTTGAGGGGACCTTTTTTCCTGTGGCAATATTAGATGATGAAATAATATTCTTTGAAGTTAAAAATCAAATGAAGTCTAAAATATAATAAATATATATATAATATACCATATTAAATAGAGAGCTAGAAAATGAAGTGTACATTAATAATCCTAAAGTATTTAATCTTAATAAAGATGTTCCATTAGTTTTAAGGTTGTAAATTTATCTATATGGTCTAAAAGATGCCTCATGGGCATGGTATTCATAACTAGATAACTATTGAAGAGATGGATTTTATTAAAGAAAAGGTCAATAATAACCCTTATATAAAGAAAGTGAAATCATGTATTCTAATTCAAGTTGTATATATTGATGATATTAATTTTAAAATGGAGAAATAATGTTCTTGTGAAGAATTTTATAGACCATTGAAGAAACATTTTGAAATTCCCATGCTAGGATAATTGAGGTATTTTCTAGGATTAAAAGTAATGTAAGAATAAGATTTGATTGTTCTATCCAAATAAAATTAGGATTGATAATTTTTGAAGAAGTTTGGTATGTATGACTCAAATATAGTTTCCACATCAGGAAAAGATGTAATGAAACTACTCAAGGATAATGAGGTAGAAACTGTTAATTGAAAAGAGTTTTAAAGATTTATTAACAGTCTAAATTAACTCACATATTCAAAACATGACATTATTAATTAAGTGAGATAGAGTACTAGATATAATTGTTATCCTAGGTATGCATATCTAATGGATACCAAGAGGGTCATTAAATAAATTAAAAGGACATTGAGTTATCAGCCTATATACAAAATATGTATACACCTAAACCTTTTAGTTTTAATAATCATAATAGGATAGGTGAATATGATGATGAAATCTCATCTTTAGGTGTATCATTTCTATTTGGATCATGTTGTGTGACTTAGAACTAAAAAAATGTATAACATTATTGTATTAAGAACCAAAAAATCTTAATATGTAGTTATTACTAATTCTTATATTCAAATTGAAGTTACCCAAGCATTTAATCCATAAATATTTAATCTTATTAAAAGAATATTCAATATATATCATTACATAAATTACAAAACAGTAATGTTTTAGTGTCATTAGAAATTAGATACATAAAAAACTACTATATAAAAGATATACATCATATATGACTATGTTCTTTGCAAATAACACCCTTCTTAGGAAAAACTTGCTTAAATCTCTCTTTAAATACTGGGTAAAAGAAAACATAATAAAGAGTGAGATCAGATGCTCAGTTCAAGTAAAAAATGGAGATACAATTATTATTTAATTATAACATTATCATAAGTTTATGAAAACATGATATTAAGAGTTGAAAACCATACCCATAAATTCATTGATCATAATCATGAGTCATAACATAAATCTTGGTAGTTCATAATACATGAATCATAAAAAACTTAAAGAACATGATCCATGATAGCATAACATTGGCATAATATCGTGCTATAAAAGCGTGCCATAAATTGTAGTATAATAATAATCATATAAATATTATATTATGTTTACCCATTAATACATGTTTCATATTTGTTTCTTGGGATAACCACCAGTGTATCAGATTCGGGTTTGTAATAACATCCCTTGTCCACTCTTTTTTAGGCTTGGGATAACCTCACATATACCCTTTAATCCCATAAAAAATTAATATTTAACTAGTTCATTTGAGGTCTATAATAGAACCTCCCATCACATAGTCATAATCCATTAATAAATATTTCACATGATTATGAAAACATTTATTATTCTGTCATTACTTATATAATATAAAACAAAGTGACTGCACAGATATTTCATCATCATAACCAGAAACCATCTAGAGAAAAAATAATTTTGGTTTCATAGAATAATATCCCTATTTAATCATTTGTAACATCAAAGGATATTATCATGGATGAAAAGTGTCTTTTAATGATCTCTGGAACATTTTTTGAGGAAAATATGATTTTCATTGTGAGGTCACTTATTTAAAATCTGGTAAATCACATAGTATTAAGGAAACATTTTATTTCAAGAGAACATGGGAAACATGAAAACCATGATTGAAATAATATATTGTTTATATTAGTGGGAAATCCTATTCATTCCATGTATATTTAAAACAAATATTCCTTTCATATTTTTCGTAAAAATTTAAAAGTACCTTATTCAAAAAATTAAAAGAATATTCCTTTTAATAATTTTTATATAAAGTTAAACGTGGGTAAAAATTAATTTAAAAAATCATATAATTATAGTAAAACCATTATTGAAATATTTTTAATGAAATATGAATATGGAAGAAAATATTATTGATCAAATTGAAAAATAAATTCATTTTTCCTTAAAAACATTTTTTCAGTCTCTTGAGTACTTAAAGAGTGTAAAATGAAAGGAAAAAATGTAATCTATAGAAATAAATACAGTATAATATATAAAATTTTGGAGATAAATATAATATAAAATCATCATAGGAAATTTAATCATAAACAATCCTGGTAAAGATGAGATTGCAACATAAAACCCTTACCTCAAGTTCAATTTTCTTCACAAGCACTCTAACCTTCTAGATAAAAAAATAAATTTATTATAATTCCATTAAAAACCATTAAAATACTTATAATATCATATTTTATCCACTTATAACATTATAACATTAATGTATCAATTACTCCTAATTAAAATCATCATTTCTAGGTGTTAACTGTTTCATTTTTCATGAAATTTTTTATTTGTCATTTTCGGTCCTTGTTCTCTGATAATGGTTCCATCATATATAGAATGTTAATTAAGATATAAATATTATATTATATATATTTATATAATAATACTTTAATGATAGATATAAAAAAACGTATTTACATCATTTATGGACATAGTAATCTGTACATACATAAGAACGTTATTTTCATTTTCTATAGAAAAGAAGGAAGAAAGATAAATAATATTTTATCATTAAAAATCATTATTATATTATAAATATTATACATATTTATTATATAAATTATTATAAAAATCCATGTGAGGTGGTAATGTAAAATGTTTCATATCATTGTTTGGGGTAGGTTTCCACAATTATGCACGGGTGGTACGTTCATTTCCTGTTAGATGGAAAAGAGGTTGAAAAAGGGTTTTAAATCATCATAATAACATATAATAATATTTCTTATTATAAATTCATATTTTTATTATGGATACATTAGGTTTATAGAAGTTATAATAATAAATAAAATTATAAGAGCTCGTATTAGAGTTATACTTCTTCAATGAGAAACCTCCCTTGGCTGACACCTTAAGCCTTAAAACGATTATATTATAATCAAAATAAGTCCTATAAGAAAATATTAGAGACATTAGTAAAGTATGTTTTATGAATTTTCCAACATAAAAGGATATTTAAGTGTGGCAAATAGAGGATAGGGGGTGTCTGTTTATAAGTTGGGGAGTGGAAACTCTTGAAATTTCTTAAAAGATTAAAATATAATAATGTCATATTCAATAAAAATGATTCCTATTGGCCAAGTATTCAATGTAATAATAATATAATGTTAGAATATGTTCATAAAATAGGATTTAGACATGTTTAATTATTAATACTACCCTTATCACTTTGTTTAACGCCTAATAAATTCATTTTTACCTTAACTGTGGTAACAAATTTTTATTATTCTTACTATTTAGTATGTTCAAAAATGAAGGTGGAATTATTAATAAAATTTTAAATAATAATTAATAATATTTATTCCATTTTATAAAATTCATATTCTATAAGTGATAAAAATTACATTTAATATAAACCTTCAAAATGCATTGAAAAACACTTTTCCATAAATATATAATTTTAAGTATTAAAATGAATTTATAGAAAAATAAAGAATATTGTGGATTATAAGGAATTTTATTATATTATGTTTCATAAATTTATTCTAATAAAATTTTAAAATAAATTCAAAAAAATGACATTGTAAATACTTGATCGGAAAATATTGTTTTTTATAAAATATGTGTGTTTTTATTATTTACTAAAAAATTATTCTATTCTGAAAAAAAACAAAAAATTTCACTTTAAGATAACTTTTATATGATGATTTAAATAATGATATAATTTTTATACAAAAAAATTTCTAATAGTGAAATAAATTAATTATACTATCCTCATATAAAATTCAAAAAAATATATTTAAAAAACTTATTTTTGAAGCATAAAATGACTTTACTCAAAAATAAGTACCTATTTATTATAAATTAATATAAACATATTCCTAATATAAAACATTTATAAATATTTTCCACATTTTATTTATTTTTATTAAACCCATCAATTTAGCAGCTAGGGTATAATGGCATACTTATCACGGTTCATTTAGACTCAGGGTTTCGTGTAAAACAAGCTAATGAGTACATCATATTTATTTTAAAGTAAATACTTATAAAATATTGGGGTGTTACATTATAACCTCCACCCTATATATGAATTTATACCTTGAAATTTTATCACTATACTATAAAAAATGAGAATATATTTATTTCATCACATCCCCAGGTTCCCAGGTAGCTTCTTTGAATTTCTGATTCCACTAAAGAACTTTAAGCAGTTGAGTAGTCTTTTTCTGTAGAAATTTATCTCTATGGTACAAGATTTATAAAAGTTGTTCTTAATATTGAATATCATGATCCAATGGTATAACCTATAAGTTCATTGCATGTTAATGACTAGTTATGTACTTCTTTAAGAGATATACGTGGAACATATCATGAAATTTATAGAGGTTCGATAGAAGTAACAAATGATAAGAAATAGTCACAACTTGATCAAGAATATTAAAGGGTCCAATATACCTAGGTCTAATCAGTCCTTTATTGTCAACTATTATAACCCTATTCAATGAAAAATTAACATAAATACCTTCTCAATAACTTTGAATTATAAATCTCATAATTGATTGTCAACATATTTTTTTGACTCTAATATGCCTTGATGTGTTGTTGAATGGTTCTCAATTTCTCTTCCATTTCCCCAAATAGCTCAAGTCCCAATAAATTTTTTATCTAACTTCATCCCAATACAATAGAGTTATACACTTCCTTTCATAGATGGATTCAATATTTATCATCTAAATTCTATAGTGAGGGAAATTATTATAAGAGAATTCAACAAGAGGAAGGTGTTAATCCCAACCACATTTAAAATCCATAGAATATGATCTCAACATAACCACTAAGGTTTGAGTGGTATTATAAAACTGATCATCTATTAAAGGTTGATTAGTAGTATTAAAACATTACTATGTATCTAGATCTTACTAAAGACTTTTCCATAACATCATGGTAAACCTTATATCTCAATTAGATACAATAGAATATGTTACTCTATGAAACCTTACCACTTCTTTAATGTATATCATGGAAATTTGATCAATTAATAAACATTCTATAATAGAAATGGAGTGTGATGACTTTGTAAAGTGATCAACAACATACCAAATAACATTATAGGCTTTAGACGTTTTGGGTAGTCTGATGGTAAAATCAATTTTGATATTTTCTAATTTACATTGTGGTATGGATAATGGTTATAAAATCCCATTAAACTTTTGTCTCTAATACTAAACATACAAACATACCAAACACTAAGATACATACTCTTAAATATCTCTATCTATATTTTCTAACAAAAATACTCTTTCATATCTGTATATATCTTCGTACTTTGAGGATAAATAGTGAATGATGAACTATGAGCTTTATCCAACAACTCCTTCTTCAAGTATAGTATTAATGAGGAAACAAATAAGTTCAAAAACCTTATCATTACATCATTATCATGATTAACTTAATATCATTTTCACCTTCATTTGTAGCTATACATATTTCTTATACACCACTTTAATCATCACATGGATATATGGTTGAACACTAATTTGAGAAAGACTAGATTTCACCCCTTACTTAATATTTCAAGGTCCATACTTTACCAAAAAAATTGTTATTTTTTATACTAATCATAAATAATCTAGCATGAACCTTTTGACTAAAAACATTAGCTACCTAGTTCAGTTTCCTAGGGTGGTAATATATTGCGCATTCATAATATTTAATAAAATTCAACCATATTCTCTAGTGTATATTCAACTATTTATGGGTGAATATATACTTTAAAATTTTATAATAAACATATATGTCACACCTTTCTCTGTAAAAGATAATACCTATGTATCTTTAATGAAAGGATTATTGTTGCTAACTCTTATTCATGAGTCAGACAATGTTTATCGGGAAATTTCAATTGTCATGAGTCATATACCATCACCATATCATTCTTCAATAGAATACATCCTATAATCTTAATTGATTAATCATTATAGATCACAAACCATTTTCCACTATTGGGTATTGTGACTGTGGGAATTTTTACCAACCTTATTTTCAGATCCATAATAATTGCCTTACATCCATCTATCTAAAGGAACATGACTCTCGTCCTAGTTAAATTGGTGAGTAGATTAGAGGGATTTAATAAATTCTCAAAAAAAATGTTGATAATATCCAGAAAAACCTATAAAACTATAGATCTTAGTCACCATTTATGTACTATTCCAATGCTGAATAACTTCTATCTTTGATGGATCCACTGATATACCCTCACTTGATATTTTATGACCCAAAAAATGAAACATTCTATTTCCAAAGTTCATACTTGATAAATTTTTACTATATTTAATACTTCCTTATGGTCAAGTGATATTCCTAATCCTCCTTTCTCATAGTTTATATAATAATATATTCTATAAATACTACCACAAAATGATCAAATTAGCCTCTAAATAATTTATTCATCAAATACATGAAGATAACTGGTACATTAGTAAGACCAAATGTCATAGGTATAAATTATATAATGACCCAAAGTTTTATCAATATAATTCCGTGATTATAATAGAATCACATAAAATCAAATTAGGAAGCATAATGCCACATCATGCTTAAATGAACTACTAAATTCTATGGGACCTTTAAACATTATGTTTCCACTTATGTGATTTGAATTTTGAAAATCTAACAGACACAATTGGGATTAGTAAGATGTTTGGAGTCTGATAGGAAAAAAATAATTTCTGGTGAACATTAACATACCCTTATGAATAACAATATTAAATTTATGGATAGTAAATTATCTAAGTGAATAAGAATCCTACCAATGAGAGTATAAATAAAATTTATCCATCCTATAAGTGACAATATGATATAATTATATTATACTGTTGGTATTTTTGTAAGTCATGAATATTTAATAATTAATTTAATAATTTAAAAGAAAATTAATTTTACTAAATTTTATTAATAATCTAGTATTTTAATTTCTTATGATTATATGATAATTTTAAGATACCTTAATTAATTTTTTAATGTTTTAGAAAATAAATTTTATTTTTAAAATTTGTATTTTCCAAGTAATTTATGATTTTAATTAAAAATTAATATACTCATATTTAAAAATTATTTTTATAAAATGGAGTTTATTTATTAATTCCATACATTAAAATGGTTAGGGAGAATTTATGATGTTTTTCTAGAAGTACTTAAATTTTTAGTGAATAATTAAATTCGATAATTTACAAAATATGCTAAATAAATGAATTTCTGCATCATGCTTATGTAATGGCTGATGTAAATGGCTGTTAGTTAGAACTCACATTCCTTATTTACTATATTTATTCATGTAATCATCACTACTTTTCTTGAGGTAAATTAATAATCTAATGAATTAAATATTATGAAAAACCCTCTCCCCTCTACTATAAATACCACCCCTCACAACTTCATTTCCTCACACCTCTGAAGCTTCAAGACTTGTCCTAATTATGCCTGAAATGCTTCCCTAGACCATTACTCACATCCATTAGGTCTTGGTCTCATCTAAATACCAAGCCTATGTTCCTTATGGAGGATCTCAAGAGAAGGATTCTTGAGGTAATTCCTCTCTCTTTTCTTTCAATTTTCATTCAAAATTCATTTATTTTCTTCTCTTATCATCAAATTCTCTTATCCAAATACCATGATAACTCCATTATGATTGATATAATGGTATTTCATAATTTTAATGGAATATAATTCATTATAATTCTTCCTCTTCCTCTTTTATTTTCTTAAAATGAAATCATTTCCCCTGCTGTGTCAATTTACCATCATCGTGGGTGATGCCCCTTAGTTTTCCTTCAATGCCTCCGAGGATATCAATAAAACCACTAAATGGTTTAAAAAATATATTAATACTTATTTTTTAACCCCTTTTATTCTCTAGAAACAAATTATATACAAAATACCAAATTATAAAATAAAAAATGTTCATTGTGATCCAAAAACAACCCAATTTAACCTAAAACGATCGTTATTAAATTTTTATCTAATGATTATTCCTCATGGTATATAACCATCATCATTATAAGACCATTTAAACTACTATAATATCATTAATAACATGTAATATCAATTCTGGATGTTTATCCTCGTTCTACATGAACATTCATTCATGTTCACAAGTTAACCGTTCATGAAAACTAAAGAAAAGAACACTCACAATCTAGGAATTTAAACTCTATAACTCGTCAAAATGATCATAAAAAGACTTAATGAAACCATAAGTAACCATATTAATGTAAATAAGGTTATATAATTGTTAATTAATGGATATAATGTAATTATATGGGACATTAATGTGAAGAAATCATTCGGATACAGTGTAAGGGGAATTCTTGAACGCAACACTCTTTCTTAGGGTTTTCCCTCTTTAACTCCATTTTTAGTATGGTTATTCCTAAAAAATAATTTATTCATAATTATCTTACCTATTTTTGGATATATATTTGTGTGTTTTCCATTGTAGTTTAGTACAAACAAAATTATTTCCAATAGAACCCCTCTTTCAAAAACACACCTTTTACTTCTCAGTCAAGGATGATGGTTCTTGTATCAAGTATGTTATTCCCTATTTCATTTGGGAACCATAAGTTTATGAATTTAGGATTTATGAAATTAAAATCATTCCTTTCCGTTGGTTATTTATGACCATGATTGATATACATTTTATGTATCATGTATGATAATGTTAACGTTATAATGTGACAGGTGTGCCTGGAATTATATAGCGTAATATTGACGTAATGATGTGACAAGTGTGCCCGGAATAATACAGAAATCAAATTCATTAGGTAATGTGATGAATATCATGAGTTAAATTTAAATATATTTGAACGTGATGCTATATTGTTTCACAACTATGTGTGGCAGTTGACCACTAAGACATGATGTTTCATTTTTTATGCATATCCACATTCCAAGTCTTCTCTTAATGCTTCCACTGATAATTATGTCTCCATTCCTACATTATGATTATAATTATGGTTACCCCATGTTATATTGTTTCATGTTCTTATCAATTCTCCTATTGAAATTTTATCTCACCCCTTTTTTATGTATATCCTAAGGTGATTACATGTACTAAGGAGAAGTCAAGGGACAATTAAAAGCTAGAGAATAAGGAATTAAATAAATGTTTTTGTTTTTATTGTAAAAGTGATCTATAGTTCTAGTTTTACCAAGATAATAATTATTATATAACCTAAGTGAAAATACCTAGTATGAGACTAAGTATATGTAATCACACAATAATATTTTATAAAAATAGGGATCCCATAAGATATTCTTTTAAGGTTAATTTCACAAATTAATAACTTATTTATTCGTGACTTGTTATCTTATGTTTTCTTATAAACTTTTCTATTTTAGAAAATGGTGCGAACTAAGAGAAACCATTCCAACCACCCGTGTGAGGGACAATGCATCAATTTCCCGAATGACATCCTCAATGCTTTGGGAGGTGGAGTTCAAAATTCATCGTGATTCTTACCCAGTTGTGACAATTTATGTATAACAACCTAAAAAATGTTGAACATTCTCCTTCACCTAAGAGGAACCAAGTGGCTATCAACTATTTATATGGAAACTTCCATCAATGTTTATTTGATCTTATGATCCACTAGTTGTGTAATATTGGCTTAGCTTTATGGAGAAGATCTTTTATATACAAAACTATTCTGAGACGGAGAAGGTGACTCTAGTCATTTATCATCTCGGTGGAGAGGTCGACCAATAGTGGGATTTGATTAAGAACACCAAGATGAGGGATTAAATTGAAAAGATGGAGTGGGAATACTTTAATATAATATTTCTTAAAATGTATTTCCGATGAACTCTTCATATAAAGATAGAGAGAGAATTCATAGGGATAAAGCAAAAAGATGGAGAATTCTTCATGACCTACAATGTTAATTTCACAAGGCTTGTAAAGTATGCTTCAGGTTTTGTTATCAATAATGATTGAAACATTGATATATTATTTAGTGGATTAAAGCCATACCTTTGAAAGGATCTTGAAATTCGAGACTTTAAGAGTTATGAAGAAGTTTTTCAATGTTCTCTCAAAGAGGAAATGGATTTTGGAGAAAAATCCCATGGCTATGGTGATTTGAAATTAAAGATGGAGTTTCATGTCAGATGATCTAATGAGAAAGTTGGAAAAACAACTCAACCACCCATATGTAAAAAATGTGGAAAGTAGAATCATGGGAATTCCCTCAAAGGGACGAGGAAATGCATCAAGTGTGGGAGAGATGGCCACAAACCTCAATAGTGTCAAAAATAAATGGGAAGCTGGGGGAATGTGTTGGAGTAAAGGAGAACACCACCCATGGTGCAATGCTACAACTGTAGGGAGAAAGGAAACTATGCAAGATAGTGCACTAAACCTCAAGGTCTCAAGGGTAATCTGCATCAGCAGCCACCCAATCCAAAGGAAAAAGGGAAGGATTATTCCATCACTACTGCAGAAGTTGATCAATAAAATGAAGTCTTAGAAGGTTCTATTACTATTCATTCAAGAATGGAAAAAGTATTATTTGATTTTAGTTCTATGCATTCCTTTATATCTTGAATGTTTTCTAGAACTCTAAAATTGAATCCCTGAAACCTTGAAGTAGAGATATATATAAAAACACAAATTTTTGAAATCATTTCCACTCAAGTGTTACACTCTTCTCATATTTAAGTACGTATGAATATTCTTAAAGTGAATCTCATGCAACTTCCCTTTTGGAAATTTGATGCTATAATAGAAATTGATTCTCTCATTATATTAGGAAAATATAAACTATAAGGAAAAGGAAATATCTTTTCATATTCCAAACCATCACGTGCCCCTATAAAAATGCAAGAAAGATCATGAATCACCTTCATAAAATCCTTCAACGGTGTGGGTGTGGGTTACCTGTGCAGAAGTATACCTTGCTCCAGTGGTTGAGTCAAAGTAAAGTGTCAACCTAGTAGAAATTCCCATCGTGATGGAATACATTGATGTATTTACCAAGGAGTTACTCAGACTTCCACCGGATCATGAGGTAGAGTTCTCAATATAACTCATACCATGAGCTACACCTTTCTGAAATTGTCCCTATAGGATGGATAATATTGAACTAGAGAAGTTAAAGAATAAGTTTCAAGATAATTTGGAGAAATGTTTCATATTCCCTAGTGCATCGCCTTGGGGAGCATAAGTGCTCATTGTGAAGAAGAAGAACGGATCAATGTGGTTGTATATTGATTATCAGTAACTCAATAATATCACCATAAAGAAAAAGTATCATATCCCATGGATTGATGACTTGTTCGATCAGTTACGAGGAGCTCAATACTTCTCAAAAGTGGATCTTCATTCTGGATATCATTAACTAACGGTGACGAAGGAAGATATTTAGAAGACTACCTTCTGTATAAGGTATGAGAAATATAGGTTTCTAGTGATTCTTAATGACCCTACAATCATCATGGATTTTATTAATAGAGTATGTAGACATTACCTCGACAAATTTTTTGTAGTGTTTATTGATGAAATTATCATCTACTTAAAGAGAAAGGAGGAACAAGAATAACATATAAGAAATTTTTTGGAGACATTGAGAAATGGTAAGTTGAATTCCATGTTTTGAAAGTGTGAAATTAGGATTAAGAAATTCACATTCTTGGGACATGTGATCACAAGTGATGGAATTTCTATGGACCCTTCAAAAGAAAAGGCAATTAAAGAATGGACCAGACCCTCTACTGTCATAGAAATAAATATTGTTCTTAGATTAGCAGGGTACTACTGATGTTTTTTGAAAAAATTCTCACGATTGTCAATATTTATAACTAAGTTAATAAGGAATGGCATGAAGTATGTCTAGATGGAAGAATATAAGGAAAGATTCACGGAGGTAAAGAGAAGGTCGATCACTAAACATGTACTCAAATTACCAAAGAGTGGTGATGTGTTTTTGATATATTGTGATTCTTAAAAGAAAGTATTGGGTTGTTTACTCAAGAAAAATGATAATGTGATAGCCTACACCTCAGAAAAATTGAATATCTATGAGTAGAACTACACGATACATGATTTGGAGCTAGAAGTTATGATTGTTTTTTTGAAAATCCAGCAGAACTACCTCTACGGTGAGAAGTTGGACATAAATACCAATCACAACAGCGTAAAGTATATACTCACAAAAAAGGAGCTCAACATGAATCAAAGGATATGGATAGATATAATCAAATACTGCAATTTCTCAATTCACTATCTCCTTGACAAGGTGAATAAGGTAGCTCATGCTCTTAGCAGAAAATAACCTACTTCTTTATCCATGTTGTGGATTGAGAAACACCCTGTCTTTATAGATATGAAAAGGATGGATTTGGAAATCGTAATGGTAGGGAATGCATCCTACATTTCCCAAATTATTTCCCAAATTATTTCCCAACCATCTATCGAAGAGAACATTAAAGAGGAAAAAAGGGATGATCCTAGATTTCAAAAGATGTTGAACGCAGTAAAGGAAGGGAAGATACAAGAGTTATGTATCAATGATAATGGTCCAACAGCCCGAAGGCCTTATATTTTTTATTATTTGATAATTCCCCCTTTTAATAGAAGAAGGGGAGGAACCCAAATAGACTTCATAGACTTAGGAAAAATCACACCCAAAGGAAAAAAGAGTAAAATCAGACTAACAACAAGAAGTTGTCCCCCCCAAGAAGTTGATCATGATGACTCTCCACCATTGCAAAGTTGTTCGACAAGTAAGTGACCTGGGACAAAGCACAGGCCCGATCCTATGGTTGGAGCCATACCCTCTCAAACAACCAAATCCTAAAAGCTATACACAGATGAACCGTCAGCTCTAGCACCTCCTCTGGGACCTGTCCAAGTGGTCAAGTCTAGCAGCACTAACATTTCACCTTCAGGATCAAAATGAGACTAGTACAAATCTCCAAAGCATGAACAGAAAACGACGATATAAAAAAAATTACACAAGTCACCCTCCACCAAGATAGCACCAACCAAGCCCAACCACACTTTTCATGACTCTCAACCACCACTGTAGTCACCAAATAAACCTGAAGACAATCCAAGAGCACGAAGCCAGACCATCGTCAACTAGAACTGGATGTCCCAACACCACACTAAGGGACGTCACCAATGAAGGAGTCTGAGCTGCTCTAAAGCCCAAAGCACCGCTTTAGGCATGAATCTGTTCAGAACTGGACCACAAAGGCACCCTCACCAGCGTCCAGCCCAAGCAACCACATAAAATGGATGATAAAACATGAAGAACAATAAACCATAGCTGGTCGCCACACTTACAAAAATTCGCACCAGTAGCACAGATAACAAAATAACAAACCATGATCGGACCTACCGAACACAGGTCTCCTTACCACCAGAATTCCCTCCTCCCCTCCACATCGCTCTGAGGCTGACACATCACCCAGCCTGATGCCATGCCCGCCAACGCTAGATCCGGATCCAGCATGGAAAAACCTTCTCTGGCCCTCCATAGCGTCGTCTCCCTCTAAAACAGAGGCCATCTCCGACCAGGCCATATATGTCGACTCACTAGATCCAGGTGAAGCGGAACCCCGCAACCGAAGCACGCCAGCGCTAGATGAAGCGAATCCGAAGAAGAGCCGCAATCAGAAATGCGCCATCTCCGAGAAGAGTGCACAAGCCGAGCATAATGGTGTGATTATGATTGCAACAAGGCTTTGTGTGGCTTTATCACCGAGAATAAATAAGGATATATTGGAAAATGCACATATTTGAACATTCTCTATCTGTCTTGGTAGCACCAAGATGTACTGATATCTCCAAGAACACTTCTGATGGGATAACATGAATTAGGAGATTGTTGAGTATATCTCAAGGTGCATCATATGTCAACAAGTTAAAGAAGGGTGAAAAAAACAAAAGGGTTGATACAACTATTTCATATACCCATGTGGAAATGGTAGAATGTCACTATGGACTTTGGTATGGGTCTCTTGAAGATATCTAATGGAAATAATGTGATATGGGTTGTGTTGGACCGACTCACCAAGACTTCTAACATTATTGCTTTTTAGGAAGATCTCTCACTTGAGAAACTTCAAAAATATATATGTGAAGGAAGTGGTGAGACTACATGGGGTTACTCTATATATTGTATTTGATCAAGATATCAAGTTCACATCCAAATTTAGGATGAGTCTTTAATATTCCTTCAGTACTGAATTTAGTTTTAGCATGGCCTATCACCCCCAAATTTATGGCCAATATAAAAGGAATATTTTGAAATTTGAAGATATTCTATGAGTCTTCTCACTACAATTAAAAGGTGGACGGGATTATAATCTCCCATTTGTTGAGTTATCATACCAAAAAAGCATCAAATCTAGTATTCAGATTGCTCCATATGAAGCATTGTATGGAAAGAAATGTAGAACTCTAATCTGTTGTGATAAAGTTAGAGAACGAAAGCTACATGAACCTAATATTGTACAACATATGACTGAAAAGGTTCAAGAAATCCAAAAATATATCAAAGATACTCAAAGTTTTCAAAAGCGCTATGTTGAGAACCATCGAAGGGACAAGGAGTTCGATGTTGGAGATAAAGTCTTCATTAAAATATCACCAAAGATAAGATTCATGTAATTTTGAAAGAAAGGGAAGCTAATCCTAAGGTAAATTGGCCCCATTGAGATCCTTGACTATGTAGTAGTTGTGGCCTATCGTCCTATACTTCAACTGAATATGGCTCAATGTCATGATTTGTTTCATTTATCACTCCTAAGGAAGAACATTCCAAATCCCTCACATATATTGAACACTGAGGTGGTGTAGTTGGAATATGATCTCTCTTATGAGGAGCAACCAAAAAATATTTTGGACCAGAGAGATATGGTTCTACGCAACATGATAGCCCACCTTGTCAATGTTTTGTGGAGGAACCATAAGTATGAAGAAGCAACTTGGGAACTAGAGGAGTTGATGAAGGAAAAGTACCCTCACATATTTTTGTAAAACAAACTTTTGATGGTGAAATTTCAAATGTGGGGAAGAATGTAACCACTCAATGATTTATAAATGGAATTCCCTTATTATAATTGAATCAAAAAAATCAAAATAGGAAACACAATTCAACCTCATGCTTAAATGAACTACTAAATTCTATGTAACCTTTAAATATGATTTTCCACTTTGGTGACATGAATTTCATAAATCTGACATACACAATTGTGATTAATAAGATCTTTGGAGTGCGATAGGAAAAACATAATTTTTAGTGAATAGTAAATACCCTTATGAATAGTAATGTTAACCTTATGAATAGTAGTAGGACCCTTATGAATATTAAATCTTCCAAGTGAATATTAACCTTACCAATTATAGTATAAATAAAAGTTATCTATCATATAAGTGACAATATGATATAATTATATTATGGTGTTGGTGTTTTTATAAGTCGTGAATATTTAATGATTAATTTAATAATTTAGAAGAAAATTAATTTTCATAAAATTTATTCATAAAGTATTATTTTAATTTCTTATGATTTTATGATAATTTTACGAGACCTTAATTAATTTTTCAAAGTGTTAGAAAAATAGTTTTAATTTTAAAATTTGTATTGTTCAAGTAATTTATGATGTTAATTAAACACTAAATTAATCCTATTTAGAAAATTATTTTCATAAAATGGAGTTCCTTTTTTTATCCCATAACTTGAAAAATGGTTGGGGTGAAATTTTGATATTTTTCTGAAAATACTTTAATTTTTGGTGAATAGTGAAATTCAATAATTTACAAAATATGCTAAATAAATGAATTTATGCATCATGATTAAGTCATGGATGATTTAAATGGACATTGGTTAGAACCAAAATTACCTATTTAATATATTAAGTCATTTAATCATCATTATTTCTTGTCTTGAGGGAAATTAATAAACAAATGAATTAAATATTGAGGAAACCCCTCTCCCCTCCATGATAAATATCACCCCTCAAAACATCATTTCCTCACACCTATCAATATTCAATAATTGTCTAAATTATTCTGTAACATCTTCTCTATCACCTTCACCACTTATATTAGATCGTTTTCTCATAATATGACCAAACCTAGGTTTTTTAAGGATGATCTAAAGAGGAGGAATCAAGGGGTAATTCCTCTCTCTCATTTCATGCAATTTCCTTTCAAAATTCATTTCTTTTCTTCTCTTATCCAGATATTATCTTATCCAAATGTCTTGATAACTCTATTATGACTGATATAATTGTATGGTATCATGTTAATGTAATAGTATTAATTATAATCCTTCATATCCCTCTTTTATTATCATAAAATGAAATCATTTGCCGTGATGGGTTAATTAACCATAATCGTCGGTGATGCACCTTAATTTTCCATCAACGGATTCAAGTCTGTCAATGAAACCATTAAATTATAGAAAAAAGATTTTAATATGTTTTTTAACTGCTTTTATGTTCTTTAAATAACTTTTATACATGATACCAAATGATAAAACAAAACCTGTTCATTGTGATCCAAAAACTGCCCAATTTAACCGAAATTGTTCGTCATTAAATTTTATCTAATGATTAATCCTCATGGAATATAAAAAACATCATTATAAGATAATTTAAACTCATGAATTATCATTAATAACATGTAATATCAATTCTAGAAGCTTATCCATGTTCTATACGAACTACCATTCATGTTCACAAGTGAACCGTTCATGAGGACTTTAGAAAAGAACACTCCCAAACAATGAATTTAAACTCTATAACTCATAAAAAGGCCTATAGAAGAACTTAATGAAACCCCATTGAACCATATTAATGAATAAAAGGTTCTATAGTTTTTAATTAATGAATCTAATGTTATTATACATGACATTAAAGTGAAGAAAGTGTTCGGATACAAGGTAAGGGGAATCCTTGAACCCAACCCTCTTTCTTTGGGTTTTACCTCTTTCACTCCATTTTCAGTATGGTTATTTTTAAAAAAAAAATTCATCATTATATTAACTTTTATAGGATATATTTTTTTTATTCTTGAGTTTATGTCAAATATAATGTTTTCCAAAATGACCCTTCTTTCAAAAACACACGTTTTATTTCTCACTCAAGGTTGTTGGTTATTGTATCAAATATGTTATTCCATCTTTCATTTCAGAACCCAAATTATATGATTGTATGATTTAGGAAATGAAACCCATTCCTTTACATGGGTTATTTATGAACAATATTTATATCTATTCTACGTGGCATGCATGATAATGTTAACATTATGATGTGACGGGTGCACCCAAAATTATATAGCGCAACATTGATATTATGATGTGACGGGTGCACCAAAAATTATATAGTGATTCAATGAATTGGATAATGTGATGATTCTCATGAGTTAAAGTTAAATATTCAGGAACATTATTCCATCATTTTTCACAACTATGTGTGTTAGTTTACAACTATGACATGATGTTTCATTTTTTTGCATTGTCATACTCCATGTCTTCTCTTATTGTTTCCTCTCATGATTATTATCCTATGCATGTGTTGTCATAAAGATTATTATTACCCCATGTTATATTGTTTCATTTTATTATCTATCCTTTTAATTGGCTTTTAGATCACCCCTTTTTATTTATATTCCCAGGTGATTACGTGTACTAAGGAGAACTCAAGGGGAAATAAGAAGCTATAGAAGAAGGAATTAAATAAATTTTCTGTTTTTATTGTAAAAGTGATATATGTTCCTAGTTTTACCAAGAAACTAAATATATGGATCCTATTTGTGTAATTATTTTATGTTTTTTATATTTAAAATGATTTAAAATTAATATAAGAAAAGTAGGGTCACTAAAAATTCATAATGTCCATACCTAATATAGAGGACTGACTGGGGTAGCTCTTCACTTTTCAACCTTAATTGATTATATCCATATCAAATTTAAATATTATAGAAATATTTATCTCCTCTTAATTGATAAAATAAATCATAAATAAGGGGCATATGATACTTACTCTTAATTTTGATCTTGTTTTGTTCTTGACAATCATTATAGTGTCACATTTATTCATATTTATTCTTAATATAAAGAACATGTGTATCCTATGGTGACGCTTGGATGAATGAATACCTTATCAATATTATCTTGGATTTGATTTATCAATTACTATAACTCAATCAGGTACATTATATTCAGAGTCTTTTAAATAAGTGTAGCACCAGGTATTAGTTATATTAAAAACACAACTACAATATTCAAAGGAATACTAGGAAACAATTCTAGAAGGTCATCAAGAGACTCTCATACAATGGGAATATCTTATATATTTAGTTTCCCCCCAACCATATGATATATATACCTCCTTTTAATATGAATAAAGACACATACAATGGATGTAATTTCCTTTGGAATATTTTATTTATCCTCACATTGATAGATGACCATAGATTGGTTCAGAATAAAAAATGTGACTCCACATTCTTATCAACTTATAGTATATTTACATAAATAAAACCAATTAATTCCCAAAATAACATCAAATTCATATAGAGGGAAAATAATGTCATTTTCAAGAATCACATTCCAACGAAATTCAACAGTAGAAGAATCCTTTACTTAATACGCCATCATCATATGATTAGTATTTTTTACTACTAATTCAATATAAAATCATTGAATATATGAATAAAAATTCTTTAATACATTTCATGATATATGAAAGTTCATATAACTAATCTTTAATTGGGTACTTCTATATTTTATCAAACTTATAACCACCTCAATATTATTATTATATCTTTAATCCCTTACAAAAACCAAAATGGTTATTTTGACCATTACTTATCTTCAATTAGAGTTATAAATCACAAAAAATCATTTTTAGGATATCTAAATCAATAAATATTCTTTTCAATATAGGGAACATTAGGTTTAAACTATTTTATACATTTTTATTGTCTTTTTAAATCCTTTATAAGGGTTCATAAATAGAATTTTAATTACACCAAGCATATCCCCTTATTGTATCTGGCCATGTGTGAAATATTAGGTCCACTCATCATCCACCACTAATGATACAATTAATACCTAATATTCCCCATTAATTGTTTTTACCCATATATGGACCTATTTTACAACATCATCTACTATATAGTATCCAAGAATGGATGTATTTTCTAGGAAATCCCTATGGTTTTCTTTACTATAACATTTGATGTTATCATATACTTAGGCTTATCCTAAGAGTTATCACTAAATATTTCTCATCCTTCTTTCTAAAAATAACTAAAACTTCCTCTGATACCAACTAAGGTGACCCAATCGTTTCATATATAAATATTACATCCTATTAGTTAAATATTCAATAAATATCATTATGATACAGGATATAAATTTACAGGTTCAGTGTCTTTAGAAACGTGGATATATAAATAACTGTTACATAATAAATATACATCATATCTAACTAAATTCTTCACAAATATCACCCTTTTTAGTCACATAATACTTAAAATCTATATATTTCATAGAGAAACTGAAACATAATAAAGGGAAAGTTATAGTTCTTAGTTATGCTAAATAAGGGAGATATCAAAGATCATTTATGTTTGACATGAGCATAAGGTTATGATAACATGATATTACCATTTAAAAATAAAACCAATAAAGTCATTGATCATAATAATTATTCTTGGAATATGTCTTGGAAATTCATAATACATGAATCCTAAAAAAATCAATGAACATTAGTGATGAGAGCATAAAATTGGAATAAAAAAATTTCATAAAAGTGTGGCATAAAGTGTGGAATAATCCTAATAAATGAAATATTATATTAATTCTACCCAAGAAGATATTATTTAAATTATATTCTTTATCTAATATCTCTTTTACCTACATCGAGCATGGGATAACCTCCTGTGTACCCTATTTTTTGGGCTTGGGATAATTTCACATATACCCTTCATGCTTATAAAATATTAATCTTTATTCATTTCATTGGAGGTCTATAACAAACCTAGCTATCACTAAATACAAATCCATTAATATTTATTCTAGAATATCATGAAAACAATTATCATTCCATAATTAGTAAACCTATGGATAAGAAAAGCTCTTTTGTCAATGTTTCTTTATCATAACCAAAAACCATCCAAAGAATGAATACATATGGTATTATTGTATCATATACCAATTGAAGCATATGTAAGATCAAAGGATTTTATCATAGATAAAAACATTCTTCTAAATATCTCTATAACATTTCTTGAGGAAAATTACCATTTCATTTTGAAATCACATTTTTAAAATCTAAAAATTTCCAAAATATTAAGGAAAACATTTTCTTTCCAAATAATCATGGAAAATTGAAAAGTTAGCAAAAAAACATGAGTGGACATGATTATGGGAATTTATATTCATGAAGTTTATATTAAAACAATTATTCCATCCACATCTTCTGTAAAAAGTAAAAAATATATTTTTTGGAAAATGATAAGAAGAAATATTATCAACTAAAGATAAAAACAAATACATTTTTCCTTAAAAACATTCATTCAATTTCTTCAGCACTTAAATTGAGGAAAATGAAATAAAACATATAATATCTATAAATTACCTAATTAGAATAAAATAAATATTATTTTTTAGATAAAAATCTTATAATTTCATCATTTAAATTTAATCATAAATAATCCCGATAAAAATGTGATTGTAACATAAAACCTTTACCTCAAGATCAATATCCTTAGTATAATATTCAAACTCATATATAATGAATTACAATTTTCTAAAATTATATGTAAAAACAATATAAATACTTATAATAGAATATATTATCCACTTATAACATTTTAACACCCATTTATAAATAATTCATTATTAAAATTATCTTTTCTAGGTGTTAACTGTTTATTTTTTTCATGAATCTTTCGGTTTGGAAATTTGGTTCCATGTACTTTTATCTTGGATAAATAATATAAATAATGTTAATAATTATATAAATATCATATATATTCATTATATACATATTTATAATCATATATAAAATGTACAGATAGAATAATGAATTACACCATTCATGGAGACTATAATTCGTACGTACGTAAGAACATTTTTTTCTTTTTCTAACAAAAAGAAGGAAATAAGGATAAATAATATTTCATAATTATTGACTCATTATTAAACCATAAATAGAATATATATTTATTAAATACAACATTATTAATATCCATGTAATATAGTTATGGAAAATGATTCATATCATGATGCAAAGGCAATAGTGCACACGTACGCAAAAGTGATACTTTTATTTACTATGTAATGGATAAGTGGTGGAAAAATGTTTATAAGTAATCATTATAACTTATAATTATATTTATTATAGTTTATTAATAATTTTATTATGTATACCAAATGTTTTATGACAGTTAAAGAATAAATAAAATTGAAAGAGCTCAGTTTAGAGTTATTCATATTCATTGAGAAACCTCCAATGACTTACACCTTAAGACTTGAATGGGTGGTATTATGATCAAACAAGGAAATATATGATGTCTTTAGGGATTATAAAAAATTATTTTGGTAGTAATTGGAAATGTTAGGAGGCTCTTTAGGTGTGGACAAGAGAGGATATGGGGTGTCATTTTATAAGTGGGGGGAGAGAACACACTTGGAATTTCATAAAAGATTAAAATATAATAATGTAATATTTAAAAAAAAGGATTTCCAATATCCAAGGATTAAAAGGAAGGATAATATAGGGTTTAATTATGTCTAATTTGTTTTGATATTTTTAATTGGAAATATTACACATATCACTTGGTTTACCCCCGGTTAAGCCCATTTTAATATTAACTATGGTTACAAATTTTCATTATTTTTACTATTCATTGTAATATAAAATGAAGTTGGACTCATTAAAAATTTATTATATGATACCTTATAATGGGTAATCCATTTTATCAAATTCAAATTCTATAATTTTAACAGTTACTTTTAAAATAAACCCATAAAAGGCGTCAAAAATGATTTTCCAAAAAATGAATTTTTAAAAATGAAAATGATTTTCTAGAAAAATTAAGAATAATTTGAATTATGATGAAATTTATTGGATTATATTTAATAAAAATAGACAAATTAAATTTTATGATCAATTCAAAATATAATGTGAATTTTTAATTCCATGATTGGAAAATGTAGTTTTCTATAAAATCAGTAATTTTTTAGAATTCATTGAAAATTTATTATTTTCAAAACAAATCACAAAATTTCACCATAAGATTATTTTTATGTGTTGATTAGAAATATTATATCCTTTTAAAAAAAATTGTTTTTCTAAAAGTGGTATAAATATATTATAATTTATCACAAAAAATGAAATAAAAATGATTTTTTAATAAGGAATAATTTTGAAGTATAAAATGACTTTATTGAAATTTTAGTACTTGTTTTTTATAAATTAATTAATAAATTTTCATATTCTATAACCTTTATACATATTTTTCATAATCTGGTTATACATATTCAAACCACAAATTTAACTTCTAGGTTATAAGAGTATATTATATCACTGCTCATTTTGACATGGGATTTTGTGTAAATCGGGCTATCAAATTCCTCTTGTTTATTTCAAAGGATTACATATAAAATCTTGGTGTGTTAAATTCTAACCACATTAAAATTAAATTTTCACACAAAATTAAATAACTCTAATATAAATAAATGATGATATATCTATTTCATCATATCCTCAGGTTCCCATGTTGCTCTTTGAATTGTTAATTCCTCAAAATAACTTTAACCATGTGAGTAGTCTTATTCTGTATAACATTATCTCTAAGATATGAGATTTATTTCAGTTGTTCTTTATTTGATACATAATGATACCATGGTAAAACCTATGAGTATGGTATACTTTAATGATCATATATGTACTTCATTAGAAGAGTTACATGGAACACATTGTGAACCTAATAGAGGTTTAGTGGAAGTGCCCAAGGATAAGAATCTATCACTACTTGATGAATAATCTCAAAGGGGTCAATATACTAAATTCATATATTACTATAATTTATGAATATCATAACCCTCTTACGTGGATAAATTCATAGGAATTCCTTCTCACCAACTTTGAATTCTAGATCTCCTCATTGATTTTCAGTATAATATTTCTATCAACTTTGAGAAAACATTATGGGTTGTTGAATGGATCTTAATTTCTCTACCATTTACCCAAATTTTTCATTTCCCAATTGATTTTTTTTCTAACTTCATCCTGTAACAGTGTAGTTCTACACTTCCTTCTATATAGGTATTCAAAATTATCCATCTAAATTCTTGAGATAAAGCTATTGTATCAATAGAATTTGAAAAGAAAAATTTGTAGATCCCAACCACCCTAAAATCTATATAACTAGATCTAAAAAAATTCAAAGCATTTAATAGTTCTCTCAAAATGACCATCTATTTGAGGATGACAGATAGTACAGGAAAAAAATCCATATCTAGAGCTTGTTGAATAATTTTTCAAAACATTGAGGTTGTCACGACCAGTCCTAATGGGGATCATTCTGTGGCTACCCCAAACCCAACTCCAACAGGCCATGGGATGGGATCTTTAACTGAATATGCATATCACTAATATGGGAGGTTGTATCCTAAGGTACCTAGACACACACACACACACACATCTAATCCCATACAATGTCAAAATGTAAAACAACTAATATAAAATGCTTGAATATATCTAAATCCCACTATCAGATTACAACTAAAAGTACTGTAAAGTAAAAAGGTCCAAATAGAGGCCCTCCAAAAAGAAACTAAATGCGGGTCCAACCTAAAAGTATAGAAGGGTACTACTGTCAAGGTAACCACCCAAACACACCTCTGTTAGTATAAATCACTATTCTTATCCTAGTTCTCGTCTTTCTAAGACTCCATCAAAAGGTCAATCGTCTGAATATGACCTGACATGTGTGGGAAAATCCCATGTAGGGGTGAGAATAACAATTCCTATTAGGACACCTCAAACCCACTAAGAATATAATAATATGAATAATTGTCAGCTTGTCATAGGAATATGTCTATAGAAAATATAATAATAATATCCATATATACTAAACACAGACCCATAGTCTCAAGGTAAGTCACAATCATAATGTCATCCAGAGGATCAAGCTCGATGGTTCCACATAACACTCATTAAGAGAACACACTCCATGCGTTAGATAGAACTGTTGATATCCATTATAGATATACTACTCATTGGGTCTCGCCATTAAAAGTATACAAAATAAGTGTGAATATAATGATACATAGATGAGGATAACACCCATGGCCATGGGGTATAACAATTTCTCAATACAGAATAACCCACTAAGTAGAGGATTGGTGCTCAGGTAGTGTTGGTGATGATGATACCAAGAATGCCACCTAGGGTGAGATGATGATAGAGGATATCACCTTGAGACTAATGGAAGGATTCAAACAACTATATCCCAGAAGTCCCACTAATGGGATCATAATCCTGTGTAATCCTAACCATGTCCCAATACATGGATCTACCCATGTACACCGGGTTTGGACATGTTTGTTCTCATGTACTCTTATCCATGTCTATATAGCCTCTGATATACACATCAATAAGAAAAGTCGATTCACAAGTCTTATGACAGGGGTCACACTCTGTGTGATATATATCTTCACCATAGAAACTCTAGTGCCGCACTAGGGGTCCAACATGATGTGTACACCCAAAATACATTCCATATAGCACGGAATTTTCCAAAAATATAGAATCTTATTCTACATCATCTCCCTCTACACCATCCTCTAACCCAACCAAAAATCACATAATGGAATAAAGTATTCAATAAATGATCTACACCACCGCCGATCACCAGAATCCCGACATTAAATTTATATAATAATAGGTTAACATTCATCTGCATCGCTATCATATGCACCACAAAACCAAAGGTCTTCAATCCAATATTATTCCCTCTTTTCTAATATTGTCCCAAGATCCACATTTTATACTAATCCCAGATCTACGATATCAATCTGTTGTTCCAAGAAATTGGTGTGAAACAATTGATTGTCTAGTATGTCATCGAACCACCAGTATAAATGAGCATTGGTGATGATCACACAATAATAGTGAGACAAATCAAAGAAAAAATGAAACAGATGAATGAAACACATTCATGTTTGGTTTGACATGATCTATTTTTGTTAGATTGACTAGTGAATAACCAAGATAATTAAATAATTCTTTTAATAAAATCCCCAAAAGATAATTCCCATACTCACAATATGACCAAACCATGAATCAATCTATTATCCAATTTATTCATGTTCATTTTAGAAATAATAAACGGGGATAAATCCACCAAACAAAAATACCCTACCTTGATGGGATCAATTACTAACGAAGGGTGAATTCTTGTCATCTTCATTGGTGAGATCCTTGAATTCCATTGTGCATTGATCTATGATCCTCGATCTAGTTGTCATTCGCTCATGAAACCTCTCCAATAAATCCTCTAAATCTCTTGGGTAGTTCAGATAACCTTAGGGTTTTCCAATATCTGTATATTTATAGATAAAAATTTAGGTTTGCTAATTGATTAAATTAATTAATTTATTCAATTAATTAATTTTGATCATTCACCCACAACCACACCTCAAACCGAATGTATGATGTGTTCCATAGTTATGTTGTCCTAGGGTAAAACCCATACTATTGACTCAAGGGAATCCTCATATTTCTTATCAAAGACTCCATTTAGATGTTATTTCACTTTTTTAGGAAAACTATATACTCATGCATTTAATATATTTAATTTATTTAAAAAATTAATTTTGGGAACATCGGGCATCAAAATCGCACGCCATCTCTACTCCTAGGTCTAAAAAATCCATACCATATTCAAAATAAATACATGAAAAATATAAGAGTCTTTATAGAGTTACACTTTATATCTTTATCAAATACATAAGAATCTGGTACTCTATGAAACCTTACCACTTCTTTAATATACATCCTAAAATGTTGATCAAAATATAAATCTTCTCTAAAGGAAATAAAGTGTGTTTAATTCATAATAAAATCGACTAAAAACCAAATAACTTTATATCTTTTAGACATTTTGTGGAGTTTGATGCTGAAATTCATGGTGATGTTTTCCTATTTCCATTCTAGTATAGGTAATGATTGTAACATCCCATTATACTTCTATAACTAAGACATAACATGTTGACACACCATGAAATGAGATGCATGATCTATAATATATCTCTTCACATTGTCCCACAAATAGTTCTCCTTTAGATCAATAAGTATCTTTGTACATTTATGATGAATTGAGAATGGTGAAATATGAAATTCATCCAACTGCATCTTTTTTATGTCTAGTATTAAGGGGGAAAATATCTTTTCCTAAACCTTATCATTCCATAACAATAATGTTTTAACTCAAGAACCATTATCACCATATTTTATAGATCTATATATTCATTTTGTTTCTCTTAAATCGTCACATGGACATGTAGTTGAACACTCATTTAATAAATATTAGTTTTATCCACTTTATTCAAGATTTTATGTTCCATCCTTTGTAAATCAATAAATAATGGGTCTCGTCTGATACTCATCGTAGATAAGATAGCATAATCTTTTAGACTCAAAGCATTAGCCACTGTATTCACTTTCCCAGGGTGATGATATATTGATTAGTCATAATCTATAATAAACTCTAATCATCTTATCTAGGGAATATTCAACAATTTCTGGGTGAATATATATATTAAAGTTTTATGACTAGTATATATTATTCAACTTTCCCCGTAAAAATAAATCCTCCATATCTTTAATTAAAATATTATCTTTGATAACTTCAGGTCTTGAGTTCAGAAAATTTTCTCATGAACCTTCAATTATCATGATTCATAAACTATCACTGTATCATTCTACATAATAATATATCCCAACCAATTCTTTGATATATCACTATATATCAGAAAACCTTATCTACTATAGGGTACTGTGAGTATAGTTGTGCTGACCAACCTTATTTTCAACTACTTGAAATTTTCCCTACATTCATCTGTCTAAAGGAACTTGACTACCTTCCAGGTTAACTTGGAAAGTGGATTAAATTATCATAATAAATTATTCAAAAAGTATAGATAACATCCATGAAAACCAATAAAACTACACATCTCAATCAATATAGTTATTCATTTCCAATGTTCAATAAAATCCATCTTTGAAGGATCCACCGATATACCCTCACATGAGATTATATCTATCAAAAATGAAACTTTATAGAACCAAAATTCACACTTCGTAAAAAAAATACAATTTATCCATGGGGTCCTCAATAAAATCCTCATGTTATCTTAATTATTTTCCTTTATATTTAATTATATAATAATATATTATATAAATATTTCCACAGAATTATCAATATAATATCTAAAAACTTTATTCATTAATCTATTAAGATAGTAGGGGAATTAGTAAGGCCAAATGTTGTCATTATAAATTATCAGTTTCTATATCTCTTATGGAAGGTTGTATTGTGCATTTATTCACTTTTGACCCTCAATTGATAGTATCTAGATCGAATATCCATCTTGTAAAAATATTAAGCTCTACGTAATTTATCAAACAATTCATCATTATAGAAAAAAGGATAATTATTATTTATTGTGATCTTGTTCGGTTCTCCAAAATAAATGCAAATTTTTATTGATCTATATTTTTTCTTAATAAAAAGAATAGGTGTTCCATATGGTGATACACTATGTTGAATCAATCCATTATCAAGATTATACTAATGTTTCTTTTACAATTCCTACAACTCAGTTATGATCATCCTATAAGGATCATTTGAAATAAGTGTAGCGTAAGGTACAAGTTCTATTAAAAACTCAACTTCACGATTCCAAGGAATTCTAGGTAAATCTACTGGAAATACATCAAAAATCACCTGTATAGTAGAAATATCTTCAATGTGGAGTTTCTTCGCAACTATTTATGATAAATACCCCTTTTGAATATGAATCAAGACCCATAAAATGTATTTAAATTCTATTAGAAACTTGTATTTATCCTCTCAATAAAATAAAATCATAGGTTGGTTTAGAATATTAAATGTGACTTCTATTTCTTAGAAAAATATAAGATATTTATATAAAGAAATCCAATTCATGCCCATAATAACATCAAATAAAACCTGAGAGAGAATAATGATATTTGTTGTAATCCCTGAGATCTTACAGTATATTTATTTTAAGTAAATTTAATATCCTTTATAACTTATTGTACATGAAACCCTTATATTTTAAAATAACATTGTGTTCTATAGTGTATATGACATGAACCATCAAGCATAAATGAACCGCTAAATATATTATTTAAATATGATCGTTCTAACCTAACCATTTAATTGGTGCGTATGAACCATACTAACTAAATTATGATATATATATATATAGTGATTTTAATCAATATTTTTTTTGATAAATATGTAGAAAATAATCACTCAAATCTTTAGTAAAGTCGTCATATACTTAAAATTAAATTTTCTTCAAAAATTATTTTACTTTGAATTTTGTATTTGAGAATTATAATTATTTTATACCACTTTTTGAAATTTTATTTAATAAAAAGAATATAATTTTTTTAAAATTAACATATTAAATTATCTTGGGGTGAAATTTTGGGATTTCTCGTAAAAGAGTGGTTTTTCAGTGAATAGTGAAAAATATTGATTTTTAAATACTGTTATTTAAATTATGGTACCTACTATAAATTTTAAGAATACATGGAATGTGCCTCTACTATTTGAATTTATTCTAACCATTGATGAGATTCAGATTGGACCAGTGATGGTTGTTCCTCCTCCTCTACCATCAGAGACTGGTCCTACATGCTTCAGGATCCATTATAACATTCCAACTGTCCTTATGAATAGTGATTCTTATGATCTGGTAGTGGTTCCCTCATTTGGTTCATCACTCAAAGATGTCCTTTTATGGCATGCACCCTCGCATGTGCCTTGGTCCCCTCATATTCTGAACATTACAACCTTATATTCTCACTCTATCTCAATGGAGGACACCACTTTTCTCATCTCCCTAGCATCATTATTTGAAGAGGTGGTAGATTACCACAGATGGACCCTAGTAGAAAGATTTGGGGTAGAAAAATATTCCCACTTGGTGTTTTAGGAATTTGCCGATTCTTGGAGTTTGGGTTCTCCTGCCTGTATTTTTGTCCTCAACAAGAACTTATTCTTCATATTCGTCTATTCCAAGGATGAATTCACTAATTATTGGTCCTTGAGTTCCAAATATATTGGTAGTTGGTGATTCAACCCCTTCTGTTGGTCCATAAACGTTCATTTTTTTCACAATTCTCTTTGGGTGGTGATCTGGGTTCTTCTTCTTAGGATACCTCTTTCTTTCTTCAACATCAATTTTCTATGGAAGATTTATGATTCATTCAGTTAGTCATTTTTCGTTGATGATCAGATAATGGATCTTCATAATGCTTTGGTAGAAAGGATCTACATAGCCATGGACATTTCGCAAGCGCTTCCCTCCCCGATCCTCCTTCAGGTCATTGGTCTTTCAGAATAGAGGTAACTTCTCATTTACTTCAATCGTCCTCAATTTTTTGTGTATTATTATATCCATGGACACACAGTGTTAGTGTACAGATTATAGAGGGTAGATCAGGATGATTGTGGGAATCTGGGTTCCAATATGGAAATTGGTCCATGGCTATCTTCAACTACTAGAAATTCTCATGAGGTCCCTCTTGTTCCGGGGTAGTCCAATCCTATTAGCGGTGGCTCTGTTCTTTCATCCCTCCCTCCTTAAGATTATCCTCTATCTTATGGTTCCTTACCTCATGAAAATGATATTATTTCTAACAATACCTCACCATGCATGGTTATAGTTCTCATAGAGTTCAAGACTCTATTTTCCCTGTGTCCTGGTGGAGTCCTCATCCTCATAGATATTGAGAGCTACCAAGTTCTCCCATGTGTCCTCCCATCCTACAACCCAATTTCTCTAGAGTGGTCTGGTGTTAAGAACTCAGAGGTCACCTGCTTGGTACAGTTGGATTTCGAGTATGCTACTTAGGTTATTCTCTCTTATAACCCAAGGTCTCCATCTGTATCTCCAATTACCACCTCTAACTCCTTCAATGCATTCTCACATGTACCCAAAAAAAGATAATTACTTCTCCACTGCCTGCCTTGATTTCCAATAGAGTCTGTACTAGATCTTGATTGAAGAGGGTCTCATATTGTCACTCTTGGTAGCCTAAAGGTCATGCTTATTCGAGGTCCAAAACTAGGTAGTCCCTTTTGTGATGATTTCCTCTATCATGTAAAGTGCTCGAGGCCTTGGTGCCCGAGTAAAACCTGATTTTATCACCGTCAAAATATCTGAGAACAAAGACACTATTGTTTTATTTCTTGAACAAAAACAACCCTCATCTAAGATTTCAAACGTTTCATAGTAAATGGGTCTCTAGAATTCATTGCACGGTAAGCCCATGATACACCATATCTTGGTATTTTGGAAAAACTATATTGCAGTGGACTTCATTTTAGTCTCCAAACAACATAGCACAGTAAAGGTTGGTCATCGTAAATTAATGGTTTTCTTCTCATTTTTGTATATGAAGTGTGATCCTAGGATTAGAGATCAGTTATAGAATAATCATGAAGATTTTTATCTGAGTAAATCATCTTAGTGATTGGCGGTGACTTAATCATTATCATAGACCCTTCATAGAGGAATGTTGGTGGGGATATCCATTAAAGGGACATGCAAAATTTATAAAATATTATGGTTCGCATAGGCTTACTATATTCAGGGTTCACTTGGGATAAATTCACAAGGTGTAATAATCAAAAGTGAATACAAAATTATAGAGTAGGCTTGTCCATTTATTGGATAACATTCATATCATTGATTTTTACTTGTGTTCCAGGGTCTCCCATCCCGTTAGAGCTCTGTCAGACCATTCCCCTCTCTTTGTGAATTTAGAGCATGGTGGGAGTTTAATGAAAATGTATTATTTTCCAAATTGTGGAATTTTGATCTTATTTTCCACTTAACTATTTCAGATTCCTAGAAAAATCTATGCATGAGTCATCATGGCTTGTCTTTCACAAAAAGATTAAGAGTTTCAAAGGTGACCTCTAGAACTGAATCATGGATTACCCTCTGAGGTTCGAGGACTTGGAAATGGTGAAACTAGTGATTGAGTTAGCTGAGGTCAGGATCGAAATCTAATGGAATGATGACTTATTTAACAATATGGTTGATAAAAATAATAAACTCTTTGATATTATTTTGGATTAGGAAGGCATAACTCATGAGAGATCTAAACAAAACTGGTTGAAAGTTAGTGATAGTAACATTGCATTATTTCATTCTCATATTGATGAAAGAAAACAAAGTGATCCCCATAACATCCACATGGTGGATGGATCCTTTATTAGTGACATAAATTTAGTGGGATGAATGGTGGAAGATAATTTTATAAATCTACTTGCAGGTGTCAACCTATCTTTCTAGGAGGGTTATCCATAGTGACATTCTGATTTATTCAATTTGATCCCTAATGTGGTGTCCAAATAAGTAAACCTAGAACTAGAGACTTTCTATGAAGAGGGTGAAATTTGAAATTCATTGACTTATCTTAATCAATAAATCTCTATGGGACATGGCAACTTCCCGAGGTCATTTTTTGTGGTTTCTTTGGAACTGGTTAAAAGTGAGCATGTTGGAATAATCTAGGATTTCTTTTGTGGGGGGAAATATTCCTCTGGTGTCTTATGGAACTACTCTCATATTCATTATTAAGGTGAGATACCCATTTTCTATTCATCATTATATACCTATTAGTATATGAAATTTCCCAAACAAGGTGCTTTCTAGTGTGATCAAATTAAGGCTTTCACCTCATCTTCATAAGTGGATTTTTGAAGAGAAACATGGTTTTTTTAAAGGGTGATCTACTCAATAGGACATAGATATAGCTTAGTAGATGATAGAGGATATTAAAAGAAAGACGTTGGGATCCAAATTGGTGATAAAAATTAATAGGGATAAGGCTTATGAAAGGCTTGAATGGGGATTTTTTTTAAAAGTTATGTTATGTATGGTCTCCCAAGATGGGTGTTAGACTTGTTCATTAGGTGTTTTAGTTTATCCAGTCTTTATTTTATCTTCATGGGTAAGAGATGTGTCTTATTTAAATTAGTGAAGATTCTTAGATAGGGAGATCCTCTTTCTCCATCCCTATTCATCTTGGCCCGTGATTCCTTAATAAAAGTTTTATTATATAGTGTCAAAAACAAAAGTATTATTCCTTTTAGATATAGATATAATTTTAACAGCATATCTCATATCCTTTTTTCTATTGAAATTATTATTTCCACTAATGATGGCTGGATATCCTTTAGAGGAACCACTAATATTTTAGAAAAATATTGTAAATGGATTCACTAGTGTCTCAATTATGAGAAAAGATGTATCTATATTTCAAAATGTTGTTCTGAGAGACGTGTTAGAAAAATGGAAGATATGTTGAGAATTAAAAGAAAATAACTTTCTAAGGATTACATGGGGGGCCTATATCTTTATAAGTCATACATATCCATCATTTTGATATCCTGGTTTCTAAAATAATGGTTCATATTAATAATTGGAAGATCTCATTCTTATCCTTTGGGGGTTGCATTATATTGATTAATTTCATACAACCCTCTATCCCAATGTGTGTACTATCTGTTGTTAAAGTCCTAAATGTGATGGTTCACAAAATAAATTACACCATGGTTTTGTTTTTCTGGGATTCTCACATGGATGGCCATTTTCATTGAGCATCATGGGGGAAAATTCCCAAGCCATAGGTGGTAGGAGGAATTATACATAGGAGTGTAGCCAATAATATGTATAATATTCAATAAAAATTGTTGTGGGAAGTCATAGAAGTTCATTCTCTTTGGGGAAATTTTATTATTGTACAAAATGGTGATTAATTAGAAAAACCTAAGGGGATGGTCTCCAATCTATGGAAAATGATGTGTGGGGAATTTACCAGAGCTTCTATGTCAATCCATGTGGACCGTCGAGTGAGGTTAAATTCACTACTGGAAGTATGATTTGGAATGGTCTTCCCTTGGGTTCTATGGTTTCCCAACCCCTAATATCTTATATTCCTTGTCCACTGAATATCTGAGTCTCATTCATTCTACTCTCAACTCACACCACATTGATGTCTTCAATAGTATCCAACTCTCTTTCGATCTTTATAAACTCATTTTTCCTTATGATTTATCTAGGATATTCTAGGCCAAAGACTATCGCATGTCTCTCCATACGAGTTCCATAGTGGAATCAGACCATCATCTCTTATACAAAGTTCTTCTAGTGAGGTTCAACTACCTTTTCTAGAGTATATGGAATCACACAATTTCAATGGATGATATGATCTGATGAAAAGTCTTTTTGTGGTTTCCAAATGTTCTTATTTTCGTAGCACCAAAGAGGAATCAATTGATATCCTTTAATTTGAAAGAGACTACACAAGGGACATATGAAGTTGTTTTATGGATTTTATTGGTCTTTTATTTTCATTTTGAAATAGATACATGTTTGTTAACTCTTGGTTTTATGGTATAGAGACCTATGTTGTTGAGAGAGATATGACGGCTATGTTTATCGCAGCTAGATCTTAGACCATCTAAGAGGCCAGAAATAGAGCACGTATGGAGGGATAAATGGTCTCTTTATTGGTCCTGAAATCACATTCCAAGAGATAAATGGATTATCTAGGATATTTTTGGAAAAACAAGACCAATTATTTCTCCAAGATAAAATTTATGGCCAGAAATAGTTCTGCGTCTTCATCCTAGAGAGTAACTTCGCCCTGAAAATGGATCTAGTAGAATCCTCCATGTAGTCATTTTAAACTCAATTCTGATAGCTCTTGTACCCATGATATCATGATAGGGGACGGTGTGGTCCAAGACTCAATAGGATTAGTGGTTATTGCCTTCAGTGGTTTTTATGGTCAAGGTGATTCTCTCATTGTAGTGGTGAAGGCCTTGTTGAATGGACATGAGATTTTTCACTCCTAAAATATTACTCTATAGAATTTGAAACCAATTATTATATTTTCCTTAACTCTATCCAAAGAATAAATGACCACCTTGGACTATTTCTTATATCATGAGAAGTTGCAATAACTACATTGGTTGAGATAAGAAGAAACATACCTAGCGCTATGGGAATGTTGTTGCAGATTATCTTGCCTCAAAGGGTGACCAAATAAACACTCTTATTTTTTACTCTACTCTTTGTTACCTTCCCCATAAATTTTTTGATTTTTTTGTTAAGATTTCCTTAGCCTCCACAATTTATGGCCTCCATGATTTTGTTGTTTTCTTTGCTTCGCTTGAAAAAATTTCCTACATTGACCAAATAATTTTATTTATTTTCATCAAATTAAGTAATTTTAAATTAAAATTATTATTTTAATTTGATTTAAAATTGAAATAATTATTATATATATTAAATCCAATTAATTACATTTGAATTATGTTTATATCTGATTATAGTATAAGTTTATTTTTTGGCTTAAAAACACATTTTTTTTAAAACACATTTAAAATGCATAATGTTTTTCCGTTTTAAATAATTAAATAAAAACCCTAATGAGTAATAATTTACATTAAATTTATATATCATACATCTAAAAATATTAATTTAAATTCATTTAATTATTTTTAATGTTAAATAGTTATTATAAGATCATCTTATGATTAAAAAATGCATTTCTTGAAAACCTGTTGTTTAGACACGTCTATCGGTTAGATATTAAATCAAATTTTTCCACTTAATTTAATTGTATTTGATTCAATTGATTCCATATTTGGAATAATTATAATTATTATGATATAATAATATAAAATTTCTTTTTGGTCACAATTTATAGTAAAAACAGTAACAAAATCTATGACCACGATAAAAGGGTAAATCGAGTGAGCATAGGTTAAAACTAAGTGATAAGGGCACAATATTTCATATTAAATCTTATTGGATGAAGTTATTTCAACCCTTATAACCTTAGGATCTATTTTTATGTTTTTTCAGAACACTTTTCCATTAAAGTGACTCATATAACAATGCATGTAAAGAAAATACAAAATGTCACTCTTGATTTTAAATTTCAATTATGTGCTCAGATAGGGGAAAATGAAGTTATAAAGACAATTATAGTAATTGGGATGATAATAAAATTATTTTCGTGGGGTTTATATATTACTATTTTTTACTATTTATATAATTACCTTAAATTCTCACTCAACATTGATGCAATAATTATTTAATTAAGAAAAATAAAATAAATGTTTCATAAAATATCCAAAGTAAAATAAATTGAATGATTTATTATGTTACATTAATTTTATAGTTAAATATAACGTTTTATATAGGTTTTAAAGTAATATATTCTAATTTCATATTTTTCTTTTTGTTTTTTAATGTCAAATTAAATGAATAGTGAAAAAATTGGCACTAATGTTATTTTATAATTAATAATATTTTAATAAATGATTTAAAATTAATAAACATAATATATTATTCCTAGGTATTGGTATATGTTCATAAATATTATTTTTAGTCTAATAATGGAAAATATTTACAATTTACAGTGACTATATTGACCCATAAATAATAAAATCTTCATTACCATGATTATGGTTAGTATGATGTTTTGTGTGTTACATGTGCTTGTAATATAATTAATATTACACACAAATAGAATTTTATTTCATAAATTGGATTAAATATATATAACTGTTAGTTTTATATTATATAATAAGGCCCATTTTATTTTATTCTTGAAGGATTTATTACATAGGTTAACAAAACTAATTACCATGTTGAAAACTATAATAGTAAAAGTAATTAAACATAAATTCTAAGGAATAACATGTTCAAAATATGTGTTTTTTTATTTTGGAGATGTAGAATTACCAAAACATCCCTGAACCCCATTATTTCTCATTTTTGGAGGAACCTTGGGTGAGAGTGACTTCTCGATATTGAATAGTTTTGGGTATTTACAATAATGTCACTCCTCAATTATAAAAGGGAACTCCCTCCCCTCACTTCGTCACACATATAAAGAAATTTGGATTGAACAAACCCTACATAAATATATTCTCAAAAACCTTATCCACATTATATTTCTTCTTGTATTTCAAAAATACCAACCATAGTGTCATTAAGAAGATTTCCAAAGGAGGTTTCTCTAAGAGAAGGTAGTCGTCTTAATGACACACATTCTTTTTCTTTCTTCTTTTAGAACCATTAAGTATTTATTAATACAAAAAATATAATAAAACATGTATATAACATATTATGAGATGTTAATATTTTAATTTTCAAACCTATATATATCTCCTCTTCCATCAAATAGGAAACAAAATCATTGATCATGTATATGGAGGACTACCGCCTCCCCAACTGACATGACTCATTTCCCATCAACAACTCTCACAGTTGGATATAATGATGGATATAATGTATATATATAATATTTATGATATAATTATACTTATTTAACATTAATATCACATATAACTCTTTAATTTACATTAGGTTTAAAAGACGATAACGCCGCTTGTGCTTATGGTGGACTACCGTCTCACGAAGCGATGTGATTCATTTTTAACTTATACGTTACATGGAATGTAATAAGGATAAATTTAATGAATATATGTGATATATAATGAAGGATATTTCTTTTAAAAAAAATTATATATCACCCACTTTCTTACCCTTTCACTCGTTAAGGAAATGTTAACGTCACTTATTCGTACGTATGACCTAGAGTCTCTACAAAGCAATGTGATCCATTCTCCATGTACAAATTTTAATGTTGATTAAAAAATGAATACCATGAAAAAAAATATTTTTATAACATTAATATCCCTCAATATATTTTTGGACTGTATAATATTATCAATAACAAAAATTTTCACATTAAAACATTCTTGAGAAAACAAGGATGTTAACGACTGAAACATTAGTAATAATGAATGATTATTCACAAAAATGTGATCAGATGATATAAAAGGATAATATATGATATTATAATTGTTAATATCATTATTTTATAAGTTAATAACAATTTTAAAACCACTATATATGAGGTTACATCATGTTCAACCAAAATTAATCGTGAGTTAAGGGATTTTGTCCAAATTTTCATTCATTGTGGTATATTACAATTTTATGAACCTAATTAATTTTATATGGTGTATATACTACCAATTTAAAATATAATATAATGAACCATTCAAACATAATGGTATTATAAGTTTAAATTTTAATTATTTCATCTAAGGAGATTTGACTTGAAAATTACCAAGTGGTAAAGAATTTCAATACACAATTTCATTTCCTTGGATTATATTACTTCTTCGTTATCTCTAAAATTAATATATTATGAGTGTAATGAATTTTAATTATATATTTTTTTATTTTTACTTGTTTTATATGGATTTACATTTGAAACATGTAATTTATTTATTTATTAATTGTCACTTCAATATTAGGATCATTGTAAGGGTAAATCATCTCACGTTGTCTTCATTATGACATTTGTCATGTTATGCACCTATTTTATTTTATGAGGTATATATGATTCCCCTTTGATATGTTATATCATTAATCTCTTTAAATTATTTGTATTTAGTGTTTCTGTTTATGTAATTTGTTTCATGGGATTTATGATTCCAAAATTACCAAAGTGGTAAAAGTTATATATTTAAATCTCATTTTAATCAAGATTGTTTTTACATAAATATTTGTTGAAGGAAATTATTTGATCATTGTTTAATAAAATACTTTAGTTTTATTATCATTTTGTTATTCATGATTTTTCCAAGAAATATTAACATTTTCTTCCCTTTGGTACTTGAAACGATTAATAATAGATTTTTAATAAAATTATACTTCATTTCTCTCCTATGTTGACAATTATTTTTCTTAAAAATTCATGTTTTCAAAATATGTTTTCAAAAAAAATTTAATATGGTTGGTTAAATAAATTTTTACCCATAATTGTCTTTTTAAAAATGTTTTAAATTGAATCTTCCCATCGTTTTCCAAACATGGTACTTTCGACATTTCTTACAAAATGTGATATGAATATTTATTTTATCATACTCAGTATGAATGAAAATTTCTCCTCATCATTACCACTCATTGATATTAACCTCACGTTATAATTTTAAATGGTTATATTTAGAGAAAATAGTTTTCTTAACATTCTAGAAATTATTAGTTTTTAATAGTGATTTTCCAAGTGAAATGGGAATTTTCCTGAATAATGTTTTTAAATATGTTTTTATGGTGTTTATATTCATCAACGAAAACAAACCTTTATTTTACATATACTTAATTGGGTATATGTTCAAATTATACCACCCTTATTATTTCATTGTATGTTTTATGACCATTTTGACCATATAAAGTATTGGCATTCTCTTTTTTCATTAGTTTTAGTAATCATTAAATTTCACTTGAAATATAAAATTTCTTGTTATCATTAGATGTTAAATTTACCCTAAATATACCTATTAATTATCATATATATGTTTAATAATTAAACTATATATCATTTCTAAACATTGTATTTTACTTTAAAGTAATATGATTGACTACGTAAATTATTTTTAATACATATTCCTTACTCGATACAAATGTTTATTGATAAGAAATTTTATTCATGAATTAAATCTATCATTTTATATATGGGGAATGTGTTGGGAATGAAATTATGGGTGGGTTTATTTATAGATATCCCATCAATTCATTGGTAGTCTCATGAGATGAAACGGTTGGTTAGCCTAATTTGAATGGGTTTCTAGTGTATACCTACCAATCCATTAATCTATCTAGGTACTAGGTCTTGACGGTATAGATATCATGATGCCTTATATCATGACGTCTAATAATTAACCATTTCTTTCATTAAGAATTCATTTATTATTATCCACGTTATTATTTCGCTAATATTATCCATGGATGCATTTTTTTCTCAATCTATTTGTTAAATGGAATAAGTGGTCTGTTATTTAACATTCTATATAGAATATTCCTTATATAATCATGATATTAAAGTTATTTATTAAATAGACTATGTGTATAGATATTTACCTTTATATATTGATTATTCCATACTGATAATGCTTTATTTACTCATGATTGCTTCCATTGTACATAACTCTTACTCAATATTTGATCTCACCCTTATTTTTTCAACTTTTGCAAGAATCTAGGAAGTTTAATATGAATGATATAATAGGATATTCTATAAGGAATAATGATATTTTTAAAAAAATATTCTTTTTTCATTTTTCTATTAAAATTTAATATGGGAATCATGTATGTATCGAGTTTACCAATACTAATAAACTATTCAGTCCTTTGGGGTGTGATCGCTTATATCTATCATCGTTGTAATAATGTAACCACAAAATATGGGAAACTATGTTAGGGTTCCTTATAGTTGGTATCATAAAAATTTCAGTAGAAATAATGGATACTAGATTCATAGAAACAAATATTAAAGAACATAACCCTGTAAATGAATTTGGGGATAAGTCTAAGTATAGGATAACATCCTAAAGTTTTGTTTAGATAGATATTATGTGCGCTTCCAATAAATAAATACCTCTCTAGACACTATAAGTTGAAATTGTTTTGGCATATATGAATATATGGGTAATAGCCCCAAAAAGAGTTAGTCCAATATCTCTCAAACATCATTCAAGTACATGGTGAGTGTTCACTTAATGAATGTAAAGACCCGTAAAATTCAAGGGAAATTTTTTTCTTAATTTTCTTTAGAATTTTACAAGAGCGCGGTTTCAGACGGCACCTGATTCCGAGGCCCGGAGTGCCCGGAATTAATTTCCGAAGTTTGGCTCGGGTACGTTCAGTGAACGAACGAGCGGGAATTCCTAACTTTTGATCCGGTGCTCGGAATTGAAATCCGAGGGCACCGATGAACTCGCAGTGCCGATATTCGCTTAAAGAGACCTTTTCGGGAGTTGCGTTTGTTGCGAGTTGAAAGTTAGCTTTGGGGGTTTTCAGTTGAGTTAAATAAAATTTGTGTAAGACAAATTTTATTTTAACTTTTTAAAAAACCTACCAAAGGTGGTTGGAAGTGGGACCCACACCCACTTAACCTCCCTTGGGAGGATTAAGTGTGGTGGGGCCCACACGAACCCCTAGACTTTTCAAATTTCCCTAACCCCTCTAAACTCCCCACTCTCCCTCTTAATGGTTTGACAAGTTAACTTCTTTTTAATTATACAACTCTTGTATATTAAATAAGTGAGTTAATTGTGGGGTTAGCCATTTTGAATTTCAAACTTTTGAAATTCTTTTATGTTTTGTAATAATAAAATAAGATGTTATCTTATTTTATTTTGGGTTGATCGTTTGTCTTCTTGAGAGGTGGAGAGCTCCTCTTCTTCTTCTTCAACCTCAATGAAGAACGCGAAGAACGTCGTTCTTCAACGAAGAACTTCTCCGCCGAAGAACACGATCCATCCGCGACGCCGTATCCGCGACGCGACGTTCTTCTACCGCGTCATCCCTTCCGCGACGGTTTTCCGCGACGAACGCCTTCGACAACGACTCTTCCTCCGACGTCAAAGGAATCGACACCGATTTTCCACGACTCCGTCAACGTGCGACTATCGAGGTAAGGGTTCTTGAGTTCGATGTTACCTTTTATTTGACTTTCCGCAAGACTTGACGAGGAACGCTCTTTTTCCGACGAAGAACGCCGCTCCGCTCTTCTTCGTCTTCGGTGTCAACGAGAGAGAACACCGCACCTTCCTCGGACAACCTTCGTCGGCGTACAAGGATTCGCCAACGACGTGCTTCTTCGGACGCGCCTCTTCGTCAACAGATTTGACGAACGACGACCGCGACGCCCGACTTCCGCGACGCCGTCTTCCGCGGACATAGTCGAACCCTCGATCTTGTACCCAAGGTAGGGGTGGTTGATTTAATAGTTAATTATTTCATTCTTCTCGTGGTTCGTATAACTAACATGGGATGTTGATTATTTTAAGATGCGTTATTAATTTAACGTGAGGGGGGCCGGTCCGTACGAACACGACCGAACCCCTCCAACATTCTTGTTGTTCTTGCGGGTGGAAGCAAGTGGCGTGGTGCCGTCGCACCACGCGGATGATTGTGCGTTTAATTTTACGCGACGTCGTCGCGTTACGCCAAGGAGAATCTTCAAGAACGCGACGCCGTAGCGCCGCGTTGGAAGGAATCATGGCACGGCGAAAGGGGCGCGGTGCCGTCGCACCGCGCCGGATGACGAACGCCGCGGCCGGTTCCGGGCCGCGGCGGGACGAGAAGACTGCGGCCGGTTCCGGGCCGCGGCGGGACGAGGAGACCGCGGCCGGTTCCGGGCCGCGGCGGAAGGAAAGACCGGCGGCCGGGCCGCCGGCGTCGGAAGTCGAGGGCGGGACCGGAATTTCCGGTCCCGTTGGTAAAAACCGGCCGGCCGGATGTCACAAAACCGGGGAATTAAATTCCCCGGCCGGTCCATTAAAACCCCCCTCTTAATGAGGGGGGGTGGTTCTTGAGGGAAGGGGGCATCCTGCCCCCTTGGTTCACCGCCAGCAGCCCCCCACGTGGTTGGGGGCGGTTTTAAAAAAAATAAACGACGCGGCCAGATTGCCGCGCCGCCCTTCAATCAAGCCCCCCACGTTGGGGGGGGGGGCGGTTCTTACAAACCGGCGCGGCTAATTGCCGCGCCGCCTCCAGCAAAGCAGGAGCTTTGCTCCCCGCAAGCCGACCGCCAGCGCGGCCCCCCGCCGCCGCCACGCGGCCCGCCGCCGCCGCCGCCAGCGCGGCCCGCCGCCGCCGCCGCCGCCGCCCGCCGCGCCGCCGCCCGCCGCTGCCGCGCGCCGCCGCCGGCCCCCGCGCCGCCGCCGTCCGCCGCCGCCGGCCACCGCGCCGCCCAGGGGGGGTCGGGCCGGGTCGGCCCGGACCCGGACCCCCCGTTTCGAACCTGATTTGGTTTTTGGCTCATAACTTGAGCCTCGGACCTCCGAATGACGAACCGTCTGCGGCAACGCGATCCTTGGATCGAGACGGTCGTTTCGATATATCGCACTCAAGGTTTCGGGTTACTTTGAGTTCGGCCGGGTTGGTTCGTTCACGAAACCAACCGGGCCTTCGGAGCGGAAACGCTCATATCTTGAGCCACGAACGTCCGATTGACGCGCCGTCAGTCGCGTTGTGTTCCTCTTAGTGAATCGGATCTTTTGGCATACTCCGCCCGAGGTTCGGACGCAGGTGGAGTACGGTCGGGTTGGTTTTTCCTTAAAAAAACCAACCGGGCCCCGGAGACGAAAATGCCAATAACTCACAGACCGGGCGTCCGATTGACGCGCCGTCTGTTTCGTTGACTTCCTCTTGACGATACGAAACTTTTGGCACCCTCCGCCCGAGTTTTGGATGCAGTTGGATAGTGGCCGGGTTGGATCGCACCGAAATCCAACCGGGCCCCTGGAACGGGAAAAGCTGTTATCTTTCAGACAGGACGTCCGTCTGACGAACCGTCAGCGGCGTTGATGATCACGATGAGAAACGGTCCCTATGAGTTTACCCTATGAGAGTTCGGGGTACAGTTGAGATACGGCCGGGTTTGGTTCGCTCACGAAACCAACCGGGCCCCTGGGACGAAAAGGCTAATAACTCACAGACCGGGCGTCCGATCGACGCGCCGTCTGTTGCGTTGAGACCCCTGTGACGAGACGGACTTTTGAGACACTTCTTCGTGGGACCTTCTGATACTTGGAGTATCGACCAGTAGCTCGTGGAGCGGACCCTCCCGAAGACGAGCGTGCAGAGTACGGAGACCGTGTAACTAGCTGAGACCTGACGACTGCTTGACCGACTCGACTTGGAGTGAGTCGACTAGCCCAGTGGACGGAGCACTACTTTCTGAGGTGCAGACCCATGGCGGACGGAGTACGTGTGTGACAGTGCAGACCCGCGGTACTCGTCCGGAGAGTACCTCAGCAGGCTAACTGGGTAGCGCCCGGTATTTGGCGACAGACCCTCAGCGGACGGAGCGCCAGGTAGTTGGCCGCAAACCCGCAGTACTCGACAGGAGGAGTACCTCAGCAGTCTTAGGTTAGTGAGCAGTACCTCGGAGTCGTGACAGGACTACTGCACACTTCAGAGACGGGGCTCTTCAGCAGTTACGGTTTCGATAATGAAAATCCTGGTTTGAGCTGAGACTTTTGACCTTGTGTTTACTTCATGATTGAGATGGGTCACTTGCTAACTCTGGTATATGTATGGGCATATACCCGGGTAGTGGTTATCCGTCGTTTTCACAATCCTTGTGTTTCCTCATGATTGAGATGGGTTACTTGATAACTTAGGTATATGTATGGGCATACACCTAAGTAGAGTTTATCTGTTGAGATCTTCTTGTGTTTATCCTTGTTGGTTTTAGTGAGACCTTGAGGGTCTCGGGGTCCCTACTGAGTATCGTTATACTCACCCCTGCACGGGCTATGCCCGCACCTCGTTGTGTTGGTTGCAGACGACGGACAGTGCTGACAGAAGCCGAAGGTTCGAGGACTGGACGGTACCTGGAGGTGGACTATACGACGAGGCGGTACCCGGAGGAGGACCACTGGGCGGAACATACTCGGAGCGGATGGCGGGACCCGAGGAGCAAAGGAGCTATCTGTACCCACCCTTCAGGTGGGATTTCCAGTGGACATCTCAACGTAGCAGCTTTACTTTTGAGTCGCTGTTTTTCCCTTTCGAGTTGTACCTCTTACAGTTGGGCTTGTATTTCCGGCCCCTTTTACTTTTCAGCTCTTCTTTTTGTACTTAGTGTTTTACTTCCGCTTGTACTCTGTGGTGCTTGTTTTCTTTATAAAGGCAATGCCTTCCCAGTTATCGGGATTTTACGCCTTTGGTGCTAGTCGCCAGCCCCTGGCCTATGGAAGGCGGGCTTGGGGTAGTCACGGCACGGGCCCCGAGGACGGGTCGTGACAAATTGGTATCAGAGGAGTTCGGTTCTACCGCAGAACTTATAACTCTGATGTTTCTTTCTGTGAAGCAATAGTGTTAAGGGTACCGAGTGTGGTTTTCAGTTCAGGGAGTCCAGTGTTGGTGCGGGCGGCCGACGTATCCATACACCAGGACCCTGACAACTGATTTCCGACTTTGTGCACGAAAACACTGATTGCGTGTGTGTTTTCAAAAGTTTTTCCCCTTAAAACAGCTCAAACCAGGTCAGCTCACCAGGTATAATCGTTTGATCGTGTTACGTTGTTTCTTTCAGGATGGCCCCACGACGGCAGCCAGCTAGGGTTCCGAGAATCGAACGTGACGACAGCCCACCGAGCGACGAGGCCTCGGTGCAGGGCCCTTTTCCAGTAGTGGCACCGGCGGTAGCTCTACCCGCCGAGCCCCCGATGCTTCCAGCAGCAGCCGCTGACGATGCACGTCGCCTCAGCGCACTGCATGAGTTTCAGCGCCAGCGACCGCCCAGGTTTCGCGGGGAGACGGATCCCCAGGCTGCAGAGGACTGGCTGGAGGCAGTGGTACGAGTGTTTAGGCTAGTGAGGACACCAGCAGACCTCATGGTGATCCTCGCTGCGAGCCTACTACACGCAGCAGCAGGTAGGTGGTGGAGCCACTTGTTTCAGTTTTGCGATGAGATGAACTTCACATGGGAAGACTTCGAGACCTTCTTCAGGGTGGAGTTTGTGCCAGTATCTCTACACCCCGAGCGTGTACAGGAGATTCTGCCTTTGCCACGTGTTTTTCGATCAGAAGCCGAGTCATCTGTGGGCAGTAGACAGATGATGCAGAGGTCCAGGAGGACCAGACCAGCAGTTGGGCGATCTCGAGTTTTAGGACCGGTGGTGCGGGGCACCCGAGGTGGGATCAGAGCCAGGCGTGCCAGAAACGGACAATGTTACTCCTGTGGCGGAAAGGGTCACCTAGCACGTGACTGTCCGACTCCTCGATCCGCAGGCTTGGAGGGAGCCACCGAGGTTGAGGCAGCGACAAATGCTGGAGCTCTGGGAGCAGGTGGACAGGAGCGGAACTAGTGGATACGTCTCTTGTGCTTCTAGTTCCCTGTTGATGTTGCTTTTGTGTAGCGTCTTGTAATATGAGCTGCAATAATAAAAGACGCATCCTTTGCGATGTTTTCATTCCTGTCTTCTTTTGTGATGTTACTAAGAGGTTCCAGTTGACTGTTGACTTGACCCTCACTTGTGAGACTTCTACTGGAGGAGACCAGTTACCACACACTGATGCCGACAGTGTGACTCAACCCTTGGAGGCGAGAGTAACGGTTGGATCTCTTAGTAGTAGCGTCGAGGCCTTACGACGTCATCCTTGGTATGGATTAGTATCATCCATGTTAGGATCGACTGTTTTAGGCAATGAATGTGGTTCATCCAGGGGATGAGACCAGGTTTCTCTTTTCGGCAAAGAAGAAATCTTGCAGCTCTTGTGGGACCAGAGAGGGTCCGGGCCACGTCAGAGGAGGTCCATGTCATCCAGGAGCGGGTCCTACATGGACGATCGATTCCTCTTGTGCGCAACAGATGGCGGCACGGGAATCTCCAGGAGAGCACATGGGAGCGGGAGGCTCCGATGCGTGCTCAGTATCCTCTCTTTTGATTCCCTAGTTTTTGATGTAGCTTTACGGGGACGTAAAGCCCTGAGGTGGGAGTAATGTAAAGACCCGTAAAATTCAAGGGAAATTTTTTTCTTAATTTTCTTTAGAATTTTACAAGAGCGCGGTTTCAGACGGCACCTGATTCCGAGGCCCGGAGTGCCCGGAATTAATTTCCGAAGTTTGGCTCGGGTACGTTCAGTGAACGAACGAGCGGGAATTCCTAACTTTTGATCCGGTGCTCGGAATTGAAATCTGAGGGCACCGATGAACTCGCAGCGCCGATATTCGCTTAAAGAGACCTTTTCGGGAGTTGCGTTTGTTGCGAGTTGAAAGTTAGCTTTGGGGGTTTTCAGTTGAGTTAAATAAAATTTGTGTAAGACAAATTTTATTTTAACTTTTTAAAAAACCTACCAAAGGTGGTTGGAAGTGGGACCCACACCCACTTAACCTCCCTTGGGAGGATTAAGTGTGGTGGGGCCCACACGAACCCCTAGACTTTTCAAATTTCCCTAACCCCTCTAAACTCCCCACTCTCCCTCTTAATGGTTTGACAAGTTAACTTCTTTTTAATTATACAACTCTTGTATATTAAATAAGTGAGTTAATTGTGGGGTTAGCCATTTTGAATTTCAAACTTTTGAAATTCTTTTATGTTTTGTAATAATAAAATAAGATGTTATCTTATTTTATTTTGGGTTGATCGTTTGTCTTCTTGAGAGGTGGAGAGCTCCTCTTCTTCTTCTTCAACCTCAATGAAGAACGCGAAGAACGTCGTTCTTCAACGAAGAACTTCTCCGCCGAAGAACACGATCCATCCGCGACGCCGTATCCGTGACGCGACGTTCTTCTACCGCGTCATCCCTTCCGCGACGGTTTTCCGCGACGAACGCCTTCGACAACGACTCTTCCTCCGACGTCAAAGGAATCGACACCGATTTTCCACGACTCCGTCAACGTGCGACTATCGAGGTAAGGGTTCTTGAGTTCGATGTTACCTTTTATTTGACTTTCCGCAAGACTTGACGAGGAACGCTCTTTTTCCGACGAAGAACGCCGCTCCGCTCTTCTTCGTCTTCGGTGTCAACGAGAGAGAACACCGCACCTTCCTCGGACAACCTCCGTCGGCGTACAAGGATTCGCCAACGACGTGCTTCTTCGGACGCGCCTCTTCGTCAACAGATTTGACGAACGACGACCGCGACTCCCGACTTCCGCGACGCCGTCTTCCGCGGACATAGTCGAACCCTCGATCTTGTACCCAAGGTAGGGGTGGTTGATTTAATAGTTAATTATTTCATTCTTCTCGTGGTTCGTATAACTAACATGGGATGTTGATTATTTTAAGATGCGTTATTAATTTAACGTGAGGGGGGGCGGTCCGTACGAACACGACCGAACCCCTCCAACATTCTTGTTGTTCTTGCGGGTGGAAGCAAGTGGCGTGGTGCCATCGCACCACGCGGATGATTGTGCGTTTAATTTTACGCGACGTCGTCGCGTTACGCCAAGGAGAATCTTCAAGAACGCGACGCCGTAGCGCCGCGTTGGAAGGAATCATGGCACGGCGAAAGGGGCGCGGTGCCGTCGCACCGCGCCGGATGACGAACGCCGCGGCCGGTTCCGGGCCGCGGCGGGACGAGAAGACTGCGGCCGGTTCCGGGCCGCGGCGGGACGAGGAGACCGCGGCCGGTTCCGGGCCGCGGCGGAAGGAAAGACCGGCGGCCGGGCCGCCGGCGTCGGAAGTCGAGGGCGGGACCGGAATTTGCGGTCCCGTTGGTAAAAACCGGCCGGCCAGCGGGCCGGCCGGATGTCACAAAACCGGGGAATTAAATTCCCCGGCCGGTCCATTAAAACCCCCCTCTTAATGAGGGGGGGTGGTTCTTGAGGGAAGGGGGCATCCTGCCCCCTTGGTTCACCGCCAGCAGCCCCCCACGTGGTTGGGGGCGGTTTTAAAAAAAATAAACGGCGCGGCCAGATTGCCGCGCCGCCCTTCAATCAAGCCCCCCACGTTGGGGGGGGGGGGCGGTTCTTACAAACCGGCGCGGCTAATTGCCGCGCCGCCTCCAGCAAAGCAGGAGCTTTGCTCCCCGCAAGCCGACCGCCAGCGCGGCCCCCCGCCGCCGCCACGCGGCCCGCCGCCGCCGCCGCCGGCGCGGCCCGCCGCCGCCGCCGCCGCGGCCCGCCGCGCCGCCGCCCGCCGCCGCCGCGCGCCGCCGCCGGCCCCCGCGCCGCCGCCGTCCGCCGCCGCCGGCCGCAGCCGCCGGCCCCCGCGCCGCCCAGGGGGGGGTCGGGCCGGGTCGGCCCGGACCCGGACCCCCCGTTTCGAACCTGATTTGGTTTTTGGCTCATAACGTGAGCCTCGGACCTCCGAATGACGAACCGTCTGCGGCAAAGCGATCCTTGGATCGAGACGGTCGTTTCGATATATCGCACTCAAGGTTTCGGGTTACTTTGAGTTCGGCCGGGTTGGTTCGTTCACGAAACCAACCGGGCCTTCGGAGCGGAAACGCTCTTATCTTGAGCCACGAACGTCCGATTGACGCGCCGTCAGTCGCGTTGTGTTCCTCTTAGTGAATCGGATCTTTTGGCATACTCCGCCTGAGGTTCGGACGCAGGTGGAGTACGGTCGGGTTGGTTTTTCCTTAAAAAAACCAACCGGGCCCCGGAGACGAAAATGCCAATAACTCACAGACCGGGCGTCCGATTGACGCGCCGTCTGTTTCGTTGACTTCCTCTTGACGATACGAAACTTTTGGCACCCTCCGCCCGAGTTTTGGATGCAGTTGGATAGTGGCCGGGTTGGATCGCACCGAAATCCAACCGGGCCCCTGGAACGGGAAAAGCTGTTATCTTTCAGACAGGACGTCCGTCTGACGAACCGTCAGCGGCGTTGATGATCACGATGAGAAACGGTCCCTATGAGTTTACCCTATGAGAGTTCGGGGTACAGTTGAGATACGGCCGGGTTTGGTTCGCTCACGAAACCAACCGGGCCCCTGGGACGAAAAGGCTAATAACTCACAGACCGGGCGTCCGATCGACGCGCCGTCTGTTGCGTTGAGACCCCTGTGACGAGACGGACTTTTGAGACACTTCTTCGTGGGACCTTGTGATACTTGGAGTATCGACCAGTAGCTCGTGGAGCGGACCCTCCCGAAGACGAGCGTGCAGAGTACGGAGACCGTGTAACTAGATGAGACCTGACGACTGCTTGACCGACTCGACTTGGAGTGAGTCGACTAGCCCAGTGGACGGAGCACTACTTTCTGAGGTGCAGACCCATGGCGGACGGAGTACGTGTGTGACAGTGCAGACCCACGGTACTCGTCCGGAGAGTACCTCAGCAGGCTAACTGGGTAGCGCCCGGTATTTGGCGACAGACCCTCAGCGGACGGAGCGCCAGGTAGTTGGCCGCAAACCCGCAGTACTCGACAGGAGGAGTACCTCAGCAGTCTTAGGTTAGTGAGCAGTACCTCGGAGTCGTGACAGGACTACTGCACACTTCAGAGACGGGGCTCTTCAGCAGTTACGGTTTCGATAATGAAAATCCTGGTTTGAGCTGAGACTTTTGACCTTGTGTTTACTTCATGATTGAGATGGGTCACTTGCTAACTCTGGTATATGTATGGGCATATACCCGGGTAGTGGTTATCCGTCGTTTTCACAATCCTTGTGTTTCCTCATGATTGAGATGGGTTACTTGATAACTTAGGTATATGTATGGGCATACACCTAAGTAGAGTTTATCTGTTGAGATCTTCTTGTGTTTATCCTTGTTGGTTTTAGTGAGACCTTGAGGGTCTCGGGGTCCCTACTGAGTATCGTTATACTCACCCCTGCACGGGCTATGCCCGCACCTCGTTGTGTTGGTTGCAGACGACGGACAGTGCTGACAGAAGCCGAAGGTTCGAGGACTGGACGGTACCTGGAGGTGGACTATACGACGAGGCGGTACCCGGAGGAGGACCACTGGGCGGAACATACTCGGAGCGGATGGCGGGACCCGAGGAGCAGAGGAGCTATCTGTACCCACCCTTCAGGTGGGATTTCCAGTGGACATCTCAACGTAGCAGCTTTACTTTTGAGTCGCTGTTTTTCCCTTTCGAGTTGTACCTCTTACAGTTGGGCTTGTATTTCCGGCCCCTTTTACTTTTCAGCTCTTCTTTTTGTACTTAGTGTTTTACTTCCGCTTGTACTCTGTGGTGCTTGTTTTCTTTATAAAGGCAATGCCTTCCCAGTTATCGGGATTTTCCGCCTTTGGTGCTAGTCGCCAGCCCCTGGCCTATGGAAGGCGGGCTTGGGGTAGTCACGGCACGGGCCCCGAGGACGGGTCGTGACAATGAATATGTGGTTTGACACTCCTGGGGGAAATTTTTTGGTTAAATCAAATTTTCTCTATGAACTATTGTAATAAATAAAAGAATAGAACATATTGAAACCTATGATATTCCATAGTGATATGGGATAAAACTAAACTGTATTTAAATAATATGTCTAAAGTTAATCATATTTTTAAAAGTATATATAATCCTTTTTAGTTTTTAAATGATATAATTCAAATATTATTAATAATATTTTGGGAGGCATTTAAGGTAAAACATTCATTGGAATTAGTATTCGTTTTAATAAAAAATTATTCGAGGAATAATGCTTTTAAATTTTATTAACATAAGTTTAAAGAAATTGATAAGATTTAGGGTTTATATGATCATTGTGGTAAAGTAAATTATGATTATCTAATTTTTTAGAATCATTTCATCTACTATAATTCTATTTTATTTCTTCAATAATAAAAAAATCAACTTGATTACTCATCATTTGGAGTAAAATATGAGATTATGGAGGAAAGTTTTTGAAGGATTAAATTATTCTTTGTTATATAAGTATATATCCTTATGTTCTTAGTCTAGACGGTAAATCAAACCCTCAAATTTAGGTAAATGGTCCTGAAATAATTTTTTATCATTTTTGATAAATCTATGGCCTTTAATATCGCAAAAAAGGAATGATATTATAAATGGATCTTCTTTCAAAATCCATACTTTCACTTCCCCCTAATGGTCTCCTACATAAAAACATAGTTAATTTTTAGTCTAGATGACCTACATAATACCCTTACCTTTATTAATATAAATTTTAATTAACCTTTTTTATCATGTGGGGTTTTAACAATGGGATTTTCAAATATTAAACCCTTGATTTCGGAGTGCAAGTACAAATTGTGAGGATACAATTTATTAAAGGTGGGGAGAATGTAAAACCCTGATATTTTATATTATATTTTTTGAAAAACAATTGATCTATTTGATATCTTTTGGTACATAAAAACATAATATTTTATAAGATTAAAAATTTTTTGATATCATATTCGATACGCAACACTGATCTTAAATGACCCATAAAATATATTATTAAAATATAACCTTTATAACCTAACTGTTGAATCAGTGAGTATTAATAGGATTTAATGAAATATTTTTTATATATATAGTTCTCAATAAATAAAAATATACTAATAAATTCTTTGAAAAATGTTAATCAAATTTTTAGAAAAGTCATTTGATGCTGTAAAATATATTTTCTTCAAAAATGGTTTCATTTTGCATTTTATATTTAGATATTATAATTAATTTATACCAATTTTAGAAATTATATTTTATAAAAATAATATAATCTTTTTAAATCATCATATAAAATTATATAAGGGTAAAATTCTTGTATTTTTCTGTAATGATTTATTTTTCAGAAAATAGTGAAAAATTCAGTTTTTTCAAATACTATTATTTCATTTCATCAAATTAAATAATTTTAAAGTATAATTATGATTTGAATTTTGTTTAAAATTTAAATAATTATTATTTATTTATATTTAAACTAATTAATTTTGTTATAATAATTTTTATTTAGTATTTCAATTTATGTTTATTTTTAGGCTTCAAAATACATTTTTTCTGGAAAATATTTCAAGTTGGTAATTTTTCTCTATTTTAACTAATTAAAATAACCCCTAATTAGGAATAAGTTAAATGAAATTTATATATTATATACCTATAAATATTAACATAAATTAAATTAATTAATATTACTTTTTATACAGTTATTATAATATCATCTTATGCTTAAAAAAGAAATTTCATAAAAACTATCTTTTCTACACGTTTATGGGTTTAATTTTAAATTAAAACTTTATAATTAATTTAATTTAATTTTATAAAATGGATTAAATATTTTGAATAAAGTTAATTAATATTATATAATAAGGTTAATTTTAATTTTTTCCATAATGAAAATTAAAATCATGATAAAATTTTGTGACCAGGGTGAAAGGGTAAATCGAGTGAAATTAGGTTAAAAGTAAGTCATAAGGCCACTGTAATTCATCTTAAATATTATTGGATATATTTATTTAAACCCTTTTCAGCATAGCATTTAGTTTTCTTTTCTTTTGGGACACTTTCCCTTGAAAGTGACGATTATAATAATTCAATTAAAAAGGTCAAAATGCCATAATATGGATTTTAAATTTCAATTATGTGTTGACATAAGAAAAAAGGAAGTTTTAGAAGAATTATTATGGTAATTTTGACTATAATAAAACTTTTTTAATGAGATTGATTTATTTATAATTTTTCTAATTATATAGTTACCTTAAACTCTCACTCAACACCGACGTAGTAATTATTAAATTAATAGAAAAATAAAATAAATGATTCTTGAAATATTAAAAAGTAATGCAAATTGAATGGATTATTGTGTTACATAAATTTTATAGGTAAATATAAAATATTATAAATTTTTAAAAATAATATTTTTTTATTATATATTTTTTGATGTTTTTAAAATTCATATTTAATAAATTGTGCAAAATTGACACTAATGTTATTTTAGAATTAATAATGAATTATTAAATGATTTAAAATTCTTAAAAGTTGTATATAGTTTCAAGTGGTTTTTATATGTTTAAAAATATTTACCATATTCCATCCATGGACTAGTTTTTCATTTATAGTAAACATTTTTCCCTTAAACAGTGAAAACTGTGTAACTATAGTTGAGGTTAAAATAGCATTCTGTAGGTTACATGTGCCTGTATTAAATTTAATTTTCCATACAAATGTAATTTTTTTGAAAAATTTTATTTCATATTTATAATATTTAGGTCAAAATTATATAATATGAATCGTTTTTTTAGGATTAAATGATTAATTACCTAGGTTAATAAAACTAATTATCGTATTGAAAACAAAAAATGGTTAAATTAAGTAAACATAAATCATTGAAAATGATATGTTTATAACATGTTTCTTAATTGTGATGTAGGTGTGAGTATTCAAACTCAATCATATCCATTATTTTCCAATTTTCGATGCACTTGGGGTGAGGTTGACTTCATATTATTGAATAGTTTTGGGTATTTAAAAAAATATCACTCCTCCTAAATTATAAAAAACAACTCCCTCCCTTCACTTATTCACACCTCTCATGCCGTTTGGATCGACCAAACCCTATAAAAATATCTCACAAATTCCTTGATAAAAATTATTGAGCTTTTTTTCTTCCAAGAAGAACAACCCTAGTGTTGTTAAGAGGATATCCAAATGAGGTTTCTCGAAGAGATGATTATCATCTTAACAAAAATCTTTATTTTTCTTTCTTCTTTTACAAAATTCAGTTATTTATTAACAATTCAAATATAATATCACATATAGATCCATCATTATAATATTTTATTATGTTAATGGAATAACCTAAATCTATTTCCTCTTCCATAAAATGAGAAATTAATTCATCGATTGTGTGTACAATATACTACCACCACACAAATCGATGTAACTCATTTTCCATCAACAAATCTCACAGTTGGATATAATGATGGATTTAATGTATATATATATATATATAATATTTATGATATAAATATACTTTTTAAATTTTAATTTCACTTATACATAATTAATTTCCATTTCTTTTATAATTCGATAACGTTGCTCATGTGTATAGTAGACTACCACCACGCAAAGTGATGTGATTCATTTTTCATTTACGCTTTACAAGGAAGGTAATAAGGATATATTTAATGAAGATAAGAGATATATATGACATGATATTTATTCCATTAAATTAATATATCACTCAATTCCTTTCCCTTTCACCAATTAAGGAAACTATAACGTCGTCCATGCGTACATACAACCTACCGTCACCACAAAGCGATGTAATCCATTCTCCATGATTAAATTTCAATAGTGTTTATTAATATTTATATAATTAAATAATTATATTTATAACATTAATATGATTATTTATATGATTTACCTAAAAAATATTCTCAATAACCATAAATTTCATGTTAAAACATGCATGAGATAACAATGTTGTTAACACCTGAAACATTAGTAATAATGAAATATAATTAAAAAACACATGATACAATTATATAAAAGGATTATATGTAAAATTTTAATTATTAATTTTATACTTTTATAATTTAAATAAAAATTTTAAAACCACTATATAGGATTTTAAATCACATTCAACCAAAAGAAAGAATGATTTATGGGATTTTGTCTCAATTTCCTTTCATTGAGTCATATTATAATGTTATGCACCCAGTTACATTTATATGGTTTATATACTACAAATTTTACATGTAATATAATTAATCCTTCACCATTAATGGTATCTTAAGTTTCAATTTGAAATATTTGAACCAAGATGATTTGAGTTGAAAATTATCATGTAATAAAGAATTACATAACTCAATTTCTTTTCATTGGGTTATATTACTTCTTATATTCATTTTCTCCGATTAGATTATGAATTTCAGGACTTCTTATCATATTATGTTGTATTTAAATTTTTTTAAGTGGATTTAAACATGATACACAAAATCTATTCCTTGATTTATTTTTACTTTAATGTTACAATCATCGTAAGGGTTGTCCATCTCAAATTTTCTACTTAGGGAAATATTCTATGTCATATAGATATCAACTTTTAGGAGGTGAATCTACTAACCCTTTAATATGTTATATCATCAATTTATTTATATTTAGTATAATTAATTTTTCATTCGATGTTATTCCTTTCCTAGTGTTTATGATTCAAAAGTTTCAAAAGTGGTAAGATATTTGTGCTTCAATGTAATTTTAATCGAGGTTATTTATACATAAATTTTTATTGAAGAAAATTCATTGATAATTATATAATAAACCCATTTAATTTTATCATCCTATATTTATTGAATAATTTTTCAATTAATATTACATATTTCCACTCTTTGGTACTTAAAATGGTTGAGAAAATATTTTCAATAAAATTCGACTTCATTTCTCTATTTGATCTAAAATCATTTTTCTTAAAAATCCTATTTTTATAAATATATTTATAAAATGTGATTTACTATGGTTATTTTTATTTAGTTTTACGCATAATTGTATTTTAAATTCTTTTTAAATAAATATTTCTATCAGTTTTCAAAAAATGTTTTTTTGACTTTTCATACAAAATATGAAAGTAATTTTAATTTTAGCATTCTCAGGGTGAATAGAACATTCACAAAAATGTGAACACTCGTTCTTTGAATATTAATTTATAGGTTTAAAAGGTTATTTTTAATGAAAATGGTTTTCCTAATATTCTAGAAATTATTAGTTTTTAAAATTTGTTTTCAAAGTAAAAAAAGGGTATTCTCCTCAATAATGTTTTTAAACATGTTTTTATTGTATTTTTATTCATCAATGATAATAACACTTTATTTACATATACTCCAATGGGGATATATTATAATGATACTATCCTTATTATTTCTATGGAAGGTTTATGAATAGTTTATTAGGGAAAGTATTGACATTCTATTTATTGATTAATTTTTGTAAAACTTTTCTTTGAAACATTCACTTTCTTTTTATCACTGGAAGTTACATTTCCCAAAAATATTTGTGTTAATTATCATGGATATTTTTATTAAATAAACCATATATCATTTATATATATTTTCTTTTATATAGAATGTAATATTATTAATCAGGGAAATTATTATTATTATGTATTCTTTACTCGATACTGATATTTTTTAATAAAGGGATATTGTTCATTAATTAAATTTATCATTTGATATATGAGGAATGCATTAGACATGAATTTATAGTTAGTTCTTGGTTATAGTTAGCCCCTTGAGTCATTACTAGCCTCATGAGATGAATCAGTTAAATAACATTATTTAAAAGGGTTTCTAGTGTATACCTATTTATTAGTCATACTGACTTGGCATAATGTTTTTATGATATAGGTATCACGATTCATGATATCATAATGTCCAAAAATTAATCATTTCCTCTATTAAGAATTCAATAATTATTATCCATGAGATTGTTACAATGATATTATCCATGGATTCATTTTTTTCTCAATATATTGATTAAAGGCATGTGTGTTTCAATATTTACCATTAAATATTGATTATTCCTTATCTAATAATGATTGTTAAGTTATTGATTAAATTTAACATGTGTTCATATATTTACTGATCATTCTTTATTTAATCATGATAGTTTCCATTATACATAATCCCTACTTATAATTTAATCTCTCCCTTATTTTGTTTTCTTTCCTTTGAGTCTAGGAAGTATACTATGAATGATATTCATGGATATTATGGAGGGAATAATTATATTATTAAAATAAAATATGTTTTAATCTGTGTATCCAAGTGTAATATGTGAATCATGTTTTTATCTAGACTACCAAGACTACTAGACTATTCATCCCTTTGGGATATAACACCAATGTAATAACTTAACCACTGAATTTAGGCTACTGGTGTTTGGGCCTTTACATTTATAGGAAGAAAATTCCTATAAAATCTAATTAGATAATAATCATAGACCTGAGATAAAATCATTATACCATTATGATCTCTCATTACTAATTCAATATATACTCATTAAGAGATGAAAAAATATTCTTTGAGACTTGTCATGATATATAGTAATTTATATAACTAATATAAAATAAATTACCTCAATATTTGTGTATACCTATAACAACCTCATCTTTATCATTATATCTCCAATCCCTTACCATGATCAAAATGGTTAACATGACTATCGACCATCTTTAATCATAGTGATCGACGATACTATCTATTGAGGATATGAGGATGGTTTGTGAGGTAAACCTTCTAGGAAGACTCTACGTTCTGGGCTAGGGTTTCCTGGCGAGAAGAAGGACGATGGTGTCTAGAGACTCTGGTTGGTCAAGGCTTTGGATTGGTTGATGCTAGATATGGATTCTAGGATTTCATCAGTTCTGGGAAGTCTGCTCGCATCGCTAGGGCTATCTCATGAGAATAAGGATGTTGAAACATGACATCTGAGGTTTGTTGAGTCTTCTAATGGTACAGTGCTGGATCTGGGCATTTCGGTTTTCAGTGGTTCTGGGGAGGCTATTCGCGTGTTGGGTTTGACTTCAGTGGTACGTGCATATCATGAGTAAATATTGAGACCATGTGTGTTTCATTATTTACCTTTAAACATTGATTATTCCATGGTTCTGGTCAAGGTTACCTTATGGGTTTATTCCTTGTTTGTGGGTGGTTTGACTAACATTGGTTTGGGGATTCTGCCCTGGATGAGCGTGATTTGGTTAGTAGAAAGAGGGTTTCATCCCCTATTGTAGGTTGTTCTTACAATTTTTTATCCCTTATAAAAGGGTCTACCAGTGTTATTCGTTGGAAGGGGAACATTTCCCATGTGAGAGCTGACCCTTTCATGGTCTTAGAGTGAATGAAGATCAAGGAGTTATTGATTATCATCCATCTTGTTTTTCCAAAAGGTTCAGCACTATGGAAGATTAATGATTTATCTGCAAAGCTGTCAACAATTTGGGTAATTGAAGGTTGTCTTTGCATCTCATTAGGAAAGGGTTTCATCCACTTTTTTATTTCCTTTGGTGGATTTGAAGATGAAATCCTTGAATTTTGGATCCATATCACTCAAACTAGGATTCCTACAAATTCATGAATGTGATCGCTCATTCAACCCTTTGGAGGTGGGTCGTTCTTCGGTACCGGTTTGGGATAATGTCTTCAGATTTAATTGGATCCATTGGCATACCATGATCCTCTATGATATTATAAAGTCCATTGCGGTTCCAATCAATCTGGATAAGAAAACAGAAATTGTCATGTTTTGGAATTATGCAAGGTTTCTTATTGAAGTTGGTTTAGCCTCTATATTATGTGAACATGTTTTTATTTCCACTACGGATGAGGATACTGAACTACAAATTGAGTATGAAAAAATACCAAAATTATATTCAAATTGAAAGGCTATTTTCCAAGAAGTTCTAAATTTTAGGACGTTGGGTGGCACAGCATTCAGATCTAAGGATAAAATAGTGAATAAACAGAAGTGGTACTAGTGGTAGAAACATGGATGGCCCAAATGAAACTCAAGCTAGTGATTTAATAGGAGGTGATAATATTGATAATATCTTTATACTCTGGCCTTGTTATGATGGCAGTGAGTAGCGTTTTAGATCATGGGATGAAATTGTGGAGGTTGAGAACCCTATATAGGCGCCTGCACTTATTGTGACTCCTGAAGTGATTGGGGTCCTCATTACCTAATTAATTTTACTGATGGCACGCAAGAGGTTCCAGTGCTGGACAACTAGTCCATTGATTATGAATTTATTCAATAATCTACTAAAATTGATGATGAGTATGATTGACTGGTTACGTGAGGCCACAATTCTAAGAGAACATCAGTGGATACTGAAGGGTTCCATCTTGTTTTACCTTCTAAATGAAAAATACTTGAGCCCCATCCCACCTTTTCGGCCCCACTTTTGTCACCTGAGATTTCTGAGGGTCCTATCCTTGGGTTGGATCTCCATATAATGGGTGATCATGTTGAAATTGTCTTTGATATGTTTTCATCATCTAAAGGCATATTAAATGCTCTTCCCGAGGTAGTGTAGGTGACCACTGATCAAGGGACACCTCTAAAAGTGGGATTCGAGTAGTACCCCCCCCCCCATTTCTCTCATTTAATAAAAATACCTATGCACTTTTTGGAGACGTCTCGAATGAGGAGTGAATTAGTGCACAAAAGAAGAATATGTGTTTCATCTTCTCAAGTGGCCATATAGTTGAACGTGAACTTAAAGGCATTGGTAGAGTTTCTTCTGATTAGTTTTTTCCTCAGTTGAAATCCACTTTTTTCATTATGGATCCAGCTATGTTTGGTTGCAGGGACAACTTGGTAGTCTAGAAGTTTCTTTCAATTAATTTTGAGAATGGGTTTCATGTGAATCCAGAGATGAATTTCCAGGACATGTCTTGAAAATTCTGAATCATGTAGGTAGACTTTAAGTATTCATCTGGGTCATCATCTGATGAGCATGACCCACAGGATAAAACATTGAATAGGGGATAACATCCAAAGAAAAATGGTATATATCCTTGTAATAAGTGGTCTATAGTTGGGCTCAATAAATGAACTTTTTCAGTGTAAGGCATCTAGTTCCACATTTATTTTCCCCCTATGTACTTTTATGTTTTCTTAATAAATTTGGAGCCATGGTTTTTCCAATCCATTGATAGATGTTTTGAGTAATCAATGTGATAAATCCTGAAAAATCATTCATATGTTTTCTAAACCATGACACTTCATATTCAATTTATGACACCTTATGTTTAACCAAATTCATAAATGGTCATTATCAATTCAAATCCTTCATAATTATTCAAAAATTAAATTATAATTAACCCAAGAATATCCCTAAATAGTTTATAGAAAGTTTTGTAATCTTTAGCCCACTCATATTATATCGTTGATTATCGAATTAATTCCCAATCTTCCACATTTTAGAGTTGTTATCCCTAGGTTCATCTGTGCCACAACTGCATCCAATTTCCATTATGTAGATAGGGATGTATTTTCTAAGAAAACTTCACTCCTTTCTTTAAGCTAACTTTGGATGTTCTCCATTTCTTAGCCTTGTCCTAGGGTTTCTCACTAATTTTTTCACATCTTAATTTCCTAAAATAAGTAAACCTTACTCTAATACCAACTAAAGAAACCCAATCATTTCATATATAAATATTAAATATTATTTGATGAATATTTAATAAATATCATTATTATCCACACCATAACTATAATGTTTTACTTTCTTTATAAAATTGGATATAGAAACAACTGGTATATTAGAGGTATACATCATCTCCCACTATGTTGTTCACAACTACCACCCTTCTTAGACACATCATAAATAAAACCTTTATTTAGATCCTAGGGAAAAGAAAACATAATAAAGGGTTATATCATATGACTAGTAATAATAATAATGTAAAAATAAATGATCATTTAGGCATAACATGAGCATAAAATTATGATAAAATAATCATAACATTTGAAACTGATACCACAAATTCATTGATCATAATCATGGATCATGACATATGGCATGGGAATTCATAAGACATGAATCTTAAATAAGTAAAATAATATGATCAATAGTATCATAACATTGGCATAATATCATGTCATAAAATGGTGTCATAAAGTGTATATTATTATTATATCAATTCTACCCACTAATACATTATTCACATGTTAGGCTTGGGATAACCACCCATGTACCTACTTCAATCATCGGATAACCTCCCATGTGCCATATTTTTTAGGATTGGGCTAACCTCTTATGTGCCCATTGATCACATAAAAAATAAGCCTTTACCAAATTCATTGGATTTATATAACATAACCACCTATCACATAATCCCAATCCATTCATATTTATTCCACAAGATCATGTAAACATTTATCATTCTATCATAACTTAACCCATGGAAAAGAAAATAATTTTCATAAATATTTCTCCATCATAAAAATAAACCATATAATGAATGAATAAGGATTTTATAATGTAATAATATCTCTATTTAATCATAAGTAACATTAAATGATGCTGTTGTAGATGGAAAATTCCATTTAAGGATCTTTGGAATATTTCTTGAGAAAAATACCATTTTCATTTTGAAATCGACTATTTATAATAATAAAATTCCAAAATATTAAGTAAAATATTTTATTTCAAAATATCCTTGTAAAATATGAAAGGAATAATCGAATCATTGACTAGTCATGATGGTAGAAAACTCATCCATGTTGTGTATGTTAAAATAAAGATTCCTTTCACATTTTTAGAAAAAATTCAAAAGTAACTTATTCAGAAAATGACAAGAAGATTTATTTTTAAAAAATTATAAAATATAAAACATGGGTAAAAACGAATTTAAAAGATCATAGGATAATATTAAAAGATTATTAAAAACGTTTTAAAGAAAATATTTACAAGGAATGAAAATATTCAAGACCGTATAATATAACAAAATCGGTTTTCCTTATAACATTATTTCAGTCACTTGAGTACATAATGAGAATTAAATTAAATAAAAACGTGTAATATTGATAAATTACCATTATATAATCAAATACATAATATTTTGGATATATATTTTATTTAATTTCATCATTGTAAACTTAATCATAAACAATTGCTGTAAAAATGAGATTGTAACATAAAACTACTACCTCAGGTTTGAGTTTCGTCATCAACGATTTAACAACTTACATAATAAATTTAAACTAATTATAATTATATAATATAGCCATTTACATACTTATAATATCATATATTATCCATTTATAATATTTCAATTCTCATTTACTAATAATTCCTTATTAAAATCTTGTTTCTAGGTGCTAATTGTTTCATTTTTCATGAAAGTTTTGGTCTGACAGTTTGGATCCTTATATGTTGATCATGGTTCTATCATATCCATAGTTTAAATAATGATGTAAATATCATGTATATTTATTTTTTACATATTTATATTCATCCATAAAAAATTAGAGAAATTAAAATGAATTACATTGTTCTTGGAGACCACAATCTGTATGTAAGCACAAACATAATTTTTTATTTATATGAAAAGAAATAAATAAATATAAATAGTATTTTATAATTAAATAACCAATAGGACACCATAAATATCATATAAATTTATTAAAACCATCATTATAAGTATTCATGTGAGGTGGTGATGGGAAATGTTTCATATCGCTGTATGGAGGCTGTAGTCTACACGTATGAATGATCGATACTTTCATTTCCCATTTAATGGAAAAGAGGTGTAAAATTTTGTAAAATAATAATAATAACATATTATTATATTATTATAATTTATAAATAATTTTTTTACTGATAAAATTAGTTTATATATGGAATAAGAAGAAATAAAATTAAAAAATCTTAGTTTAGAGTTATACCTCTTCATTAAGAAACCACCTTTGTCATACACCATAAACCATGAAAAGATGGTATTATCATTAAACATGGAAGTATTGGAAATGAGGAGATATTTTAACAAATTATTTGGTAAGTACTTGTCCAATCTAAGAGGCTATTTATGTGTGTATAAGAGGGGATTTGAGGTATCCTCTTTTAAGTGGGGGATTAGACACACTGAGAAATTCTTAACAGATTACAATATAATAATATATTATTCATGATAATTGCTTAAAAAATGAAAATAATTTGAATTTAGGATAAAATATTTTATAAATATTTCAAAAAAAGGTTTTAGACAAGTTTTTCTAGCAATATTACCTTTATCTCTTAGACTAACCCCCAGATAAAACCCTTTTAACCTTAATCATGGTAAAAAAAATTATTGTTTTTACTATTCATTATAAGCAAAAAGGAAAGTGGACTCATTAAAAAATTCAAAATTATGGTTTAAATATCTAATAAATTTTATCAAATAAAATTTCTGTAACTGGTAGATATTACTTCTCAAATAAACCAACAAAATTCATCAAGAAACATTTTTCCTAAAAAACTTATTTTTAAGTATAATTTTTTACAGCAAAATTAAGCATCATGAGGATTCCAATGAAAATTATTGTATTCTATTTAATTTAAAGGAACTAATGAAAATTTTAAGATTAATTAAAAACAAAATGGAAATTTTAAAATACATTATTGAAAAAATTATATATTGTTTTATAAAATCGGTAGTTTCTTCTATTCACTGGAAAAATAATCATTTCAAAAAAATTCCAAAATTTCATCTTAAGATAATTTTTATATTTTAATTTTAAAAATGATATCATTTTTATCAAATAATATTTCTATAAGTTCCCAAAATTATTCATAATATTCACATACATAATACAATAAAAACCATTTTTAATGAAAACTTATTTTTTAACAATAAAATGAGTTTACTAAAAATTTAGTTCTTATTTAATACAAATTAATATATAAATTGGTGTAATATAAAACATTTATACATATTTTTCCAAAATTCATTATTCTTATTCATAATTATAATTTAACCGATTGTTTATAATGGTATTTTATATCATGGTTTATTTAGAATCCGAGCTGCGTATAAAATAATCTATCAAATACATTATGTTTATTTCAAAGTCAATACATATAAAATCTTGGTTTGATACTTTATAACAACATTAAAATTAATTTCACACATAAAATTCCATCACTCGGGTTTAAAAAAAATGAGGATTTCTCTATTTCATCACATCCTTGGGTTCCCTTGTAGCTTCTTTAGATTTTCAATTCTTCTAGTGAACTTTAACTAGGTAAGTAGTCCTATTATATAGCACTTTATCACTATGATACAAGATTTCTATTGGTTTCTATTTATAGTAAATATCATTCACCATTAGTACAACTTCTATGTTTAATACTTATGAAGGATCAATTATGTACTTCCTCAAGAGAGATATATGGAACACATCATGGACATAAAAGAGGTTAAGTGGAAATGAAAATTGTTAAGTAATTATACCTATATTATTTAGAATATCAAAGGGGACAATATACCTAGGTATATGATTTCCCTTATTATATAAATGCATAACCTTCATTTATAAGGAATTTCAACGGAATACATTCTCACCAATTTTAAATTCCTAATCATTCCCGAGATTATCAGCAAAACTTTTTTGTCAACACTTATCTATAATGGTGTGTTTCTAATATAACATTATTTTCCATTTACTCAGCTATATCAAGTCCCATATAGAGACATGAATTTTTATTACATGAATATCACATCATTATTAAGATAAAAAACATAATAGTGATAGAAATCGTGAATCCAAAGGTTTAGCATCTTGGGAAAATTAGGCTCATACAACAATTGTACATAATAAAACTAAAAAATTACTTATATTTTCATTATTTATACTTATAATTAACTTAAAATCTATATGGTATGTTTAGTAACATAAAGATATACATCAATAAAATGGGTGAGTTAAAATCCGAGTAAGGGGAGGAATAAGGGACATTAATAAATAGTAAATGGGTGAGAGTAATCAAAATCATCATACCATAAGCATAGAATAAGAATCATAATCATGAGGTAAAAAATTTATGTATAATAATTAAACATCATAACATTGTGTTCAAATACAATAAAATGTTTTGAAAAAATCTAGCATCATGTTCATGCATAACATGTGTATAAATCATAACATCATAATTATGAACAAAGATAGCATAATTTTTACACTTAATACACATTATCTCATTATATATATCCAATTTAACAATTAATTTGAGGGATATATAATTTCTCTACCACTCATCATGTCATAAAATGATCATAACCATGCATTCCATAAGTAATGATAAAAATCACAGTCTTCAAATAACCCATGGAAAGGAATGTGTTTTATAAAGTAATTCTCATATAATAGAGTATGGAATAACCTTTGTTATTCCAAAATGAAAAATAGATATCATAATTTAGAATAAAATATAGTTTTTCCTTGGAGAAGAAACAACTCAAGAGGATTCAAAGATGTATTTTGGGGAAAAAGTCCGTTTGAAAAATCCTTTTAATTGTCTTAAAAATCATTTTAACAAGTTAAAAACTTTTATATACCTGAAATAAAAGTTAAAGAATAGTGAAATGATGTATTTTTTATATAATTGGATGCTTCATACTAAAATAAATTTGAAATATTAGATAACCCAAAAGTAAGAGTTTGGGTTTGAGATTCCCCTTATTGTAAATCCCATTTTATTTCTTCGCTTCTATGCCTCCTAAATAATAAGCATTGGTTTATTCCAAAAATTAATGAAAAGTGAATAATTTTAATTTTTTCACTATTTATAAATTTAATTTTTTTATTATATTTCTTAATTTCAATTGACAAAGGTGAAGCATTTTGATATCATGTTTTCCTTAATTATTTCCTGTTTTTCTTCGAATTTTCTATTTTTATTCAACGTAATTTATAAAAAAAGTAGAATTATTTATAAAAGAATATAATAAATATATTTATAAATTTTTATATTATAAAAAATTTATTATTACTATCCATTATGTTTGTGATATGGAAGGATTTGGAAAGATCTGCATTATCGGTTAACTGACTGTTAATGAGAACATTATCCAAAGAAGAGGAAAGGGGGGAATAAAATATAGATACTTCAAAATATAACTATTATAGTAGTTTAAAGTAATATATATAATTTTAAAAAAATTCATAATTAGTTTTTGAAGATTTATTTTTCAAATATATTGAGAAAAGGATGATAGAGGAGGAAAATTATAAAAGAGTTGATACAGGCTTACTCTTTTCTCAATGTCGATTCTCTTATACTGTACGGGAATTCCTTGATGATTGGAGCTGGTTCACTCCAGTACACCACTAAGGTTGAAAGGGGATGAATAGATAGTATATTGTTAGATATTGGTCTTTATTAAGTGAAATTGGAGTGGTTTTCCAAGAGTAGAGAGAGTGGTTATTTATACTTGAGGAGAGGTGTTTTTTTATAATAAAATATTTAATAAAGTATTATGTTTAAGTTAAACCTTTTAATTGTGATATTTATGACATAATGAATCATGTATAAATATTATATAATGTTTTTAGTACTTTAAACCCCTTTATAATTTTAATTCACTAGTTTATTCAAATAGAAAGTGGGAAAAAAATAAAAAAAAGGTTTTTTAAGGAATACTTTTGACTTTTGACTTTGGAAAGTAATTATTAGGTTTGGAAAAACATTATTATATTTTAATTAATTGTCTATAAAATTAAATATTTTCATTGTTTATTCCTAATTTATATAAACTAATAGTTTATTATAACATCATGAATGATGTAATTTAAGATACATCAGTTACGAAAAAAACTATATTTTTACTATTCACTTGATAATTGAAGTGTTTCAAAAAAATTAAAACAAATTAAACCTTGTATAAATTTTATGTGAATATTTCAAAAAATGATATTATTTTTATCAAAATAATTTTATAACATAGGTTATTTAAATTTTTAATATAAAAAAATAACATTTTTTTAACAAAATACCTTAAAATATAGTTTATTAAAAATATTCTTATATTTTCTTTTGGTTTTTAATCTTGATATTTATTTTTTGGTATTATAATATTTACATTTCATTAAATTACTCACGATAAATATTAATTATATTACATTTTATTATTTTTATGTGAAATTACTTATTCCAAGGGCCATGCTACATTTCCAATGGTCATGTTATTATTCTAAACTATTAGATTACTATTAAAATGGTCAAATTACTATTACAATTGACATATTACATCCTATAAATAATAATTCATTCCTTCATTAAAAATTCACTACATTTCCTCCCATGTTTATTTATTTTAAATTTTTAATATGGTGATTGCTTTATTAATATTTTGTTTCATTTGTATATTGTTGGCCATGGGGGCAATGATTCTAGTAGATTTGGGTGATCCATATTTTCCCATTATAATTTTTAAAATTTATATTTTTTATCCCATTGTAATGTTTGGAATTTTCATGTACATAGTTGTTGATTAATGTAATGATCTTTATTAATGAAATAAATTATTGTCAGTTTATTTATGTGTTGTATGTGTATAATAGTATATAATATAGTATAACACAAATTTATTTCAGATATCATTTATAATCTCTAGGTTACATACCAAAATATTCCATTCTCAAACTTCATCCTAGCATATCAGATTTCTACAAATACCTCCACAAAGGGCTTAATAAGGTGTCATCTGAATGATCAAGTGAAAGCTATTATGATAAGAGAATTTATCCACCTAGTTCTCTTTCCTAGGGTGGTGAAACATTGATTAGTCATTTTTTTAATCAACACTAACCATATTCATGGGTGTATATTCAACTCCTCCATGAGGAATATATAATTTATACTTTTATGATCAGTACATATGTTAGACCTTTCTACGTAAAGATATTTTCTCTATATCTTTAATACCAATATTACCACTACTAAATACTGGTGACTATTAGTGTACTTTATCTCATGAACCATCAATTTTTGTGAGGAATAATCCATCACAATATCATTATATATAATAAAATATCCCATCTTATTATTTGATTCATCACTATCGATCACTAACCCTTATCCATTTTAGGGTAGTCTAAGTAAAGGTTCATTGACTAAACATCATTTTTTCCCTTGAAACATTCATCACATTCATCTTTCCAAAGAAACTTTTCTCCCTTATGAGTAAATTTTTGGAGTGGATTATATATACATGATTAATTCTTCAAAAAGAATATATAATATCACACAAAACTAAGAAAACTACATATCTCAATCCCCAAGGTTTGTTTGGGCCAATGTTCATTTATTTTCATCTTTAATTGATCCATCAATATACACTTGGTTGATATTATAGTACCCATAAATGAAACTTTCTATTTCCAAAATTCACACTTGGTAAATTTTTCATATAGTTTATACTTCATTAGGGTCTTGAGTACAATTCTAAAGTGATATTTTTACTCTTCATTAATCTTGGAGTATATATGAATATCATATGTAAATACTACCACCAAATGATCAAGGAAATATATTAATACTCTATTCATTAAATCCATAAATAAAGTGGGGGTATTAGTAAGACCAATGGGAATCACTAAAAATTCATAGTGTCCCAACCTCATACAAAATGTTCCTTGGGTATGTCTTTACTTTTTACCCTTCATTTATAGTATCAAAATAAAAGATCAATCTTGATAAAATATTAATTTCCTCATAATTGATCAAAAAAATCATCAATACAAGGCCAAGAATACTTATTACTGATTATGAACATATTCATTTCCAGATATTCTATATATAGTCACATTGATTTATCTTTATTATTAGGAAAAAGAACAAGTGAACCATATGGTGATGCACTTGGATAAATTAATCCATTATCAATATTCTCGTAGAGTTCATTTTTTAATTCCTACAACTCAATCAACTTCATTATATATGGATAATTTCAAATATGTGTAGCATGAGGTATAATTTCTATTGAAAACTCAATTTCAGGATTCAAAGGAAGACTCTAAAACACTTCAATAAATACATTAAAAAATCTAATAAAATAGGAATATCTTCAATGTTGAGTTTATCCACCATCATCAAAGATAAAAAATCACTTTGGAATTGGAATGAAGACCCATAAAATGGATTTAATTCCCTTTAAAAGATAATATTTTTCTGTGTACCAATAAAAGATAATTGTTTGATTTGGAATATCAAATTTGGCTTCCCTTCTCTGCAATTAATATGTGGTTTCTATAAATAAATCCAATCAATGTCCAAAATAACCTCACATTCAACTAGCGGTCAAATAATGACATTTACAGGAAGCACATTTCCATAGAATTAAATCATACAAGAATCATAGAATTGAGATACGATCAATAAACAATTTGGAGTTTTCAATACTAATTCAACATCTAATCATTGAGGATATGAATAAACATTCCTTGATACTTTTCATGATAAATAAGAAATCATATAAATATTATCAAATAGGGTACTTCAATATTTGAGAATACCTATAACCATATCAAGATTATAATTTTATCTTCAATACCTTATGAAAAACCAAATGGTTGGCTTGATCATCATGCATTTTCAATCACAGTGATCAATCCTGAAAAATCATTCCTGATATGTCGAAATCATGACACCTCCTTTTGAATCTATTACACCTTAAGTTTATCCTAGGTCATACATGGTCATTATTTATTCAAATACCTCATAATGGTTCATAAATATTATTTGAATTAACCCAAGAATATCCCCCATGAGTTTCTATAATGTTTTTTTATAACGACCCAATCTTTACATATACAGAAATTACATAACTATTGAGTAATACTTAAAATATTATACAAATAAGGGCCTAATTATTGTATTAGTATAATTCCTTTTGAAACATGGAAACATAAACATCACTACATAAGAGAGATAGGTTATCTCTGTAACACCCCAGGTAAATAAAGAATATAAAATTTTCATATTTATCCATATTTGTGAATAAAATATTAATATTACTTTAAAGGAGATGATATGCTTGATGGCGTACCCAATACGCAACAATGAGTTTCTTGGGAATCTTACGTTGCACTCTAACAATAAAATAATATTATTTTAAATTGTAGTTAACGTCTAGCCGTTGTAATGGTGGTAATGAACAGAACTAACTACAAAACTATTATATATTTTTGTCAAATATTTTTACTTTTTACAATAAATGTTAGAGGATTAAAAATGCGAATGAATACAATTTTAAGCGTAAACATTCTAATATTCTTTAAAAGGTAGATTAACCGCCTTTGATGGAGAACCTCTTTTAAATCCACTTTTTGACAATTTTATGTGTTATATTTGACAAAATAAAATTCTTTTTTAGAATCGGGACATCAAAATTTACTTTTTGTAAATTTTTGGTATTTTTTCGATAAAGTTCATTTTTTAATGAATAGTGAAAAATGTTGTATTTTAATTCAAAACCTCTTTTTAATCTAATTTATTTGTATGATTAGATTATCTATTTAATTGGTTTTAAAGTGAAATTATAATATATTTTTACCATTTAATCCAATAGTCATCATTGGAATTAATTTCACTTTGAAATTGGACATAAACTAGTGTCAATCTTTTAATAGATATTATTTCTTAAAAACACGCTATTTGTTTTGATGGCGGGAATTAATTATTAAATTAATTAATGAAACTTATATGTTTTGAATTTTGTAAAATATACATCATTTATGAATTCAGAATATCAAATATAGATTAGGGTGAATTTTTGGTATTTTTCTGAAAAACATCAATTTTTGATGAATAGTGAAACCACTAAGTGGGAGTTAAAAAACAGATTTTTTGTTTAAATGAAACTTTACCACTTCTATGATTTGATTTTCAAAAATCTGACATACATGGTTTTCATTAGGAAGTAAAATTTGGTTCAATGAGATTAAAATAATTTTTTGGGTAATAGTAACTACTATGTTTTAATCGAGGTTAGAGGTAATTAGTGTAGTTTAAGGTAAAAATAATGTTTTAATAATATGAAATGACCATGACACATGTCCCACCATTATTTTATGAATCATGGACGACCAATACAATCCATGGGTCAACTTGGGGACCCCATGGAGCCACTTTGGTAGGAAATGACATTAATACATTTTTATTTAAAGTTAAAATTAAAATGTCACAAACATGCGTTGTTTTACTAAAACAATTTTTACATGAGGTTATACAAGTCATATTTTTTAATATAAATATTTATTAGAAATATAAATATATTTCCTACATCATGATAGTTTTTCTATAATTTTTAGATACTAAATAAATTAAATTATTTATGACACCATGATGATGTAGCGATTACCTCATTATTTAACGATTTAAATAAAATGAAAATATAATGTAACATCTAAGACCTAAACATGTCCCCAACCTATTGTATGGGTGTATTTTGAAACCTTATCACCTTATACTAGAAATATATCCTTTTGGGACCTTTAAAATCCGAAAATCATAATATAATAATAAAATATTTTATAACTTTCCAAGAGTGCCCCTCCTCTCCTCTTATAAAAGGCCCCCACCTCTACCTTCTTACCCACACCTCTCAAGCCTTTGGCTCAGCCAAACCCTACTCATTTAATCTCTCCACATACCTATATTCATCATTGAAGCCTCACCATTGGGCATAATCCTTTCCAAGGAAGCCTTTGAGCTCAAATAAAAAAGGGTTACTCGATTCAAAGTTAATGTCTTCACTTGTCTTTTTTTTTGTTTTATTTTTATTCTCCGACCCCCTAAACTATTTTTATTACTTTTTTTCTGTAATATAAACAAAATAGTAAATATAATATGATGTTTTTATAAGAAGTATTCGAGCTAAACTTTCACACACCTCCATCTAATGGTTAAAGAACATACTGTTTCTATGGATGGCGAATTACTCCCTCACGAAACGATGATTGTTCAATATTCTTTTAACACATTAAATGGTGGACATTAAGATGTCACTATATTTATATATGATATATAATATGTTTATGTTTTCCTTAAGCTTCTGTATTTTTCATTTATGGCATACCATTATAGTTTCCAGTATGGGTAAACGCGATATCTTCATTTTAGGAAGTGCAGACTACCGCCCCCTCAAAGTGATTTGATTCATTAATGCCATATGTGGGATGTATAAAGGATGGAATTAATGGTATTACATATTATATACTACTGGAATTATAATATACCTTTATATAATTATTATTTAATTCAATTTAATACAAAAAAAAGAAATGAAAATAGCGTTCATGCGTACGTACGGTTTACCGTCTCCATGAACGGTACATTTCATTTCTTATCTCCAAATGTTATATACTATTATAAGTACATATATATAATGGATATATATGTAATATATTACATATAAATGATGGATATTATTCTGGAATTATAATATATATATATATATATCTCACTTTGTTTTAATTCAATTAATATGACAAAAAAATGAAAGTAGCGTTCATGCTTACGTACGGCCGACCGTCTCTATGAACGGTGCTTTTAATTTTTTTCTCCAAATGTTAGGGAATAGTATAAAATGAATATATACTGGATATATATGATATTTAAAACATAAATACTATTCTGGATATGATGTACCTATAACTACATGGAAAATTCTTTTCCAACAAGTTCAATTTTTACTCATGTATCGAACATCGACAAAAACGTCTGATATGAACTCACTTTATTAACCAATTATTATAACCTTATAATATGTGATATTAACTGAATAATAATATTTAAAATAGTTCCTTAAGAAATTATAAATTGACCAAATTTTATTATTCAATAGATTAAATAATGATCGAGTCATTTCGGACACGAGGTAAGGGATCATACCCCTCTCTTTCTTTTTAAGTACACTCTTTTCTGTCATTCATTTGAAGCGCATATTTCTTTTGATTTGGATGTTCTTTTATATTACACTTACTGTAATATTTTATGTTCATATGATTAGAGACCCTATTATCTCTCATCAATCCATTTTAAAAGTTTTGAGTGGCGTCGTTAGGCTGCCGAATTTTCGTAAGAGATCCAACCTCTCTCTTTCTTTTTAAGAACTCTCCTTTATGTCACTTCTTTTAAGCTCCACTTTGTTATGTTGGGGGATGTTATTTTATATTTTTCTTTCTGTAAATTTTATGTTAATATGATGAGAGACCCTATTTGATCTCATCAATACGTTTTTGGAAGTTTTAAGTGGCATCGTTAGGCTGTCGAGTTTTCATAAGAGATTTTTCATCTCACTTTTATTCCCAAGAGATTTATGCTACATTTACCACCATTTCCTTTGAGTGGTATATGTACATCCCATTATTCTAATCTTTTTTAATATAATTTATTTTATGATTATTTACATCAATGTTGTATTGTCCTTCTTTCATGGGGTGTATGTTTTGAAAGATACCCAAGTCGGTAAGGGAACCTTTCACCCTCTTCTTTTTAAAAGACTTCTTTTGTTGGGTCTTTTAATTTACATAATGTAATGGTGGGATATGTTCTTCTATATCCTTATTGATGTAAATTTTATGTCCAAGTGAAGAGATACCCTTTTTATCTCTCATCAACTCATTTTCTGAAGTTTTAAGTGATGTCGTTCGGCTGTCGAATTTTTGCAAGGGAACTTCTTAACCCAATTTTGATTCTTTGGGATAAACTTGTACTCCTTGAATATGTCGTTCAATGAATATGTGTGAATGACCTCTGATTGTTTTACACTTAATATCCACTTATATTTTGTGTATTCTTTTGTCACACATAGTTATGTAATTGATTTATCCTTAATCCAAGGATACTGTCTTTGTATGGGACTTCATCTCAATCTCCTTTCATTGAGGCATATTATGTTTTATACACAACTTTCTTTTATAGGGTGTATAAACCCCTTTGACTTTTACGTTTATCCAAAAGGAATATTTTTATACTAAACGTTTTACTAAACGAAAAAAGGGAATTTTTTTTCCGTACGTATACGGCGACAACGACTTCTCCACCGCCGTGACCATTATTTGAGTTTCAGCTTCTTTTACAAGCCATACCTTTTTTTAAATGAAAAATAAATACCTTGTTTTACTTTTCTTTTATTTTGTTATTGAAAATGGTTTTCATAATGTTTTTATATATCAATGTGTTTTATTGATATCTTGTGATTGAAAAGTGGAAATGTTATGTTTCCTTCATGCATGTTTTATGTGATACGATTATGTTATGGTTCTTGGGAATTATTATGAAGACGGGTAGTTCCGTGATAAACTAAGGGCGGGTGAGCCCGATATAGCTCTCTAATGCATTGGGTAACGTGAAGGAGTTATACGTTAAGGTTTCTCCAAAGAGATTTAGGGAATATACATGGATGGGTATTCCAAATGTATCCAAGAGGGTTACTCCCTACGTAAGAATGTTATGAATGCCTCAAGTTACATTTATGCCTTATGATTTCTATGATTTATTCATGATTTGATGAGGTATGTAAAAATTCTTATGTTTTATGAGTAAAGTATGATTTCATACATGGACTAATGTTTTTCATACATTTATATCCCTTACTGCGCTTTTTATACTCATCCCAAGTTTTGGAAATGTTTTTCATAGGTCAAGGGAAAGGTGGATGATATGATGATAGTTTCAAGGAAGTTTCAAGAAAGAATCCATGTTTTATTTTAAATATGTTTCCGTTGATGGAAAAAAATGAATATTATCTTTTATGTAACCACTTTGTTTAAATGTGGAATGTAATTCATGATTTATGATCTAATTTTCTAAAACTCTAAACCTGAAAAGATCCTAAATGTGAATTATTCATTTAATTGAATATTTAGTAAGGTTTAATTCTGGGGCCTTATAGTTGGTATCAGAGGTCAGTTTAGATAACTTTAGAGGTTAGGGTATTCTCTAAGCATAAGTGAAAATACCATAATGTCTAGGATTTCAGAAAGAGTCATAGTTTTTAGATAAAGTGAATGAGTAAGTATATCTTAGAGTTTATATTCATCATTAGTACAAGATAATTTTTTTGATATACTCACACTGACATTTCTAGTTTTAGTAAATGGACGGATCTAGCAGGCACCAAAGTGACAATGCGTTTGAAGGAAACTGTGGTGGTTCTCGGATTAAGAGACCGGATGAAATGGGGGATTCAATGAGGAAACTCATGGTTGTTCTAAACCAACTATCAAGGAGTCATGATCAACCACTTGAACCTTGGTAAGTTCTGTAATGCATCATGTATGAGATGACCAATCGATGTGGAAGTTCAGGTAATAATTATAAAGGTAACCATTAGGGTTTATATGATTCTTACTTTTGAATTAATTAAGGGTTACTATATGTTATGATGGAATATGAATGACTTGGGATAAACTTGAGGTTAAAACATTTAGGGTTATTTTTGGAGTTGTATAAAAAGGAAAACACGCAAACCATGTGACAACCTGTCGCGTCAGACAAAGCTGCAGGAATCGAACCCGCAACCAAAGTACGACTGGTATTTATCGCCTACCACTAGACTACATGAAGTCTCTGGTTAGTATGACTTATTCTTTTTAATTAGATGATTTTATGAATTAATAGTAAGTTGATTTTGGGTTATCTATGGAAATTATTAACCTATCATGGAGGATATGTGATTAGGTTAATTACTTTCCAATATGAGACTTTAATAGAAACTGATGTTATTTGGAGATAAGTGTTAATTTTTGGTACCTTGGAAGACTATGCGATTAAATCCTTCAAATATTTGGGTTTCAATCTTAGTTTGGTTTACATTGAATAATTTTATGGACAAATTTTTTATCGAGTGGTCTTCGTTGAACTTTGGGTTTTGTTGGACAAATTTTGGAGATTAAGAATAGATTTTATTTTTATAAAGGGTTATCCTTTTCTAGATTATCTGATCTTGTACTAACATTTTTTGTTTTGGTTTTGGTTAAAGTCTAAAGACATGGGAGGTATATAATTCTCTTTGGTGGACTAGGTGATTCTCTAGAAGTTGATTATAGTGCTCTTAATGTGAACAAGTCTTCCTAAATACTCGTCTTTTGGAGAAAATATGAGTTTGATTAAGGAATCTAGTAAAAGTTGAAATTCATCATGAAAAGTAAGTATGTTTCCTTATGTTTTAGTTAAGCTCATAAATAAATTCCTCAATGAAAATTAACTTAAAATAAAAATGTTGTCTGTTAATTTTTCATACTGGGGAATCAAATATCGTTTAACCCATCACAAGTTTGTGATTTTCTTGTGGTTAACTTTCTCCTAAACATGTTTTATATCACTCTCCATCAGAACATGACCCTTTGTTTTCTCCTCCATGTCCATGTTTTCCTACATGTAATTCAAGTATGGGTTAACTCGTGTGACCTTTTTACTTCCCTTTCATTATTTTAAAGTGGTAGTTTTACTGACTCTTGTTCCGATGTGGGATTTTAATGAAGTTTCCATGACCAATTTTAAAATTGCGAGGACGCAATTCCCAAAAGGGGGGAAGGATGTAACACCCCAGGTAAATAAGGAATATGATATTTTCATAATTATCAATATTTGTGAATACAATATTAATATTACTTTAAAGGGGATGCTATGCTTGATGGCGTACCCAATACTCAACAACGAGTTTCTTGGGAATCTTACATTGCACTCTAATAATAAGATAATATTATTTTAAATTGTAGTTAAAGCCTAGCAATTGTAATGGCAGGAATGAACAGAAATAACTACAAAATGACTATATATTTTTGTCAAATATTTTTACTTTTTACAATAAATGTTAGAGGATTAAAAAGCGAATGAATCCAATTTTAAGCGTAAACATTCTAATATAATTTAAAAGGTCGATTAACCGACTTTTGATGGCGAACCTCTTTTAAATCCACTTTGTGAAAATTTTATGTGTTATATTTTACAAAATAAAATTCTTATTTAGAATCGGGACATCAAAATTTACTGTGTAAATTTTTGGTATTTTTCCGATAAAGTTTATTTTTTAATGAATAGTGAAAAAGGATGTATTTTAATTCAAAACCTCTTTTTAGTATAATTTATTTATATGATTATATTATCTTTTGAATTGGTTCTAAAGTAAAATTAGAATATATTTTTACCATTTAATCCAATAGTGGTCATTGGAATTAATTTCACTTTGAAATTGGACTAAAACTAGTGTCAATCTTTTAATAGATATTGTTTCTTAAAAACACGCTATTTGTTTTGACAGCAGGAATTAATTCTTAAATTAATTAATGCAACTTATATGTTTTGAATTTTGTAAAATATACATCATTTATGAATTATGAATATCAAATATAGCTTAGGGTGATTTTTTGGTATTTTTCTGAAAAACTTCAATTTTTGATGAATAGTGAAACTACTAAGTGGGAGTTAAAAAACTGGTTTTTCGTTTAAATGACACTTTACCACTTCTGTGATTTGATTTCCAAAAATCTGATATACATGGTTGTCATTAGGAAGTAAAATGTGGTTCAATGAGATTAAAATAATTTTTTGGTGAATAGTAACTTTTAAGTTTGAATCACGATTAGAGGTAATTAGTGTAGTTTAAGGTAAAAATAATGTTTTAATAATATGAAATGACCATGACACATGTTATAACCTTATTTTATGAGTCATGGACGACCAAGAAAATCTATGGGTAAACTTGGTGACCCCATGGAGCAACTTTGGTAGGAAAATGACATTAATACCTTTTTATTTAAAGTTAAAATTAAAATATCACAAACATGCGTTGTTTTACTAAAACAATTTTTACATGGGGTTATACAAGTCATATTTTTTACTATAAATATTAATTAGAAAAATAAAAATATTTCCTAAATCATGATATTTTTTTTATAATTTTTAGATACTAAATAAATTAAATTAGTTATGACACCATGATGATGCAACGATTACCACATTATTTAACGATTTAAATAAAATGAAAAGATAATGTAAAATCTAAGACCTAACCTTGTAAAAAACCTATTGTATGGGTGGATTTAGAAACTATATCACCTTATCCTAGAAATATATCCTTTTGGGGCCTTTAAAATCCTAAAAGCTTTATATAATAAAGTAATATTTTATAACCTTCCCAGGGTGCCCCTCCTCTCCTCTTATAAAAGGCCCCCACCTCTACCTCCTTACCCACACCTCTCAAGCCTCTGGCTCGGCCAACCCCTGCCCATTTCATCTATCCACATCCCTCTCTTCATTATTAAAGCCTCACCATTGGGAAGAATCCTTTCCAAGGAAGCCTTTGAGCTCAAATCAAAAAGAGTTACTCGATTTAAAGGTAATGTCTTCACTAGTGTTTTTTTGTTTTATTTTGCTTCTCCAACCCCCTAAACTATTTTTATTACAATTTTTTGTAAAAACACCAGTATCTTAAATATACTTCGATTTTTTTATAAGAATTATTTGAGCTAAAATTTCACACACCTCCATCTAATGGTTAAAGAACATATTGTTTCTGTGGATGGCGAATTACTGCCTCACGAAACGATGATTGTTCAATATTCTTTTAACACCATCAAAGGTGGCCATTAAGATGTCACTATATTTATATATGATATATAATATTTTTATTTTTTCATTAAGCTTATTTATTTTTCATTTATGTCATACCTTTATAGTTTCCATTATGGGTAAACGCGATATCTTCATTTTAGGAAGTGCGAACTACCGGCCCCTCAAAGTGATTTGATTCGTTAATGCCATATGTGGGACGTATAAAGGATGAAATTAATGTTATTACATATGATATACTACTAAAATTATAATATACCTTTATATTATTATTATTTCATTCCATTTAATACAAAAAAAAAAAGAAATGAAAGTAGCGTTCATGCGTACGTACGGCTTACCATCTCCATGAAGGGTACATTTCATTTCATAACTCCAAAAGTTATGTACTATTATAAGTACATATATATAATGGATATATATGTAATATATTACATCTAAATGATTGATATCATTCTCAAATTATAATATATATATATATATATATATATCATTTTTTTAAATTCCATTAATATGAAAAAAAAATTGAAAGTAGCGTTCATGCGTACGTACGGCCTACCGTCTCCATGAATAGTGCTTTCAATTTTTTTTCTCAAAATGTTATGTAATAGTATAAAATGAATATATACTGGATATATATTATATTTAAAACATAAATACTATTCTGGATATGATGTACCTATAACTACATGGAAAATTCTTTTCCAACAAGTTCAATTTTTACTCATGTACCGAACATCGACAAAAACGTCTAATATGAACTCACTTTATTAACCAATTATTATAACCTTATAATATGTGATATGAACTGAATAATAATATTTAAATTAGTTCCTTAAGAAATTATAAATTGACCAAATTTTATTATTCATGAGATTAAAGAATGATCGAGTCATGTCTGACACGAGGTAAGGGATCCTACCCCTCTCTTTCTTTTTAAGTACACTCTTTTCTGTAATTCATTTTAAGCTCATATTTCTTATGATTGGGATATTCTTTTATATTACTCTTAATATAATTTTTTTTTTCATATGATGAGAGACCCTATTTTCTCTCATCAATCCATTTTAGAAGTTTTGAGTGGCGCCGTTAGGCTGCCGAATTTTCGTAAGAGATCCAACCTTTCTCTTTCTTTTTAAGAACTCTCCTTTATGTCACTTTTTTTAATCTCCTCTTTGTTATGTTGGGGGATGTTATTTTATATTCCTCTTTCTGTAAATGTTATTTTAATATGATTAGATACCCTATTTGATCACATCAATCCATTTTTGGAAGTTTTAAGTGGCATCGTTAGGCTGTCGAGTTTTCATAAGGGATTTTTCATCTCACTTGTATTCCCAAGAGATTTATGCTACATTTGACTCCATTTCCTTTGAGTGGTATATGTACTGCCCATTATTCTACTCTTTGTGTAATATAATTTCTTTTATTATTATTTAAATCAGTGTTGTATTGTCCTTCTTTCATGGGGTGTACGTTTCGATAGATACCCAAGTCGGTAAGGAAACCTTTCACCCTCCTATTTTTAAAAGACTTATTTTGTTGGGTCTTTTAATTTACATAATTTAATGTTGGGATATGTTATTCTATATCCTTATTGATGTAAATTTTATGTCCAAGTGATGAGACGCCCTTTTTATCTCTCATCAACTCATTTTCTGATGTTTGAAGTGATGCCGTTAGGCTGTCGAATTTTTGCAAGGGAACTTCTTAACCGAATTTTGATTCTTTGGGATAAACTTGTACTCCTTGAATATGTCGTTCTATGAATATGTGTGAATGAACTCTGATTGTTTTACAATTAATATCCACTTATATTTTGTGTATTCATTTGTCACACATAATTATGTAATTGATTTATCCTTAATCCAAGGATATCGTCTTTGTATGGGACTTTGTCTCAATCTACTTTCATTGAGGCATATTATGTTTTATACACAACTTTCTTTTATATGGTGTATAAACCCCTTTGACTTTTACATTTATCCAAAAGTAATCTTTTTATACGAACCGTTTTACTAAACGACAAAAGGGAATGTTTTTGTCGTACGTATGTGGCGACAACGACTTCTCAGCCACCGTGACCATTATTTGATTTTAGGCTTCCTCTATAAGACATACCTTTTTTTTAATGAAAAATAAATACCTTGTTTTATTTTTATTTTATTTTGGTATGGAAAATGGTTTTCATAATGTTTTTATATATCAATGTGTTGTATTGATATCTTGTGATTGAAAATTGGAAATGTTATGTTTCCTTTATGCATGTTTTATGTGATACGATTATGTTATGGTTATTAGGTATTATTTTGAAGACGGGTGGTTCCGTGATAAACTAAGGGTGGGTGAGCCCAATATAGCTCTCCAATGCATTGGGTAACGCGAAGGAGTTAAACGTTAAGGTTTATCCGAAGAGATTTAGGGAATATACTGTGCTGGGTATTCCAAACGTAACCAAGAGGGTTACTCCCTACGTAAGAATATTATGAATGCCTCAAGTTACCTTTATGCCTTATGATATCTATGATTTATTCATGATTTGATGAGGTATGTTAAAATTTTTATTTTTTATGAGTAAAGTATTATTTCATACATGGACTGATGTTTTCTTTTCGTACTTTTATATCCCTTACTGAGCTTTTTGTGCTCATCCCAAGTTTTTGAAATGTTTTTCACGGGTCAAGGGAAAGGTGCATGATATGATGATAGTGTCAAGGAAGTGTCAAGAATCCATGTTTTATTTTAAATATGTTTCCATTGATGGGAAAAAACGAATACTATCTTTTATGTAACCACTTTGTTTAAATGTGGAATGTAATTCATGATTTATGATCTAATTCCCTAAAACTCTAAACCTAAAAAGATCCACAATGTGAATTATTCATTTAATTCAATATTAAGTAAGGTTTAAGGTCGGGGACTTATAATCTCACACTAAGTTCTTCATGACTAGAACCCTTCTTAGACACATCATGCTTTATACATATCCTCATAACCTGGGTAGGGAAACTTTAAAAGGGTGATCCCAAAGGCTCAGTAAGGGTAAATAAGGGATACCTTTAATAATTAAAACTGGAATAGGGGTATGAGAATGTGATCGTAATATTATAGTATCATACATAGAATATAAAAGATCTCAAACTTGAATCATGGCATAAATCTTGGTGGATCATAAGACATGAATCATAAGTAAAAAATAACGTAATCCATGAAATCATAACATAGGTTTAATACATGGTGTTTGTGGAATATATAAAAATTTATAAAATCTGATGTCAAGGATACCTACCAAGACCTTCATAACATGTTATTCTTGGGCTACGACTTGTTTACCTACTTGTTTTTGGTCTTGGACTATAACCTCTATAACCTACTACTTTCAGGCTTGGGTTATAACCCATGAACCTTATTGTTTTTGGGATTAGAATAAGACCTGTGTACCCTCTTATGTTTAGGATTGGGATAAAACCCATGTACCTTCATGTGTTTTGGATTGTGATACAACTTCTATACCCCTGTTACTTTTAGGCTTGGGATGCAACCCATGTACCTTCCTATTTTTGGGTTTGGGATACAACCTGTGTACCCTTTGATATCATATAAAACTGATCATTAACCAATGTATTAGAGGTTTATATAGTTTCCAACCATCTCATAATGAAATCATACATACTTGTTTCACAAGATAACAAAACATTAATCATATCATGACCCATATAAAGAGATTATATCATAACCCATGAAATGAAATGGGTATCATAAACATTTAATTATATCATAACCTATAGAAAATATATAGGCCTAATAATCATGTCGTCCGATAATAACTCGTAAAAGGAAATAGGTTTCAAAAGCATTTATCATGGAATAAACCATTGAAGATAAATGAGTTTTATAGGAATATAACCTTTGGAATAGGAACTAGTTTCATAAACATATTTCCTGTGAAAGATAAATGGGTTTTCATAAATGCCATTCCCTTAAAACCAAAACAATTCAGAGAAAGAATATGAATGGATCATTTAGATAATTTTCCAAAAAATATGATTTACATCAATAGATTTCATCTTTGATGGAAAATAATTCTGATATATCTTTTAAAATCATTTTTTATAGAGAATATTAATTCTTCTTTAAAAATGAATTTTTTAAATGGAAAACCTTTTGAAAACCATTTTCTTTTAAAATAATTTGAAAACATAGAAAGATGGATTGAAATAATTTTTAAAACATTTTCCCTTGAAAACATATAAAAGAATATTAAAAACCTTTTGAAAACCGGTATCTTTGAAAATAATTTGAAAATATTAATGTAAATTTTGAAAACATTTTGAAACCCACTTCTTTGACAACACATTAAAAACTTATAAAGAATGCTTGAAAATGTTTTTAAAACCATTTTACATGAAAATTTATAAAATAAAATAAGAATAATTTTAATCAGATATTTATTTGATAATACTTAGAAAAATATAAATAAATATTGAAAATGTTTTTAGAAAAAAATGTTTGAAAGAACATAGATTTCCGACCAAAGATAGAGTTAATTTTGGATTTCTTAATAACACTTTATTAATATATTATGTACCAAATAGTGGAAAAATGATACCAATATAATAATATTTCATGAGTAGCTAGAATATAAGAAACTACATTAGTTTTCTTTAGATATAGATCATAATATTTCCTCAAAGGAAGTATTATCATAAATAATCTCGCAAAGCTATGAGATTGTTTCAAAAAAATCATACCACTTGGTAACTTTTAACCATAATACACATTTAAGAAAATGAAATTGAATGAATTTTAAAATATCATTAAAAAATTATATTTATGATATAACATTTTAATGTAATTGTATACAACTCATGGAAAAATATAGGTGCATAACATGGCATGTGCATCAAAGAGGGAAAATTGAGACAAAATTATTTTACCAATTTGGTGACTTTTAAAACATAAACCCCATGAAAGAAATATCATAAAATAGATATATAAATAAACATAAATTTATCTAAAATAATCATATAATTCATCCGTGTTTGGTATAAACAAAACTTAAAATGAATGGGTGGTGAATAAATCATGTATCTCACCGAAATAAAAAGTTATATGAAATTCCCTTACCTTGTGTCTTGAAAATCATAGTACTCATAAAAACCACGTGTATAATAAAAAAAATTGTAAATATATCAAATAACCATATTATTATATCTAATATCATACATGGTTTGATTATGACTTTATATCACTCACTTATTAACAATTATATGTTAAGGTTTCACTTTAGGTAATATTCGCTTTTTTCACATGTGTCTTAATTTATTATATATTTCGTCCTTAAATATAAATAATGTTTTCCAAAATGTAATAAACATATATAAATATATGTTATATTCACTATAATATTATTATAATTATCACTATAATTTATATGTATGAAATTGAATACACAGTTCCAGGAGACAGTGGGTCGTACGTATGCTTAAATGGTGTTTCCATTTTTCTAGTAATATTGAAAGAAGGAATGTAAATGAAATATATGTATGTATGTATATAATAGACTTAAAATATAATTATTCTGTATTAATATATCAAATAATTTTTTTTAATACATCTTTAATACATTCCATGTAGTGTATGAATGAATCACACTACTTGGAGGGGGTGGTAGTCCACACTTCCTCGAACGAAATTATCATATTTACACAAAATTGAAAGTATTAAGATATGTATTTTATAAGAATTAATTAATATTAAATACATTATAAATATCATATATATTATATATAAACATAGTGCCTATTATTATTCCCGCCATGAGAGGGAGTAAAGTAAAAAACGAAAAATCATCATTTTGTGAGGTTGTGGTTCGCCATACACATAAACAGTGCGTTCGTTACCCCTTAGATGGAAGTGTGTGTAAGTTTAGGTTTAAAAAAGGGAATAAAAACATATGATTACATTGATTATACTTTTTTGTATAATTATTTAATAAAGAGACTGGATGGGGTGTAGAATTAAAATAAGATAAAGGAGTTTGAGGGAGGATGTTACCTCTTCTTTGGGTAACCCATTTTAGTTTTCGCCAAAGTCCTTCCTTGGATTTATTTATTACAAAATTCAGGATTCAAGGAGTGGTGGAGGAATTTTTGGAATTTAATTATTCAGATAATTTAAGAACATATGTGTTTTTATAGGTGTAAAAAAGTGGGAGGCGTGGGGGCCTTTTTATAATGGAGGAGGAGTGACACTTTTTTAAATTTTGGAAGAAGTAATTCCACTCAAGTTTTTACCATGTAAAATGGATACAATAATATAAAAAATTATATAAATGTTAGGATATGGTTGAAATATGTCCACAAAATTTCTTTTAGATATGTTTCTAGGTAATTTGGGCCCTTAAGATTAAGGTTTAGTGCATAGTTAATCTTAATTTTACCTTAATTGCTATATTTAATTCTAATTAATTTTTAGAATATTTTTTGATAAAAATTAAGTTTTACTAATTAGAAATTATTATTATTATTATTCCAAATATGGACTTAATTTTTCTAAATTCCAATAATATAATTGGTGCAAATTAATTTAAATTTAATCTCACACGCGGGACGACAATGCGGGTTTTTAAAGTAAAAATGTTCAAAAGTTTTCCATGTTTTTATATTCAATTTCAAAGTGAAATTCATTAAAATTTCCTGAATTGGATTATTTTATAAACATTTAATCTAATTAAAAATTAAAACCAATTAAGGATATAATTTAACAACATAAATAGATTAGATGAAAAAGTAGTTTTGAAATAACATTTTGTATTTTTCACAACTCATCAAAATAATAAACTACACAGAAAATACCAAAAATTTAATCTAAAATAGTTTTTGTGTTCCTATTTAAAATATTAATTTTTTTTACTTATAATATTTATAAAATATCCCAAAATTATATTTAAAATAGGCTCTTCATTAAAATATGGTAAAAGGAACTTAATAAAAAATAGGTTTTTATGTATGAAATTGGGTTTGTTCCTATATTATGTTTATCAAATATATTGGATGAATATAAAAACTAATTTATTGAATATATAATATTTATATTAAATTAATATAACAGACTTATTTTAGTTAATTTAATTTATAAGTATAAATTATCTTTTTGAGCATTAAAATAGTTTTCTATAAAATCATTCCCTTTATATTCAATTGGTTCTTATATTCATTTTTAATTCATTTGTAGCTAGTGAATTCAACCATGTATTTTCATAAGTTAGTTAATAATATTAATAACCATCAACTTAATGTCTAGATTATATCTTATTATATTACATATTAATATTTTTGATAATATATTATTGTTTGGTAACACTTGGTCATGTGTGTTATGCAAGCCATCGAGGAAAGTCAGTCTTACATGTAATGTAAGCTAACATCAGTTTTTTGTGTAAAGAAAGAAAACATTATGTTGTGTGTAGTGCATGATTAACTTGGTTTTTCATATAATTTAAGCCAATCATGGTTCTTTAAAATAAAATAAATTATTTTCAGTGTAGTGAGAAATGAAAAATATCAAAAAGATTAAATGAATTCAAAAATTATAAATTTTACAAAATCTCATGGTGTTACATTATACCCACTTAAAATGAATTTATCCCTTGAAATTATTTTGGGTTATCATAGGTTTAATAATTTTAAGTTCCTTTAATATAAACCCACATCATAATATTTAACACTAAAAAATCCTTTAAAAAAGAAAGTGGAAACCATAACAGGTACCCATAGTAACACATAGTTGGGTTTATATATAGGAGAACATAGGTGGAAAGTGAAAACATAGACATTGAAGTGAAATCAAACTATCCTATTTTAGAGTAGAGTGATATAGAAATTTCTTAGGATAAATTTTATAGTCACAAATCCATAAATATGTGATTATCTAAGGGACCATTTGATTCATCAGAAAAAAAAGTATTAGGATAAACATTTTAGTTTCAAGATCCTTTCCCAATGGTTGACAAATTTTCATAAAAATTTATAATTACATGGTTTTATTTCCTTCATAATTAAAATACCACCCTTTTTTAGTCCTTGATATATTTCCACTTTATCTATTACCCTGATAAATGATGGAGAATTTTTAATTCTGGAAGTACTAACAGGTTTTGAGATCCATGATAAGCCATCATATATTTCTTTAGTTACCTCCAACAAAAAGTGGTTATAACAGGTTATCTGATATTCATAAATCCTCATGTGGTGATACAATACTTTAATATCAAAAAAATTATTCAAATTTAAAATAATTTTTTCATAAATGGTTATCCTTAAAACCCTTCCAAAATAAAATTCAACATTTCTCCCTTAAATATGCTCTTATCTTATACCAGAAATATTTTTATTATATATGTGGGTTCATACTTTCACTGATAGAACATTAAATTTTATTTTATTATTCAAAAATCCAAGTAGAGTAATATAATCACATGAAACATCACAAAAGGATGGATAATAATATTATCATGAGGATTATATTTAAAAAATCCCATAGTAAATTTCCCAGTAATGAGTTCCCCAATTATGAAGGTTCTTTTCATCCATTGTGATTTCAAATGCTTTACCTTTTTCCTTTATCTTCATAGGTTTTGGTTCTAATCACCATTATTATCCCATATATTTGGGAACATTTTGTAAAAAATTCCACACTCCCTGTAATTTAATAATTGATGTGTGGGAGGTACATTTTTTGTAGTTTTCTCATTGTTCTCTCCATTAAATATCTTTGTCCAATTACTCTGGAATTCAGCCACTCAATTCCATTTTTTCCATACTAAAAAAATTTACTAGTCACATCAAGATAATTCTCTTCATGAATCTTTCCACATTTACTATATAAAGGAAGGCTTGCCTTCTTAACTCCATGGTTTTTAGATTGTCCTTTGAAATCTATATTTCTCTTATTGTTAAAAACATGATATTGATACATAACTACAACCTCTAATTAAAATTTGATTTTACAATGCACAATATCTTCATAGATACTATATAATCTTATATTCAATTCCCTCCTTAGACTTGGATTCAATCCACTAGATAAAATATCAAACTTACTTTATGGTTGGATGATAATTCCATAAGAATACCTCACAATTCTTCTGAAATTATTTTCATAGGTACTGATGAATTCAACATCTGTTTGCTTCAACATAGGGAACTCCTTTTCCAAATTCATATGAAGGATATAAATAAATTACTTATTTAAGAATAAGTTCTTAAACTCTTCCCAATCCATGTATTCAATTTCATATTACTTCCTTGTATCCTGGATTAGTGTCTACCACTGGTATGATTCACATTCCAGTTGATATATAGCCAGAATGTCTTTCTCATGTTCTGAACAATAGATAATGGATAATATCATTTCAATGGTACTGATTCAGTGTTCCAAAACAAATAGATTATAAGAACAACTGAAATGATGTGGAAATTTCATCATGAAGGACTAAACATAAATTTGTTCCCTCCTTTTATCATTTGGAATCGTAGTATGATTTATAGAATGAAAAATCTGTGTGAGTATAACAATGAGGTTTTTTATTCCATCTACCATATAATTTGGATACTCAGGAGACCAATCATTGTATTATCCATCGTAGTAACCATTAATATTTTTCTTTCGGATTCCAACCATTGACTAAACCAAAAAAACATAGTGTAAAAACATTTTACATAGTGAGTAACCAAATAATCATGGAAAAACACTTATATGATATCTAAATTATGACACTTTCCTTAATCTATTACACACTAGGTTTACCCTAGGTTATTTTTAATAACATTTTTTTAAAATACATCATGATGGTTTGTGAAGAGTTTTTGAATTGCCAAAGCATATCCCCCAGGAGTGTCAAACTAGGTGTGTAACAAGGCAAATTTTCATGTACTAGGTTACGCTGAGTCAAACCCCACACACCTTGTCATAGTTATTACACTTATGTACATCTTTAATATATCCAAATCCACTTTTAGTATCTATACAAGGATGTATTGCTATGAAACCAGTCGCTCTATCATTTATCAAAATTCGAGGAAATTTTCTTATACATTTCTTTATCCCTATACTTATCCTTATACATGTACTTATGGTTATCACTAAGGTTTTACCATCGTAGTTTCCAAATGATAACTAAATATTTCATCAGAAACCAACTATAATGGCCCAATATTAACATATATAGACATTAAAAAACTTTTTTGGAATACTTAAAACATTATTCAAACGTACGCCCAAAGACTATATTAGTTTAGTGCCTTTGGAAACATGGACACATAAATAATGGTATATAAGTGAGCTAAGTTATCTCCCGTTGGGTTCTTTATTAATAGAACCCTTCTTAGACACATCATACATTATACAAATCATCATAACCTAGGGAAGGAGACATAAAAAGGTGTAATCTCAAATGATCATTAAGGGAAAACAAGGGATACATGTAAGCATAAACATGATCATAGGGGTATGAAAATGTGATCATAACATTAAAATATCATATCCAAAATATCGAAGATCATAAACATGAATCATGGCATAAATAATGACAGTTAATAAGACATGAATCATAAATAAATAAAGAACATAAGAAATAAAATCATGACATAGGAATATGACCTGGGATTTATGGTATACATAGAAACATAGAAAATAATATGTCAATGATACCTACCAAGACCATCACAACACATTAGTATTGGACTACGACCCATGTACCTGCATGTTTTTTGGCTTAGGCTACAGCTTGTGTACCCTATTACATTATGGATTGCTCTACAACCCATTCACCTTCTTGTTTTTGGGATTGTTTTACAACCCATGTACCCTATTACTTTCAATCGTAGTCTATAACCCATGTAGCTTTTTGTTTTTAGTCTTGGGATACAACCTTTATACCCTCTAACTTTCAGTATTAGGCTATAACCTGTGTACCCTTTGAGCTCATATAAAACTTATCATTACCCAATGCATTGGAGGGAGATATAGGTCCTACCCATCTCATAATTAAATCATACAAACATATGCCACAAAATAAAAAAAATCATCATATCATGACCCATGAAAATAGATCATATCATAACCCATGAAATGAAATGGGTATCATAAACATTTAATCATATCATAAACTATAGAAAATATATAGGTTTCATAATAATTTCATCCTATAATAACCCATGAAAGGAAATATGTTTCATAAGAATTTATCATGGCATGACCCATTGAAGCTAAATTGGTTTTATAAGTATATAATCCATATAAGCAGAACCGATTTTATAAACATATAACCCGTGAAAGACAAATAGGTTTCCATAGACATCGTTCCATCAAAACAAAAACCATTCAGAGAAAGAATATGAATAAAACCCTTGGATAATATCCTAGAAAGGAATGAGTAACCTCAATTTATGTTGTCTTATATAGAAAATAATTTTGAGATATCTTTAAAAAACATTTCTTGATGATAATATCCTTTCTTCTTTGAAAAGGGATTTTTAAAACATAAAACCTTTGAAACCCATTTTATTTGAAAATACTTTGAATAATTAGAAACAATGCTTGAAATAATTTTGTAAACATTTTTCGTTGAAAATTTATAAAATTATATTGAAACATTTAGAAAACATTTTTCTTTAAAAATGCATTATAAACATATAAATATTTCTTGAAAACATTTTAAAACCCACTTATTTGAAAACACTTTGAAAACTTATAAAAGAAGATTGAAAATGTTTTGAAAAAATATTACATTAAAATTTATAAATGAAACATGAAAAATTTTTTAAAACCCTTTTTATTGAAAATACATAAAAAATATAAATAAATCATGAAAATGGTTTTAGAAAACATGGTTTGAATGAAAAAATCTTTCCAACTGAAGATAGGGTAAAGTTAGGCTTTCTTAAAAACACCTTCTTAAATATATTATGTACCGAATTGTAAAAAAGATAGCACAAATACATGAATATATCATGAGTAAATATAGGAGAATAAATTCATGAGTTTTTATGAGATATGGGTCATAATATTTCATCAAATAAACCATTATCATAAAAAAGCTAGAAAAGCGATCATATTGTTTCAATAAACTCTTACCACTTGGTAACTTTGAACTATACTCATAATTTAAGAAAAAAATTACTTGAAAATTAAAATATAAAGATGAGAATGAGATTCTTGAAATAATATTTCAATTTTATTATATACTTCTCTTGGAAAAATATAGGTTCATAACATGGCATGTGTCTCAAAGAAGGAAAATTGAGACAAAATTACTTTACCAATTTGGTAAATTTTGAGACATAAATCCCATTAAATAAATGACATAAAATGGATATGTAAATACCTATAAATTTGTGTATAATAATAATATAATTCATACAATTTTAGTATAAATGCCACTCAAAAGGATAGGTGGTCAATAAATCATGTCTCTCATGGAAATAAAAAGTGAGATGAAATTCCATTACATTGTTTTTTGAATCTCATTGTACTCATTAAAACCTACTGTATAATAAATATAATTTTATAATATATCTCTCATAGAACTATATTCTTATATAAAATATCATACATGTTTTAATTGTGATTTTATATTACCCACTTTTTAACAATTCTATGTTAAGGTTTTACTTCGGGTAATATTCACATTGTTTTTCGTATGTGTCTTAATTTTTTATATATTTGTTCCTTATATATATATATCCTGATTTAAAGAATGTAAAAAAATATAAATTTATTTTATATTCACTATATTATTATTAAAAAAATCTATATAAAATAGAATTATGAAATAGAATACTCCGTTCATGGAGATGGTAGGTTGTACGTACACATGAACAATGTTTCTGTTTTTCTTCTTGTAAAATTTAAATAAGGAATGTAAATGACATATATTTATATATGTTTAAAATTAAATTAAATTAGATTTATTATTTCATATATATCATATAATTTCACTAAAAACATCCTTAATATATTCCATGAAGTGTGTGAATGAATCGCATCACGTTGAGGGGGCGGTAGTCAATAGTTCCTCAAACAAAATTATCGTATTCCCAAAAAATTAAAAGTATAAATATACATGTTTTAAATGAATTAAATAATATTAAATACATTATAACTATCATATATATTATATATAAATATATTTTTCATCACAATGCTTACCATTAGATGCGGTAAAGGATAAACGAGCAATCATCATTTTGTGAGGTAGTAGTTTTCCATACACATAAATAGTATATTTGTTACCCATTCGAAGGAAGTGTGTGTATGTTTAGGATGAAAAATTATTATAGAAACATTTCATTATATTTTTTATACTTGTTTTTTTTATAATCATGTAATAAGGATATTGGAGGGGTTGGATAATTAAAATACGATAAAGGAGCTTGATGGAGGATGTTTCCTCTTCTTTGGGTAACTCGTTTTGGTTTTCACGAAAGGGCTTCGTTGTATTGATTTCTACAAAATTTAGGCTTAAATAATGAATTTATTGATTTTTTTGATAAATATTGGAATATCCTAAGTGTTTCTATATGTGTGATGAAGTGGCAGGAGTGGATGCCTTTTTATAGTAGAGGAAGAGTGCCACTCTAGTAAATTTTGGGAGAAGGAATTCCACCCATGTTTTTCTCTTTTCATGTGGATCCAATAATATAACAAATTATATAGAAGGTAGTAATGCGTCAAAATATTTCTATAAAATTTCTCTTTTAAAAGTTTCTAGGTTATTTGGGCCCTTAAGATTAAGGTTTAGACTTTAGTTAAGCATAATTCTTTCTATATCATTATAATTAATTTAAATTAGTTTCTCAAATTGTTTTGGTAAAAATATAATTTTATGTTATTATAATAAATTATGTTTATTATAAATATGGAATCCATTTTTTGGAATTAAAATCACATAATTGTTATAAATTAATTTAAATTTCATCCCATAGGTGGGACGACAATTTTGATTCTCAATGTTAAAACGTTCAAAAAATTTCTATGTTTTTATATTAAATTCCAATGTAAAATTGATTCAAATGAACTAAATTGGATTATATTATAAAAATTTAATATAAATAGTATTTAAACCCAATTAAAAATATAATTTAACAATATATATATATTAGATCAAAAATTAGTTTAAAATTAAAATTCAGTATTTTTTACTACTCATCAAAATATGAAACATCTCCGAAAAATACCAAAAATTCATCAAACATGATTTTTATCTTCCAATTTCAAAGATTAATTTTATTTTTACATATAATATTTATAAAATATCTAAAAATTGGATTTAAAAAAGGTTATTTTTTAAAAGGTGGTAAAATCGCCATAATAAAAATATAGGTTTTTATGTGTGAAATTGGGTTTGTTCTTATCTTTTGTTTATCAATTATATGGGATGATTATAAAAAATATTTTATTGGATATAATATATATATATAATTAATATCACACGCTAATTTTAGTTAATTTAATTCATTAGGATAAAATATCTTTGCGATCATAAGAATAGTTTTCTATAAAAACATTCTAATTATATTCAATAGGTTATTATATTCATTTTTAATTCATTTATAACTAATGAATTAAACCACATATTTTCATAAGTTATTTAGTCTTATTTAGAACCATAAACTCAACAACTTGGTTATATCTTATTATATTAAATAGTAATATTTTTAATAATATATTTTTGTTCATTCACACTCAGTCTGGTGTGTTATGCAATCCATTGATGAAATATCATCTTTCATGTAACGTAAGAAAACCTCAGTGTTCTATGTAAATAAAGATAAAAATTATGTTGAGTTTAGGACATTATTAACTTGTTGTTGGGTATAATTTAATCCAAACATGGTTCTTTAATATAAAATAAACTATTTTCAGTGCTGTGTGAAATGAAAAATATCAAAAAGATTAAATTAATTTAAAAAAAATATTTCACAGAATCTCAGGGTGTTACATGGGTAATCTTAGGCCCACTCATCATTTATAGGTGATGAAAAAGTTAATACCCAATACTCCTCATTCATATTTGTTACCCCTTAGATCATCCATACTAAAACCACATCCAATTTTGAATTTCTAGGTAGGTATGTATTTACTATTAAAATAACACTCTTTTATTTACCATAAGATGGTATTTTCTCTTATACTCAGGCTTATCATAAGGGTTATCATTAAATTTCATTCAACCTACTTTCCAAAAATAACTAAATATTTTTCTAACACTAAATGAGGGGATCTAATAATTTCATATATAAATAATAAATCTTATTTGATGAATATTGAATATATATCATTATACCCCATGCTTTTAATGTACAGTTTTAGTGTCTTTGGAAGCATGGATACATAAAAAATATGTATATAAAAGGGATAAATAATATCCCAATAAGATCTTCACAACTAGTACCATTACTATAAATATCATGCTGAAAATAATTCTTCATAACCTAGGTAAAATGAAACATAATAAAGGGTAAGATCATATGCTTAGTAAGGGTAAAAAAGGATGATATCAATGATCATTTAATCCTAAAATCAGAATAAGGGTATGAGAATATGATATTTCAATTTTAAAATCATACCCAACACTTCATATATCATAATCATGAGTCATAGAATAAATCATGGCAGTTCATAAAACATAAATCATAAATAAATAAAAGAACAACAACTATGAGAGTAAACATTGGCATAATATCCCACCATAAAATAGTTTCATAAAGTGTCCCATTGTCACAATAATAGAACTATTATGTCAGGTATAGCTACTAAAAAATTATTCACATGATAGGATTTTGATATCCACCAATGTACCTCATTTGGTATTAGGATAACCTCTCATATACCCTCTTTTTTGGGCTTGGTATAACCTCTCGTGACTTGTTGAGCTCATAAAACATTAATATTTGCACATTGAATTGGAGGTATATAACAGAACCACCCATTACATATTCATAATTCATTCATATATATATATATATATATATCAAATGATCATGAAAACATTTATCATTCCATCATAACTGAGCCCATGGAAAATCCTATGGGCTTCCTTAATAATACAACATCATAACTAGAAACCATCAAATTAAATAATAAGGGTGGTGTTATAGAATCATATCCCTAATGAATAATAAGTAACATCAAATGATATTATCATATATTAAAATTCCTTTTAAAGATATTTGGATCATTTCTTGAGGAAAATACCCTTTTCATTTTGAAATCACTTATTTAAAATCTAAAAATCAACAAAATATTAATTAAAAAATATTATTTCCAAAAAACTACGTAAACTTGAAATTGAAGCTTCAAATCATTTATAAATCATTATGGTAGTAAATTTCATTCATGTCATGAATTTTAAAACAAAGAATCCTTTTATATTTTTGATAAGAAGTCAAAAATACCTCATGCGGAAAATGAAAAGTAGATTAATATTAAATTTTTATAAAAAGTGTATCATGTGTAAAAATTAATTTAAGAAATAATATGAGAATAGTAAAAAATTATTTAATTTTTTTAAAATAAATTATGAACATCGATGAAAACATTTCTCGTCCAAATACTAAATCAAAGTCTATTTTCCTTAAAAACATTCTTTCAGGTCATGAGTACTTAAAGAGACGAAAATTAAATCAAAAAATTTTAATCACTATAAATAAATATAGTATAATAAAAGACATAAAATTTTGGAGATAAATATTAAATAATTTCTTCATCATAAATTTAATCATAAATAATCCTGCTAAAAATGATATTGTTAAGTAAAACCCTTACATCAAGTTAGAATTACTTCATAAGTTCTATAAACACAAGTATAATACATTAAAATTTATTATACTTATATAATATAACCATTTAAATTATTATAATGTCATACGATCTGCTTATAACATTTTTTCACCAATTTATTAGTAATTCATTATTAATATTATCATCACTGGGTGTTAAATGTTTTGTTTTTAATAAAAGTTTCAGTTTTGAAGTTACTATATTTGTTCATTATTCATAGTTACATAATATTAATAATTTAAATCATGATATAATTATAATATATATTCATTATATAAATATTTATAATCATCCATAAAATTCAGATATTGAAAAATTAATTACATTATTCATGGAAATGGTAATTTGTAAATACGCATGAACATTGTTCTCATTTTCTAACAAACAGAATAAAATATGGATAAATAATATTTTATCATGATAGAATCATTATTAAATAAGTATTATTATATATTATTATTAAATACATCATGATAAACATCTATGTGAGGTTGTGATGGGAAATTATTAATATTATTGTGTAGAGGCGGTAATTCTCACGTATGCACGAGTGATACTTTTATTTTCAATTTGATAGAAGAGGTGTAAAATGGTTGTTCCATCATAATAAAATCTAATTATATTTACTATACTATATTCGTCATTTTATTCTATATTTAATAGGTTTATATGTGGTTTAATAAAAAATAAAATTGAAAGAGCTTGGTTTAGAGTTATACCTCTTCATTGAAAAACATCCTTTAGCTTACAACTTATTCCTAGAAATAATGGTATTTTCATCATAACATAACCTATATGATGCTTTTATGGATGTTATAAAATGATTTGGGTATGTATTTTATGATATAATAGGCAATTTAAGAGTGTATATAGGAGAAGAGGGGGTTTTCTTTTATAAGTGGAAGACATAGTAGGAATTTCCTAAAAGATTAAAATATAATAATATCTTATTCAATAAAAAAAGTTCAAAATGGAAAAGTATTAAACATTTAGTATAATATAGAGTTTATATATTTCTATACAATAGGATATAGACAAGTTTAATTACCAATATTACCCTTATCACTAAGTTTAACCCCTGATAAACCCATTTTAAATTTAAACATGGTAACAATTTTTTACCAGTTTTACAAATTATTATGAATAAAAATGAAATTTTACTCATTTAAAAATTCATAAATAATTATTAAAAATATTTAATCAATTTTATCAAATTTAATTTCAATATGTAGAAGAAATTAATTTTAAATTATATCCTCATACATGTTGAAAAACAGTTTTCTAGAAAAATGCATATTAAGTATAAAAATGTTTTTATACCTAAATTGAGAATAATATGGATTATAATTAAATTTATTGGACATATTTAATAAAAATGGCCTAATTAAATTTTAATATCAATTAAAATTATAATGGTACTTTTTAAATACTTGTATGGGAAAATAGTTTTATATAAAATCAGTATTTTTTATTATTCACTAAAAAATTAACCTTTTCAAAAAAACTCCAACTTTAACCTTAATATAATTATGATATATTAATTTAAAAAATCATAAAATTTTTATAAAATAAAATATCTAAAACTATCATAAATTAATTATATGATCCATGATTAAAATATAATGAAAACCATTTTTAGGAAAACATATTTTCGAAGCATAAAATGAATTTTTTGAAAAATTGGTACTTATTTATTATAAATTAATCTATGTATTTTCATAGTATAAAACAATTATATATATTTTTATTAATGTTTTTACTCGTATTTATAGTAAAAATTTAATGGATATGTGATTAAAATATATTATATCATAGTATATTTATACTTGGGGTTGCGTGTGAAACTAGTCATCAAATACTTCATGTTTATTTCAACGGAAATATACATAAAATGTTAGGGTGTTATGAGAATGATCTAGATGATTTTACAAAATTAATTTTTGAGGATTAATATTGACAACCCACATATAATTTCATGTGACAATCAAAGTTCAATGGATCTCTCAAAAAATATAGCGAAACACTCTCAGTCTAAGAACATTAACATTAGATTTCAATTCATTGAATAGAAGGTTTCCAATGTATACATAAAGGTTGAATTCATTCCTACATGGGTTAAACATCATTATATCTTCAGTAATTCATTTCCTAAGGACATATTTGAGACACTAAATATGAACATGAATTTCCATTCCTTGCCTTTCAATTGAGTTACCTCAGTCATTTCCACAACTAGATGCAAGTATTTTATTGTCAAAGGTGGAGAGGAATTGAAAAAATATTATAGATAAAATTAAACTATTTCAATTTTATTTATTAATCTAAAGTTTTTATTATTTTGAAAATGAGGGGAAAATATAGGGAAGTTATTACATTGATTAAGGGGTGATCTCATAAGATTCCAAAGATAATTTTTTAAGATCTATGTTGTTTGAAGTTCTTAACAAAGTCTAGGAGGCTCCTTAAGTTGTGTAAGATTAATTTTTAACCTTCATAATAATTTTTATAAGTTTTATTGGACCTTCTATAATATTATCTTTTAGTTCATAAGATTTATTTTTAAATTTCACAAGATTAACATGATGTTTTTAATAATCATTCTCTACCATCAAATTTCATTTCCAACTATGTAAGAATCATTACTGATTTCATAAAAATCTCTCTTAGATCGTATGATTCAATTAATCTTATAAAATGGATACCCAGAAAAGTTTTGATAAAGTAATTAATTGGTAATAATCATTATTAGACATTATAATAATCCTTAAAAAATTCTTAATATCATATAATATTTCCAAATATATGTTTTTTAAAGTTTTTATAAAGGAATGACTTCATAAGAATCATTTTTAGGCCTCATAAAAATCAATAAAAACTTTATAAAAATCATTTCTAAATTTATAAGATTAATTTAATCTATCAAAATGGAAAATTACTAGAATTTATAAAAATATGTACTCTCTATTTCATATAATAACAACTAGTTCTTATAAAATGATCACCTTAAGGCTAACACGTTATAAAATAAATGAAGATGGTGTTTTGGAAGATGAGTCTAGAAAATTTAATTTTTACTTGAATCGGTAGACATAAAATATGATAATATCACATGATATTGGTCAATAAGTGATTATTGACATGATATATGGAGGTTTCAATAAATATTAATTGAGAAGTTGACGAGGTTATATTAATGGGAATTCAAAATTCAAATATTTATAATTCATTATGGTCAATCATATTGGATAAAGTTTTAGAATCTATTAACCAAGTATTGATTTTATTCATGATAATCAAGAAGTAATTTCTATTAGAAATAATGGAACTACTATAAATAACAATTCCATGAAAATAAAAGTGATAAATAGAAAATAATAAGGGGTTGGGAGTTGGTGAGTTGATATAGTGACCATATTATAGATAAACTTTTTATATCAAATAGAGAATAAAAGAGGCAGAATTTAAAGTTTTTTATCTATGTAACCATATATATTATAAAAGAAAACCTAGTTTTTATCATCTAGAGTTTTTCTAATAAGGAGGAGGAATACCTTATTATTCACGAATTCTATAATGTACAATCATTCATTATGAGAGTGTGAGAAGGGAGGATAAAGAGCATAAAACATTGTTAATATCATTCTAGTAGACAAAGGCCTGATCATAAATAATTATATCTCATTCTTGTTGTTATTACATAAATTTGGGTATTTAATATCTTATTTATATCTAAGATAAGAGGTTTTTGTTGAAGACTGGTAGTTCTAGTATAAACAACACCCTGAAAATTTCTCTCTTTACAAAGATTCAAGGTTATTTACTGGCCATATCTTTTACTTTAATATACAAACTTGAATTATTCAAGGAAGAAAACTACCCCAATATGGTAAACACTTTAAAATTCTAGTGATAATATTGGACTCAGAACATGACCTGATCCTATCAAGGATTAAGCACCCATATTGGGAGAAAACCTTGTAAACAAATACAAGTGTGTTGTGCTTATTTATAAATTAAAGTGTTATACAATGTGTAGGAGAGACTAAAGTGAGTATATGAAGAAACTAAAAATTTATAAAGGTAAACTTTGAAAAAAAATTATAAAAACTATACCATTAATTCATCCCTCCACTTATCAGGGGTACATCAACTAACCTGGGAAATTCATGGATGAATAAGAATAACCTTGGTGGTAAATATGATAATATGTTATAATGGGATAATATATTATGAATATGGAATCCCATCATCACTAATTAATCAATATACTTCAGTAAATTTATGGAAATATCACTATCTAGGTACTCATCTTCTATTTTATATTTTGCAAAGTATAGTGTCAATTTCATTTATCATAATCCTCTCTTTCTCTTTCTCGTATGATAAAAGATGAGTAATAATATTGTATATATCCATGAATTTATATTGAATATTTATCAATTTGTAAATATATGATAACATGATGTAGTGGACATCAGAAAAATCCTCCATATATCTCATATTTGTATCATTTCACCCTTGATCATCCACAGAGGTTCTTGATCAAGAATATGGGATTCCAGAGCATAATAAAAATCCTATGGTAACATCATTGTGTATAAAATATTGTATCACTCTTGAAAAAAAAATTGATAAGGGAATTATCTTTTTCTAGGAATGATAGAATTGTTATATTGGTTTTTATTACCATTCTCTATAATATATAAAATCATATTTCAGTTTTTTATCCTGATTACCCAATGTAATGTAATAATTTAATTTTATTAGTTTCACACTATTTTATCACATCACAATAAATCTCACCCTTAGATTTGAAATATCTTAACATTCAGATATTATATTATAAAGGACCCATATTCCATTTCTCAAAACCTAGAATAGGGTCTGGTGAAATTATGCAATAATAGTTACATAGGAGTCTTTACAGACTACATTAACTTGTAACTCCTTGTTCTAATGAGCTGAATCACCAATTTATAAATAATAAAATTATATTTATTAAAAATATAAATTTTCATCACACTATGTTTTTTTCAAAGGTTGGGGTTGAAGCCTCATTTTATTATTAAAGCAAAGTAGAGCCCTCTTTTAACTAGGTATTTACATCACACTATGTATTTCAAGGGAAACTAATCTTGATGTCAACGTAGTTAATCCAACTAAAAATTTCCTGTAGAAATCTTCCATAAATGGAAGTATTATAATGAGGGCCAAACCAATACTATTATCCATATTTTTATTATAACTGAAGATATGAAATGATATTATAGACATAATATTTTCCTTAAAGGGTTTTGTTTAAAATATTTATATCTTTTCATTATTTTATCCTTCACATTCTAGTTAATATTATATAGAATTTACAAAACTAATTAGCCATATCTGATAAACTAGTTTAAGAATAATTTATTTCATTTCACTTCATTTTAGCATGTTTTTTACTTTATTTACATTATGTAATAGTTTTTAATCATCAAACAGACCATCAATCGAATAAATAAATAAATAATTTTTCATTTGAAAAAAATAAAATAAATAAGTGACTTGATCATAATATATTCTACTAGTTGGTTTATCAAACAAAAGATAAACCAACCAATGACCATAAGGGAAATAAATCTTGGAGCTAAATCCTTGGATCAAGTTTTAAATTCCTACCATCAAATTTTTTATATCAAAAGTTTTTTTACCTCATCTTGTGTTCTATACCACCTCTTATTGCTTGGATATTCATCCTTTACCTATGTTTACTGTAGAGACCCGAAGCCTGACGTACATGGACTTTACATTACTTTTGCGGAATACTTAGTACATAACAAAAACACACACACAAGGATCGTAATAGTTTAGTGTCTTTGGAAACTCGGAACGTAATCTTCTAATCGTGGTGAAAGATCTTCAATATCTCCCATAAAGATCTTCCCCTTTTTTTTTACCTAAAACCTTTATTTATATCCTGGGGAAAAGAAAACATAAAAGGGTGAGCTCAAATGCTCAGTAAGGGTAAACAAAATAAAATCAATCACATCATATTCATAAGGACATAACTTTTGGAAATCTTAACCTGCAAAAGAGAGCATAATTTCATAACATGGGATAAATCATAGTAGTGAAATTAAATCCCAATAATCATAACTTAAAACATGAAACTTTGTGGCATACACACATAATCATAGAGAATCATTTCTTGTTAGTCAAGACTCATTGCCAAGACTATCTTAGTGGACAAAGTCCCTTTCTGAATCGAGTAACCCTCGTTTCATTCTTGTTTCACTGAACCGGTATAACCTACCGTTCCAGCCCTGTCTATCTCATGAGATATAAAATCATTACCCAATGCATTGGAGGGAGATATAGGTCCCACCAATCTTATAATTAATCCTTTCTTATGTGTGCCACATAATCATAAATCATACATCATCGCATAACACATGTAACAAAAATGGGATTCTTGAAACATCATGACATCAGAAAACAATTCATATAAGATAAAGGAATTCATAAACATAATTCCATCACAACATAGTCAAATCAATGTAAAAATATGGATAGAAACAGAACCCTTTATTATCTTAGATGGAAAATAATTTTGATAAAACACTTGAATTGAATTCTTGAGGAAAATATTCTTTCTTCTTCAAAATCAATTTCTTTTCACAAAACATCATGCAATTTTAAAAGAAAGAGATTTTATTGAAAATAGTCATGAAATCTTTTAGAGGAAGCTTCATGAAAATGAGGCTTTATAAAACAGTAGAAATCCATTCGTGCCGTATAAGTTAAAAAAAACATTCTCCGTACTTCTGTCGGAAAAGTCAAAAAATCACCTCGTACGAAAAAGCGACAAAAGATTCCTTTCATATTATTTACTAAAAACTCACCGAAGGGTAAAAATGGATTTAAACAATTTTAGGTGGATGGAAATAATATTACATATTGATGAAACATGGATGTGGATGATAAAATACACCCTAGTAAATACTTACGAATAAACAATCTCGGATAAAAATGAGATTGTGATATTTCCCTTACCTTAGGTCCGATTTGCTTCGTATGTGTCCGAACCTCCTGTATAATGATTTAAATAATGTCATTGACTTATTACAGAATCATATTCATTGTTATGATATCATATATGGTTCACTTATGACATTATATTACCCGTTCTTTTGTAAATTCCATGTTAAAGAAGCGTTTTGGGTAAAATCGTTTCATTTATCGTAGGTGTTTTGACTTGTTGTTCTTGACATCATTATTACTTATATCATGATTTACTTACTTCCAGAATATAAAATATGATTTCTATATCATATATATTCATTATATATATATATAATAGATAGATGAATAAAATGAAAAACACCGTTCATGGAGACGGTAGTCTGTACGTACGCATGAACGCTGTTTTTCTTTCCTTATTGTCTTGAATGGAAGTAAGTAGATGACATAAATATATATATATACATAAATACAGTATCATTATTATGTCATATATTTCATTAGTACTTATTATATATACTTTATAATCATTCATGAATGGTTAATCATTAAGAATGAATCTCATCGCGTCGTGGAGACGGTATTCCGTACGTACGCACGCGCGGTGATTTATTTTTCCGTAGGATGGATAGATGGTGAAATAGGGTTGTTTCATACTTATAATAACATATCAGTATATGAGTGATACTGATGTTATTACTTCATAATGAAACAACCTAAGAAGAAGAAGTGGAAGAAGAAATAAAGATGAAAGAATTGGTAACGGTAATTACCTCTTCTTTGAAGCGCCTCTTTGAGACCTCCTCTTAGGGCACTACAATTGGTCTTTGAGGAAGACCAGAACCTCTAGGATGTTTCTAGGGAAGTGGAGAAGAGATTTTGGCAGGGGTTGGCCGAGCTTGAGTGCTCAATTTGGTGTGAGGAGGAGGGAGAGGACGTGTCCTTTTATAAGGGAGGAGAGGGGCACCTTAGGAATATCTCAAAATATTATTTTATATTAAAGTCAAAATAGGTTTATAATGGTTCCAAAGGGTCTTATTTAGAAGCTAAAGTGGGGATGGGTCGCAATCCTATCATCCAATAGGATTTAGACAAGTTTAGGGTATTATTTTAACCTTATCAATTAGATTTAACCCTAAGTTAAATAATTTAACTTTTACCGTGTCTTTTTGTTTTCTTTCACTATATGGTTAATACACTTACTATAACATGCAAAAAGAACCCCAAATTGTTTATTATTAATAGATATATCCTTATCTAAGTCATTTGGCCGAACCTTAGATTTTTAGGAATAAAATAACAATTAATAATATAATATTTGATTTAAAAACTATTTTGTGTCAATTTTGACACTATTTGATATATGATTTTTGTGAAAGTCATAACAGAATTATATATTCGAACCAAGTTTATTAAAACAACACTAATATATCATAGTAACCTATAAAATTAGTGGAATTCATAAAAAGTCTCAAATTACATTCAGTTTGGTGTTTATAACATCAATTATGTCAATATTTCATTAATAAGATAATTACTGCATCATCTTTGTGTCATAAATAAATTACATTATTTGATGTCTAAAAATTACAAATAAAATACCATTATGTAGGAAAGCTTTTTAGCTTTCTAATGAATATTTACAATCTAATTTATCTTATGTATAACCCTATATTAAAAATGTTTTAGTAAATAAACTTTGATTTTAACTCTTTTAACTCTTCTTTGAATTAAATAATAATAAATGTCCTAATCTAATCCAAGTGGGCCTAAATGGTCATATTTTATTCCTAAGCTTGTTTTTGGTCGAATTACACTTGTCCAATAGAATTAGGACATGTGTTAGGGTAATAGTAATATCATATTTACCCTTAGTTACCCTATTTACTATTAACCGTGGTAAAAAAAAGTAAAAAGTTACTATTCACCAAAAATTATTTTCATCTCATTGAACCACATTTTACTTACTGACATCAACCGTGTCTCTCGGATTTTTGAAATTCCATTCACAGAAGCGGTAAAATTAAGATTTATGAAGAAATTAATTTTTTTTAACTACCACTTAGTAGTTTCACTATTCATCAAAAATTGATGTTTTTCAGAACAATGCCAAAATTTCATCCTAAGCTATATTTCATATTCTGAATTCAAAAATGAAGTCTATTTTACCAAATTCATATCATAGAATTTTCATTAATTAATTTTATAATTAAATCCCGCTGTTAAAACAAATAGCGTGTTTTTAAGAAACAATATCTATCAAAAGATTGACACTTGATTATGTCTGGTTTAAATGTGAAATTACATCCAATGACCAACATTGTATTAAATTGTAAAAATATATTCTAAATATACTTTAAAACCACTCAAATTAATAATTTATCGCTATTAATTATTTCGATTAAAAAAGTTGTTTTTAATTATAATTTCAGAATATGAAAGTTATCCGAAAAGTACCAAAATTTCACCTTAGGCTAAATTCGATACTCCGAATCCAAAAATGAAGTTCATTTTGGAAAATAAGATTTACAGAGTTTTAAAAAGTGGTTATTACTATTCATACCGGCTAGTTTTAATAATATTTTAATAGCATATCGTTGTTTAGTGAAACTCGGTATTGCGTATTACACACGCTATCGAGGAAGGTCGCGATTGCGTGTAATGCAAGGCAAGTCAAGGATACGTGTTGTGCAAGCTCCTTTTGGTGTAGCGTACAACACAAGACATTAGTGAAATAAAAAAGAATATTTTTCATAAAATCTCGGGCTGTTACATTCTACCCCCCTTAAAATGAATTTCGCCCTCGAAATTCGTCGGGGTTATAAATGGTTTACTATTCGAAAGTTTCTTTAATAGAAACCCACATCGTAAAAAGGAATACCAAAACTTGGCTTTAAAAACTAAAGTATGAAATGTAACGATTACCCAAATAAACTAATCAATGGGTTTCCACATAGGTGAAAATATGGATATGGAAGAGAAATCTAACCATCATGTTTTGATGGAGAGTGGTAGAGAACATGGCTATGGAAAAGCCAGTAATCACAAATCCATAAATTTGTGACGATCTAAGGTACCATCTGATTCATCAGGTATAAGAGAACTAGGACAACATTTTTGGTTTTCAAGATCATTTCCCTAAAGTTAAAGAATTTGAATTAGAATAAATACTTACTTTATTTTGGTACAATCTCACTGTTGTTCGTGCCTTTAACAATTTCCACTTCATCTCTTAAATAAATGAAGTTGAATTTGTTATTCGTGAAGTGTTAGCAGATCATGTGATAGAATGACAGGTCATTCCATCTGTCTCAAAAGGTTAGCAAAATTTATATACATAAGTCGATCTATAGTGGGATTAATCATATATGGTTCCTAAAATGGGCTTATACTTCATATATCATACTGCTTAATATAATAACACTAGTTTCTACTAAACAGGGACTTCCTTTAGGTCAGTGGTAGGCGATAAAGGCTAGTCGCACTTCGATTGTGGGTTCAATTCCTACAGGCTTGTCCGAAGCGATGGGCTGTCGCCCGTCCTGCAGGTTGTCCTTTTTCTAAAACTACGTTACTATAATATCCCATCAATAATATCGAAAATCTTCTATCCTTAAACAATACTAACTTATGTCCAACATAATCCAGTCTAATCTTTAGGCTTATACATAATACTGCAGTCCACTCTCAACGATTACCAGAGATTTAATATTGTCATTGATCCCCACATATCATAAGATATGTCTTGTTGGTCACATTCCAAACATTCAAAGTCCTTAATCGTGTATTCTCTTGAATACCTTAGTGAAAACATGAGTGCAGTTAAAAGTTAACACTTTCCACATACCAAAATCCTCAAAATTCTATATACTCAAACCATGATATCACTTAGTCCTTATATCAATCATGAGCTCATGAATACTATTAAACATTTCATTTTCTCATCTTCATTATGCGCATATCATCTTATTTCCAAAAAATATCTCAATCACTTTGAATACCACATCAAAAAATATTGCAATACTCAATGATACAACATTATTTTGGAATCCCATTACATAAACACTTAATCATTCCACTATATCGTTGTCATATTCAACATTGCCAATAGTGATCGCATGTGATTTCCCTTTGTCCTTTGCCTTCAGTGGTTGCCCATTTTGATCATCACTAACCCTTGGATTAGGGCAATTATTAGCATAATGCCCCATTTCCTTGCACTTGAAGCATTGAAGTGTTGGCGGTGCGTTCTCTGCAGTGTTTGCTTTATTCACATCATTAGAAACCCTTTTTCCATTACTTCGACACTCAGCTGCTCGATGACCTTCTTTTCCACACTTAAAACATTTTCTAGTCCCTTTAAGACAATCTCCACCATGCTTCTTTCCACACTTTGTGCATAAGGAAACATTCATCTTCTTTTCACCATTATTCTGAGATTTCTCCTTGAACTCCATCTTTCGTTTCTTGTCAAAACCATGAGATGGATATGTAACACCAACTTCCATTTCTACCTTGATAGCACAACGCACAATTTCTTCATAGCTACTGAAGTATCTTATAGCTAATGCCCTTCGAAGACTTGGTTTTAATCCACTGAAAAATCGATCAACTTTACTTTCAGGTTGGATGATAATTCCAGAAGCATACCTTGCAAGTCTTGTAAAATTTGCTTCATAGGTACCAACAGCTTCATCGTCCCTTTGCTTCAGTTCAAGAAACTCTTTCTCCATCTTTGTTCGAAGAATACGAGGGAAGTACTTACTAAAAAACAAGTTCTTGAACTCGTCCCATTCCATGGACTCAATTTCATCTCTTGGCCTTGTATTCTTGATAAGATTCCACCATTGATCAGCTTCACCTTCCAAACGATATACTGCTAAGATGACTTTATCATGTTCAGAACATTGAAGAACTGAAAATATCTTTTCAGTAGTACTGATCCATTGTTCAGCCACAAGTGGATCAGAAGACCCACTGAAAGAAGGTGGACGTTGCCTCATGAAGGACTCAATAGAATATTGTTCCATTATCTGCTCATTTGGAAGTCCAGAATGATTCATAGCTTGTGTAAGTATAGCAATAAGATTTTGCACTCCATCTCCCATAACATTTGTTTGTTCAGGAGGGCAATCATTGCATTGTCCATTGCATTGATCAACACGGTTCCTTCAGGTTCCAGCCATCCTCTAAAACCCAAAAAGAATAGTGTGAGAGGCAAAAATCATGCTAGGGAAAACAACATAATAAAGGTGGAGTACCTTCAATATCCAACATCTTAGGTTTAATTCTATGATCGTTAGCGTAATTCTATTACTATAACCTATACGTATACTTATCCCTAGGGACATCCCTAGACATACCTTAGAAATATCTCTAGGGATCTCACTAACGTTTTCGCATCCTAGTTTCCAAAGGTTGACTAAACCTTTCCTCTGATACCAACTGTAGAGACCCAAAGCCTGACGTACATGGACTTTACATTACTTTTGCGGAATACTTAGTACATAACAAAAACACACACACAAGGATCGTAATATTTTAGTGTCTTTGGAAACTCGAAACGTAATCTTCTAATCGTGGTGAAAGATCTTCAATATCTCCCATAAAGATCTTCCCCTTTTTTTTACCTAAAACCTTTCTTTATATCTTGGGGAAAAGAAAACATAAAAGGGTGAGCTCAAATGCTCAGTAAGGGTAAACAAAATAAAATCAATCACATCATATTCATAAGGACATAACTTTTGGAAATCTTAACCTACAAAAGAGAGCATAATTTCATAACATGGGATAAATCATAGTAGTGAAATTAAATCCCAATAATCATAACTTAAAACATGAAACTTTGTGGCATACACACATAATCATAGAGAATCATTTCTTGTTAGTCAAGACTCATTGCCAAGACTATCTTAGTGGACAAAGTCCCTTTCTGAATCGAGTAACCCTCGTTTCAGTCCTGTTTCACTGAACCGGTATAACCTACCGTTCCAGCCCTGTCTATCTCATGAGATATAAAATCATTACCCAATGCATTGGAGGGAGATATAGGTCCCACCCATCTTATAATGAATCCTTTCTTATGTGTGCCACATAATCATAAATCATACATCATCGCATAACACATGTAACAAAAATGGGATTCTTGAAACATCATGACATCAGAAAACAATTCATATAAGATAAAGGAATTCATAAACATAATTCCATCACAACATAGTCAAATCAATGTTAAAATATGGATAGAAACAGAACCCTTTATTATCTTAGATGGAAAATAATTTTGATAAAACACTTGAATTGAATTCTTGAGGAAAATATTCTTTCTTCTTCAAAATCAATTTCTTTTCACAAAACATCATGCAATTTTAAAAGAAAGAGATTTTATTGAAAATAGTCATGAATTATTTTAGAGGAATCTTCATGAAAATGAGGCTTTATAAAACATTAGAAATCCGTTCGTGCCGTATAAGTTAAAAAAAACATTCTTCGTACTTCTGTCGGAAAAGTCAAAAAATCACCTCGTACGAAAAAGCGACAAAAGATTCCTTTCATATTCTTTACTAAAAACTCACCGAAGGGTAAAAATGGATTTAAACAATTTTAGGTGGATGGAAATAATATTACATATTGATGAAACATGGATGTGGATGATAAAATACACCCCATTAAATACTTACGAATAAACAATCTCGGATAAAAATGAGATTGTGATATTTCCCTTACCTTAGGTCCGATTTGCTTCGTATGTGTCCGAACCTCCTGTATAATGATTTAAATAATGTCATTGACTTATTACAGAATCATATTCATTGTTATGATATCATATATGGTTCACTTATGACATTATATTACCCGTTCTTTTGTAAATTCCATGTTAAAGAAGCGTTTTGGGTAAAATCGTTTCATTTATCGTAGGTGTTTTGACTTGTTGTTCTTGACATCATTATTACTTATATCATGATTTACTTACTTCCAGAATACAAAATATGATTTATATATCATATATATTCAGTATATATATATATATAATAGATAGATGAATAAAATGAAAAACACCGTTCATGGAGATGGTAGTCGGTACGTACGCATGAACGCTGTTTTTCTTTCCTTATTGTCTTGAATGGAAGTAAGTAGATGACATACATATATATATATACATAAATACAGTATCATTATTATGTCATATATTTCATTAGTACTTATTATATATACTTTATAATCATTCATGAATGGTTAATCATTAAGAATGAATCTCATCGCGTCGTGGAGACGGTATTCCGTACGTACGCACGCGCGGTGATTTCTTTTTCCGTAGGATGGATAGATGGTGAAATAGGGTTGTTTCATACTTATAATGACATATCAGTATATGAGTGATACTGATGTTATTACTCCATAATGAAACAACCTAATAAGAAGATGTGGAAGAAGAAATAAAGATGAAAGAATTGGTAACGGTAATTACCTCTTCTTTGAAGCGCCTCTTTGAGACCTCCTCTTAGGGCACTAAAATTGGTCTTTGAGGAAGACCAGAACCTCTAGGATGTTTCTAGGGAAGTGGAGAAGAGATTTTGTCAGGGGTTGGCCGAGCTTTAGTGCTCAATTTGGTGTGAGGAGGAGGGAGAGGAGGTGTCCTTTTATAAGGGAGGAGAGGGGCACCTTAGGAATATCTCAAAATATTATTTTATATTAAAGTCAAAATCGGTTTATAATGGTTCCAAAGGGTCTTATTTCGAAGCTAAAGTGGGGATGGGTCGAAATAATATCATCCAATAGGATTTAGACAAGTTTAGGGTATTATTTTAACCTTATCAATTAGATTTAACCCTAAGTTAAATAATTTAACTTTTACCGTGTCTTTTTGTTTTCTTTCACTATATGGTTAATACACTTACTATAACATGCCAAACGAACCCCAAATTGTTTATTATTAATATATATATCCTTATCTAAGTCATTTGGCCGAACCTTAGATTTTTAGGAATAAAATAACAATTAATAATATAATATTTGATTTAAAAACTATTTTGTGTCAATTTTGACACTATTTGATATATGATTTTTGTGAAAGTCATAACAGAATTATATGTTCGAACCAATTTTATTAAATCAACACTAATATATCATAGTAACCTATAAAATTATTGGAATTCATAAAAAGTCTCAAATTACATTCAGTTTGGTGTTTATAACATCAATTATGTCAATATTTCATTAATAAGATAATTACTTCATCATCTTTGTGTCATAAATAAATTAAATTATTTGATGTCTAAAAATTACAAATAAAATACCATTATGTAGGAAAGATTTTATCTTTCTAATGAATATTTAAAATCTAATTTATCTTATGTATAACCCTATATTAAAAATGTTTTAGAAAATAAACTTTGATTTTAACTCTTTTAACTCTTCTTTGAATTAAATAATAATAAATGTCCTAATCTAATCCAAGTGGGCCTAAATGGTCATATTTTATTCCTAAGCTTGTTTTTGGTCGAATTACACTTGTACAATAGAATTAGGACATGTGTTAGGGTAATAGTAATATCATATTTACCCTTAGTTACCCTATTTACTATTAACCGTGGTAAAAAAAAGTAAAAAGTTACTATTCACCAAAAATTATTTTCATCTCATTGAACCACATTTTACTTACTAACATCAACCGTGTCTCTCGGATTTTTGAAATTCCATTCACAGAAGCGGTAAAATTAAGATTTATGAAGAAATTAATTTTTTTTAACTACCACTTAGTAGTTTCACTATTCATCAAAAATTGATGTTTTTCAGAACAATGACAAAATTTCATCCTAAGCTATATTTCATATTCTGAATTCAAAAATGAAGTCTATTTTACCAAATTAATATCATAGAATTTGCATTAATTAATTTTATAATTAAATCCCGCTGTTAAAACAAATAGCGTGTTTTTAAGAAACAATATCTATCAAAAGATTGACACTTGATTATGTCTGGTTTAAATGTGAAATTACATCCAATGACCAACATTGTATTAAATTGTAAAAATATATTCTAAATATACTTTAAAACCACTCAAATTAATAATTTATCACTATTAATTATTTCGATTAAAAAGGTTGTTTTTAATTATAATTTCAGAATATGAAAGTTATCCGAAAAGTACCAAAATTTCACCTTAGGCTAAATTCGATACTCCGAATCCAAAAATGAAGTTCATTTTGTAAAATAAGATTTACAGAGTTTTAAAAAGTGGTTATTACTATTCATACCGGCTAGTTTTAATAATATTTTAATAGCATATCGTTGTTTAGTGAAACTCGGTATTGCGTATTACACACGCTATCGAGGAAGGTCGCGATTGCGTGTAATGCAAGGCAAGTCAAGGATGCGTGTTGTGCAAGCTCCTTTTGGTGTAGCGTACAACACAAGACATTAGTGAAATAAAAAAGAATATTTTTCATAAAATCTCGGGCTGTTACATTTACTCACATATAGGTTAGGTGTACCAAGGGTATAAGGTTACATAAAATAATTTTTAGAAATAGTGTCTCATATATAATAATTGTGGGTTGTATGATTTTCGTATCATTATATTTAATTTAAAAATAAATTTATCATGAAATAAAAACCATGTAATAAATAATAAAATAAAATAGAAACCGAACATATATACAGGTCGGTCAAGATCACGATTAATAACATACATGCAATAAATAAATATTCAATATTTTCTAGAATTCACATTAAATAATTAATTACTATGATATTATTTCTTGAATTAATAACTAATTGAATAATTTTTTAATTAATTATTTATATTAGTCATCAATCCAAATAGTCCCTAAGATACAAAAGATTCTATCCATAATAATTTTAAACAAATTAATTAATTAATTTCAATTTAAAATTATTAAATACATAGCATGCATAGACCCATAATATGGTGTTTACCCTTCCTTGTCACATCATATACTATAGGAAATACAACATGTAAAATTACTCTTCTGGTTAAGCCAATTTTAAGTTATCGACACGACATGTATTTCCATGAAACATGTCACAAGATATACTCTATGTATGATCCTTGTCATGTATTTTATACTTACATGTCATGTATTCCTATATATTATGTCATAATAAGTATAATATAATATTGTGTAGGTTAGATTGTGTAGTCATCAAGGCACGTATGACAATACAACAAGCCACAAATATTCGTGGTGTGTACCGCTATTGGGGTCCATGAAGTACATAGTGTGTATGAAAAACATAACCAAAATGTATTTATAAAGTAATTGAAATAACAATTTTGAAGCATTTATTTCTCTCAAAATGCTAAAAAACACTTGGTGTGTACTTGTGGTACATTTACACATGTCACATGGCATGTACAACTAGCTACATGTAACATCATGTGTTTTGGACTAGGTTGAAAATTCCATTAAAATTTTATATTTTATTTTTGTGGATGGTCCAAATAAGTATTTGATCTTTGTTTTAAAAATTATAGAATTATAACACTTACAAGTTTTTTTCTCTATTGGGTTGAATACTTGAGAGTTGACTCAGGTGTTCAGCAGAGTTTTTGGAGCATCGGGCATTAGAATCTCAGTTTTTTTGAAATCCAAAGTGAGGTGCAAGGTTTGTGATAACCATGAATCTCAACCATGATGGTCCTAGAGGGTGTCACATGTTTCTAAAAACATTGCAAATGAGGATGTATAATTGTGCAAGGGGACTCCAAAAAAATCATATGAGGATTGTAAGGGTTGTGCAAGGTTTATCAAACTATCCTCCTATCCATGTAAGGGGGTGCTACCTTGAGGATGTGTTGCTTCATGGTTTTTAAAACCATGAAACCAAACCATGAGCCTCATTAAATGGGTGAAATTAACTTTTTGGCCATTATTTATTTTAGTATTCCTCCTCCCTTTCTTCTCCTCGGCAATTTATGGTAGCTTCACATGCATGGAGTGCTCATCTCTTCCTCCTAGGAATAGACGGTTCTCCTTCGTCCAAGATTGAAATTGACCTTTTTTGTTAATTATAGATAGAAAATAGTGATTCTATGATTCCTCATTCCTACTTTCTCGGTTTATCTTAGCATATTGAATGGTAATTCAGTGAAAGTTGATACACCCTATTTTTTAGTTCATTTTTCTACTCTTCTATTTCCTTTAAATTTGGCATAAATGAAATCCTGATAATCGATGATTGAAATTTCCTAAACATTAGGTAGTTGTTATATGGATTTTACATTAAGGTTGGGTTGATTTATAAAATACATTTATGTTCTTCACATAAAATTTTCTATGAATCTCCATAAAAATGTGAAATTATTATTTTTGAATCTAACACCTTAAATTTCATACACATTATGAATTTAAATAAACCATTGGAGGTTGTTCACCTCGAATCAAACCATACCCTTGGGGTGTGTTTCTTATAATCCCTGACTTGTATGACTCATCTAGGAAACTACACTACCCTTAGTGAGTTTTTGTATAAATTATTATGATTAAAAAGATCATATTATGCTTTAATCAGCTTTGAGGTATGTTGGATTAACTATAATGTAAGAGATGTTTGAGTTAAATTAAATGTGTTGGTATGATAGAAATGCCTTGTTTCTTATTAAAATCACCTATATAATATAGTTTATTATATTACACAGTTAGTGAAAATTGGATTTCCTACATGGAATTCCAAAAAAGGACTTAGAGGGAAATGAAATTATACTATTCCAATAGTGATACCTTAGTTCCTATGAGGAATTCCAAGGATGGAATTTTAGGGTGATGTGTTCATAGTACACCTGGAATTATTCATGGGTTCCTCATATGGAACTCCTTGAATTGGATCAGCTCTCCAATTAGTTAATTGATTAATTAAATTAAGCAATGTGACATCCTAGTCAATGAACGTACATGGATTGGGTGAAAGATTTACATTCTTGGTGTCCCAATTATACATTCATCCTAATAACTTATTCCAAAACAATTATGGAACCACTTATGATTATATAGGGAATCCTTGGGTATACACCTTGGGTATAGGATAATATTATGTATATATATTCACATATATATTCATATATATATATATTATTTACACATATATATACAAAAATTCATTCATACAAACATACATACATATATACATACATATATATATAGAGTGGAATTTGTTGAGAGATATTCTGAGTTAGGCCGAAGCAAGTGGTATAGCATGGGTGTCCTATTTGAAACCCAATTCGATGTGTAATTTATGTTTTTAATTCATGGTTTATATTTTTACCTACACACTATTGTGTTTTATATTCATATATGGGATTTAATTTGACACCATTTGTGGTGACCTACTATGTTTATCTCACACCATTTTTTGGTCATTGTTTGGAACCCAGATATACCACTTGGTTGCGGGATTCTAGATTGTTTTATGTTTTTTACACTATGATATGATAGATTAGGAGCACATGAATGATCCAATTCTCATGATGATCCTAGAGATAACCTTTATATTTATTACTTTTCATTATGAATGTAGTGTATTTTTTCTTCCATCTATACCAGTTTTCTATTTGGTATTCATGTAGCAATATTCTATATATTATATTGCTTATGGATTTTGACATTTACTAATTTTTGGATGATTTATTTTTATTGTCTTTATTTTATACTACTTATTAAATTGATTTACTAATTATGTACTATTTTTTTCTCTAATCATGATGTTACAGTCTTCCCACCATGCCATTATTCAAACCTCACTTCTAGTTTAAAGCCTCTTGCATACGAGGAGGTGGGCTTGAGGCCCTATGGTGACTGTACTAGCTACTGTTTATAGAACGGCCTGGGTCAGGGTGTTATAAGTGGTATCAGAAAATTTATTTTCATCTAAATTACTATTTTTGGATGGTGGATAGGAGACTATGAATGTTTTAGCAAATGGTAAATAGTCTTGTTTGTGAGTGATCAACCCATGCATGGGGGAAAAACTAAGTTACCAATGATGAGATTTTTGTTCATATTGTTTGTTATTATAGTTGATTATTATTTTATATTGAGTTATTGATGTACTTTCTTATGATTAATAATTTATGGTATTTTACCCTTGGCCTGGTTTGTAAAGAAAGTATTGTTATATGCATCAATATTCACACCTAGAGATTCACATGACATGCCTATGACATGCTGTATAGATTAAATTTCTTAACAAAATGATATATATATTGGATGTTCCTTTTGTGATTATGCAAAATAATTATATATATATACTATATTTAAGTGATTATTTATCATTCCTACTTGTACACCATGATTCATGATAAATTTCCTAATTCTTCAGTATTTACTACTATGTGATATAATGATTTTTTATAGTTACGGTATGTGGTTGGTTAAATAAAATATAATCATTAACCTAAATGGAATTTTCCCACATATCCTAATGGTGGAATTCTATTTGACTAACCAATTATGGCATGTTTGAGTTGCGGACCATTGTTTACATGGGTTGAAACAATAGTGGTTGCGATTAAATGGGTGTCAATTTTCAATTTATAAAGTCTTTGGGACTTTATAAATTGTCTAATAGTGACCCATATAATCAAACCATCATGTATATCCTTTTTATACATTGTGACTAAAGGTAACCACCTAGCCGTAGTTACATGAATGCCAATTGTAACTTATTAAAGCATGTTCTTTTATAACATAAGAATGGAAATTCATCTAACTAGACTACTGCATAAATATAAAAGTTATTAAAATAAAACTCATAATATAAATTGATTGCATATGGATCTTAGACTTCCCTTATCCTAAGTAGGTCAGTCATGATGTTCATGGTTCTGAGCTAAACTAGACACATCCAGAGTAGGTCGGACTTGACATGACATGATTAGTACTAATACCCATATGGGTATACTCATACTATATAGGAAATAGTTATTTGAAGTATACAAATACACTTATATGGTATTAAATATAAATTTATAGTGTCATCTTACTAAAACAGTTCCTTTAAATTTTTAACAAGTCCTTTTATCTTCTTTAGAGATTGATTATTACGAGGATTTAGTTAATTAAAACTCTATATAAAATGTAAATAATTTTTCCCTCTATATCATTTAATTTATTTTTCCTTTAAATAAACCGATTATGGAATCTTATGGTTAAATAAATGATTATTAAAAATGAAATTATAAAATAATTTAACTTAAATTCTTTGAGGTATCATGTAAATAAAGTGCCAAGTACAATTACCTTTGTAACTGGTATGTGATTTTAATATGTCTGATCCTATTTAATGTTAAAAATATATGTAAATTGATGAAATGGTTGAGTTTAAACCTTAAAGTGGAGTTCTTTGCATTAAAAATCATGTAAGGGTAGTTTTAATTTTATTTTTAGGGTTTCCTTAATTGGGAACATAGATGTTACTCATGGACCTATTCTGATCACTATGTAATATTGAACAAAAGGTTTAGCTATTACTACTAGAAATTTTTTTGGTGTGACCTAGTTAGAAGGTTTAAGCTTTTTTTAATTAGGGAAAATCTTAGTTGAGGTAGCAAACTCAAAGGTAAATTATTATTGGTGAATGCTTGTGCAGAGTTCTAAGAAAGAGGTTCCTTTTGGGGTGTTGTTTGACTCTAGTAAGACTCTTAGTTTCAGAAGGAGACATGGGTAAGGTGGTATTTCATTAAATAATTTATCCCTTTTTAGGGATGTTATAATCATGTAATAATTGAGATAAGTGGGTTATACATGCCTAGAGATTGGTTGGATGGTTAGTAGGTTGTGTGACCTATCTTCATCTTCTTTAGTGATGGATGATGCAATACGTTATCATCAAGGTTAATAGTCATGCTCGGTAATATGAGTGTGGGATATCTCATACTGGGATGCATGGGGATGATAGTTCTGTGGATATTATTAATGATTATTCCACTAAAATGGTGAAATATTGAGGCAGTGCGTCTTGATACATGCATTACCCATCGAGTCGTAAGGTGGTACAGAAAATTGTATGAGTTCGGTGGAATTTTTTAAGCTATGATCTATTAAACTTCATTCATAAGTCATGTCTAAGGTAGAGTGGCATCAGTGTTAAAGGAAATTTTATTTCTCCCAATGCTCATCATGATGTTTTAAAATGATCAGTTTTTGTAATGCTCCCAGTTAGTTTGGTTTTGGATTTTATACCTAATTCTAGTGACCTTCATGAGAATGGATCAGAGGACGTCCACACATAAGTCTAAATTGAACATGATATATCATGCTTTTAATTAGTTGGTTTTCCTATTTTTTTAGTTGGCACTTGGTACAAGCATGTTGTTTTTATCTATAACCCATGATCCATCGTATATAGAGTGTGTTCCATGAGATGAGTTCTCATTCTAAAAAAATGATGAATAGGATTCTCCTAAGGTGGGGAGAATTACCTATAATTTATTTATTAATTTAATTCTTGTAAGATGTAACTCAACCATAAAGGACTAGTAAAAAATGTTCAAAACATCCTCTAGAATTTGGTGAGCTAGTGGTTTTGATATTTCATGTCTTGGCCATGATTGTGAGTTTAAAAAATCATGTGTGAGTTTAGACCAGGTATGGATGCTGGATTCAAAACAAAGATTGATAAGTGAAAAGGTAAATTGATGGAATCCAAATGCATCAATGCACATAATGAAATATGAATATGAGGTGGTTGGTAGTGTAAAAAAACACTAACCAATTCCAAGAGTCAGGATTATACTTTAGTGTTTTTATTTTGGAACAATCGTGGGTACCTAAAATTTAAGGTGATGTGATCATGGATTTAAATATTTCATCAGCTGTCTAGCCAGATTCCTCGTAAATACAATTTTATGGGGTAATTTTACTGATGCCTTAGTAATTAAATCTCAATGGTGGGATAAACTTGTAAAATGAGTTTCAAATTATGTATGACACACATTTTAGGGGAGTGACACTTAAAACTGTAATGGAATACATATGATTATTGTTTTAGGGTGATATGATGTGCTTCACTCTTAGTTGTACCTGGTCACACGTCATAAGTAGATGTGGTTCCAAGGGTTCTTTCTCAACAAGTATAACCTCTTTTGATGGAGTGTGGCTCAGGAGATCTATATATTCATATCAATGGTAATAATTAATAAGGTCTTGGTGTAATTTTGGCTAAGATATGATAATATCCCTTAACTTGACATCATCCTAAGTATGTTGGGACAACATTGGCTATACGATGATCTAATCAAATGACTTCTGGGTTTGATGGATGGGACCTCACGTGAAAATATTTTATCTTGGACTGATCATTGTTTAGTCATTTTCTTTTTGATATCCTTTATCAATGAGACCAAATACTACTGGAATTATTATAAAATTATAGATAATATACTTTTTGTTTTATACTAGATCTTAGCCATAGAAAAAGATCTCTATATATACATGATTTCCCTAAGTGACACTTAGATTTCTGAGTATTATTTCCTTAAATGGTATCATTGACACCGACCAATTCATATAATTAACCACATGAGATACCACCTTGTGGATCAGTCGCTAGTTCTATTGTGGATGTATTATCTATGTACTAATGTTTCACTCATACACTTTGGAATATGAATCACCTTGTTTGAACTCCTTGTACTCTATTGATTGACTTTAAGGTTACCCCATACTTATGGTTGGGCTCGGCAGATATGGTTAGTGTATATTAATCCAAGAGTGTAAGATCGAGTGTGCACCTAGGTTTATTATATTACATGATAATATAAATTAATGCTTTCAAAATATATTTCATTAAAAACCAGTTATGATATTTGGTGAGAGTGTTCCTGGAGTGGTCTCAAGGTGTCATGGATTGAAAGTTTTAGGATCATTTTTGGTACTCATCAGCTATGAATGCCTATAATTTTCTGAGTTAATTATCTGGTAAATGATAGACTTGTTTTTCTCTTTTTTTATTAAATTTTTTCAATGAGTAACTACTTCTATAACATCATCAAAATGAGGTGAGTAGAGTAAAAAGGCAAGACATGGATCTTTGTTTCTCAACTATGATCAATGATGTTGATTGGGAATTGACCATTTATAAGATCCTAGCCTTTTCTGGAGCTTTCTCATACTTGATGTTAGGTTATATTTTGCCCTTGGTTGAGTACTTTCCTTTGGGTTGTAACTTGAAGATTATTTGGGTGAAATTTGATAAAAAAATGTAAGTAATAGGGAAGTGCATGGTTGTAACATGTTTTACCATAATCATGCACTCCAGCATAAGAAACTATGGAACCTTGGACAGAGGAGACTTGCATAGATTGTGCATGGTTTTTCGAACCGTGTGCCTTCTTATGAGTAATTGTACATCCTTGTGATTGATTTTCATAGTATAGGTTCATGGTTGGGGAAAATTGTTCACCCCTTCCTAGCAAACTGTTAATGAAAATTTAATTAGCTTAGAAATTGTTTTAAAATTTCCTAACCTCCCCCCCCCTAATTGACCCAGAATTGAACCCATTTGACCCTAGAAATTATTTCATGATTTTAGAACCCCTGGATGAATTTCAGTCTCTCTTAACTTTCATTCGTTGTGATTCAAATCCTAGATCAAATATTTGTACCCCTCTGGGTAAGAGGATTCCATCCCAGTTCTTCTTCCATTATTCTCTCATTCTCCTCTACGTCTTTAAAGAAAGTTATTCTATATTTTTATTTGATGTATATTTTAATTTTTGGATCTAGATATGGGATTTTAGATCTAGATATAGATCTAAGATATCTTTATTTTTTCAATATTGATTTAGATTTTAGATCCATATCTCATTCTACGTTGTTGCACTACTGTAATTGGGGATTTTTCCTAGGAAATCATTCGTCAAAAATTAAGGTAGGTGGTCTATGATTGAAACAAAACAATCTTGATTAATATAATCTATGTTAATTTATAGAATTTCTATTGATTATTTGGAAATTATGTTTCAGAAATTGAGTTATTTAATTGGGGTAAATTAATTTATCATCGAATAGTGAATTAGGGATATTAAGATAATATATCTTGAATAATTAATTATATTATTAATTAGAAGGATTGGGATTGTGAATTGAATAATTAATTGATGAATTAATTGTGGAGATATTGGGTTCGATGTAATTAATTAATTTGTAGATTAATTAATGGGATTAATGTGATAAAGTAATTATTAAATTAGTATGAAATTTATGTGGTTAAATTAATTTTTGAATTAATTTACATAAAGATACAGATATGGAATTGTTGAGTTGGATTAGTTAATTGTTGAATTAATTAATGGAATTGACCTTGATTAATTAATTGGTGAATTAATTAATAAAATATATGTGATTTATTAATTAATGGATTAGTTTGATGTAATAATGATAATATGAAATTGTAACTTTTGATTAATTAATTAGTGTATTAAATAATTGGTTATTGAGATACATATAACATTGTGATGTATGTGATATTATGATATTGTGATTTATGTGACCATAAATGGTGAATGGTTACATAGTCATTCACCCTTGTATTAAGAATGGTAACATGGTCATTCAATTATGAAATAGTGAATTATAACATGGACAATCACTTATGAAAAATAATCATAACATGGTCATTCAATTATGAAATTGTGAGTGGTAACATGGAAATTCACTTATGAAAACAACAATGGTAACATGGTCATTCAATTATTAAATGGTGAATGGTAACATGGACATTCACTTTTGATAACAAGAATGGTAACACGGTCATTCAATAATAAAACAGTGAATGGTAACATGGACATTCACTTATGAAAATAATAATGGTATGGTCATTCAATTATGAAATGGTCAATGGTAACATGAAAATTCACTTATGAAAACAAGAATGAAAACATGGTCATTAAATTATGAAATGGTGAATGGTAACATGGAAATTCACTTATGAAAATAATAATGGTAACATGGTCATTCAATTGAGAAATGGTGAATGTTAATATGGTCACTCCCTTATGAGATTTTTAATGGTAACATGGACATTCAAATGTGATATCCCTCAGGGATAGTTTAGAATATAGCTTGATATGAAGTAGGTATTGAGGTTCAAGTGTATAAGGCCCCAGCCTTAAACCATACTTAATATTGAATTAAATGAATAATTCAAATTGAGGATCTTTTCAGGTTTAGAGTTTTATAGAATTAGGACATAACTGTTACATCTCAAAAGATTACAAAGTAGACTAAGTGTCCATAAAATAAAAACTCTTAAAAATAAACATGTTTACTTCCATGTTTTAGATAGCATGAATTTCCCTTGCTCCCATCCCTGACCCTATTCCACATTAAGTCCTGTGAAAAACATTTCAAAAAACTTGGGGTGAGCATAAAAAGCTCAGTAAGGGATACACAAAGAATGAAAACTGTTAGTTTTTCAAACATCAAGTAAACCATGTATACTTTATCAAAGTAACACCTTCACCTTCATAAAGTAGTAAAAAACTCTTCACTGAATAAAATATCATTACTTACCTTTTGTAACCAAAGGATTACCATAAAACCCATATAAAGAACACATAACATATAAAGGTAACTTGGGACATAAACATACTTAAGTGGAATAACCATACGGTCGACTTCCACACATATCACTTAATGGAATAGCCATACGGCCAAATTCCATACATACTTAATGGAATATCCATACGGCCGACTTCCATACCCAATGCAATGGAGGTTATAACTTAACCACCCGTCTTGGTATTCACGGCACCAACCGTCATATGGTTTGTCACGTAACCACCCGTCAAATGTCCAAGTACCATTATAAAAATCATAAGACATAAAACAAATATAATGGAAGGAAAACATTTCCACACTTTGATCACAATATATCACTTAAATATATTGACATAACAAATCCATTATAAAAACCATTTTCAATACCAAAATACATAAAAGATTATATGGTATTTATTTCATTTAAAAAAACATTACGGCTTGTTGAGGAAGCCAAAGACCAAATAATACTCGCGGTGGTGGAAAAGGTCCTTGTCACCGCGTACATTAAAAGAAACATTACTTTTTGTCATTTAGTAAAACGCTTCGTAGAAAAATATTGATTTTGTATAAAATTAAAATTCAAAGGGGTTATACACCGTATAAAAGATAGTTGTGTATACAACGAAATATGCATCAATGAAAGGAGATTGAGACGAAGTCCCTTACCTCGGGTCCGAATTGACTCGATCGTTCTTTAATGTCCTGAATAATAAACTTGAGTTAATTTCTACTTGCTTAAGAACCTTCTTCAAGTTCATTATTACTTTTAAATCACTTATTATCATGTTATAAATATTATGTAATCATTTAAGTTAATAATGTTTGTTTTGTCGATACTTGGTTCTTCAGTCGAAAGTGGACTTCTTACAATTACATGTTGTACGTGTGGTCAAAGGTTCTTTATATCCAGAATGACATTCCTGATTTGGATATCATATATATCATATATATATAGTATATACATGTATTTATAATATCACATAATCATTTATAAGTAAGAAATGAAATGTACCGTTCATGGAGACGGTAAGCCGTACGTACGCATGAACGCTACTTTCATTTCTATGTCATATTAATGGAATTAAAACTAAATGAGAGGTATGTATATTTTAATTCCAGAATTATAGTAATCATTTAGATGTATCATTCATCATATATATCCATTATATACATGTACTTATAATAGTACATTACATTTGGGGATGAGAAATGAAATGCACCGTTCATGGAGATGGTAAGTCGTACGTACGGATGAACGCTACTTTCATTTCTATATCATACTTTAATGGAAATAAATAATAATGATATATAGGTATATTATAATTCCAGTATAACATCATATATAATAACTTTAAATATATCCTTTACACGTCCCACATATGGAATTAATGAATCACATCACTTTGAGGGGGCGGTAGTCTGCACTTCCTAAAATGAAATTATCGTGTTTACCTACAATGGAAACCATAAAGGTATACCACAAATGAAAAATACAGAAGCATAAGGGAAATATATACATAATATATATCATATATAAATAGAGTGACATCTTAATGGCCACCGTTAAAGGTGTTTAAAAGAAGATTAAACAATCATCGTTTCGTGAGGCAGAAATTCACCAACCACAGAAACCGAATCTTCTTTTTAACCATTAGATGTAGATGTGTGTAATTGTAGCTAGAATAATTATTATAAAAACATACTAGTATATTTAAGATACTGGAGTTGTTACAAAATAAATTAATAAAAAGAGTTTAGGGGGTTGGAGAAGCAAAATAAAACAAAAGAACACAACTGAACACATTACCTCAAAATTGGGTAACTCTCTTAGATTTGAGCTCAAAGGCTTCCTTGGGAAGACTTCTGCCAAAAGTGAGGCTTCAAGGAGTAAGAGAGGGATGTGGAGAGACAAAATTGGCAGGGGTAGGCCGAGCCAAAGGCTTTGGAAGTGTGGGTAAGGAGGTTGAGGTGGGGGCCTTTTATAAGAGGAGAGGAGGGGGACTCTTGGAAAGTAAAGAAAAGTTACTTTATTTTAAAATGATATTCGAATTTAATAGGTACCACGTTGATATAATTCTAGGATAAGGTGATAAGGGTTAGAAATATACCCATCCAATAGGTTTTTTACATGTGTAGGTCATAGATGTTACATTATCTTTTCATTTTATTTAAATCCATTATTAATGAGGTAATTGTTGCATCATCATGATGTCATAAATAAATTAATATATTTAATGTCTAAAAATTATAAAAAAATATCATGATGTAGGAAATCTTTTTATCTTTCTAATGAATATTTATAGTAAAAAATATTACTTGTATAACCCCATGTAAAAATTGTTTTAGTAAAACATTTCATGTTTGTGTCACTTTTACTTTAACATTTAATAAAAAGTTATTTATGTCATTTCCCAAACAAAGTGGCTCCATGGGGTCTCCAAGTTGACCCATGGATTGTCTTGGTCGTCCATGACACATCCAATGAGGGTAGGACATGTTTCAAGCTCGTCTAATTTTATCAAAACATTATTTTTACCTTAAACTACACTAATTATCTCTAATCGCGATTAAGAACTTAAAAGTTACTATTCACCAAAAAATTATTTTAATCTCACTGAACCACATTTTACTTCTTAATGACAACCATGTATGTCGGATTTTTGAAATTCAAAACACAGAAGTGGTAAAATTTCATTTAAATGAAAAAACAGTTTTTATTAGTACCACTTAGTGGTTTCACTATTCATCAAAAATTGAAGTTTTTCAGAAAAATACCAAAAATTCACCCTAAGATATATTTGATATTATGAATTAAAAAATGAAGTCTATTTTAAAAAATTCAAAACATATAATTCACATTAATTAATTTAATAATTAATTCTCGCTGTCATGACAAATAGCGTGTTTTTATGAAACAATAAGTATCAAAAGATTGACACTAGTTTAAGTCTGATTTCAAAGTGAAATTAATTCCAACGACCACTATTGGATTTAATGGTAAAAATATTTTCTACTTTCACTTTAAAACCAATTGAAAAGATAATCTAATCATATAAATAAATTAGATTAAAACGAGGTTTTGAATTAAAATACAACATTTTACACTATTCATTAAAAAAAGAACTTTATCGGAAAGATACCAAAAATTTACATAAAGTAAATTTTGATATCCCGATTCTAAAGAAGAGTTTTATTTGGTCCAATATAATGTATAAGAGTGAACAAAACTATATTTAATTACGGTTCACCGTCAAAAGGTGATAAGTGAACCTTTAGTGAAAACTAGGGTATATACGCCTAAAATTGAATTCTTTCCGTATTTTAAGCCTTTATCTTTTATTAGAAAAATGTAAAAACATTTTAAAAACATATATAATCATATTTTAGTTATTTCTATCCATTCCCGCCAATACAACGGTTATGTGTTAACTACCATTTAAAATAATATTAATTTATTACTAGTATGCAACGTAAGATTTCAATGAAACTCTTTGTTGCGTATCAGGTACGCTATTGAACATAGAAACCCCTTTAAAGTAAAATTAATATTTCATTCATAAATATTAATAAATATGATAATTCTTTATTCTTTATTTACCTGGGATGTTACATCCTTCCCCCTTTTGGGAATTGCATCCTCGCAATTTTATTCACTTATCAAAATAAGTGGGGGTATTTATCCCTCATAGCTTTTTCAGATTCCCACGTTGCCTCTTCCACCATATGGTTTTTCCACAAAACCTTTACCTGTTGGATTACCTTATTTCGCAACACTTGCTCTCTTCGGTCAATAATCTAGACTGGTTGTTCTTCATAAGAGAGATTCCCTTCCAACTGAACTACCTCTGGGCTCAAAACATGAGATGAATCGGGCATATATATTCTCAGCATCGAAACATGAAAAATATTGTGTACCTGAGATAAACTCGGAGGTAAAGCCACTTGGTAAGCAACTGATCCAACTTTCTCCAAAATTTCATATGGTCCAATGAACCTTCGACTCAGCTTTCCTTTCTTACCAAATCGCATCACACTTTTCCACGGTGAATCTTTGATAAAAACATGATCACCTACATCGAAAGATAGGTCCTTCCTCCGGTTATCCACATAACTCTTCTGCCTTCTCTGAGCTGTTCTCATGTGTTTCTGAATCAAATGAACTTTTTCTGTCAACTCTTGAATCAATTCTGGTCCCGTCAACTTCCTTTCACCCACTTCATCCCAAAAATCTAGAGTTCGACACTGCTTACCATATAATGCCTCAAATGGTTCCATCTGTATACTGGAATGAAAACTGTTATTATATGAAAACTCAACCAAAGAAAGATGTTAGTCCCAACTTCCCTGATAATCCATCGAACAAGCTCGTAGAATATCCTCCAAGGTCTGAATTTTTTGTTCTGACTTCCCATCTGATTGCGGATGAAAATCTGTACTAAAATTTAATTCAGTACCCAACGACTTCTGAAGGCCTTTCCAAAAGTTATAAGTAAACCTGGGGTCATGATCGGACACAATGGAGAGAGGAACTCCATGTAACCTGACTATCTCTTTAAGATACAAATGGGAAAGTTGATCTAGGGAAAAATTATCTCTTATAGAAAGGAAATGAGTAGATTTAGTCAAGCGATCAACAATACCCCAGATTGCATTATTACCTTGAGATGTCCTCAGTAATCCCACAACAAAGTCCATGGATATGTTTTCCCATTTCCACTCTGGCACTGGTAAAGTCTGAAGCATCCCTTTTGGTAACTGCTGCTCTTCCTTAACCTACTGACAAGTCAAACACTTCATAGTAAAATCAGCAATACCCCTTTTCATTCCATCCCACCAGTAATACTCCCGCAGATCTCTGTACATCTTAGTACTGCCAGGATGAACTGAAAACGGGGAACTATGAGCCTCACATAACAGCTCATTCTTCAACTGTGAATCACAAGGCACAAATAATCTCTTCCCAAACCTCAAAACACAATCATTATCAATGTTGAACTCATGAAACTTACCCTTCTGAACCAGCTCTACCTTTTTCTGCAACTCACTATCTTCCCTCTGTGCTTGCTTAATTCTGTCTGATAGGGATGATCTCACTGATACCTGAAACAAAACAGAAGAACTTCCGGCACCAAAAACTTCTATGACAAAGTTCATCAAATCAAAAACCAAAGGATCTCGTTCCAAATGTAGCATGGTTAATGAAGCATTACTTTTTCGACTCAAAGCATCGTCCACTTTATTTTCTTTTCCCGGATGGTAGTGAATTGTACAATCATAATCCTTGATTAATTCCAGCCATCTCCTCTATCTCATGTTCAATTCTTTCTGAGTGAATATATACTTTAAACTTTTGTGATCAGTATATATTTCACACTTTACTCCATACAAATGATGCCTCCAAATTTTTAAAGAAAAAACAACAGCAGCTAATTCCAAATCATGTGTAGGGTAATTTACCCCATGAGTTTTCAACTGACGTTAAGCATAATCAATTACCTGATCATTCTGCATAAGGACACAGCCAATTCCTTTCAATGAAGCATCACTATATATAAAAAACTCACCATTCCTGGATGGAAGTTCCAAAACTGGAGCATTCACCAATCTTCTTTTCAACTCCTGAAAACAATCATCACATTCTTTTGTCCAGATAAACTTAACACCCTTACGAGTTAGCTTAGTCATTGGACTAGATAATCGTGAAAAATTTTCTACAATCCAAACCAAGGAAACTACAAATCTCGGTTACATTTGTGGTTCTTGGCCATTCTTCAACAACTTTTGTTTTAGCGGGATCAACAGTTATGCCATCTTTTGAAACAATGTGACCAAGGAAAGAAATTTGTTGTAACCAAAACTCACACTTGGTGAATTTTCCATAGAGTTTCTTTTATTTTATGGTTTTCAATATAACACTTAAATAACTTTCATGCTCCTCTTTACTTTTAGAAAACAACAAAATATCATCAATAAAAACAACCAACATTTTTCACCCGAGTCAACTGAGCCATCACTACAACAAACTGTTTAGTTCTGATTCTGACCATCTCAGGATACTGATTTGAAAGGTCATTTCCCTCTGTATGCCTTCCCAGAAAATATTTTTTGTTTCTTCTATGAAAAACCATTCTTAACACAGAAATATCTTAGGTGAAGCAACATGGTAATCTTTAAATGCTATATCATTTCAATCATACCATAAATTAACTTATAATTTAACAATTTTCTAACTTCTAAAGTTGTCTAAACCGACCTCTGATACCAACTATAAGGCCCCAGCCTTCAACCATACTTAATATTGAATTAAATGAATAATTCCAATTGAGGATCTTTTCAGGTTTAGAGTTTTATAGAATTAGGACATAACTGTTACATCTCAAAAGATTACAAAGTAGACTAAGTTTCCATAAAATAAAAACTCTTAAAAAGAAACATGTCTAGTTCCATGTTTTAGATAGCATGACTTTCCCTTGCTCCCATCCCTGACCCTATTCCACATTAAGTCCTGTGAAAAATATTTCAAAAAACTTGGGGTGAGCATAAAAAAGCTCAGTAATGGATACACAAAGAATGAAAACTGTTAGTTTTTCAAACATCAAGTAAACCATGTATACTTTATCAAAGTAACACCTTCACCTTCATGAAGTAGTAAAAACTCTTCACTAAATAAAATATCATTACTTACCCTTTTGTAACCAAAGTAATACCATAAAACCCATATAAAGAACACATAACATATAAAGGTAACTTGGGACATAAACATACTTAAGTGTAATAACCATATGGTCGACTTCCACACATATCACTTAATGGAATAGCCATACGGCCAAATTCCATACATACTTAATGGAATAGCCATACGGCCGACTTCCATACCCAATGCATTGGAGGTTATAACGTAACCACCCATCCTGGTATTCACGGAACCACCCTTCATATGGTTTATCACGTAACCACCCGTCAAATATCCAAGTACCATTATAAAAATCATAAGACATAAAACAAATATAATGGAAAGAAAAAATTTCCACACTTTGATCACAATATATCACTTAAATATATTGACATAAAAAATCCATTATAAAAACCATTTTCAATACCAAAATACATAAAAGAGTATATGGTATTTATTTCATTTAAAAAAACATTATGGCTTGTTGAGGAAGCCAAAGACAAAATAATACTCGCGGCGGCGGAAAAGGTCGTTGTCACCGCGTATGTTAAAAGAAACATTCCTTTTTGTCGTTTAGTAAAACGCTTCGTATAAAAAGATTCATTTTGTATAAAAGTAAAATTAAAAGGGTTTTATACATCGTATAAAAGATAGTTGTGTAGAAAACAAAATATGCCTTAATGAAAGGTGATTGAGACGAAGTCCCTTGCCTCGGGTCCGACTTGACTCGATCGTTCTTTAATGTCCTGAATAATAAAATTGAGTTAATTTATACTTGCCTAAGAACCTTATTCAAGTTCATTATTACTTTTATATCACTTATTATCATGTTATAAACATTATGTAATCATTTAAGTTAATAATGTTTGTTTTGTTGATACTTGGTTCTTCAGTCGAGAGTAGACTTCTTACAATTACATGTTGTACGTGTGTTAAAAGGTTCTTTATATCCATAATGACATTCCTGATTTGGATATCATATATAGCATATATATCTAGAATATACATGTATTTATAATATCACATAATCATTTAGAGGTAATAAATGAAATGCACCGTTCATGGAGACGGTAAGCCGTACGTACGCATGAACGCTACTTTCATTTCTATGTCATATTAATGGAATTAAAACTAAATGAGAGGTATGTATATTTTAATTCCAGAATTATAGTAATAATTTAGATGTATCATTCTCATATATATCCATTATATACATGTACTTATAATAGTACATTACATTTGGGGATAAGAAATGAAATTCACCATTCATGGAGACGGTAAGCCGTACGTATGCATGAACGCTACTTTCATTTCTATATCATACATTAATGTAAAGAAATAATAATGATATAGAAGTATATTATAATTCCAGTATAACATCATATATAATAACTTTAAATCCATCCTTTATATGTCCCACATATGGCATTAACGAATCACATCACTTTGAGGGGGCAGTAGTCCGCACTTCCTAAAATGAAATTATCGTGTTTACCCACAATGGAAACCATAAAGGTATACCACAAATGAAAAATACAGAAGCATAAGGGAAACATAAACATAATATATATCATATATAAATAGAGTGACATCTTAATGGACACCATTAAAGGTGTTTAAAAGAATATTGAACAATCATCGTTTCGTGAGGCAGAAATTCGCCAACCACAGAAACAGTATGTTCTTTAACCATTAGATGTAGATGTGTGTAATTGTAGATCGAATGATTATTATAACAACATCATAGTATATTTAAGATACTGGAGTTGTTACAAAATAAATGAATAAAAAGAGTTTAGGGGGTCGGAGAAGCAAAATAAAACAAAAGAACACAAGTGAACACATTACCTCAAAATCGGGTAACTCTCTTAGATTTGAGCTCAAAGGCTTTCTTGGGAAGACTCCTGCCTAAAGTGAGGCTTAAAGGAGTAAGAGAGGGATGTTGAGAGACAAAATGGGTAGGGTTTGGCCGAGCCAAAGGCTTTGGAAGTGTGGGTAAGGAGGTAGAGGTGGGGGCCTTTTATAAGAGGAGAGGAGGGGCACTCTTGGAAAGTAAAGAAAAGTTACTTTATTTTAAATTAATATTCTTATTTAAGAGGTACCACATTGATATAATTCAAGGATAAGGTGATAAGGGTTCTAAATATACCCATCCAATAGGTTTTGGACATGTGTAGGTCATAGATTTTACATTATCTTTTCATATTATTTAAATCCATTATAAATGAGGTAATCACTGCATCATCATGATGTCATAAATAATTTAATATATTTAATGTCTAAAAATTATAAAAAAAAATATCATGATGTATTAAATCCTTTTAGATTTATAATGAATATTTATAGTCAAAAATATGACTTGTATAACCCCATGTAAAAATTGTTTTAGTAAAACATCTCATGTTTGTGTCATTTTTACTTTAACATTTAATAAAAAGTTATTTATGTCATTTCCCAAACAAAGTGGCTCCATAGGGTCCCCAAGTTGACCCATGGATAGTCTTGGTCGGCCCTGACACATTCAATGACGGTAGGACATGTGTCAAGCTCATCTCATTTTATTAAAACATTATTTTTACCTTAAACTACACTAATTACCTCTAATCGCGATTAAGAACTTAAAAGTTACTATTCACCAAAAAATTATTTTAATCTCATTGAACCACATTTTACTTCTTAATGACAACCATGTATGTCGGATTTTTGAAATTCAAAACACAGAAGTGGTAAAATTTTATTTAAACGAAATATCAGTTTTTATTAGTACCACTTAGTAGTTTCACTATTCATCAAAAATTTAAGTTTTTCAGAAAAATACCAAAAATTCACTCTAAGCTATATTTGATATTCCGAATTCAAAAATGAAGTCTATTTTACAAAATTAAAAACATATAAGTCACATTAATTAATTTAATAATTAATTCCCGCTGTCATGACAATTAGCGTGTTTTTATGAAACAATAAGTATCAAAAGATTAACACTAGTTTAAGTCTGATTTCAAAGTAAAATTAATTCCAACAACCACTATTGGATTTAATGGTAAAAATATCTTCTAATTTCACTTTAAAACCAATTCAAAAGATAATATAATCATATAAATAAATTACATTAAAAAGAGGTTTTGAATTAAAATACAACATTTTACACTATTCATTAAAAAAATGAACTTTATCGGAAAGATACCAAAAATTTACACAAAGTAAATTTTGATGTCCCAATTCTAAATAAGAGTTTTATTTAGTCCAATAGAATTTATAAGAGTGAACAAAACTATATTTAATTACGGTTCACCATCAAAAGGCGATAAGAGAACCTTTAGTGAAAACTAGGGCATATACGCCTAAAATTGAATTCTTTCCGTATTTTAAGCCTTTATCTTTTATTAGATAAAATTAAAAACATTTAAAAAACATATATAATCATATTTTAGTTATTTATATCCATTCTTTCCAATACGACTGCTATGTGTTAACTACCATTTAAAATAATATTATTTTATTACTAGTGTGCAACGTAAGATTTCAATGAAACTCTTTGTTGCGTATCGGGTACGCTATCGAACATAGAAACCCCTTTAAAGTAAAATTAATATTTAATTTGTAAATATTAATAAATATGAAAATTATTTATTCTTTATTTACCTGGGATGTTACAAAGTGTCCTCGGGAACTCCTTGGTTTATGTGGTTAAATAAAGAAGAATTGATAATGTGATAATTATTTACTTTTGAATTTTGATTATTTATTTATACAACTACATACACTTCTATTGAGTGGGTTTTGTTTTAGACATCGTTCATGGTGGCCTAATATGTTGTACTGACACCCCACTTGAACTGTCGGATTGGTACCCAAATAGGTTACATGATTTCAAGAAAGGTTAAGGGAAAACTCCCTATTTTAGATGGAATATTTGGGATGAAGGATAGACAAGGGAACCAGATGTGGTTCGGGACCCACTTGGGAGTTGTCAGTGTCTTTAATTTTTAGTTTTCATTTTGACCCTTGGAATGTAATTTAGAATGGAATGTTTTTAGTATAGTTCGGATATTTTATGTTCAGTTTTGGTTATCTTGTGATATTGGCACTATTCTGCTTTATTGTTATATGTTATTAAGTTATTGTTTCTTATTTTATGATGGTGTATTACTTTGATAAAATTAGGTATAGTCTCCCCGGGATTGATATTATACCCTCGTTGTTATTTGGTAGCATATGGTGTATAGGGATGCATACCTATGGTCATGTGGTAGTCCAGTTCAGGGAATGGGTGTGTGGAACCCAAACTGGGATGTTACAAAGTTGTATTAGAGGAGTTTTCATTTCTTTTATTTTTTCTCACTATTTTGGAAAGGTATACGGGAGACTAGGAATAGTAGATCCTTATACATGAACTCATGCATGTGAGTTTGAAACCCATGTACATGGGAAAACCAAAGTACCCAGGGTGGGATTGTTATTATTGTGGTTTGTTGTTAGATTTTAATAGTATTTAACCTTGGGTGATGCATTTTTTGTTTGATGTGATTGTTGTTTCTGATATTTTAGGAGAATTTAGTCATGGCCTGGTATGGAACAAGATTTGAGTTTTCATGCATCATACTAGGCACTCAATATTATTTTGTGGTGTGCACCATTTTTTTGGAATACATAGGAAAATAAGTTATGGGTATGTTTGTTGAACTTGAACTATTTTTCCTTGCTTGTGAAATTGAACTGAGAATGTTCCTAATAAGAGATTTGAGAATGGTAAAATGATGTAAGGTGATAATAAATGGATTTATAATGTGAAATGTGAATATGAGAATGTATTTACTCTTGTTAACCAGGACCTACATGTAGGGGTAGTGATGCCCCTAGGTTTTGACCATGTGGTGGGATTTGGGGAAATTACTTATTGTGTCATGTTGTGTTTTCCTCTTACATAAATGTGTTAATGTTGTTAAATGTTTTGTAAGGATCGTATTTGGAATTTTAAAGGTATTACTCTATGATGAAACTTGTGGAGATAATGATAGTAGGATACGTATGGAGATGATCTACCAGTAGTGGGACCTGAGGCACTGATTGTGTCAGGTGAGGAAGCATGGGAGAAGTTCTGATATAATTTTTTCCACTTCATGAAAATCATGGAAAGAGAACCAAGGTTGGTTGTTAAAAGAATGTATGGCCTAACATGGGAGTTTTAGTTTAAGTACACTCTAACTTTTACTAGAGAGGGTGGACCTGAGGGAGATGAGTTCTGAGTTGAGTCTATCCATACTATAATTGACCACTTGGAGAATCTAGTTTAGAAGAGGGTAAAATTGGCTACTTATATGCTATGAGGGTCAATGAAGCACTGGTGGGATATCCATGTGCGTACTGGATAGGATAAGGTTATTATATAGAAGTACTTCTTAGAGAAGTTCATGGAGTACTTCTATCAGGATAAGTTGAGGTAGGAGAGAGCAATTGAGTTCATGAGTTTGAATTAGGAGAGCATGTCAATGATGGACTATGTTGGATGCTTCACAGATTTGTTATAGATTGATCCTAAATTGGTAGGGGATTACACAAATATGGAAATATGTTTCCACAATGGGATTAAATGTGGGATTAAATCCCAAGATAACCACTTTTGATTAAAGAATTTTACTAAGGTGGTGCATTAGGATCTCATAGCTGAGGGGAACATAAGGAATAGTTCTAGTGGTGGACATGTGGTTTTTTATGGATGTTCAAGAGGTATGAATTCTACGATAAAGAAGCATAACTATGAGATTGTTTTTCAGGGTGGTTGTAAGTGGAGTAGAAAGGGTGAAGGAATAGTTACCCAGAAACTCAGCCATGTGATCTGTCAACAGTGTGGCAAGTCAAGAAACTTCCAATGATTTCTCCCCCAAACACTAGTAGAGTATTGGTATTGCAGAAATATGGTACATCTACAAAGTTTCTATAGGAACCTGTAATATAAGGGTAGTGTTGGAGGAGCTAGATAGAACCAAAGTGATAAAAGGGGATCCTCTACACCATATCAATCTAGAATTTGGAGTTCTACTGGCTGTGACAGTAGAGGCAGTGGGTGTGGAGATTTGGGGAAACTGAACTCATATCAACAATTTTATGTAACACGGGGGACTCAAGAAGTGCCATATGGAAGAGGGTAAGGACAGTTTCATGTGTTGCAACCTATACATGTTGATAGAAAGGTTGAACCATCGACAAAGAGATGTACTATTCTTGTAGATTCTACTTTATCTAGTACCTTATTTGATACTAGTTTCTATCATTACTTTATTTTTTCACAACTCATTAATTTTTTGAGCCTCGTAGTAGATTTCATGAGTCTCGTTAGGATGATAGATACATAATTGGAATTAATTTTGAGAGAAATATGTTCATGAAAAGGGTGTTCTCTTGAAGTTGGAAAGTATCATTTTCTATGGGATATTTACATCCTTGGAACATCAGGTTTTGAATTAGTTTTTTGTATGGAATGGTTTGAAGATAAATGATCCCAAATTGGTTGTTACCAAAGAAGAGTGGCTTTTACATTTCTTAAGGGTAAGAACTATGTACACCATGGAGAGTGGGATATATAGGTGGGTTGAGTAGGGACAATTACTCGGTAATTGGGAGATCTTATATCCCCAGTTGAAAGTCTATTTCTGGATGATAAAAGTGTAAAACATGATGTTTTTTCACCTATAGTGGAAATGTTTTAGGATGTGTTTCTTGAAGAATTCCCATGGATACAATCAGAGAGATATGTGGAATCCATTATTGGGATCATGCTAGGAGATGATCCAGTTTCAATTCCACCGAACCAAATGGAACAAAAAGAGCTTCAAGAGATCAAAAATCAAATGGAGGATTTGGAGGATAATAGAATTATCCGACTCAGTAAGTCTCCTTGGGGTTCACCAGTGTTGTTTTCTATAAAGGTGGATGGGACTCTATGCTTGGGTGTTGACTATCAGAATTTCTACAGGATGACTGTGAAGAACTGGTATCCACTTCTATGTATCGATGAAATTTTTTATAGTTGAGATGATATTGTGTTTTTTTTAATATTTAATTGAGATCAGGGTATCATTATTTGAGAGTTTGAACTTCTGATATACTAACGACATCTTTTAGAAGTAAGTATGGCCTTTAAGAGTTTTTCATAATGATGTTTGGGTTGATGAACATATTAGAAATGTTTATGGCCTTGATTAATAGAATAATTAATTCTTACCTAGATATTTTTGTTGTAGTGTTTTTGGATGACATCTTGGGGTACTCCATGACTCATGACGATCATGACCAATATCCTGACATTTTCCTGAGTACACCGAGAGAGCATCAGTTATATGCCAAGATATCTAAGAGTCCATTTTGGAATAATCAAATACACTTATTTGGTCACATAATCTGTCACATACATGAAATATTTTAAAGGTATTTTTCATTTAATTTACATCCTTTCTTTGTTTTGGGGGTTTCTCTAGGTTTTGTAGAAGCATAGATGAGTTTTCATGAATTGGGCCAAACCGTGAGCCCAATTCCAGATTGAAAAATAAATTTTGTTTCTTTTATAACTTTTTCATTTTTCAACATTTCTCATCCATTCAAATTCCTACTTTGCGTCCCCTAACCTATTAACACCACCAAGTAAATGTGGAGCCTTTAGAAATTAATAAACAAGGTTTATTAGAGTTTTTACTTAAGGGGTTGGGCCTGCCCAAAAGCCCAATTTCTATTTTAAAAATGAATTTTGTTTATGTTATAAATTATTCACTTTTTAGGATTTTTCAGTGATTCTAAGTCTCACCCAAGACCATTGAACCCATCCATGCGTCTGAACTCTCTCCCCTCTATTTGGAGCTCTGGTTAATCTTGATTTGTTGTCGAACTTCATAGGCTTCCTCAAATCGTCCAGATTTGAAGAGGTAAAGTATTTCTTTCATAACTCTCTCAATTCTCAATATTGTTTCTCCATTCTAGTTCCTAAATGACCTAATGTATCTATTCCGAACGAACCCTGAAATTTGGCTGTTTTGAATTTCAACTACTGGTGTTTTTGGGTGATTAATTCAAGATACTTCAAGTAAATGAGTCCTTTTCTTTCCTATTTCAAATTACTTAGGGTTTCATTCATTGTTCTTAGGGTTTCTTCACTTATCATTGATTTTCCTAATGTCCAGAAATTAGTTTTTCGAACCTAGGGTTTAACTCTGGGCCTTCTTGGCCAATTTTTGTGTTTTTAGGTTTGATATAGGTCTCTCTTGGTGCGGTGGTGGTGCGATTTTATTTTTGCACGGAGATTCAAGGGTTCTTGTTACTTTGGTAGGTGATTCAATTGTGCGTGAAATTTTTGTGAATTATCTTGTTGTGTTCATGGTATTTTAATTTTCATTGAATTTGAATGTTTTTGTTAAAATTGGTTTTAGTTGCATTTATAATGCAAATGAATTTTAAGTTCCAATTTTTTGTGAAATTGGGGGTTTTCATACAAATCTTTTATTGGTTCATTTTTGGCTGAACTATAATTACTTAGTTGATTTTATTGAACTGTATTAGGAATGAAAATAATCTTGTTAATGTTTATTCTTTTTGGTTGTTGCTGTGAAAGTTTGTTTAAATGGTGTTTGGGAAGCAAATGGGCTTTAAGTGCCATGTTTGTGTGAAAATCATGGTTTTTAAAAGATATAACTTCTTGGTTCACATTGGGATACCCCATAATTGAATTGTTGGTTTAATTAAAGGGTATTGAACTGAAATTTTGTTTTTATTGCTTACAAGTGTTCACATAGAGTGAAAAGTGGATATTTTAAAGAGCTTTGGGTGCAAAACAACGCGATATTTTGAGAGGTTGTTTTATTGAAAATCAAAATATTTTATTGTGTCTTTTAAATGGTATAAAATGTGTTTAGCTACTTTACTCATTGTTTGCGAACATTATTGATATTTTATATGCAAAAGGATGTGTGTTTTTTTCTGAAATTGTTTGAGTGCAAAAGGGGAATCTCGAGAACCTAGGTGGGGCGGATTTGTACTAGTACGGCTAGTGGATTAGATGGGTTTTGTCCCCGTTTCACATTGCATTTGGATAACGAAAAATCTAACTAAAATATGTGGATGATTATTGGGGACCAATAGGTTATGGGTATGTTCCCTACTAGTGGATCATGAATGAGAATGAATTTTTCTATGGTTACTTTACACCGAGGTACAAGGTACATAGGGCCCAAGACAACCTAGTGCCTAGTGGTGTTCCCAATGTTGTTTCTCATTGTATTTGTAGTATCAAACATTGTATTAGGGTGTGATTGGTAGTATATTACAGTAGCTACATTTATATTTAAATGTGTGGACACTCTGAAAATTTTGGATTGAAAACTTTTTTCAAATGAAACTTACAATTCTTGGAATTTTAACACTGCTTTTCCTTTCCTATTAAAACTGCTTGCTTTATCACATTGTATTGCATGATATTTGGAATCATTGGGTGGTATCCTACTGGGAATAGTCTCACACCCTACTTACACCCCTTGGGTGTAAGTAGACGTCGTTATGTTTGACTCAGGTAAAAGAAAGGCTAAGGGTGATGGCGGTTCGGGGTGTTAGTCCCCATCCTTAGGGCGGAGTTGTAGAGACGGCTTGTGGGCGATGAACCCTAGTCGTGTGGGGTCCATTATGATATCTTGCTACTATATTTATTTTTATTTGGACCACTTTAATTATCTTTAAACCAATGTATTCAGTTCTGGTTTTTTTGTTAAGACTTGTTTGGCTCAAAAATTTCAGATCTATATTATGGATTGTTTTTAATGTTTTATGCTTTCATACTCGGGTAAATAATTCCCAAACCAAAATTAATGATTCCCAGGAACTTGTTCCAGCCCGTGGGCATAATTAACTCCCTTCGGGCCTTCCCATGTGCCGGTTTTGGTTCCGGTTTTCTAGCGACAAGATTCGGTTCGTGACATCATCTTAGAGGAATGTGTGTTAGTGGACCTAGGGAAAGTTCAGGCAGTGGTATCTTTGGAGAAGTCCAAGAAGGTTTTCGAAATCTAAAATTTTATGGGGTTGGTAAGATATTATTTTTGATTAATCCATGACTTTTTATAATTGGAAACACTGATTAAAGGATAGAAAAAAGGGGATACATTTTTTAGTGTTTGGAAGCATTTGATAATTCCTTCTAGGAGATGAAGAATCATCTGACATCGGCACTAATCTTGATCTTACCCAATCCAAGTGAGGAGTATACTATGTATTCTAAAACTTATAGGATTGTACATGGAGTTGTTTTGATGCAAGAAGATCTGGTTTTGGTGTATGGATCTTGGCAGTTGATGCCACATGAATGAAACAACCCTATACAAGACCAAAAGTTAGTTGTTCTGGTTTAGGCTAGGAACTTTTGGTTTCATTATCTATTGGGAGAAAAGTTTACTACATTTATAGATCACAATATCTTGAAGTATAAAATTTTTCAATGAGACTTTGATCTCTGGCAGTGGATGTGGGTTGAGTATATGCAGTAATTTGATTTTGAGCTATCATAAATGCCCAGAAATGGAAGCAGTTTGGCTGACACTTTAAGCAACAAAACTCAGACTCAAGAAGTTCAAGAGTCTAGTGTTTAGTGGACTATGATGACATTGCTGGATGAAAAGTATGTTGTGGTTCAGGAGATTTAGGATCAGATGAATCTCATGCCAATTTTAGTGGAGTCTACACTTTTTATATGGATCAGTGATAGAAAATATGAGGATGTGAAATATTTGATATTGATGGAAAGACATGAAGGTGGGGAGACACCTTCAAATTAGACCATACATGAGGATGATATCATCTATTTCAAGAATTAGATTTTTGTTCCTATGATTACATGGGAATGGTTGATTTGGGATATTCATGCCTCGGAGTTGGTAGTGCATCCTAGTGTGACCAAAATGTACTGAGACCTATGACAATAGTTTTTGTGGTCGGGTATGAGAAATGAGATAGCAGGGATTGTGACACGATGTTACACCTATCAACAGGTGAAGGCCAAGAATAAACAACCTAGAGGTTTTATACATCTATTACCCATTACAGAGTGGATGTGGGATGATGATACTATGGAATTTATAGTAGGTCTTCCAAGGAAACCATGGAAAAATGATTCTATTTGGGTTGTTGTTGATTGAATGATTAATATATCACATTTCTTTCCTATATGGTATACTTTACCAGTGGATCAATTAGGAGATTTGTATCTTTGGGGAATATTATATATTTATGAAGTTCCACACACTATTGGTTCATACCAGGACTCATAAATTATTTCATGCTTCTATACAGGATTCTAGAAGGTAGTGGGTACACAATGTTTATAAGTATAGCTTTCCACCCACAGACAGATGGGTAGTCGAAGAATACTATTCATCTTCTGGAGGATATGCTATGAGAATGTGTTCTAGACTTTAGTGGATCTTGGGAGAAGAGTATGAAACTTGTGGAGTTCTCATATAAAAAAATTTATCATGAAAATATTCAGATGGAACATTATAGGGCACTTTATGGTAGGCCATTTAGATCACCTCTATGTTGGATGGAGGCAGGTGAGTTAGAGTTTTTGGGACCAAGTCTCATGCAGGATATATTGGAATATATACAGCTAATTTAGAAATGTATGGCTATGTATTAATGTAGATTGAAGTCGTATACTAATGTAAATCAAAAACCCCTAGAGTTTACAGAGGGTGATTGTGTATTCCTTAGGTTGTCTCCTAGGTTGGGAAATAGCAGGATACAGAAGCAGGAGAAGCTAGTGCCCGGGTACATTGGACTATTTGAGCTTATAGAGAGAATAAAGTTAGTGGCATACCGATGTGATTATCCATAGATATGAACTATTATGCATGATTTTTTTCATGTGTCGCAACCACAACGATATCACCCCAACCCTTCCCATGTGATCGATATAGATGATGATGAGCTTGAGATGGATATGCCCTTTAAAGAGCATCTGATACATGTGTTGGATCACAGTGAGAATTTGTTGTGTGGAAAGACAGTGTTGATAGTACATGTATATTTGGAAAAATGGGTGTGTGTAGGAAGAAACAGAGGAGATAGAAGTATATATAAGGGATCAGTGGCCCAATATTTTTGACTCATGATTTTAGAGATGCTTAGAAGTTCATATCAAGAATGAGCTATTATAAGGTGGGAAGATTATAAAATCTTATACTTTTATAGACTTCTCTAATACTTAATTTTAGGTAATCTTTGGACCTTATTTGATTAAATTTTTTGGGTGGTATCTTGAAGTATTTTGTGCTGAAATTTGAGAAAAAAAATGGAAGGAATATGGAAGTGTGTTGTGGGCGCACAGTTTTCTCTAACTGTACGCCCCAACCTCGCAAACCATAAAACCCTAGACAGAGGGGTATTTCAAGGTTGGCATGTGTTTTTTCAAATTATTTTACCACATAGTATTAACCATGCACCCATGTGATAGAGGCGCATGGTTTAGGTGCACGGTTAGGGAAAATCATGTACCTTTTCCCAGTAAACTGTGTGTGGGAATGTAATTAGCCCGAAAATTGTTTTTAAATTTTCCAAACCCCACAAAATTACCCAAAATCGACCCCCATTTAGATCTAGAAGTTATTTCACAATTTTGGATCCTCCAAAAGGGGTTATAATCCCTTTTGACCTCCGTTCTTGTAGATTTGAAGCCCAGTTCGAAGATCAGCACCCCTCCCGGTAAGAGGATCACATCCCAGTTCTTCTCCCATTCTTCTCCTATTTTTCTCTCCTTCTTTAAGAGAAGTTATTCTTTATTTTTATTAGATATAGATCTGGTTTTTTTATCTATATCTAGGATTATATATCTAGATCTATATTTAATAAATCTTTATTTTTCTAATCTAGATTAAGGTTTTAGATCTAAATATTGTTCTATGTCATTAATCCAATGAAATTGGGGATTTCTGTTGGGTGATCATTCATCAATGAATTGATATAGGTGTTCCATGACTCAAATCCCAAAGTCTTGATTTTAATTATATTTAAGAAATTATAGAATTGTTATTGTTTTTTTACTAATTAATTTTCCTAGATTGAGTTAATTAATTAGGGTAAATTAATTTATTATAGAATAGTGAATTTGGGATATTGAGATTATAGATCTAGAATAATTAATTATAGAATTAATTATGAGGATTTATATTCTGAATTGAATAATTAATTGATGAAATAATCATGGGGATATTTGTTTTTATGTAATTAATTAATTGGTAGATTAATTAATGGGATTGAAGTGATAAACTAATTGCTAAATTAGTGTGAAATTGAAGCGGTTAAATTAATTATTAAATTAATTTATTGAAAGATGCAGATTTATAATTATTGATCTTGATTAGTTAATTTTTTAATTAATTAATGGAATTCACTTGGATTAATTAATTTAAAAATTAATCAATGGAATATATTTGATTAATTAAATTGTTCAATTTATTAATATAATAATGAGGATATGAAAATTTTAATTTTTATTAATTAATTGGTTGTTTAGATACATGTAAGTTTATTATGTATGTGATAATGTGTTATTGTGATTTATATGACTATAAATGGTGAATCGTAACTGGGTTATTTATCCTTGTATTAATAATGGTAATAAGGTCATTCAATTATGAAATGGGGAATGGTAACATGGACATTCACCTATGAAAACAAGAATGGTAACATGATCATTCAATTCTTAAATGGTAAATGTTAACATATACATTCACTTATCAAAATAAGAATGGTGCCATGGTCATTCAATTTTAAAATGGTTAATGGTAACATATAAATTAACTTATGAAATCAAGAATGGTAACATGGTCATTCAATTATGAAATGGTGAATGGTAAGATGGAAATTCCCTTATGAAAACAAGAATGGTAACATGGTCATTCAATTATGAAATGGTGAATAGTAACATGAAAATTCACTTAGGAAAACAAGAATGGTTACATGGTCATTCAATTATGAAATTGTGAATGGTAACATGTACATTTTCTTGTGAAAAAATAATGGTAACATGGTAATTCAATTGAGAAATGGTGAATGGTAACATGGTAATTCCCTTATGAGACTGTGAATGGTAACATGGACATTCAAAAGTGATATCCTTTAGGGATAGATCAAAATCTAGAATAGGATGAAGCAGGTATTGAGGTTTAGGTGTCCTTGGGAACCTGAGGGTTTATGTGGTTAAATAAAGAATAATTGATATTGTGATAATTGATTACTTATGTATTGTGCTTATTTATTTATGAAACTTCATACAGTGATATTGACTAGATATTATTTAGACAATGTTAGTGGTGGCCTACTGAGTTTTACTCACACCATACTCGGGTTGACTATTCAATACCCGAATAGATTACCTGATTACAAGATTGGTTAAGGGGAAAGGCCCAAGGTTAGATGGCTAATTTGGAATGGATAATGGATGAGGGAATCAGATTTGGTTTGGGTCCCTCATGGGAGTTGTCAGTGTCTTCAATTTTGGGTTTTCATTTTGACATTTGGCACGTACTTTATCATCACATATTTATAGTTTAGTATTGATATTGTATCTCCAGTTTTGGTCAAATTTTGATATTGGTACTATTCTATATTATGGTTATATGTTATTAAGTTATTGTTTTTTTATTTTTTAATGGTGTATTACTATAATAAAAGGGGTATAGTCTCCCTATGATTGATATTAGACTCTCGTTACTAGTCAGAAGCCTATGGGATATGGGGAGTCATGCTTGAGATCAGGTGGTGGTCTGGTTAGGGGCACCTGTGGATGGAATCAGGCTATAAAATTACACCATTAAACTAAGTTTTCAAAAGTGATGAAATGTATCATTAAAACTCTAAGGAAAAGCTTATATAGGAAATTCTAATGGTGGAAACACCATGACTTGTAACTGTTCATTCAATATAGAACATATTGTGGGGATATCCTTAGGTCATTTGATGAAAGAGAAGATGATGTGATCATATCTCTGGTTATATAAGATCGGGTAAGAATTGCCTTGATTTTTTTAGAATATGAGCATTAGATTAAGTTTTAACTGTGTAAGTACTGCATGTTTAAAGTAGCGCTTGCAGGTGCATTGGGAATGGGAAATGAAACACTTCTATTTGAGAGGTAATTCATGACACAAGTAGGTTGGGTGATTTTTTAACTTTCCCCATGTCTTCTTGGTGATGAGTAGTTCTAAGGTGTGGATATTTTAACATACAATCTTTCGGAACAAGTTGAAAGTTCCATGAGAATTTGAACCCTTAATTTGGTTGATATTATGAATCGTAATTTTATATTAATAAATTTAAATCATGTAAACAATTAAAAGTGTTTTTTTATATATTTATTAATAAACAATTGGTTACTTCAGTGTTCGGTGGAGTTTTAGGAGCTTCGAGATTTGGAATCCCAATTAGAAATCCAAAGGGAGGCATATAGTTAGTGTAAACCATGACCCTAAATATATATAGGTCTTGGAGGGTTTCAAATGGTTTGTAAAACCATGAAATGAAGACCGCATGTTAGTGTGAGGGCTCTATAAAAACTTACAAAGGGTAACCACACAAGTTGCACATAGTTTGAAAAAATGTGTGCCTAGTTGTGTGGGGGTACCACCCTAAGGAAGTGTTGCTGCAAGGTTTGCACATAGTTTAGAAACTTTTTCTTCCATACCATACACCACATTAAAGGGGATAAATTAACTTTATTGCCCTAATTTTATTTAATCTTCCTCCTCCATTTCTTCTCCTCACTTTTGAACAATAACTCTCCATGCATGGAACTCTCCCCTTATTCTCTTAGGAATTGAAGATTCTCATCTATCTGAGCTCAAAATCTTCCACCATTCATCATCTTGGATAGAAAATAGTGAGTCTATAATTCCTCTTTCTTAATTTATTGGTTTATCTTTCCCTATTTAATTCTAATTCAATGTGAGTTGGAACACCCTATTTTTCAGGGAGTTTACCTATTCTTCTATTTCCTCTTAATTCAGATCAAATCAATGCCTAATAATGGATCATTGAAGTGTCCAAAGCATGTGGTAGGTGGTATATGGATTTTATCTTAAGGTTATTTTGATTTATAAAATATTCAATTGTTCCACATGTCAAAAAAAATTATATCACACTTAAAATGTGAAATTATTTATTTAAAATCTAATGCCTTAAATTGGATATCCATTGTGTATTAAATTAAACCTTTGGAGATTGATTACCTTGGCTTAAATTACCCCTTGGTGTGAATTTCTTATATTCCATGACTTTTATTCCTATTGAGGAAACTAGACCACCCTTGGGTTGTGTTAGTTAAAATGCTTATGATTATAATTCTCATAGTACACATTAATCACCATTGATGTGTGTTGAATTAACCCTAATGTAAGATATGTTTATGTTTAATTAAATGATTTGGTATGATAACCATGCCCCATTTTTTAATAAAACCACATATGATGTATGAAATCTTATTTAATAAAAAAGAGGAAATCAAATAGAGCTATTTGAAATGATAAGTGGCATGGACCTTCCCATGGCCTTTTTAATTTCTTATAAATGGAATGGACCAAATCATATACTTGAATTGTGATGTGGAATTCTTATGGACATTGCCTCTTTTTTATTAATATTTGAACTATAATATGGTATGAAAACTATCATGTAATTATTTATTAATTTTTTTTAAATGGGTATACGACATGATTGACTTCACATGGCCTATGTTCGATTATTAAATGTGAATTAATTATATTTTGAAATTATTACATGAGTGAACCATAGTTTTTCAACTCGAAATTCCTTATATGGGATCATTGGTTAAGTGAATTGTATTACTCCTTAAGTTAAACTTAGGTTCCTTATATGAGATTTCTTTAATGGGCTCATAGGTAAAATGAAATTATCATATTCCTTGAGAAACATGTGGGTTCCCAGTATGGAATGCCAAGGACAAGCTCGGAGGAAAATTTATAATATTATGCCTCAACTGGAATGTGGGTTTCCTATATGGAACTCCAAGGATAGACTCGGAAGAAATTTAATTTATTCCATTCCTAGAGTGATACCTCAGTTCATATGAGGAATTGCATGGATGGGATTTTAGGGTGATGGTTTCATATTACACTTGGATTAATGCCTAGGTTTCTCATATAGAACACCTTGGATGGGATCAGGTTTCTAATTTTTTAATTGATTAATTAATTTAAGTTAATCAAATTCCAATTAAAATAAAATACTTTGATTTGTTATATTATTTACATACTCGATTTCATAGTTATAGTTCCTTCTTAAGCACTTATGCAATGATAGTTATTGAAACTCTTATAATTATATAGGGATACCAAGGGTATACACCTTGGGTCCTGGATAATATTACATATCAATATATATATATATGAACATATAATTTCACATTTATAAGGTTTATATATGAACATACATATATATATATATAGGGTGCTCAAAGATATTCCAGCTTAGGCGGAAGAAGATGATATCAGAAAGGTGTCCTATTCAGAACCCATTTTGACATGTGATTTATGTTTTCCATTTACAGAATATATTATAAACTACACACTACAATATTTTATATTCATGGACTAGATTTAATTAGACACCATTGGTGGTGGCCTACTAAATCTATATCACACCCTATTGAGGTCGTCATTTGGTACTCAGATAGACCTCATGGTTACAAGATTCGAAATTTTGTTATGTATTGTATGCCTAGATATAAGAAGCATAGGACCGAAATGGTTCAAAAGATTCTCATGAAGATATCCTTTTGGATTTAGTTATTTTAGTTATGTTTGTATTGTATTCCTTATTCCTTGTATGCTTGTTTTCTTTTTTGTGTTGACATGAAATCATTTTGTATATAATATTGTTTATGGATTTAGTCATTTATTATTTTTAGGATGAATTATTTCTACTGACTTTCTTTTATATTACTTCCATCATTGGTTTTCTCATTGTGGACCATCATTATATTATGATCCTGAGGGTATTGTATCCCCATCATATCAATATTGGACCCCCACGGCTAGTTGGTAGCCTCTGGTGTATGGGGAGGTTCACTTGAGGGAACATGATGATCAGCCCAGCTATGGTTTATAGAGTGATTCAGGTTAGTGAGATACAATAAACATCAAGTATTTTGTGTTTATTCATAATTATACCATGTTGAATCACATAACATGCATTTATTAATGTGAACCTCATATTAGCTGGGCATTAGTTACACAACATATACAACTAACTGCATACCATGTATTTTTTTTGGACACCTATAAAACACATATAGGTTCTCAGTATATATTATTCATATGATATTTAGTGTTCCATGGTGTGTAAAATTGACTAGACACCATTCAATAACTTTTACCTCATGTCGCCTGGTTGGTATACATTAAACATTGTGTAATGATGCTGCATACTTTTACCACATGGCTTATTGTGATTTATGCAAAGTCAAGTATATGTGAGGTTACATGAACTGAAATCAAGACATATGGCTTGCAGTCCCATTAATGTTATATTTATAATGGATTTAAATATGCAGTTAATAAAGAAACTGTGAAATGACTCACCACATTACTTTTTGTGGTAGTTGGGGATCATATTTTTTGGTTGACTAAGGGTACATAATGTGTAATTTTCCCTCACATGTCATGTATTAGTTTCATATGCTCAATATCCTCAACTTCTCTATATGGGATCTTTAATAATTCTTTACTTTTTCATGGCCTATTTTAGGTCATATGAATTTTAACAATCATATTTTCATGACTTTTGTATTAAAGAAGAAAAACAAAAAATGAATAACTAAAAAAATAATACAAAATTGATCAAAACATAAATTAAATAATTATAAATTTAAAAATTATTTCTATAATACTAGTTAAAGGTTTCGTGCATAGAATAATTCAGTTAGTCTTTTGCCCAAATGGTTTTTCATTGCATCCAATAGATAATTATAAATAAATTAATGGATATAATCCTTGAAATATTTAATAATATATCTTTTCATATTAAATTTATAATTAATTTAAACCATGAATTACATCATATTAATAATTATTTCATCATTTTAGTTGTTTATATATTCATTTACCACTCAAATCACTCCATTATCATGATTAGGAAACCAACATAGAATTCCTCTATAAATATCCACACGTTCTTAATGAATCTCGAAACATCACTTTTATTATTTTGAGTGTCAGTGTAGAGGAACCAAGTTTCTTGCATCATTAACTATTGATCACAACAAGTTAATGTCTCTTATTCTCTCAATATTGATAGGGAGGATGATGATGGATTATCTTAGTCTTTAGAGAGTTCTCTATTCATTCTTAAGATAGTTATTGATAGGTTTTCAAGGTATTGAGGGAATCCCCTTAAGAGAACTTGTGTTGTGTGTAACAGTTCTATATCTTCAAACAAAATGATATAATCTTATATATATACTAAATGTTGAAAATTTGTAATTGAACAAAGTCCCCTATCTAATTTTTTTTATAATATAAACCCATGCATAATATTATTTTTATTTTTATTTTTATTTTTATTTTTATTTTTATTTTTATTACATTCTCATGACATGTGGTAATTTTGCAGATTAATATATCACTTCATTTGGGCCCTTTAATATGGTTAGTCCATCCTCCTTGGCATTTAAAAAACCTTGGATAAAACATATTTATCCAAATAAAAATCATTCTTTAAATAAGTAAATAAAAATTATATTCATAAAGCTCATAAATATATATTTATTTTAGTATTCATGTAACTAAATAAATATTTATATTAATCCACTCACTAACTATTTAAATAAAAAATATTTACTTATTACCGTGTGAATAAAAAATAGAGATAAATAAATATTCTATTCACTAACTAGAGAATAAATATTTATTTAAATATTCAACTCACATATGTATATTTTATACTCAAATATAACTGGATACTAAACATTATATAGTCAAATTAAACAAAAAAAAATATTTATTCTTAATATAAAATTCAAATAAAATTTATATGAGATTATGGGTACACTTAGTGTGTGGCCCTATAGGACACTTTCTTAGTGACATTAGGTGATTATACCTATAATCCATGATTATCATATACAAATAGGTCAAATCACCCATAGATAAATAAGTTAATGTCACAATGACAACAACCTCCAACAAAGATTATTGTATTATATAATCAATATGTCTCAATATATCATCAAGAAGGTCGCATAATTGTGTCATCAAACTATATGCTTGGTATATATTTATTTGACTACCAAAAATGAACTCATCAATGAAATTCCACAACCATGGATTTAACTATACAATTCTATTTTGATCAAAGGGCTGGAGATATCATTCTATTAACTTGAAAGGGAAAAATCTGTTCTGGGCATATTCAATTAATTTTATATAACTTATGATGCACCCTATATATGTTATGTGAGTATATTTTATCAAAATTGTAATCCATTTATCACATTATGTGATTCAAGATATACCATAGAAATAATATCAAGTCTAAGGACCAATAAACATGTCCAAAGAATGTAATATCCAATGACACATATAACATGTGTAATTCCAATTAGAGGTTTTATTATAATAACCACTTCTCTTAGAGATAAGTAAATAAAATAATAATGAGAATATGACTCATCAATTAACAATAATCAAACACCTAATATTAAAATATCATCTATCTCTCATTAGAAAGTTGTCATATAGACCACAGTACATATTTTTTACAATATTTTCAAAGTAGTTCAATGTTCTCATTATTTCGGGGTGCTGATATAACCTTTCGATTTGTTAAATATTATATGGATATAATCAAATTATTTTTATATATAATAATAATCATCATGTGAGAAGATATTTGAAAAAAATTTGATCTTATAATATTCTATTAATTGAAAGTTTAAATTTATTTAATTTTTGAGAACCAACTCAAAAAAAAGATTGATAGGTTTGATGTGAAAATCTCTCATTTCTAGAATATAGAAACTAATAATTATTTATATAAAAATATTTACATATAATTTTTTTGGTGTTAAGTAATAGGTAATGAATAGAGGAGAATGATGTAGCCTTATTTTATACACGATTAACTTAGTATTTTTATACTAATTCTTGATGATTTTGTGTTTAAATTATATATTTATTTCTAAGTTTTATATATTTGATAAATCATTATAAAAATAATTTTTTAACTGGATAGTTTCTTAGAATTATGAATTTCAATGAATAAAATGATGAATTGTTCATGTTTGATTTTTTAAATATTATATGAAAAGTAATGTTATATTTTTTTTGAATTTAAATAGAATTAAATTTTCTTATAAAATTTGTAATTTTTTAGAGTTTAAATGGTTTTTGATAGTCAATAAAATATTTTTCAGAATTCTTAATTGAATAAAAAATTAGTAAAATTAATTGTTTTACTAAAATAAAAATATATATTTTAATTTGGAGTTCAATCGTAATTTTGGATTATAAGTTATTATTTTTAGTTTATAATAATTTTTTAATTGTTTTTAAATTTTATTTTCTATGGTTGTGTTGTGGGAATAGTTTTCATATTTGTAATGTAATAGAAACTTTGTTTTCAAACTCTCATGTATGATTACGTAATTTTTTGAATTATCCTTTTTATTGAGTAAGAAATTTGTTTAGTTGTGACCATTGAGAAAGAATATGTATTTTTATCACCATGTATCATAAATAGTAGTAGATAGTGGCTTGTGAATAATTTTCCATTGTGTATAAAAAAATCAAAAGTTCCAACCCACCATTGTGTGAAATTTTTATTAATACATAAAATATGAAAAAATTAGAAAAAACATTCAATAAAATTAATATTAATCAAATAGTTAATAAGATATATATGATATATCATTTAAATTATTGTATTTATTAATTAGGAAACAAGCACATTGTTGAAGAAAAACAAATAAAGCATTAAAAAATCAAAGTGCGTAATCAGAAAGGATTTTTCTTCTAAAAAATAAAGCTATATAGATGCATAAAATCAGTGTGAAATAAACATAAGATTCAAAAATACATTATTATATTGGAAGAAGTTTTGGTTGACAAGAGAAGAGGATATCTGAATAAAACTTTAAATTAGCAAAACCGAGTATAACCCCAGTGATTATAACATAATCTAAAAAGAGATATAATCGATTAGTATAAATAAAAGGATGAAATAGTGATACAAATATTTCGTGAAATTATTTTCCATATATTGAAAATGGTTTGAGTTATGATGATGGAATATGATTAAATAATGTCTATTCTAATTTGATGAAGATTTAATGAAACTAGAACAAATAGGACATTTAATACTTAATGATGAGGTTGATAAACTCTAGAGTGGGTATAGGTATCCAATGAATATTTTAAAATATGACAATGTGAGATATTGTGGATATGGAATGCCAATGTAGATTGAAAAAGTTTGATCTTGGATGAAGCAACTAATGAATCGATAGGTGTTGATCGTTTAAGGTCAGTGAAGATCATTATTAGACCATCAATGAATCCAATTCGAGGTTTGATATATAGTATAATTTTCAAACATGATAAGTCAAATACTAAAGAAGTGGGTTTACTAAGTGAATTAATTTTAAACTATGAGCATGATAAAGATTTATAGCTGATGATGATTTGTCAATAAAGGGGAACCCAATGCAATTTGATACAAATACTTTATTAATGAATCTTTTAATAGATGTTAAATCAAGTAAAACCAAGTTATAATAATGAATTAGAAATAAAATAGAGTTTTATTAATGAACATGATGGAAAATATGAAGAACCTTTTTGGTTCAAGGCATTTTGTGGATGAAGGCTATATTTTTTGGTCTATAGAAACAACTTCCAACACCATAATTTATGTTCTTCATAACTTACTAGGTAGAAAATAATTCATAAAAAAATTAAATAAAAATATAACCAAACATATAAGACTTCGCACCTAAGTTACTATATCACATGAATAACTTATGAATTCACCTCACAAGGACTTCTCTAAGACAATGATTAAAATAAATAAGACAAAAATTACACAATCTTTTATTGTGTCTTGAACTTTGTCCCACTCCATAGAGGAATATTTATTTAATTTTATTCAAGGAAACATGATAAAATTACAATGGTCTTCAGTAATTAATAATTCATCAAAAGTTCAGCAAACCTTACATAAAGTAGAGTGGATTTGGTACAATCAGTCACCATCACCTTCTGATATGTATAGGATGAAGTCCACCTAATTTAATCTCCATAGAAAACCCATCCACTCATTTAATGACTTCCACCAACTCAAATATTATATCCAATACATAGATCCTATTTTCTGAAACTCCTTATATTTACTATTATATATTACCTTGAATTTTCTACACTTAATCCATCATAAATTCATCTGGGGTAACTTTTGTTTGTATATTCCAACTACATCATCCAATCCATTAACTTCAAAATTCCAAGAAACTAATCATTGAAAATCTACTATCATGCTTAAAACCTTTGTTATTATCTTCCAAAATTTTCACTTTCATCATTTTAGGAAGTTATATGAATAATAGTTTTAACATGGAATGAAGCTAATAATCTCCTACTTGAGAGTCAATTTTAGGCTTCATTATCTTTTCCACCATCATTGTCTGTAGAACTTATTATGCTCATTAAATTTCAAAATAGTTAAATGGTTCACCCACATTTCATCCATTTATCATATCCAAAATGAGGCATAACACCATGTAATTTCATCTTGAACTCTGACCTTTTAAGACATATCTATTAGATTCTGATATCTATATATTTTCTATAATACAAAATTTTATCCTCCAACAAATTTTGAATGAATTGATACATTAATTAAATTTTTTATCATATAGTATAACATTATAATTATGGTTTAGTGAATCACCCTTTATGAATCAAAAATTAACATAAAAACATATTACCTATTTATTAGATCCTCAAATATCCCCTTCGGCTAGATCAAATTTTTTCCAACTTTTATCAATGTAACATACTCTATTGTTGTCAAGAGTGGAACTATTAGTTAAATTGTTGATATCTAGATAACTATCATTCCTCTAATATTGAACATGTATCTATTTGTACTATTCTATATATATATATATATCTACTAAAGTTTGAGTCTTCATACCTCTGAAATGGATAAACTATTCTAGACAAGAGTAACAACACTTCAAACCCATTTTAGTATTAGACAATATACTTTCTATCCTTCGAGTGTTCTCACTCCAAATTCAATATGATCCTACTAACTTCTCCCATTAATTGTGAAATGTATGGTTTAGTTAAATTTGTGACATACATCAAACTACCAACTACCAGTTCATAAATAATCTTTTAAATGTATTATACCTTAGATTCTTCTCAGGGTGAATTCTCTTTACTTAACTAGAAATTTCAAAATAGGGGAGTAGTAAATATATTCTACACACTTATACCAAATCCCTTTACAATGTTTATGATGTATTTAGATTAATTCATGTAAAAATTGAGAGTGTTTAATTCTCCCACTATTCGCATCCCTAATATTTATTTATTTAGAATAAGATAATTTATCTCAAAACATCATGATTTTCAACTTCCAGCTCGTTGGTAATTTCATTAGTTGGTCCTACAATAAATGTATCATTAACATAAAGAAGTGGAATGATGAAAATCGAATCATCATAAACTTTTTTAATAGAAATTGTCATCATTAATTTGGATAAAATTCCAATCCTCCATAATAGCATCAAAGTTATGGTTACACTACCTTGAAACTTACTTCTGACTATAAAGGCTAAGATTTGTCTAGTACACACAGTCCCAGTTGTGAACGTCTAGAAAAACTACCAGTTTATCTATATTTATTTACTCATCTAATTCTCCTTAAATAAATTTTGTTTCCACATTCTACAATTCCAGATGCAATCGCTACATGGAAACTATACTAAGTACCACTCAAATAGTCATATTTTTAAATACCTATGAGAGTATATTCAATAATTCCACACCTTCAAATTTTTGTAACCATTTAATAGTTTTAATTTTATTATACCTTTTCCTAACATTTACTTCATTATTTGGAAAATAAACCCATCTATTTTGAATAAACTTCTTCATAATTGGAATGTCTATTAGATACCATATTGCAGACACATCAAGGGAATCAATTTTATCCTTCACAGATAACTTTTAATGATTTTATTCTTTCAAACATATCACTTATTTTGAGATCTCGAGCTTTCCCCCATCTATGATAAGTAAGTAGTATATTAAAATTATATTCCTCCACACTAGGAACCTAACTATTATAGATCTCTATACCATTCCCTAGGGTTATTCTCTCTCTAGTACTGTAAATTCTAGAACTCTAAATTCTAGAGATATATCTTTTATAATACTTGATCTCATTGATATTTCATGCCTCGGAAAAAATATCTAAACTTATCTATCATATGGGACTCCCTTTGAATAGTTTGGTGTTTCTAATAAGATCAAACTTCTAATAATTTCTAGAGAATCCACAACATCCATATGTCCATTTAGTTTAACCTTAGATTCTAATTATAGTTTTATGTTAATAATAATATAAACCTATAGTCTTTTCCACCACCAGAACATATTAAACTCCTAGATTATAGAATACCTTCCATTATTAGGCGAAAAAGAGTTAAGTTTACTCCCAATTTCATTCTCCATCACGGTTATTATTAAAACATAGTTATAAACACCATATATTGGTCCTTGATAAAGAACATACACACTTTATATGTCATATCATCAATGAAGGTAACATATAATAATGAATCACCATAAGAATGTAATAGATCTAGACCCATACATCTATATGAAATAAATATAACTTCCGGTTCTTCATTTTAGTGCCTTTTGATTCAATGGAAACCTTATTCATCTTCAAAAATATACAATAGTAACATGATTAATACTTTATCATAATGATATTTAGTATATAATTTGTAGTGAGGACCACCGTCTCTATCTCACTTAAGTGACCAAGATATTCATTCCATAACTTTATGGATGTTACTTCAATGAATTGAATTACACCTTTAAATACTATCTTCAACTATAAATTACCACAATTAACTCCTTTATAAATAATCATGAAACTTTATGGAATATTATATGCACCATATGTGAACATTTTATAGAAACTAATTTCATTTAACTATCCAATGGAAATTAAGTTATTCTTTAAACATGGCTTGTTCCACAAATCACAAACTCCAGAAATTTTTTCCCTTATCAAAATGGAAACATAACCATTCCCTACAGTCTTGAGAGAACTATCATCCATAAGATTCACTTTGAATTGTATTCTTGAATTATAATTATTCACACTTCTCCTCTCATATGTTGAGTGAAATGAATCTCCATAGTCTATAATATAAGACCCAGGTAAACTTGCAGCACTTAATAGTATAATTTTTTTTCCTTGGACATGCTATTTTAGGATCCACTTATGTAATAATACTTTCTAGAGTTTAATATATGTTCATTGTAATCCATATTAAGGTGTACTTTCCTCTAGTATTGTTAATAAAATGGAGCACCTTTTGTTGATCTACCCCTAGTCCAGTTTTTGTTTCCTTTACATTCCTTATGGCCTTCTTGTGTTATGGATCACCACTCGTTTCTATACTATTTGTGTTTCTATAAGATGCACAAATATCTTTATGAATAATTTATTCCTTCATGATCAAACATAACATCCATAAATATAATGTCATTATTTCTACTGGGGTTACTCGTTGTGGTAACCATCACTTCATAAGATTTTGGGAGTGATGAGAGTAACAACAATGCCCATATAAATAACTAAGGATAACCATCATTTATTCCCACTGAATCTTTATCGTGTTAAATTCCTTGATGTGAAAAAACACTATTTTTTTCATTGATATCCTCATACTGAATAACCTCTGTAATAGTAACACTTTTCTATATCTATTATTTTCTCATATATATCAGTAAAAGTTTTCTTACATTCAAAAGTAGTCATAAACTATTGAATGTTATAATACATATTCCAAGATAATGACATCAAGATAATACCCAATGTTTTAATGTACTATATTTTCTACTCTTCTTTATCATCACTTTTATATTAGTACCCATCAATGGTAGATCAAGATCATTCTATATAATAAAATCCCCCATCTTTATTTTCCAAAATCAAAGTTTTGTGTCATTAAACTTCTCCACCTAGGTGTTACCCTAATCCCATGCCATTATACATGAAATTAAAAAACATATACTATATTCTAGAACATTTATGGTGTATGAGGAACTATTTACTATGTTCCTGAAACAAATCAAAGGGAAACAATTTTTATTAAACTGATCACTGAATCACCTTATATAGGGTTTGTTCATTCGAAACACTCCAATTATTTCTCTGGGAGCACTTATTGGTCCATGATAGAAACTTACAATAAAATAAGTTACATTCTATAGAAATTACTAGATGAAATCAAAGCAATTTGTTAAACCAACATTATGATGTACTAGAACATAAAAGACATTGTACCTAAGTCACCACACCACTTATATGGGTTATGAACACTCCATAAAATAACTTCTACAATACAATGATCAAAAGAAATTAGATAACAAAAAACACAATATTTTAATGTGGTTCAGACTTCTTTCTACTCCACCAGGTGGATGTTGTTTTAATTGTAATCAAGGAAATAAGAGATGATTATAATGTTCATTACTCATCAATCACTCATAACAAGTGAAAAAAACCCTACTTATAGAAAATCCTAGTAGGTAAAATTGGTGACTATAACCTTCCAATATTCATAAGATGATTTCCAGTAGATATCATCTCCCTAAAAACCCCATTCAACCAGTCAATGTCTTCCAGCCCCTCAAATCCTCCATCTAGTACACAATGATCACTTCTTAAAACTATAAAGAGTTACTCTTATGTATTACTTTATGTTCCCCAAATTTCCTCTATTAAAAAGTGATTAAGGGTAATTTTTTACTATATATCCATACTATATAATCAAATCCACTAATTTTTGAATTCTCAGACCCTGATCACTACTAATCAACCATCACCATTCCAGAATTGAAACTTTTCTTCATAAATTTTATTTCCATCATTTTAATAACTATTGAATAAATTATAGGAGTAACAGGGAAGAATAATATCACTTATACTATAATTTATGTGGTCTAGTAAATGATTCATATGTCTAATGAGAGGTATAACACATCACTAATTTCACGACTAGAATTTGAGGGTATAATATCAAAGAAGGAAACTCTATCTCAAAATGATCTCATGAAGATGATGACACAATTGTGCCACCAACCGCTTAGTGAGTCCACTATGCTATAGAAACCAGGGGATGGATGTTCGTGAGACTATAGTGACATATCAGTGTCACCAGTCACATGCTACTATAATGCCATAGAAAATTCTACACTACTACAGTGTCCAGTTGCATGTTATTATAGTATTTCCATACTACTACAGTTCCCTATTAGTGTAGAAACATGGAATTTATGGCTTAGTGTTTATTATAAGAATCCAATAGTCAGTACAACTTCATCCAAGGATTAGGCTACTACAATCCAATAATAATACAACTTGAAAATGGTTTTTACAGAGCATGATCCTAACATAGATGAGATGTGGAAGATAATTTTATGAAATAAAGGATTTTGTATATGGTGTTTGAGTGGGGATTTTTAGCTATATGTTGGATGAATATCATGTTATCCATGCTCAATAAATTGGTGAATGAGGTTTATTTGCTAAAGAAGAAATAAAGGAAACTCTATCTATAGTAAAAAAATATAAAATTAGAATTTTATATTAAATTAAAGTTATGTATAAGATATGTTTTATACATTGACTGCTAGAACATGAGGGTCAGGTAGTTAGTGATAATATTGGACTTCTTCCAAAACGAAGATATATTTTTATTAAGGGATGATTGGCTAGTCAAGTGAGTGAATAATTTTAATTTTCTATATTTTCTTTATAACAACTTCACGAAGTAGTAACTGGAATGAGAAGTAAGTAGGTAAGTAGATTATTAGAGGATTTTAAAATGGTATGCACTAGAATATTAGGTGGATACTGATAAGATAAGAGACAAGGATTATTATACTTGAAATAAAGAAAAGACAAAGACATAGGAAAGAAAACTCTCAATAAAAAAGATTTATTTTATTCTTATTTATCCTTTACCTTATTTATCTTTTTCCTTCCTTACTTCTACCATGTATTACTCTTGTATAGAATATAATATTATTTATGGATGACTAATTTAAGGGTACATATTGATATTGATTTATATTAAATCTCTAATAGTATGGTTTTAATATTATATAAATATCTATTTTTTCCATATCCTTTCTCTCTCTAAAATTACTATTATAAATTATCAAAGAAAAGATAGGTGAAGATAAAGATTAATTATATCTCATTGATAATTTAATTTATTAATAATTAACAAATTAATTGATTGATATGATGAATAACTAGTGGAATAATAGTTTAAGTTAATTCTCTTCTATTATCATTTTTCATTATTTTAAGAGATAATTCTTTCAATTATTTAATAATTAAAATGTGATTAGTTGTGTTTTTATCTTCTTTAAAGGAATTATTAAATGAATTGATAGGTGAATAATAATAGTTACTCATTTTTTATGAAACAATAATTATTATATTAAATAATTAATGATAAATAATTATTTTAGAAATATAATAGAAAATAATTTGGTTAGGAAAATAAAAATGAGGGGATATAAAATGTAATTTTTCATAATTTTTAATAGTCATGATAGATATAGTGGTAAGTTCATAAATATTTTCAAAAATCATTCAATCCAGTCTCCATTAACTCAACATTTTTTCATAGTAATTCTTGTATTTTATTATTCTTTCTCTTAAATATCTTTCTATACTTCCTTTAATTAATGTTACATATATTCATTACACAAAAAATTTCCATGTAATTTTTTGATAGTTTTTTGGTTTGGTAATGATTTTCAAACATATAAAAACACATCATAACTTTATATTTGGACATCGAATTTCTCTGTTACTATACTAGATTTCTGTTGGTTTGTATATAATTTTAAAAAATAATGACATAAAAAATTTACATCATTATTGGAGAATAAGTCATTGTACTTGGGATTTAAATTACATTAGAAAACTATAAATATAAAAAAATAAAAATAAAAGTAATATTTTAAAAACTAATCTTTTATGTGATTTAATATTTAATTCACTCAATTTTATTATTATCACACTCAAAAATCATTTTTTTTTATTTAGTTGAAAACACATTTAAATTTTTTGTTGATATTGATAAAATGGATTATACCACTGTTTTTAGCCCTAGAAAATGGAAAATTACTTTTTCTTTGGTATGTTAAAACATGAAAACTTATTTCCATTTTATTTTAGAATATTAAAAATCAATATTTTCTACTTATAACTCTATTTAATGTTGCATATCATTATTTTCTATATTATCTAGGTGATTGTTGCAACTATATTGAAATTGTTTTATTGGAAATTCTCATAATTAATGTATTGAATTCTTAAAAATTATTTCCTTGTAACTATATTCATGATAAATAAAAAAACTTTGCTCAGTTTAAACCTTTTATACCTAATATATAGAAACATTGTAGTGATATTAAGAAAAATTAGGTTTTATATAAGTTTATAATGAAAGATATTTGAATCAAAATGATAAATTGTTTAACATATACTTAGAAATAAAGTTCTTTAGATTCCTATCCTCTGGGAGTATTAGCTTATTGTTATTTTTGGAGACCTTATTATATAATTTCTACCTAAAAGTATAATAATTATGAAATAAAATAGTCTTATCTCTATGTAATCCTATCCTATAATAAATTCTTATTAAAGACACTTTATCTTTCATTAATGAATTGTTTTGTTTTCTACAATAATTACCATTTCAAGGGTTGAGTGATAATGAGATGGGGATGAGGTTTTTTCCTTTTTCTTTGAATAATGGTTCTTAAACATGGATCATTTAGCATAATGTGAACATATATAACACTTTCGAGTAAGTTTATAATGTTTTTATTACAAAATTATATCACAAATGATTAATAAGAGAGAAGAGAAGTTAAAGAACTTTATAAAAATTACAGATAGATATTCAATGAACCTTAGGATAGGTTTAGGAATCACTAAATGTAGCGAATACCCCACTAACATATTTCATATTTGTTAATGGATTCATTATATGGGACACTCATCCCATCTAATAAAAATTAAATTAACCAAGTTACTAGTGATTACTATGACAATAAGGTAGATAAAGAACTCAAATATATATATATATAACACACATACCAAAAACTCTCAAAACAAGTCCTATAAGAGAAGAAACCAATAAAGGTGAGAATAAAGTTGGTTTATGTCTATTATTGAATGTTAATCTTGTGAAAAGAAAAAATAAATTTAAATATTAATGTATCAATGTTCCAAACAAGTCACTTTTCAAAATAAAGTTGGTTTATTTAGTATGAAATGTGAATTTTTTGAAATATATAATAATTTTAAGCTATTATCCAAAATTTTACCTACCCATATAGCTTATTGAGTCTTCTAATTATAAAGGTTTAAATGGAAAAAACAATGTTTTTATCCTATAATAAATAATTTCATTTATAGATATAAAAACCTCTAAAAATTTATGTTGAGATGATGGGGTGATGATGAAACATACTATTTATGGGTACTAAAGTTTTCCTAACCCAAAGTTTCATCGTGTGGACAGTATTCTATAACCTAAGGGAACATATAAGGGATTATAAAAAAATTATTTCAAAAAAATATGAAATAGATTCAAAAAATTCATAAATTGTAAATTAAATTGGTATAAACGGGAAAATACATGTGTAAAATAGAAAAAGGTATGTGTATTTCCAAAACTAAAATCAATCCTAGGTGAGTTTCAAGATTTTAACAAGTTAGATTATTCTTAAAACTTAAAAACATGATAGGTAATATCCTAGTAAATATGAAATTAAATCCATGAGTGTATTTAGAAATGAAAAACATAAAAACATTTAATATATAAAAGTTTATAGAAAGTTGAAATTAGATCAAGAGTTTTTTATTCCCCCTAAAAACCCAATGATAAAAAAATTAAATGGGAAAATTAAATATAGAAATACAAGATCCTGGGAGGAGAGTGTGATAACTCCAAATGACTTTAAAAATGTGTTTCACCCATGATTCTCTAAAATTATTAAAAAATAATAAGGAAGAAATTTATATTACGATTATTGATATTCTTAAAATTATTAATGTGAACTTCTCATTCATTGATGCTTTGGTTCATATGAATTAACTTTTTAAATTATTCAAATGTTTAATCAATAATAAGAATTATTTTGATATTTTTTATAATAAACTTTATATAGTAGTGTAGAGTTCTCATTCAGAAGAATATTCCTCTAAAATGAAATACACTAGATTCTTCTTTTCTTATAAAATAAGGAGTGGTGGAGGGAAATTTTATTTTTATAATATTGTTTCTAGTATTAATACCATTCCATATTTTTTATTTACTAACCTCACATACTCTTCAATTATTCAATAGATCCACTACTCGCCCCATTTTAAGGTTATGTGATTTTCTAGTGAAATTTAGTGAGCTATTTATACCCACTAATTTTCTAATTCTTGAAATAAATAGTGATTAAGAGGATCATATAATTCCTAATAAGAAATATTTGGAAATTTGTGAGGAAATAATTAATTTGTATAAGGGGAAGTTAGTTTTCAATGTTTTTGATAAAATAGAGGAGTTTTATTTTTCCAAAACTAATAAGAATCCCTCACCTAAAAATGGATTTTCTAGAATTAATTTTGATAAAGAAATGTATTTTAATGATATTAAGGAAGATTATTGTAATTAATTTAAAGATATAATTAAATATACAATTGATGAGTTCATTTGACCCAATTTTACAAAACAATAATTCAATTATATTTTTGATAGTTTAAGAGAGTTTGAGTGTAAAATTTATCATATTTTTACTAAAAGGAAAGCAGTTTCTCAATATGAATAACTTTTATTTCATGAAAATCACTAACATACTCAGAATATTTTTTCAAATAATTTTTGTAACCTTTTATTGATAATGTATCTTCTATTATTCAGAACTTAAAGTATTTTTTCTGAACATTTTGAGTAGGTTAAAAACATCTTCACACGTGACTTTATGATTTTTTATTCCATGAGATTTTTAAAATCTATTAGGATAATTTTACATCCATAGAGTTATTTTTACCATTAAGATGTGATAAATGTACTAGTTTTTCTAATAAATTTGATTTTGATGAAAATAAAGATCAAGATATCAAAGGGTGTAGGAAAATCTATTTTGATGATGGTTTGGGACATTATGGTGATTATTTATAACAATTTAATAATATAACACTAATAATAAATCATTTATTCCACTGATTATGGTGTTTTTTGGGCATTATATCGATAGATTTTAAATTTAGTGCTTTATGGGATTCATCCCATGGTTTTAATAAAATATTTTTTGTTATTTTAATTATTGAAAATAAAATCACTTATTTCATATTTTAAAATGAATATACTCATTTCACTGACTAAAGTGAAATTTCACTTATTGGGGCTAAAGAATGTACTAGACGGTTATTGTATAATACTTACAAAACATTCATCAATTATGGATATGGAGCTTCATTACCAAAACATTTTTACACTAAACTTGGTTACATTGTTTTTGAAATTTAAATTCTAAATATAATATATATTTTTTATCTTATAACATTAAATGATATAAACCATATTAGCCAAAAAAAAATTAAAAGAAGTGTGTTATCTACTAACACTTGTTAAACATAATTCCACTTCATTTTATAGGTGAAATTTATAGTTTAAATAAGTCTTGGAGCATCATATATCACCTTAGTATACTATCAGCATCATTATGAAATATCTAGTTGTTTTTGTTTATATTTCAATGATGTTTTTTAATAATTAATCGATTTTGTCTCTTGGTTGATGAAGTGGGACCAATTTTGTGGGTTTTCATGGTTCAGAGAATGTGTTTGAGATAATTTTCTCATAATTGTGGTTTATAATAGTAATTAGATTATTTTATATGGTGATTAAAGTGAGTTACTTTTACTGATTCTAGAGTAAAATTATTCTACTATTAACGGGTTTTTTATTTTATTTAACCTATTTTTTTATTAATGTTTTTGAACCCTGTTATATAACACCCCTATTTTTTATGTGTAGATGATGATTGATTCATTTAAATGGTTTTATTACATGCTGATTCATTGATTTAAATAAAACTATTTTTATCCATCAACTGAAACAAAATTAAAACACCATAAAATATTTTTAATATATTACCAGAATATATGGACAACACATTTTTTTAACATCAGTGTGTCCTTGTGCATGATATTGACTGGAATTTAAATGAATACTTTTCCATTATATTCATCATTCAAGAAAAATTTCAATTTTTAGTGTTGGTGAATAGTCTTTTATATATTCCAAGATAAATTATAAAAGAGTACATGTCATATTTTTATTGCATTCTTCTTAAAATTGATTTTCTTAAACCACTTTCGTATTCTCACTAAATTGCATTTTTTCTTAAAATATATGTTTTGTATTCTTTATTTTCAGTTTTTAAACATTTTATTTTCTCCAAAGAGTTAATAGGGTAATATCATACATATTTCCCGCATAAAAATCCATTATTGTTGAAAATTAAAGATTTTGTTTGACATGTTTAATTGAATTATAAATTCATGATTAGAATTTAAATATTAAATTCTATAAAAAAAGTTGTATAAAAAATAAACTATGAATCCATTGTTGATCTCTATAGTTTTAGAATTATATGGATCATTTTTTGTTAAAAGTATTAAACAGGTATGGTAGGAACTGAGGGCGGTGAATTAGTGTTTATATTTCTTTTTCAAAACATTTTATCCCTACTTCTTGTTCAGTAGAGATAAAAAAAATAAACAATGTATAAATTAACATGGAACACAACATGTTTGATAAATAGGTTCACATCCTAAATAATGTCTATATAACTAATTTATGGTGGTTTTTTACCACACACACTATTATTCTTTTATTCTCAAGGATATACATAATTAATGGTATGACCTTGTACCAAATACAAGATGTCGGTACCAACTAGAAAATTACTAATTCATTCTTGTTCAATAAAAACAATATCCAAGATTTGAATACAGATCATCAACTTAATCCATGTGATTCTTCTGAACCCTATGAATCAAGACCTTCTTCTTCTTCTCATAGTAGGATTCAATGACTACCCTAAACACACAAAATTATTTCTCACAAGTTCTGTAATTGTATGAAAATATTTCCTTATTCTTTTATTTTTTCAATATATATCCTCTTTTTTATTCATAACCACCTCTATAGATATATTCCCAACAATAATATGATATACATTATTTCTAATTTATTATCATAATTGAAAGCATGTATATTTACTAATTTTAATTTGGTCAATGGATCCAAAATTATAAATCATCATATTAAACTAATTTAAAACCATGTTTAAATAGAGTCATCATCAGTACCTACTCATTACTCACATGGTTTTTAAATAACTTCAATAATACATGAATTTCATGTTTCATACAAAGTGGAACTGGTCAGGTTCACGCTTTACTCATTTTAAGGATTGATTTAAAACAATGTTTTTATTTAATTTCATGTTGTATTATTTATTCTCTTTGCATGGATTCAATTTTTCAGTGTTTTCTTAGACTTATTTAACAGAGTTTAGAGAATTGTTGATCTCATTCATTTCAAAAAAAGGAATATTATTGGGTCTTGGTACAAATAATAACATTGTTTTTTCATAATGCATACATATGAAGTTGTATACATGTGTGAGTTTATTGAACTCATGTGTCATCATTTCATGTAATCACATACTTATATTATTATACAAATAATATCCTTATTTCAAAATATATTACACAACATGCATATGACAATGAATATTATGATATTCATGACATTTTAATACATTATTGAAGAAATATTAAAGCTCATCAAGTGGCATGATCTTATAGAGGCGAGACAAGAAAAACTCATGGTTTATTCATTATATCTTCATGTTCTTGGTTGAAAACATGTGGTTTATTCATCTATCCTTTAGTCTATCTTGGATTTGAGTCATTTTAACAATTTTATAAAATAAAAAATTTTATTTGTGGTTAGTTGATCTATCGGAATTAAAGGTAGGTCAAGTAGGTTAAAGTTATTCAATAAAAAAAATAAATATTGAAGTCAATATAAAAACATGATCGGCCATTCCATGATCGACTTCATGTATAATGACATTAGTTTTCAATATCTTTATGATCTTGAACACACCTCGATCCATAAATATTCATGAATGGAGAATGACATGTGGAATTTGTTTCTTGTGAACTATTTTGTTCAATCTCATTAAGATCATGGATGTTGTATCGTATACATATCCTAGGGGCTAAGAAAAAGATTACGTAGATATGAAGAATATTTATTATTACATAGTGAGCACTTATTTTCCCATTCTTTAGATCATTCATTACCCTTACATGGAGATTAAATATTTTGTGACCTTTTTTATCTATCAAATACAATAATTCATACAGAGAACCTTAATAATTATAGTAATAACCTTACATAAGATGCTAAATTTATTAAAAAACACTTTTGGGGATTTATAAAATCTTCTCAAACACTTCAACACAACTCCCAATGACTTATAAACTATTAAATACTCAAGTATAAATATGTTTATAAAACATCACTCTGCATTTCCAATATTGTAAATAATGTTAAAAATCCAAACACCATTATCACAAGTATTTTATCTTTATAATAAATACTATAATTATCTCACATAATAAATTTATTTAAAAAAATACAAAATCAACCTTTATAGAGATCAATAATCACCCCCATTTCATTTTTTGTAAATAATTCCCATCCTCCCTTATTTACATAAAATTAAAATTAAAAAAATGTGAGTTATAAAAATTCTCAAGGAAAAAAGTCATGAGGTAATAATAAATAAGTCTATATAATCTATTTTGGTATAAAAAACAAGTGTTATCAAGTAAATAATCAATACATACCTAAAAACATTTCACTGCAGATTCATCACTCCATTCACAAGTAGAATGATTAACCAAGTAAGAAAAACAATTTCCTACATAACTCAATACACACATTAAAAAAGTTCACTAAGAATAGGATCATGTGTATATCTCTACATATCACATATCCTCAATGATAAACATCTAAATATGGAGGGTTAATCTCAATAAATACATACCTCAGTGTTGAGTTTTGGGTTTCACTCCCATTTTAGTCATAGTCTTTTATATGACTTAGTTGAGAGAGGATTTCTTAAAATATCAACAACATGTTCCTTGGATAGAACATATTATAGCTGAAATATACCATTATATACCTTCTCATTTAGAAAATGATACTCTTTATCAACATGTTCATACCTACAATTATGCATTAAAATTTTATAAATATTGTTGGTACTTTGGTTATCATAGTTGAAAACTAATGGATACCCAGTTTGTACATCCACATCCACAAGATATGTTTTCTTACATATATTTTCAATAGCTACTTGTGTATCAACCATATATTCTACTTCATTTGAACTCAATTTCACAATAGGTTGTTTCTTTGAATGTCATACAACAAATTTTCCCCAACAAATAACACTCCACTATAAGTGGACTTTATTTCATCAATATATCCTACCCAATAATCATTTGAAAACACTTTAATATTTAATCCTCTTCTTTAGTAGACTATAGTTGAAATTATTTGAAATATATCGGATTATTATCTTAACTATAAGAAGATTTGAATCTTTCATAATTGACCAAAACCTATCATTGATTGTTATATAAAGGACTTTGTCTACCCTAGATATAATCAAATACAGAATACTTCCAATAAGTTTTTTGTATTCCTTATCATTTACTAATTTTACATTATCATTTCTACCCAACTTATTCATGACTTGTACGGATTTGGATACTCCTCTTGCTTCCATTGTTCCAAAAATTTTATGTAGATGTTTAACATACCTCTCTTGTAAAATGAAAAATATCCAGTATATTGGGTAACATATAACCCCAAAAATAATTTCATTTCACCTAGAAGCGACAACTTATACTTCTTTTTCATATGAATAGAAAACTCTCCACATACATTTTATTTACAATAAGAAAATATAATACCATCAACATACATAATCAAAATTAGTGATGTAGTTTTGATATTATTTATGTACATAATTTTTCCACATGTCCCTTTTCAAACATTATGCTTCTAAAATACTCATCTATTTTAAAGTACAAAAAATTTAGGATCCCTTTTTAGAACATAAAGTTCTAATTTCTATTTTCATACTTTTCTTTCATTATCATAAAATTCAAATACCTAAGGTTGTTCCATATAAACGTGTTCATTCATTTCCCCCTTAAGAAATGAATATTTCACGTCCATTTAAATGTTTTTAAAATTTATTTGATTATAAATGGTAATAAAAACCCTTATAGTTACAAGCATGAAAATTGGGAAAATGTCTCAAAAAATTCAATGCCCTCAACTTGATAATATCATTTACAAAAAACCTAGTCCTATTTATTGTAACACATCAATCCTTGATCAATTTATTCATATATGCCCATTTTTTCCATTAATAGTTTTCATAATTGGTCTTGAAATAAGTTCCCAAGTTTTATTTTTATAAATATGGTCTAGTTATTCATTCATATCAAAGATCCATTCCTTATTCTCAAATGATTCATCAATACTTTTTGTTGAATCATAGAGAGTAGGCTACTCTGACTAGTTCACATGAATTTTCATTGAGTCTGAACTCTTAGATTTTGGTTTATAATTATATTTCATGTATCTGCATATTTATTTAACCACATAAATACACGTATAAGTTTCTATCATTATTATTTATCACTATTATATGTATAATATATATCTTCTAGAGGTTTTTAAATGTTATTTCCTTCCTCTATTGATTTATAACTCATAACATTATCCTCTCTTTATATCATCACATATTTCATGACATAATATTCATTTTAAAATACTACAATATCATCACTGTAAAAAAAATTCTCTAAATTATTTTCATAATATCTATATGAACTTTCATTTGGTTTGTAACCAAGCAATATTCCTTTATATTATTTCTCATAACACATGATATCAAATCATCCCTTAGTTTTGATCAATAATGAACTCTAAAACACTCTAAAGTTTTTACCACTTGGTTTTTTTTTCATGAACCACATTTCATAGGGGGCATGTCCAAATTATGCCTCGAGAAACATCTTTTTAGATAATCTATGCATTGGTAATAGCCTATAACTAGTATAATAATGATGTATTAATCTTAGAAATCATATTTATTCCCATTACAATATAAATTATTTTATTACTTCTTCCAAACCCATTTGGTTGATGAGTGTACGGATAGGCTCATGTTTGATTCCATGAGTGTCAATATTCTCTGATAACTATCTGTTCGAATATTCAGTTCCATTGTATTATCACAACCTTTTCATTGAAAAACCTATTATTTTTTCATCCATTATCCTATGAAATTTAAATAAATCTATTTCTTTATACTTTTGTGACATGAACATAATACATGTCATTATATTATAATCTTTATGAAAGTGATGAAATACCAATCTCCACTTTGTGAATTATTCACAATTCTTCTTAAGATGATAATTTTCATTTCTTAAACTTCCAATTACTTTCATTCACATAATAATCTCAATTATAATATTTTATAATTTGGATTAATATCCTTATTTAGTATAATATCTAATGTTAGTGTGATAATCATCATCTGAATGGTTATTTTATTCAATTTATTTAGCCATGAGAACATTATTAGAGAGTTCCAAATGAGTCTCATGATCATTTTAACTTTTAGAATAACCTTCCTTAACTGATAAATAAAATCAAAATAACATTGGAGTCATATTCTTCTTCACTTTCACCTATAAATGATTTTTATAATAATATCTTCATTTATAAGAAGAATCGTTATTAGTTTTTTCATATTCATCTTTGTTTTTGAACTTTTTAGTATAGTAACCATAAAAGTGACCATCCTTCCCACATATGAATCATTTCAAATAAATTTTTCATTTAAACTTACCCCCGTTAATCAAGTGCAATTATGTGGCATGATAGAATGTTTCTTAATATAAACATCATAATTTTCTTCTTTATCCCAACTGGTTTTTCTATCTTTAATAATAAATTATTTGATACTTTGAAGGAAATTTCCTTCTTCTTATGTCCTTAGTTTTTATGATTCGTTCCACTTAACATTATATAATTTTTTTAGAGTGTTATGTAACTCATAAATAGATAATTAATCAATATCCTTGTATTCCAATGAGGATAAATTATCATAAAATTTATCATGAAACATTATAATGATTTTTTAACAAATTATAAGCATTATGATTTTTTATAAATCCTCTAATATAGATAAAAAATATTTAATCTTTTAAAAAACTCATCAAAAAATTAATTTTTAAACATTCTAGTATCTTGAAAATATTGTTTTCTACATTTTTGTTTCACTTACTTCACCTTCTTACTGCCTTCATAAATATTAGTATATTTGTATCCAACAACTTTGGTTTATTCCTTCTTGGATAATAATGAGGGTAATACATTTCTATATTTTCTATCAGTCTCTACATTGTTCTTATCAGTAACATTACCATCATAAAACTCTTGAGTAATAATGAAACTCTGAATAGTAGTATCTAGAATATCCCAACCTAGGGATAATAGATAATACATCATCCTCTCATTCCATAAATAAAAACCCTTATAATCAAAGGTAGGTACTCCATTATAATTGATAAAATTGTGATGAACCATGACAGGGTAACATGTTATATTTAAAATATTGTTTGGATATAATACCAATAGAAAAATATCAATCATGTATGGTAAGAATTGAGAGGGGTGTGAATCAATGCTTATATTTATTTTTAAAAACTTATTATCCTTATTGATTGTTCAACAGATATTTTAACAAAGAAACAATTCATAAATGAACACAGAACATAAAATATTTGTTAATGAGGTGTTCCTCCTAAAGGATGACTAAATCTCTGTTTTATGGTGGTTTTTTTCGATTCACACACTGTTACACTTTTATTAACAATGATATCAATAGGCAAGGTTATTACCTTGTACCTACTGTAAGAAGTTGTCACTAACAAATAAAGTACTTTTTCTTACTTGTTGAATAAAAATAACATCTGAACTACCAAGACATATCATCGAACAAATTCGCATTTTTCTTTTAAACCTAATAGGTCAATATATTCTTCTTCTTCTTCTCAAAATATTCTTCAACAACTTCCCTCAACACACAAAATAATTTCTCACAGGTTCAAAAATTATCCAACAATAATTCCTTATTATTTTATTTCTTCAATATATATCCCCATATTCATTCCTCACCACCAAAATGAATATATACATTCTAATAATATGATGTATATTATTTCTCATTTATTTTCATAATTGGAAGCAGATATATTTTTAAATTTTAATTCAATAAATAGATCCTAAATTATAACCTCTCATGTTAAACTCATTTAGAATCATATTTAAACTAAGTCATAATATAAATTTATTCCTTCGTCGTTTTGTTTTTAAATAACCACAATAATTCATGAATTGTATACATCATGTAACTTGTCACCAATAAAGTTTATAGATCTCTCATTCAAATTCTTAATCTACAACATGTTTTTTATTTAATCTCATGTTTTAGTCTTTATTTTTTTTAGATTGATTTTTTGTTTCAATACTCTATTAGACTTATTTGATTGTGTGTATGGATTTAGTGATCTTGTTAATTTATTTTCTTTCATGATGGATTATTCAAAAAAAATAAAACTAGAACATCAATTTTTTTGTATAATGTATGCATGTGAAGATACATGCATGTGTGAGATTATTGAACTCGCTTTTATTTGGTGTCTATAATTGAATGCTCGTACTTTTTTATGTGTTATCTTCTTTTTTTAAACTTGGGGACAAAACATGAATGGAACTATTCATACTATCGTTATGCATGACATTTAAATATGATGTTGATGTAATATGGAATCTCATTATGTGGTATAGGTTCATTGTGAACCCGGGGAGCCAAATTGAACTTGTGTTAGCTTAGGTCACTGGTAGAAGATTGGTAGTTTTTTATAAAGATATTAGTGTTTATTAAGGACCAAGTGGTGTTCCAATAAGTATGAAATATCTTGACCATGAATTTTTTTGTGATGATATATTGGTAATTTAGTTATCATTGTTTTACTAAAATATTCTCATTTTCTTTCCTTTTGGTGAATTAATAGTGGTGAGGCCCTTCCTCTATTGTCTCTAGTTAATTCTATTTTAATCATATCTAAAGTTTTCATTTATTAATTATATTTTTTCCAATCTATGTGTTGGACTCCAGTGACTCTTTCTAAGGTAATCCTTAATTTTATTCAGGTATTTCATTATATTTTAGTGATTTTTCTATAATAATCCTATTATCTTATAGTATTATTGTTTAACAAATTAATATTGAATCATTAAGATTTACATGATTTCTCTTTAATATTGTACACAATTTGGATTCTAGTAAGTTAACATGAATAAATACAATGATTTAAATAGTTTTTTATATGAAAAATGTTCATATGGTTTCAGAATCTAAGACAGGGGAGACAAACAATAATCCTTATTTTAATTACATTAATTTTAAGAGTTAATATACCTTTAATATTGACAATACACTAGGTAAACTATATTTATAACATATTGATCATCAGAGTTATTTTTTAAAGCATTAGTAAAATTTATAAATATTAAAAAACAATTCTATAAATGTGTAAAATGAATAAAAATGGATTTTGTAATTTTTGGTCTATCTGGTTAATATTAGGGTGTTTTTTTAAGTATGTGTAATGTAGATTTTTATTTAGAATGTGTATATTATATGATGTTAGTTTGAATTTTACTAATTGAGTATATTTCTTAAAGAGAAAAATAAATTTTATACTTATTGAAATGTATGAAATGATAAAAAGGGGTATTTTCACTTGATATTTCATGTCATGGATACATGGATTATTTATGTAACACCCATATATTTTAAAATAAGATAATTTTATTCAATAGGGTATTCAACACACAACACCAAGCTTAAATGACCCACAAAATATATAATTTTTATCACCAAGCCATTAAATTATGGGTTATAAATAGTATTAAATAATTTATGAAATATATATATAAATTTCTTACTTAATATAAATTATTTATAAAGGCTTAGTAAATAATCAAATAATTATTAGTAAATTAGTTTCATTCTTCAAAATTATGTTCTCTTCAAAAATGATTTTTACTGATTTTTGACATAAAAATTATAATTAATTTTTTTTAAATTTAGAAAATTTATTTGATAAAATTAAAATATTTTTTAAATCATCAAATCAAAATTAACATAGGGTAAAATTTTGGTATTTTTCAGTGAATAGTGAAAAATACTGATTTTTGCAAAACTATATATTCTTTTCAATAAATTAAGTAATTTAGAAGTAAAATTATATTTTGAATATTATTTAAATTAAAATAAATTATATTTAATAATATTTAATGCACTTAATTACGTTTTAATCATCTTAAAATTTTATTTCATTATATTTTTATTTTTGGGATTAAAAATGGGATTTTCTTGGAAAACTATTTTATAGTGCATGATGTTTATCTTTTTTAAGTAATTAAATAAACACCTAATGAGGAATAGTTTAAACAAATTTTATATATTATATATAAATAAATATTAATTTGGATTCATACAATTATTATTATTAGTCATATAGTTAATATAAAGTTATCTTTTTCTTAAAAAAAATACACTTCTTGAAACCTGCTTTTTCATCACATCTACAGGTTTACTTTTGAATAAAAAATTTCCACTTAAGTGGTTATAATTTATTAAAATGGATTTAATATTTTTAATGAGAATAATTTATATTATATAATAATAGTAAATTAATTTTTTAACATAATGAACGATGAAAATAGTAAAAATTAATTACTGATGTTAAGGTAAAAACTGGTTTATAGGGAGGTTAAACTAAAAATATAAGGGTTAACATAACCTAAAAACTTATATAATATACATTTTATAAAAATATTTAGATCTTAACATGTATAAATATCAATAATCTTTTTTTGAGCCTTGTTGTCATGTGAAAACACGGTTACACCTTTTTATTTCCAAAAATTACAAGTGTGCCCATCACCTCACTTATAAAAGGTCACCTCCTCTTCTATCCTCATCACACATTAAGAGAACTTTTTATAAAAAATACCTAAAAAATTCTTCCTCAATTCCCTCTACACATACTATAGTCCTTATTTTGGTCATAAATCCATCCTAATAAGGCTGTCGATGCTCACCTAAGGAGGTTGTTCAAAGAAGATGTGTCATGCTTAATTGAGCATTTTTATTTTATTTATTCTTCCACATCCTTAAAATTTTATTGAATTATTATTATATATTAAAAAAATATCTCCCATATAATAATATTTTACTATTTTAATTTCATAACCTAAATCCTTCTCCTCTTTCATCAAATGGGATACAAAATCATCATTCGTGTCTACGGAAGACTACCACCTCACGAACCGATATCATTATTTTTCCTTAATCACCTATCATGGATTGTTATAATGACTTATTTCAAGTATTTATTTTATATTTTTAAAATATTTATACATATTTAGTAATTATATAACATACTTCATCTTACATTCTATTTTGTGGGGGATACAGTAACGCCGCTCGTGTGTACGACAGACTATCGTCTCATGAAGCTATGTGATTCATTATTCATTAATGGTTTACATGAAATGTAATAAGGATAAAGTTAATTGATACATGTGATATAAATTATATAATTATTTTATTTTTGAAATATTTATCATTCTGAAATTATAATATATCATTTTCTTTCTTACACTAAAAAATGATAACGTCATTCATTTATACATGTGGACTACTACCTCCACGAAGCGATGCGATTCTTTTTTTCATAAATAATCAAATCGATGATATATATAAATATATTTAAATAAATAATATATAATTTAATATATTATTATCATTATTTTAAGATATAATAATACATACCTTTTTTCTATAATGATTATTAAAAAATAGAAATGTTACTCATTCATACATACGGCCTACCATCTCCATCATCCAAGCATCATTCATTATTCATAACCATAACTCATAATTGATTTAAAAAATTATAATTGATGAATAAATATTCAAATTATTTCATGATTAATATTTTATAGATTTTAAAATAAGGGCCTTTTTGACCATGGTCAACACACCAAATTCATTTGGAGATAATGAACCGAACATCCTCAAAACACCCAATGAGGACTTAAATGATTAAGTATTTAAGTAAGTCATTAAAATAAATAAAATAAATGATTTAAATATAAGTTATTAAACCTGTAAAGGTTTCTTAATAAATCAAATAATTTATATAATCTTATTATAATATATTTAAAGAACAAGCATGGAAAGTCTGGACTAAATGTAAGGATTTATCATCAAACTTTTTTTCTATGAGACATATTTCATATTCACGACTTATTTATATTATATGCTTTTACTACTAACGCTATTAAATTTTATATGATGATTACTTCATAGATCATGGTATTTTGAGTTTCTATTTGAATTATTTCATTCAAGGGGAATTGACTTGAAATTTATCAAGTGGTATATAATTTATTAACCCATTTTCATTTTATTGGATTAAATTACTTCTTTGTTGAATTTATAATAAAATTATTATGTGTTTAATTACTTTGGATTATCTTATGTTGTATTTAAAATTTTTTAATGTGTATTTACATTTTATACACATAGTCTATTCATTTATTAATTCTCAAATTCAATGATATGATTTTTATAAGGGTTATTCATCTCAAATTCTTTTTCTTTGAGAACTAAATTTATGACATGAACCTATATTAATTTTTTAGGTGTATATAATAACCTTTTGAAATTTATATCATGAATTTAATTATATTAGTATTGCTTAAATTTTTAGTTTAAGTTATTCATTCATGGGGCCTATAATTGAAAATATTTCTAATGTGGAAAAAGCTTTATGTTACAATCTTATTTCTTTTGGGATTGTTTATGTTCAAGGATACTTTGGGAGAAATAATGTTATATTTTTTTATTGAACCAAATATATTTATTATACATTGTATATGAATTTGGTTGACATGTTTTATTTCCATTTCCTCTCTTATTAATTAAATAAATATCAACAATGTCATTTATAAGTGATATTTATCTTGTATTTTCTTTTATGTCAGGAATATTTCTCATCCATACCTATGTTTTCAGAAATACTTTCAAAAATTATCTTTTATAAACATAAATTATTCCCAAAATCTATTTTACATGGTATTTTACTTTCTTTTAAATTTTTTTAAAATGAAATTTCATAACATTTTCAAAATGGGTCACTATTTATTCCCTTTTACAAAAAGTTTTGAAAAGAATTTTTATTTTGAAAATTTAAAAAATTAATGTATTTTAATCCCATAATGACCATTATTTTATTTGACCCTTAATTTATAATTTTATGTGGTTATTTTCAAATAAAATTATTTTCAAAATATTTTTTGAATTTTTAGTTTTTTTAAAGTAATTTTCAAATGAAAAAATTGTATTTTCTCCAAGAATGTTTTTAATGATGATTTAATGGTATTTCCATTCATAAAAATCACCAAACCTTCATTATATTTATAATACACTAGGGATATGTTGTAATTATACCATCCTCATTCTTTCTCTGGATATATTATAATGGTTTCAAATATATTGTTATGGAACATTTTTCTTTTCCACGAGTCATCCTTGCTTTAAAGAGATTGTTATATAACCTGTTTCATTTCCATGGGTTAATCTTATTTCAAATAAATTATTATTGATCCCATTTATTTCTCATGATTTAATAATTTTTCAAAGAAATTTTCATTGAACCAATATATTTTACATTGGTTAATCATGTTGTGAAAATAATAAAGGTTATTTCTATGAGTTTATGATGAAATGAATGCTCTATATACTTTATTCATGATACAGTACTTATAAATTGTTTATTATGATGGGTAGTTACATTATAAATTAAGTACATGTGGTTCCATGATAAAACAAGGATGATTGGTTCTTTTATAAACCACGGATGTGCGGTTTTGTGATAAACCTCTAATGCATTGGGTGCCCTAGTGATGGAAGTCAACCATACTGGTTATTCCATTTGTAATATTGATATAAATATAATGTTCCAAGATACCAATTTGTTTTCATTATTCTTGTTAAGGTTGTAAATTTTTCCTTTGATCGATATTGATATCTCATGACTGATGATTATTGATTCTGATGACTCTTTCCTTTTTAAAATCCTTAAACCATGTTTTCATGTTTGATGATATAGGTATTGATGTGTATGAATATTTGTATGTTATCCCCATAAACAATGATTATTTCATCACATCCTTACAAACTTCTATGTTCTATGATTTAATTCAATTATAAATGCATATTTTTACTCTTACTAAGTATTTTAGATCACCCTTCTTATATATCCTTTTCCCTAAGTTATCAAGAATTATGTTGAATTAATTGTGTCGAAGATGGTTTCATATGAATTATGATGATGACTTAATGTGAAATAAGAAAATCATGGTTAAGTGGGAGAAATTTTCATTTAAATACATGGGTATTTTTTATTTATATGTTTTTCATAATTTTATAAAACTATAAACCTAAACATTCCTTAACAATGTAATTCATCCAATATTTCCTTTGGATTTTGTATTTTTTTATAGAAAAAATAGAGTCGCGTTCATTGGTATCAAATCCAAAAATATAAATATAATGTTTTCAACACTAGATCTATGATTTCAGGTTTGGGGATGTTATATTTTGTATGAGATGTGGTCTTAGATGGATTTAAAGATTGGGATTTTTTAATCTTAAGAGTTATGGATTCCATCATGGGTTTGAAAGTTTTAGGATAATCATATATTCATGTCTTAGAAAAAAAAATTTAGGTTTTAAGTAATCAAATTTGGAGGTGATCAATGGAATTTGGGGAGAATCTTTTTATTGGTTTATGGTATGGGTAACCCTTAAGTTCTCTATGAAATATTATTTGATGGGGAATTCTCTTTTCATATGTTTAAAGGTATTTATTACCTCAATGTTTTATAAGATATTTGATAATTAAGATTATTTTTAAGGATTTTCATCATATTTTTGGGAACTTTATAAGGATATAAATCTAGTAAAAAAGACAACCCAAAGGCCAGGAGACATCCGATCTTATTTGGAAAGGCCATGGGGATTGAACCCACAACCAAAGGGTGATAAGGTTGTTGTGCCTACCACTAGACAATGTGTTTTAATGAAGAAGATCGTTATATTTTTGGGCTTATAAGATGAAAGGTATGAGATATCATTTTAGGTTAAAACACTATTTAATGATGAGGTTATTTGGGATATAAGGTTATTTATTTATGGAATGATTTAGGTTGAACTTTTGGTATGGTTGTTTAATTTTAGATATTAATGTATTATTTCATCATATTATGGTTTATTCATTTGGAGAATTTCTTAACCTTATGATAACCATTTTGTTTTTGGTTAATGTCTAAAGATAGAAAAAAAAAATATTTTTAACCCTCTTATAGTTAGGTGATCCTTTATTAGTTTATTTTAGTTATTTAGGCATGAGTCCTAATCATCTTGAAAACTCATCATTTGGACAAAAAGATTACTTTGTGGTGGAAACTGATAAAATAATGAAATTATACTAATCAGGTAAGTATATTTACTTATTCTCCAATTATAGATGTAAAATGAATCCTTAAACTCTAGGAAAACAATATTAAAATAAATTATTTCCTATTACCATCAATTTATAATGATATCAATGAATTTTTCACAACAATTTGGTTTATGGTTTTGTGGTTTCTAAATTTATCATGATCATTCACTTTCTTGTGATCAATGATCTACGTTACTCCCTATAATTATTTGGAAATTACACTTTTTTAAAATGTAAAAATATACACTTCCAACCTATGTTGTCCTATTTAGAAACCTAGTATGTGTTATTATAGATGACCCTTGTACTTATTTTTCTCTCTTATTAATAGGATGTTTTATTAACACTTTTTACGATATGGGTTTCTTACATAGGTATTACTTTTGAATGTAAAACATTATATTATGAAGTTAAAATTGAAATTTTGAGGATTCAATTTGTTAAATTGGGTAGGATTTAACACCCATATATTTTAAAATAAGAGCATTTTGTTTGGTAGCGTATTCAATATTCAACGCCAAGCTTAAACGACCCATGAAATATATAACCGTTATAAACAAGTCATTAAGTTGGTGGGTATAAAGATTATTAACTACATTATGAAAATATATAAAAATTTACTACTCAATATAAACTATTTATAAATACTTAGTAAATAATCATTCAATTATTAGTAAATTAATTTTATTCTTTAAAATTATGTTTTCTTCAAAAGTAATTTATATAGATTTTTGTGAGAAAACATTATAAATAATTTTTAGAAAATTTAAAAAAATTATTTTATAAATTTAACTTAATTTTTTAAATCATCTTATAAAAATTAACATAAGGTTAAATTATCATATTTTTCAAAATATATTGTTTTCCAGTGAACAGTGAAAAATAACATTTTTTGGAAAATTGTCTTTTATTTTTAATAAATTTAAGTAGTTTAAAAATAAAATATTGTTTTAATTATTTTTTAATTTAAAATAAGTATTATTTATTTATATATAACCTAATTAATTATATTTTAATCATATTTATATTGTATTTTTTTATAAGTTTGTTTTTTTGTTTAAATTAGTATTTTTCTAAAAATTGATTCAAAGTGCATAATGTTTATCCTTTTTAATTAATTAAAAAGTCCCTAATGAGGAATAATTTAAATTAAATTTATATAATATATATAAATAAATATTAATTTTAATTCATAAAATTATTATTATTATTCATATACTTTATATAAAAAAATTTCTTGAAAAAATACACTTCATGAAAACTTGTTTTTTCTTCACATCTATGGGTTTAATTATCAATAAATTTTTTCCACTTTAGTGATTTTAATTTGAAAAAATGTATTTAATATTTATAATCATAATAATTTATATTATCTTATATAGTAAAATTTATTTTTTACCATAATAAATATTGAAAATGGGAAAAATTAAATATTGTGGTTAAGGTGAAAATGGGTTTATCGGGGGTTACACTAAAAATATATGGGTTAAAATGACCTAAAAACATATCTAGAATCCATTTAATAGAAATATTTTGACCTTATAGTATATAATTATCTCTAATGGATATTTTTTTAGCCTTTTTTAAATTAGAAAATGTGGGTTCACTTTTATATTTTCAAAAATTACAAGTGTGTCACTCACCTCACTTATTAAAAGAAACCCCCTCTAATCTCTTATTCAGCCCTTAAAATCCATTTGGATCCATAACAACAAAAATTTATTACTTAATTCCCTAAATTAATATAATATTCCTTGTTTTTATCATAAATCCATGCTAAGAAGAATTTTGGTTCTTGACTATAGAGGTTGTCCGAAGAAGAGGTATCGTGCTTAACCAAGCATTTTTATTTTCATTTGTCTTCCACATCCATAAAATATAATTCAATTATGATTGTTTAAAAAAACAACTATCCCCTATATACTTATAATTTATTTTGTTAATTTCATAACCTAAATCCATCTCCTCTTCCATAAAATGGGATACAAAATGACTATTCGTGTGTATAGAGGACTACCGCCTCCCGAACTGTTATCATTCGTTTTCCATCATCGTCTCTCAAGGATTCTTATAATAATGTAATTAAAGTATTTATATGATACTTTTAGTATATTTATAATTTTTAGTTATTATATCACATATACCATCTTAATTTTCATTCTATAGGGGACACGATAACGTCACTCATGTATACAATGGACTATCGCCTCGTAAAGCGATGTGAATCATTTTTCACTAATGATTTACATGGAAGGTAATAAGGATAAATAAATTGAAAATATTTTATATAATTGAAATAATTGTGATATTAATTACATAATTTTCATTATTAAAATATAATATATCATTTTCTCTCTTACACTGAAAAATGATAACGTCATTTGTTCGTATGTGTGGACTGCCACCTCCACGAAGCGATGTGACTCTTTTTCATCACTAAATCACATGGATGATAAATATACGTGTATTTAAAGAAATAATATTGTATTTAGGATATTATTATAATTTTAATAAAGAAAAAATAATACATACCATCTTTCCATAATGATCATTAAAAATAGAAATGTTATTCATGCGTATGTATGCCTTACCACCTCCACAGTCATAACATAGTTCATTTTTCATAACCATCATTAATAATTAGTTTTTAAAGTATAATTCATATATGAATTTAATATTTATGTAATTATTATTATACATATGTTGAAACAGTAACCTCTATGACCACGGTCAACACACCAAAGCAGTTTTGAAATAATGAACCGAACATCATCAAAACACCCAATGCGGTCTTAACTAATTAAATATTTAAATATATAATTAAAATAAATAAAATAATATAATACAATTATATGGTATTAAAACTATAAACCTTTCTTAATAAATCATATACTTTACATAATCTTTTTATATATTATTTAAAGGACACACATGGAAGGTCTGGACTCATGAAAAAGGTTTTCTCATCTCACTTTTTATTTCTGTGAGACATATGTCATATTAACCACTTATTTATATTTTTTGGTGTATATATTGACCCTTTTACATGTAATATAATAAATCCTTCATAAATCATGGTATTTTGAGTTCTATTTTAATTATTTCAATTAAGGATAATTTACTTGAAATTTACTAAATGGTAAAAAATTTCATAACTCAATTTCTTTTCATTAGGTTATATTATTTATTCATTGACTCTATTATGACATGATTTTTTTTATAATAACTTATTATTATAATTTATTTTATTTCCAATTATTTTATATGGATTTAAATTTTTATGTATAATTTATTAACTGATTAATTCTCAAATTCAATGGTAATTTTTTTGTAAGGGTTATTCGTCTCAAATTCTCTTTCTTTGAGGCATACGTTGATGATATGCACCGATATTCATTTGTAATGTTTGTATACTTCCATTTAACATGTATACCATAAATATTCTTATTTTTAGGATATTTAAATTTTTATTTTAAGTTATTATTTCATGCATATTATGATTGAAATAATTCTAAAGTGGAAAATGATTTATGTTATAATCTCTTAAATTTCGAGATTGTTGATGTTTTAGGTTCATTTAGGAGAAATTTTATGGTCTTGTTTTCTTAAAGAACATATATTTATTATTTATGGGATATGAATGTGGTTAACATGTTTTATTTGTATTTCATCCCATATTTATTAAATAAACATCAAGAAATTAGGTTGTATGGTATATTGTTGTTATATTTTATTTTAGATCGGGAATATTTCTCTTTCATATCCATGTTTTCTCAATTTTTTAAAATTTTATTTTCTAAACATAAATGGTTTAACAAATCTATTTTAAATGGTCTTTTACCTCAAATTATTTTTTTTAAAGTAAATTTCTTAATGTTTTCCAAATGGATCACTTTTGACTCCCTTTTAAAAAAATGTTTTTAAAAGAATGTTTATTTTTAAAATTTAAAACATGAATATATTTTCCCACCATCATGACAATTATTTTATTTGAATATTCCTTTATAATTATACATGGTTATTTTTAAACAAATTTATTTTCACAATATTTTGTGAATTTTTAATTTTTGAAAAGGTATTTTCAATGTAAAAAAGGGGTATTTTCCACAACAATGTTTCTAATGATATTTTAATGCTATTTATATTCATCAAAATCAAAAACACTTGATGTTACTTATACTATATAGGGAATATTTTATAATGATATCATTCTAATTATTTCTCTAGATGTTTTATGATTTTTTCAAAAAGATTATTATGGAACCCATTTCTTTTCCACTAGTTAATAATGTTTTGAAGTGATTGTTATGGAAAATTTTTATTTTCCACTAGTTAATCATATTTCAAAGATATTTTTATAGAAATTATCTCTTTTTCATGTGTTAGTCATGTTTCAAATAGATTTTCTTAGAACCCATTTAATTTCCAAAATTTAATCAACTTTTGAAAATAATAATTTTTGTTTCAATGTGTTTATAATGAAATGAATTCTCTATGTACTTTATTCATGATACGGTTCTTGGAAATTGTTTATGATGATGGTATATTTCTTTATAAACCAGTAATGTGTGGTTATGTGATAAACCGAGGATGGGTGGATCCATGATAAACCAATGATGGGTGGATCCAAGATACTCCTTCAATGCATTGGGTACTTTACATATGAAAGTTGACCATACTTGTAATTCCATTTTTAAGAGAGATGTGAAGATAATTTTATAAGATACCAATATATTTTCACTATTATTTATATCGTTATAAATATTTCATTTGATAAAAACTGATATCACATGGATTATGATTATTTATTCTAATAACTCTTGCCTTTGTAAAAAAAATTCTAGGTTTTCATGTTTGATTATCCAAGTATTTATGGGTATTGATATTATTATGTTATGCTCATGAACTTTGATTATGTTATCATAACTTAATTCTCTTCTAATCCACACTAATAACATTAAATTGTTAATACATATGTTTACCCATACTAAGCATTTGAGAACAAAATTTTTATGTTTCATTTTCCTCATGTTATCAAGAATGATATTTAATGAGTTATGTATTTAATGTTTTTAGATGAATGATTATGATGACGTGATGTGAAATAAAAAAAAGCTGGGTTCAGTGGGATAAATGATCATTTAAAGACATGGGTGGTGTTTATGTATGAGTTTGTCTTAATTATATAAAACTATAAACCTAAAATTTCCATAATAATGTAAGTGATTCTGTATTTTCTTTTTGTTTGTTATGTTTTGGGTAGTGAGAATTGGGTCACCTTCATTAGTATCAAATCTAGAAATATAATGTTTATGTTTTTAGCAATGTATATAGGAGTTCGGGTTTGAGGCTATTATAATTTTGTTATCCTATGTTATTCTACGGAAAAATAAATTCCACTAGTTATGTTATTCCTTGGGAATATATTAATTCCATGATAAATATGGCACATTGTATGGGTTACTTCCATTGGATTTGTGTTATACCCTAGGAAACCCTATGTGGAGGTGACTCATGGTGTATCCCAAATTAAACTTTCTCTTTTACTTGTTTTATTCTCATTAAAAATCTTGTTCCCATATGAGTAGGAACGTTTTTAAATATATGTCACTAGATAGTACAATCACCAAAACTAACACATATATAGAGGAAAATAAAGCATGCACCTAACATTAATATTTTACTTAGTTCACCATAATGGGTTATAGTCAAGGACTAAACACCGACAATGTGTAAATGTTCCAAATTATAATATTTAATGGTTCTGTGGATACAATGTTTCATCCATGGTAACTATGTTGTAGTTTCACTTCCATTACAATTTTTTGGGTTTCTGTCACTCCTCACCAAAAGCGTATAGACTTTGTGCAATTCTAAAAAGACTCACTAATTATCCAATGGGTGATCCCTCTTATTCACCTATATGCACTACATTAATGAAGGATGTCCTAGTTTCTAGACTTGAGGGTCTCAATACAATGTTTATAGACAAGTGTTTCTGTCTCTATTTATTATAGGTTATTGTTGTGCCTTTCTTATTTAACTCCTAATAGATGCACTATGAACTCTAATTTTTATCTCTCCTTCTTTATGTCAGATATAATCAAATCCTTATAAATGTGAGTTATGTTTGTGTCTTCCATTGATAATTATTATAACTTTTTCTCATATTTTTATAATTCCAATATTATAATTATTTTCTTTAACACTCATTTTTTTATCTCCACATGCATCAATGATATGTATCTTTCTCATAATCCTTCTTCCTTAAAAAAATTATAGATGTGATCCCTGAAATTCATTATAATGCTCTTATTTGCACATTAATATATCTAATCTCTTCAATATATATATATATATAATATTATTGTTATTTTATATTTTATAACCCTAATTATTTCATAAATTATTTGTAATACACTTAAATATCTACAAAAAACATCCTCTATGTAATGGGTCTTTATGCACATCTTTGTATAAACTATTTCTCACTATTTATTTGCACAAGTAAATTTGAAAAACTAAATTTTTTGACTTACAGATTCTTTAGATTATAATTATAATATTTTATTATTTATTCTCAAATCATTATCAAATTTTAGTGCTCACAAATCTTATCTCTTCAGGAAAACAATTTGTATCACATGGGTTTTTTCAATGTTGGATTTTGGGATGTTCATCGCATGAATATGAAAACATAAGAAAAAATCATATATAATATATCCTTGATAGAATAAGCATATAATATAATCAAAGAACATAAACTAAACAACTATATTTTTGACTTAATAGTATACATTTTATTTTTCTATATGGACAATACTTCATGAAGATCAGCAAAGCCACAAACAAAGAATTTATGCATCTGAGGGATTACATCTACCTTTGGATCAAATAATATTTCTTGAGTTTATCTAAACACATATGTGGTAATAGTTCCTTCAACATAAGATAAAATATGTGTTGGGATAAAGAGTGTATTTTAGAGTCTTAACGAAAATAATATTATCTAACACCCTGAGATTTTATTATATATTTCACTTCAAATAAATTTAATTTCTTCAATAGATTACGATACACCCAACCCTCAGTCAAAATAAACTATTATATAATGTAATATTATAACATTGAAAATAAATTGGGGGAGTGAATAATATTAACAACATTTTTTTTTACATATGTATAATGTTTTTAGATAATGTAAATATATTGACAAATAAGTACACAATTTTTAGTAAGGTCGTTATATCCTTTCAAAATACATTTACCCTAAAAATTATTATTATTGATTTTCTTAAGAAAATATATTAATTAAATAATTATAATTTTAGAACACTTATTTTACAAAATTAACTTTATTTTAGAAATCATCATATCAAGATTTTCTTAGAGTAAATTTTTAGTAATTTTTTGAAAAGGATAATTTTTCATTGAATGGTGAAAAATATGGGTTTTTATTTAAAAATTTATATTTTTCAAGTATTTAAAAAGTTAAATTTTATTTTAAATTAGTTTTAAAAGTAATATTACTTAATTTATATTATTAAAAATTCAATATGTTCATTTGAATTATTTTTTATTTTTTATTTTGGTATAAAAACTTTTTATTCTTAAGAAAACATTTTTATTGAACATTGTTTTTCATCAAATTTTACTAGTTTAATTTTTAATTATATTATGCCACTTATATGAATTTAATTTGATAAAATGTATTCCATATTTGGAATAATAATAATTAATGTTATTTAATAATGATATATTAATTTTTTGTCACAATGAATAATAAAAAAAAGTAAATATTTGTAACGACAGTTAAGGCTAATTATTGATTACTAGGGTGTTAAACAAATATATTTGGTGGTATTACCGATTAAAATATTATAAATAATATTATTTTTCTATATTTATAAATCATATATTTAAAAAAATTAATATATATACATTTTCAATAATTTTTCTTCATTATGATAATATTATATTTTAATCTTTTAAAAAATTCCAAGTGTGTCCACTCCCCCACTTATAAAATGACACCACTCCTTTATCTCATTTATGCCAATTTTTGTCACATATCAGAACCAAAACCTAAAAAATTATCTTTTAAACCTCCTTATACTAGAATTAGAGGTATTGTGCTTCTTATAATATGATTCCAAGTTTCCTTATGAAATGATCTAAAGGTGGACAATCGAATGAGTGGTAATCATCCTCCTAGACCTATTTCAAATTATTTCTAATTCTAACTCTTATTAATATATTATATACATGATAAAATATTAAATTAAGTATACTAAATATTCTTAAATGATATTTTTATTATTGAATTTCCACTATTCACCCATTTCCATCAAATGGGAAGTGAAAGCCTCATTTGTGCGCACGTGTGGACAACAGCATCCACGTAGCGATACAATTCATTTTATGTTACCGCCTTTGATGGAATTTTATTATGATGAGTTTAAAGATTATATATTATATTTATGACATAATTATTTTTATTTAATTATAATATCATATATACCATCTTATCTTCCCATCTATTGGAAAACAATAATGTCACTCATGCGTATGTGTAGACTACCACCTCTATGAAATGATGTGATTCGTTATTTATTTCTATTTTACTTGGATGGTAATAAGGATATATTTAATTTATATATATGTAATTAATTATATAATTAAGGTTTTATAATAATAAAATAAGATTTATCTTTATTTCTTTCTTTTTTTAGAAAATGAAAATCATGTTCATTTGTACGCACGACTTACCGTCTCCATGAATGGTGTAAATAATTTTTCTATCACTAACTTTTATGAATGACTATAAATATATGTTTAATGAATATATATAATTTTTACAACATAAATAGGATTATTTATATGATTTTATCATTATAAAATTAAAATTATCAAAACTATATAACCAAAAAATCCATAAAAATGAAATTTTTGACACACAAAAACAACGATATTATTTAGGAATTATTAATAAATGGGTGTTAAAATGTAATAAGTGGATCATATATTATATTTAAATACTTAAAATGGTTCCAATATATAATTATTGTAAATTTAATTTTATTATATAGAAGGTTATATAACTTTTTAAGAAATTCAAACTTGAGGTAAGGTGTTTCTTAACTTAATTTCATTTCATTGGGTTATATAACTTATTCAATGATTATATTATTTAAAGATTGTGTGTGAAATTAAATTTGATTATTTTATGATTTATTTAAACTTACCTTGTGTGGGTTTAAATATTTTACACATAATATCTTCATTGACTAATTATCATTTCAATAATATGATCTTTGTAAGGGATCTTATATCATTTTCCACTCCATTGAAAGATATTTGATATTATAAACGTATTTAATTTTATTTGGTGTATATACTAAACCTTTTATGTATTTTACATGAATATATATTTGTTAATGATGATTAAAGTTTCAATTCAAGTTTATACTTTCAATGGGTTACAATTTTCATGACACCGAAGAGGCAATAATTTATTTTACATTCTCATTTTTCATGGATTTATTATATAGTTTTTGAAGGAATATTATAATATAACCTTCATAAACGTCATATATTTTCTTATCCTCTAGATATTTAAGGATTTTCCTTATTTTATTCCATCTTTTCCTATTTTTCACTTTAATTAAGTAAATAAATATTTATGAAACATTCATCATTGGACTCATAAAACATTAATATTTATAGACCTACTTATAACCCATAACTATAATTTCAGTATGAAGTGATGAACCATAGGAAAGGAATAAGTTTTGAGTGACCAAAAATAAGGAAAAAAATAAAACAAGATAACATAAGAAGAAATTGAGGATAGTGATGAAGAAGTGGAGAGAATGAAGATTTGTGTGAGTGTGAAAGTGAGTGTGAGTGTAGACCAGATCAAAAGACAGAATATCAGAAAAGGAAACTAGAACAAAAAATTGGTGAATAGGGGAAAATCAGTGGGTTGGTTTCTATAAATATTTTTTTTTATTCATTTATTTTGAATTTAAACACATTGAACATTTTTAAAGAGGATAACCAAATTTTTTATTAGGTAAACCTATTATTGAATAGACTTTATGGTTTATTAATAGAGGATATCATTATATCACTGAGTGAGAACATATCAGTTATCATTGGGATCAACTTTTCAAGTAAACTTAGGGATCTGCTCTATCTTGAGTTTGATTTAAATTTTATTTAAATCCTCAGATTTAATATAGTTTGAATTAAAGATCGATCAAGATAAATTTTCTTTAATAGTTTCTGTTTTTTAAAAAATAATTATTCCGAGGGAGATATATATATATATATATATATATATATATATATATATATACCAGTAGAGAAAATACATGAACATAATAAAATAAATAAACCAAAACATCTTATTCCCCTAGTGGTGATTAGCTGAGAATCATAATCTCATACAATATATCAAAATATTTTGAAATAGAATAATCCATGTAGCAGTAATGAAGAAATATAATAAAATCGAGAAAAGTTTTCTATCTTTTAGAGATCCTACTCGATTACTAGTAACTCCCAATGTCCAATCTCTATTCTCTACCCCTTTCTATTGTGAGGGGTGTGTTATGAAGTCCTTCTCCAGGACTTTGTGTCACTATCCCCTTTTGGAAACTTCATATTTGTATCAATTTTCCATCACCATATCCTATAATATCGCTTATATGATCTCTCTCTCTTCCACATGGCACATTCATTATATACCTTCCTCCTCGATTGTGACCCTAGAACAAGCCCCTTACAACTTGTGTCGTGTAGCATCCATGATCCCACACCTGAAATCTCTATTTGTGGAAAGTTAAAGGGCTACAATCACTGAGTGAGGTTGTCTATACTTGATTTAATTCCCACAATCTTCTTCACAGCATCTCAATTCAATCAAACAGTCATAAAAATTATAACGAAATTATAGGAGAGAAGTTGAAATAATTTTTCCCAAATTACAATTTAGGGTTTCCTAAGCAATAAAGATCTCCTTGGGCCTTGACCACTTTGAGTATTATTATATATATATATATTACATAATTATATTATACTAGTATTATATATATCAAATTTTATTTTTTGTATTTATATACTTATTATTATTAATAAATTATTTTTATAATTATTATTATAATATAAATATAAAAACCTTTATATAAAAATATAGTTGTTAATAATATATATATATATATATTCACGTATACAAATTATTATTATTAAAATTATTAGATATATGTGTATATTATTATATATATTTATTTATATTTACTATTATATATATATATATATATTATCTTTCTATCTTTTCTTTTTTTTTCTTTTCTTTATTCTTGTCTTCCAACCACGTAGGTCTTCTTCTCTACAAGGTGGAATATACTATAGGTGTCCTCTCCATCAGGAATCCACGGTGATGGAGATCGACTTAGGTTACACGGTCGGTAAAATCTTCCCTCAAAAACATTGACTTAATCTTCTGGAAACGAGGTGAATCAGTGGAACATGGTCAGTCAGTAGATGGAAGTATCACCAATGGTTCTTCTTTAGATTGGGTGAAACTCGACATTGCAACTCTAGGAGGTATTCTCCAAATTTAATAGAAATGGATCTCATTAGAATCTAGATCTTCAAAACCAAATTACAACTTTGGAGATTGTGTTTTGATTTCAATAGTAGGGTTAGGGGTGTCAGTGGTATTGATTAGCTCAAATCTAAGGAGGATGGATCTCAGATGGGGTTCAGTTGGAACCTGTGCAATGAGTATTAGAGAGTATAGGGTCTTCTTCCATGTCATTTCTTGGATTAACTAGCCTAGATAAGTTCATCTAGCAATAGATCTTTAGTATAATGATAAATAAAATCAACCAGTGGATCGGATGTGTTACTAGTGGAATATTCTGGTGAAAGTGGAGACCATTAGATCTAGGTCTACTAGTGGATTAGGGAAGCAGTAGTACAGGTATGTGTGGACTGATATATTTAGGGGATTGGGAATGATAGATGTGTATGGTAGGTAGTAGGAGGGTGGCTAGAAAAAGATACATGGTGAGGTTGGCGATATATTTCAATTTACAAGTGGAAGATGGTGTCAATAATAGATGGTGGGACCAGTAGATTAGTCTATCAGTGGATGATGCAGGCAGTGGAAGCTTTTCTTTGGGGTGGTGGTAGATCGGTAGAGGGGTGGTAGTAGATTGATCAATGTTGGATCCTATATTTTGATGCTAGATGTCGTTGTTAGAAAAAAGGACAATAGAATTATTGGTGGTAGCACGGGGAAGCAGCTACAACTCTTCCTAAAAATAGAACATCAAAAATCAATGATATTCTAAAAAATGAGTTTAATAAAAAGTGATCAATTAATTAATAAAAATTTCAATTCCACATAAATTGATTGAAATAAAATCAAATAAATTATTCGGTCACTTAATTATGAAAATTAATTTGGAAAAAAAATCAATTACAATTTTATTTTCTGAGAAAAAAGTTAAAGCTATAAAATAAATTTCAAGTTTAATAAAAAATGAATTTTTATAAGTTGTTAATTACACAAAAAATAATTCACTATATTTAAATAAAATAATTAACTTCAATCAAAATTTAAAAATTCCTCAAATCAGTTTAAAAATATATTTTCAATGAAAATTTCAAATTCTTATCCAATAAATTTATGTTCATTTAATCCTAAAAAACCAAATTTTAATAATATTATTAGAAAATGTAAATTCTAGTTCAAAAATCATCATATAACAAATATTTTCCAATTAGATCTTAAATTCATAACAATTTATCAATTATTCTATGAAAATGGATGTAGAAAAATGTTCTTAAAACAATCATATCAAACTCCCCCACACTTAAATTGTTTTTTGTCCTCAAACAATTCCATGCTTTTTGTCTTTGTAAAATAGAGGAAATGATTTTTCACATTCATTTCAAAATGAATAATGTAACAATATTTAATTATAAGGGAAATAATCTGAGGTGAGTCAATATTTTCAAATGATTATCACATTAGGTACTTCCTAAATTCAAATACACACTAAAAAAGGGGAATATAGATTCATTCACTATTGAAAATTCCATGCTACCTATATTAAGTCACTCAATACCCCACTTAATTTATAATTCAAGTCCCTTATGAGAGTGAATTCAAGTTAGATTTAAGTGAAAATAAAACCTTAACAATAATTTCCTTTAATTTTTACTTTCTACTAGATTTAAAAAACCATTTTAAATATTCTCACATCATTGATATAACTCAAATGATTTTCATACAATCCAATTATCCCCTTCTTTATAAGGTTTCAAAATTCCTCTCACCTTAATGAGATCATTTTTTATAAGGACCTTAATTTTAATTTTTCTCATTCATATTTCCTTTGTGTGGAACTATGAAAAGCACTTATTAAATTTGAAAATGGATTTTATTTAATTAAAAAAATGTACCGATCACCCTTATCTCGGATACTCATCATGGGATCTCAATTTTCAATTTTACACTAGTTTAAAAGGACTTATATGATTATAATTTGAGTCATCTCTCTAAGGTGATTAATTTTTAAAAAGGTTACTACCCTAGGTTTGAGTTTAAATTTCCAGTTTCCTGATGTTATGATCATAATTCCATAAATATATATCATATATAACTCCCTTTCTTAGTTTATAAATACAATATCCATAAAAACATTGTTCAATGCCACTTAACAATCACAAATCTCCAAATATTTCAGACTCAGTATAAATCTCAGAAACTAGTATGTTTTTATCCTATGGAAGAAAGTAATTGGGTGCAAATTGTAGCCCAAATACCATTATTTTGTGAAATAATTTGACAAATATAGACCATATTAATGAAATAAAATCATGGTTTATTTTGATGTGTCCAAAATTTACAGAAAGTTTTACCATAGAATGAACCCTCTCCCCCACACTTAAAACATAACATTGTCCCCAATGTTGAATCTTAACGTGGGAGATATTTTAGTTGACAACATATTAGAAATTGAGAAGCTAAAGAGTGTGGAAGGGGTTATTAGAAAGTTTAAACATCTCATTTCCACACATTCAATCAAAACATTTTTTACATTGTTTTTTAAAATTCATGCTTTTGATTATTATACACAGACAAAACAATTTTAAATGTATTTTAAATAGTATCGTGATGACCAATTTTGTATTGTAGTAGTTAAAACAATGGGAATGAAATGGTTGTAAGCATGTTTCAAAATGAAACTTAACTTATTTTATGAATCACTAGAAGTCAACAAGCTAACACCCATTTAAAATATTAGGTTCATAATTTCCACTAGATTAGGGGGTATCTCCCACACATAATTCACAACCATAGGTAGTAAAGTATAAATAGATAATATGAATGGAAAAATACAAAATAACACTTCCCTAAATTTGGGAGCTTTGACCATTAAGGTTTATTCGAAATTTAATCCTTTGTAGCACTAAGAGAAGTGGTCTAGTTGGTCTTTTAAACTTCTAGTATGGATAGGAAAGTAGGCATTAAAATCCGAAATTTAAGGTTCATGAAAAAAATTAACCAAAGATTGAGTGAATGAGGTTTTATCTATATGATGTAGTGTATTTAACCCTTTGGACATTAAAGACTATTGAAATTACACAAAGTGGAGTAACAAGTAGATCAACTAGAGTAAGATTACATGGGATACCATACTATATAATAAACTATAGGGGTTATCTTTATTGAAAAATATAAATTAAATGAAAATAAAACAAAACCCATGGGTTAGTTCCCATGAAACACTAAGTTTATAGTCCTCAGTTAGAATTGAGAGGATTTATCCTTCAAGAATAGAAATGGAATCCAATACCTTGGCCTTCCCTTAAAGGAAATTTTTGATCCTCTCACCATTGAAAAAGAATGTTTTGTTTTTCTCTCTAACTATCTCTATAGCTCCATTAACAAGAACCCTTATAATGGTGAAGGGTCCAAACTACTTAGTTTTCAATTTACCTGGGAAAAGTTCCTTCCTCAAGTTGAATGGCAGGACTCTTTGAGAAACCTTAATATACCTATTTTGAATTATTGATTCTTGGAAATATTTTTTCCCTATTTTTAGGTTTCATCGTTTTCATATGAATCCCTTTTAATTTCCTCCAAATCACACAACTCTAACAACCATACATCACTAATATAATTAAAGTCAAAGTTAAGGGCATTTATTTCCAAAAATGAATTTTATTGTAATTCAACAAGAAGATGGAAATTCTTAATAAAGATCAGTCTGTATGGGAACATCTATATGGGATTCTTATAAGTAGTTTTGTAGGCCCACTGATCCTCATTCAAATTCACAGACCAATCTTTTATGGAGCTAGAAAATGTCTTCACCAAAATTTATTTTTGCTTCTTATTAGACACTTCATTCTACCCAATGGATTTTGAATGGTTTTTACTACGAACTCTATGAGAATATACTTTTATATTAAATTATTGAACTTTGACTTTTTGGAATGGGTTCCACTGTCTGTAAAAAAATTAACTAGGAACTCCAAACCTAGAAAATATGTTTTCATTGATTAATTTTACAACACTAGAAGCAAGATTGTTAGGCAGAACCACTGCCTCTACCTATTTCGACACATAGTCCACAACCATAAAAATATACTCAATCCCATAATAGGATGGGAAGGGTCCCATGAAACCCAATCACTAGAAATTGAAAATTTCAACCCCCAATATTCCTTTTTATAGAATCTCTTACCTTATACCTATATTTCCAAGCTTTTGGAACATTTCACAGCCAATACCCAAACTCCTAGAATCCTTGAATAGTGTTATCCAGTAGAACCTCGCTTGTAAAACCTTCTAAGTAGTCTTTTCACCTTTTTCGTGTCCACAAAAATGAGATTAATGAAACTTTCTAGGATAGGTGACATTTCATCCTCAACCCTGTTCTCCTAAAAATACCATCAGTACAGATTCTAAAGAAAATATGTTCATCCCAAAAGAATTATTTAAACTCCGATATAAACATCTTCCTTTGTTTATGTGAAATTACCTTGGTTATAACACCAACATCTAAGAAATTCGCATAATCTAAAAACAAAATAGATTCCTACACAGAGGAAGAAAATAATTTCTCATCTTGGAAATATTTATTAATCTCCCTTGGTTCCTCAATTTGGGTGTTGTAAAGCCAGGAAAATGGTATGTAACAAAAATTTTCATCCCCTTTTATCCTTCATTAGTAGATCAAGTTCATTCAACTGATGGGTCCACCCCATGAGCCTAGTTTCTGATTCCTTTATATCTAGGAAGTTCTTGAGGGATAAATAGTCAGTAAAAGGGATCACCTTAGACCCTATCAAGTACTATCTAAATTTTTTATGGTAAAACTTGATTGCATCTAACACATTTTTTATGGTTGAGTAATTCTTTTGAGTGTCATCCAGCAACTTACTATCATAATAAATGACATGTATACTATTCTCCTCTAGTTTCCCTAAAATATCACCTACTACAAGATCACTAGAATCAAACACTACTTAAAATGAGGATTTCTAGTCTGTAAAGTGATCACTGGTGAAGTGGTAAGTTTCCCCTTGACCAGGTTAAAGGAATCTAGGCATTTCTAATCAAAAACAAAAGGTGTTTCCTTAAGAAGCATAAAAAGAGTGGCCTGGTTACCTTAGAGAAATATTTAATTAATCTTAAATAAAAACCATGATTTACCAAAAATATTAACCCCCTTGACATTCTTAGGTGTGGATAGATTTTGGGTGACCTATATATTGTAATTATCAACCTCAAATCCATTTTTAGAATCCTTATGTCCTAGAAAAATTCTTATAGAATTCATAAGCTGAAACTTTTCCCAATTTAAAGTAATATTTTTCACTTGGAATATTTCCATAACAGCTTCCATATTTTCAATTAAGTTTTTAAAATTATTTCCCACAACTAAAAATCATCCATTAACACCCCCAATGATCCTTTAAATCGTGTCCAAGAAGATTTACATCATGAATCTATGAAAATTGGTTGGACCACCAAACAATCCAAATGATATTATTGGTAAGAAAATGTCCCAAATAGATAATTGAAGGCGTTATTATCCTAATCCTCAACTGAAATATAACCAAGTTTTTTCTAGATTATCCATCAAGAAAACAAAAATATTCATTTCTAACTAGCCTCTATAGTATTTGGTCTAAAAATAGAATGGGGAAATGGTCATTCCTTGAGGAATTATTGATTTTTCTATAATTAATACAAACCCACCATTAGTTCACAGTTCTTGCTTGAATTTTCTCATTCCTTTCATTTTTCATCATAGTCACTCCAATCTTTTTGGGGACTACCTTGACAGAACTTACCCAAGGTGATTTAAAAATTGGAAATACTATTATAGAAACAAGAAATATTATAACATCCTCTCAAACCACTTCTTTCTTTTTTGGTTTATGTCTTATTTGAGATTACACCCTTGGTTTACACTCAGGTTCTATGGAAATATTATGCATGTAGATTGATGGACTTATATTATTTATGGTATAAATTTACTATGCAATAATAGACGTATACTTCCTCAAAACACCCATTAGGTTGTCCTCTAGACTTCCCTCTAGGTGGGATGAGATAATTATAGGTACTTTGGAGCACCCACCTAAAAAATAAATATTTAAAATGGGTTAGGAGGGGTTTGAGATCTATATTGGGTGGTCATTGGATTGAGGGAATACACTTGGGCATTGTTAGACCAAGGCCTTCATCCTAACTCTTAAAGAAGGCAGTGAAGATAATATCCTCTTCATCACTATTATTTCTAGAAAGATGTTCTTCACATATAGATTCTTCTTTGGGGGTCAAGATGTTTTCTAAATAAAAATCATCTATCTTTTCCAATAATTCCCCCTCAAACTCATATAAAATATCATTTCCTTACTAGAACTAATCCCCATGCATGTTTCAGTAAATATCTCAGGTGAAACATTATTTTCTTCCATCATCCCCAAAAACACATCTTCCTCCTAATTAATAGATTCTTCATATCCTAAAATATCATCTCTAGAATATATTGGGTCTTGGGTGGGTTCTTTAATTTTTTTGAAAAAAATTAATTCTTCTCTTTTTACCCCGGTAAAAAATTTATTTTTCCCTTTGATTCGTCGATGAAAGATGCCCATGTGTCTAGAAAAATATTACCAAGGATGATAGGTACATCATGATCACACTCTATATATAGTATCATAAATCCAGTTGACAGAAAGATCCTTCCAACTCCCACAATCAATTCATATACCCTACCAACTTGGTGAGTGATGAATCGATCAACAAGTTGTAAAACAATAGTGGTAGGATAGGGGACTCTAAATCTCAAGGGCTGAAATAAAGATAGTGGAATAAAATTAATGCTTGATCAAATATCACAAAGATAGTTAAAATGAACACCTATATCCCCAAAGGTTCAAGGGATGAAAAATATCATTGGGTCTTGAATTTTAGGAGGTATTATATTCTACAACACAACGATACACTCCTCTATAAGACTATAAGTGGAAAACACTTCAAGGATTTTCATGTTTGATCATTTTTTTAGGGATATTAAATAGTATTGTATTTGAATCAAGGCCTCCATAAAAGGAATTTTAATGTAAAATTTTTTAAAAACGCTGAGAAACTTCAAAATCTTAGAATAATGGTTCTCCTTTTTCATTTATTGTGGAAAAGTTTTTATTTGAGAAACAATCCTCACAATTTTAAGCATCAATTAAACTCCCGCTCCAATATTTTTATTCCCTTTATTTTCTTTAATTTTTAAGACATTTTCTTGTCATATTTCAATAAGGATGGGAGTGATTAGAGTGCATCCACTGTAGCTGCCCAAATTTATAGATTTAACTTTTTTCATATTTGAGTTTCTAGATTCATCCATTTTTTCAATTTCAGTAGTATTGGACACCTTCTTATATTTTTTGTGGTTTTCAAGAAAACCTATAGTGGTCACCTCCATAGAATTTTCATTGGTATTTTATTCAATGGTAAATGTTAGTTTACCCTTGTCTCTACTGCTAACTTCACTGTACAACTACCCCATTTGAACATCTAGATTTTTCATCCTTGAATCCATTTTCACTTCATAAAAATATTTTTTAGAATTTTTTTTATCAAATATTCGCATCAGATATGGGAATATATTCCTTAATTAATCTTGAGAGTTATATGATTTTATGTTTGGATTGGGATTGGAACCACTGCCTTGGTGGTTACTTGAAGCCCGAAGGAGAAATAGGACTAAGAACTCTCTACTCCCTCTAAGAAAGATTCAGGTGGTTTATATACCCCTGATTATAAGTCTTTAAAAATAGATCATCCCTAGGTTTCATCCTAGGTCCATAGCTAGTAAAATTGGAATTGTCAAGAACTTATAAGGCATGTCAAAATTTGGACAGTAAAAGTGTAAATGTCCAAACATGCCATAATGGCAGCATTGCTCCCACAGGGTATTTTGAGTAATGTCATTGAAAAATCTAGAATATTTTTCCTTGTCTTTTGGAAAAGTATTGGGTTTTATCCTCACAATGTTTCTTCTTCTATAGAATTTATGTAGATAATTTTATTCCAATGTGTTAGAAAATTTCTTGAGTTCCTCAGTAGTTTTATCACTGAAATCCCCTCTAATAGATTGGTCTAGAAATGTTTAGTTATAAAGGGTGATACTATTACTGAAAGTGGACATGGGGAATTGGGGAGTTCATTATTGGTTCGAAATTGTCTAATTAATCCTATAAATCAATCCCAATATTCATAGAATAGTTATCCCTTACTTTGTAAGAAAATTATGATCTTGTGTCTAATTTTAGAATTCATTTTCCTAGGGTAAAACTTCATAGTGAAAGCATTATAAACTTGATCCCAGGTGATAAATATTTCCTCTTATAACAATTGAAAAAAAGTCTAGGCATCTCCATTAAGGAAAAAAGGGAACAATATTATCTTAATATCTTCCTCACTCATAACTCTGTGGTAAATGTTGGACAGTACATTAGAAGTCTCTAATAAAGTAAATATAATCTTCACTAAGAATTCCATTGAAGGTAGGCATGTGGGACAACATGGAATTTTTTATTTCATAATTTTTGGACCTGTGTGAGATCCTAATGCTTGAAATATTATTATATAAATTAGTTCATAATAATTATCTCAAACTATACCTCTCAATAATCTCATTTCTATATGGATTCGCATTCCCAGGTAGTGGATTATTAATGTTATCGACTTCTCTATTATCCTTCATTTTGATTTTCTCTTTTTTATTTTTCAAATCTCTAAGGTGTCCCTTAGTTTTTGGATTTCTAGGCTCTATAGTCTCAATTTTAGGCATATTTTCATATAGAAGTAGCTTCAACATTTTTTTGGGTTTCCTTACAGATAATTTTTTGACAGTTTTTGTATTTCTGAATTTTTATTATATTTTAGGTTTTTCTGTTTTGGTATTTTTTTATATGTAAATGTTTTTTTTTCTAGTTCGCATGTTCCTTCCTTATAAATAGAACTAAAAATTTACACATGAATCATTGTAATCATGTAAATTTGATATTTATAAACCTATTTACTACCAATAACTAGTATTATGGGGATAAGGGTCTAACCATAGGTAAGGACTAAATTATGAGTGACCAAAAACAAGGGAAAATTAAAACAATGTATCACAAGAATCATTTGAGTATGGTGATAAAGAAGTGATAAGAATGAAAAATTGTGTGAGTATGAAAGGGGTGTGAGTGCAGAGAAGCAGGACAGAAAAATGATCAGAAAAGGCATCTAGAACTAAAAATTTGTGAATAGGAGAAATCGGCTGGCTGGTTTTTATAATAATTTTTCTTCGTTCTAATATTTAAATTTAAGAACCTAGAACTGATTCAAGGAGCCCAACATTATTTTTCATTCGGTCATCCTAGGACTGAATAGCCTCTAAATTTTATCAAATGTAGAGACTATTCGGTCACTGAGTGAGAATAAATCAATTATCACTGAGTTTAATTATTTAATTAAACTCTATGAGCTACTCTATCTTGAGCATGATTTAATTTTCCATAAAATCATCAAATTAAAGAGAGTTTGAATTAATTCCTGATCAAGATCAGTTTTCACAGATACATGCTGTTTTTTTTGAAAATGATTATTTGTAGATATATATATATATATAAGAAACAAGTAGAGAGAATGCATAACACATTAAAATAAATAAACTAGCTCAAATTATTCCCCTAGTAGTGGTTAACTAAAAAACATGATCACATTCAACATATCAAACGATTTTGAAATATAATGATCCATGCATTTTTAATGAAGAAACAAAATAAAAGAGAAAAAATATTCTCTCTTCTAGAGCTCCTATTTGATTCCTAATAGATCTTAATGTCCAATCTCTATTCTATTCTCCTGCCTACTATGAGTGGTGTGTTATAAAGTCCCACTCCTAGAGTGTGTATCACTCTCCTCTTTTTGACTCTTCTAATTCTGAACATATTCTGTTAATACCTCCTATCATATCTCCAAGATGATCTCTCTAACCTCCACATGGTACATTCACTATGAATTTTCCTCCTCAATAGTGACCAAATCCTAAACCCCTTCTAACTTTTTCCGTGCTACAACCACGATCCCACACCCAGATTCTCTTCACATGGAAAGTTCAAGGTCGTTAATAGTTGATTGAGGTCGTATATCCATGATTTAATTCCAATTATCTCCTTTGTAGTAACATGATTTATTCAAACAGTTCAAAAAATGTTTTTGAAATTATAGGTGGGTAGCTCAAATGATTTTCCCCAAATTCCAATTTGGGGTTTCCTGAACAATTAACAGATTTTTGGTCCTCGAAAAGGTCGATTATTATAATATATATATATATTCCTTAATTATATTATAATATTATATAATATAAACATATATATATATTATTTATATTTATATACTCTTGTTTATTAATAAATTATATATATTATTATTATAATAAAATAAATATAAAAACATTTATATACATATATACTTATTAATAATATTTATATATATATATATATATATTTATATATATATATATTCACATATACCTATTATTATAAATATATATATAATCTATTTATTTATATTTACTATTATGTATATTTTTTGTTTATTTTTATCATAATTTCTTTTTTTATATTTTCTGCATTCTTATATATTCATTGCATGAGACTTATTCTTCATAAGGTTAGCTCTACGTTGAGAAAATTATCCAATAGGTAATAATGGTGGTGGAGCTCATCTTGGGTGCCTTATATAGTGTAATATTCCCTCGATGATATCGGTTTCATCTTTTGGTAGAAAGGTGACTTTTTGGCGTATCTTCTGTCTCAAACCGAAGCAACACTAGTGGTTCTTCAAATAATGTACAGTATAATGTCACGGTGGTGTAAATTGTTCTTCAAATGAAGGATAAGTGGATCTTGGTGGCATCTGGATCTTCAATAATGAATACAAACTTTAGTGATTGTGGTTTGAGTTCAAGAGTGGGGTTTGGGGTGTTAGTGGTTTCGATCGGCTTGGATCCATAGAGAATCGATATCATATGGGGTTTAGTTGGCACAGATGCAGAAATCATTAGTGAGCATAAGTTCTTCATCCATCTCATTTTTTGGATTAAATGGCCTGGATGTGTGGCTTTGGTGGTGGCTCATTTATAGATCGGTAGATGTGATCTACCAATGGATTATATTTACTACCTATAGAGAATTCTATCAGAAGTGGAGATAGGTAAATCAATTTCTATCGGTGGATTGGGGGGTGGTAGCATTGGATTTGGTGGTCTGGTAGATTCAGGGGAAAATAATTTCTATATGTGTGTATGGGAATTACTAGGAGGGTGAATGATGGTAGTTGTTGGGTGAGCCCAGCGGTAGATCTCAATCAACCAGTGGTAGACGATGGCCATAGAAGATGGGGAGATTAGAAAATTAATTTACCAGTGGATGCTTTACTTTGGTGGTGGTGGTAAATTAGTAGAGGGTTGGTGGTAGATGGATCTTTGGTGCTTCATCTATTTTGATGGTAGATGTCCCTGGTAGTGGAAGCACAATAGAATAAATGGATGTAGCATGGGATAATGGATACAACTTATCTTAAAAATAGAAAAGTCCAAAATTATTTCTATTCTAAAAATATGAAATTAAAAAAAATATCAAATAATTAATAAAACTTTGAATTCCACATAAATTTATCAAATTAAAATCAAGGAATTGTTTTCACTAAATTCAAAACAATTAATCAGGAATTTGTTTTTTCAGTTACATTTTTAATTTTCTAAGAAAAAATTTAAAGTTATAAAATAAATTACATGTTAAATAAAAAATATTCCCTAAGATGTTAATTCCACTAACAATAATTCACTAGAATAAAATGAAATTATTAATTTCAATAAAATTTAAAAAAGTACTCAATACATTCTTAAAATATATTTTCAATGAAAATCATAAAATTCTTATATATCAAATTTATGTGTGTTGGATCCTCAAAATTAACATTTTAATAATATTTTCATAAAATGATAATTCTAGTGAAAAATATTATTCTTTAAAATATTTTCCAATTTGAGAATAAATTCATAAAAAAATTTCAATTATTCTACCAAAATGGATGTGGAATAGTGTGTTAAAAACAACCACATCAATTTAAGAGAAAATTCAATCTTATTTTTCTTTTTAATTGGGTATATTTTTCCCCCATGCCCATATTTTTTGAATTTGTTTCAGAAAATTCTATTTTTATTTACTCAAATAATTTATAAAGGATATTTTATGTTACCTTTGACATTTTATATGCTTTTTAAGAAATCTTTCAAATTTTTTCCAAAAGGTTCAATTTTTACTTCCTTTAAAAAAAGTCAAAAGGAATTTTTTTTAATGTACACAACATTAATAGATTTTTATTTCTCCATAATCATTTCATGATATTTAGATTTTTACATAAGTTTTTAATGGTTTTAAAATGAAAAATATTTAATAAATTATTATTTTAATGTTTCACTTCCATTTTCATTTATTCTATAAAGAAAATTATTTTATTAAAAACCAATATTTTTTAAGAATTGATAATTATTTTTTATCTCTTATTAATTTTTCACTCATTAACATTATCTTGAAATATTCACTTTAGGATGACCATTTTTCATTGGACATTACATTTCACTTAAGTATCCATATTCTTTGTATCATGGATATTATTGTTGCCTAAATTTTATACTATTTCTACATATGGTGTTTTACTATGAATGTTATTTTACTAACTAGGGAAATATTAATATTTTGTATTATTTACTCTATACGAATATATATTGATAAGGAATGTTTTTTTAAAATTAAATTGATCATTCAGTATATTAGGAAAGAATTGCGCATTCAATAATAGCTGGGGATCCATTATTTATAGTCAATAGATGCATTGATAGGTCTCATGAGATAAACTAGTTATCCAAACTTATTAAATGGGTTTCTGGTGTATACCTACACATCGATAAAATTTTCTTGACAGATGTCCTTGACAAAAAAGATATCATGATGTTATAAATCATGAAATACAAAATTAATCCTTTCCTTCGTTGATAATTTATTTATTATTATCCATGATATTACTTATTTGATATTAAAAATGGATGAATTTTGTTATCAAGATACTTATTAAATAGAATGTGTGTTTAGTTATTTACCTGGGGATATTGATTATGACATATTTATTAAAGATAGCTTCCATTATACATAACCCTTACTAAGTATTTGTGGTTACCACTATTTTTTTCCTTTCCCCAAAATATGAATAAGGAATCTTTGAATGAGTTCAAGGATATAGAATATTTACTTTTACTAAGTTTTATATTTTATTTCCAATGTAAAATGGAAAGCAAGTTTGTATATGGTTCCTTAAGACTATTAAATTGATTAGTCCCTTGGGAGGAGATACCTTATATATTATTCTAATATAATAAAGTATAAACCATATATGGGTTACTAGAGTTCAGTTTGTTACATTTTTGTATCAGAGTAAGTTTAGTAGAAACCATGAGAACTAGATTTTAAATTAACATAGATAACATTAGAATTATGATAATCCATTACAGTATTTGAAAAAAAAATCTATTATAGATATTTTTATTTTATATATCAATATACTAGATGATTATAATCCAACTAAATGTGTTCTATTATATAGTAATGGATCCTAACAAAATAAAGGGAATCAATACTTGTAGTCAATGTAGGGATTTTCTTTCTGAGTAAGAAAATATAGCTGGTGTTGGTACTAAGAATATCATAGCCATATTTGGGTAGCTAACCCAGGTTATTATGAATAAACATTCCCAAACAGGGAAAATTGTTGTTAAATGGTGTTATTCACCTATGTTGGATCACTTCATGCAATAAAATCCTCTATATTTTAATGAAACTAATAATCCATTTGTAGTTGAGCAATGGATTAAGTCCCTCAAAAATATAGTCATGTCTTTTGAAATGAATGAAAATGAAAATTTTATTCTTGAGTTATATTGTCTGAGAGTATATTTTGATCAATTTTTTTCATTGATTTATAACACTAAATAGGTTAGAGAAATATAAATCATGTAATGGAGAACTCTTAAAGTGATATTCTTCAAGAAATACTACCCTAATAATAGAAAGTTTAAATGGATAGGAATATCCACACTTTAAAGAATAAAGAAAAAGAAGGTGTAGTAGTGTATGAGGCTAACTTTACAATATTGGCCAGTAATGTTGGGGAATTCACACATAATATGAAAAGAAATATTGATTGTCTGTTTTATGGGCATAAGTTGAGTCTCAAAAGGGAACTAGTTTCCGAAACATTTTCATCATATGATGATATAGTATCATATTCCATTAAGATATGGAAAAAAATTTATAGATCCTATATATTCAAGGGAAATTAAGAGAATAAGAGTTTTTTTGAGCATAAAGAAATTGGGAACACATCCAAAAAGAAAAATTAAACGAAGGAATTTACCTCATATAAAAATTATGGAAAGAAACATACAATAAAATGATTAAAGGGTATGGGTGTTTATGACAATTATAGAGATAAGGTTCATTTGGATAATGAGTGTCAAGAAAATGAATGATCAAACTATTATCTATTCCTTCAACAATAAATATATGGATAATTATTCAAACTAGTTCCCAATCATCGAGGGAACTTACTATAGAAGAAGCCCAGGAAAGAAGGCCAAGAAAATAAAATAACAATAGTCGAAATGGAAGTTCCAAGAAATGTGTATAAAGGTAAGCTTATCATTTATTATAGAAGTGAAAATATTTTATTTGATTCATGTTCTATCCACTCTTTTGTATATAAATAATTTTCTAATGGTATCACATCACAACCTCAATGATTAAATGTTTATTTGGTAGTGAAAACTCTTAATGGTAAGATAATCGTATATCAAGTTTATAGCTACTATATAATAAAATTTTATGGAAATGTTCTTAATGAAAATTTTATTACTCTTAATATAGTCAAATTTTATATAATTTTGGGCATGGGTTGGCTCTCTCAGTATAGATCTCATATCAATTTTCAAGGAAGGGAAGTTGCATTCAATATTCTAAATCAACATATGATAGTATATTGATGCGAGGATAAACCTAAACTCCCAATAGAAATTACTTCCATCATTTAGGTTTTACTACCTATTAATGAGGTATATTTATCTCATATGTTTGGGTAGAAACTGTATATTCCAGATATGACAATTTTATAAGAGATTTTTCATGTATTTTTGGAAGAGTTTCTTAGTATTTCCCTAAATCATGAAGTTAATTTTTCAATATAAATCATACCTAGTGATACACCTTTTTCAAAGACTCAATATAGAATGGAACTAATTGAGTTACAATAATAGAATAAATAACTCTATGAGAATATAGATATGGGATTCATTCATCCTAGTTTTTCACTATGGCATGCACCTCTTCTTTTTATTTAGAAGAAAGATGGATCAATTTAACTATTCATTGATCATCAAGAACATAATATTATCGTGACCATTAAAAGGTATCCTCTACCTCATATTAATTATTATTTTTTATCTATTATAAAGAGATATATATTTTTATAACATTGACGCACATTCTGCATATCATCAATTGAGGATCAAGAAGGTAGATATATCCAAGATAGCCTTCTATATAAGGTATAGTTACTATGAATTTATAGTAATTCCATTTGGACTTAACAATGCACCTACTCCCTTCACATATTTAAATAATAGGGTAATTATTGATTCATTTGATTTTTTTATGGTAGTATTTATAGATTATACTCTTATATATTCCAAAATCTGGGAAAATCATGAATATCACTAGATAATTGTACTGAAGACCCAATGAAATAATAAGTTGTACGAAAAATTTACCAAGCCTGTATTTTTTATCTATAATGTTTCATTTTTTGGGTCATATAATTTCAATTTATGGTTTATCGATAGATTCATCCAAGTTTGATGTTTTTAGAAATGGCCTAGAGCAACCATGGAAACTGAGATCCGTAGTTTCCTGGGTTTGGCTGGATACTACTGATTATTTGTGAGAGATTTATCATGAACATATATTTTACTCACTAAGTTGACCTCGAAGGGATCTAAGTTCTTATGGATACATGAATGTTAGGAAAATTTCAAATAACTAAAGGGGGATTGTTCAGTGAAACTATCTTATAGTGGCAAGGGGTTTATGATATATAGTGATGCATTAAGGAAGGGGTTGGGATTCTTCCTCATGTAGAATAGTATGGTGATGTCTTATGAATCTCTTCAATTGAAAATTCATGATAAAAATTACCCATTTAATGGTTTATAGATGGTAGTGGTGATTTTTGGAATGAATATATGGAGACATTCTTTGTATGATGAAAGGTGTGATATATTTATTAATAATAAAAGACTAAAATATATATTTACAATAGAATATGTAAATATGTACCATAAAATATGGTTAGAATTTATCAAATATTATGACTACTTAATAAATTACCACCATGGGAAGGGGAATAAGGTAGTTAATTCTCTGAGTTTGAAATATTGTGCTAGTTTTTTCAATAATGAGGATTGAAAGAGATAGAACATTTATGGATTTTCATACATTGGATCTTGAAGTCATTAGTAAATGAGTTAGATATTATCACTCATAGATTAATTTTCAACAATCAATCCATGATAAGGTTAAGAATGTGAATAATGAAGATTTAAAATTACAAAATAAATTGAGTAATGTTCCTAAGTTCATCCATGATCATGTTGGAATGATAAGGTATAGAAACAAAGTATGTGTTCTGTTAATACCAAACATGAAGTTGGATCTTTTGTATAAAGATGATAATTCATCATTATCTATTCATCGTGGATGTTTGAATATTTATGGGGATATGAAAGAGTATTATTGGTGGGATTACATGAAAAGGGATATTGTAGAGTTTGTATCCTAATTTCCAATATTTCAGAAAGATAAGGATGATGGATAGAATTCTATATGGATTTTACAACCATTACCCATACTAAAATAAAAATTTGAAAACATTACTATAAATTTCATTGTCGGGATTCCAAAAATATCTAAATAGAATTATGTTGTTTAGGTTTTAGCCAATCACCTTACAAAGTAAGTTAATTTTATTACTATTAGATAATATTTCTCTCTTGATCAGCTTACTCAGTTATACATTAAAGGAGTTGTGAGATATCATGGAGTACCACTCTGAATTGTATTTAAACAGGATCAAAGGGTTATCTTAAAGTTCTAGAGAATCCTTCAGAAATATCTGTATAAAAATTTGAGTTTTATTATAAATTTTCATCCTCATAAAAATGTTAAATTTGAGAGGTCTATTCAATCTCTATAATTCATGTTATTATATTTCTCTCTGAATTTAAAAGGACTTTGCGATCAACACCTCCCTTTGGAATACTTTTCAGACAATAATAGCTTTGACTCGACTATTCAGATAGCTCCTTTTAAATCCTTCTATAGAATGAATTCCATAACTCTAATGTGTTGGGATGAAGTCAAAGAAATGAAGTTATTAGGACATGATATAACTTATGAAATAACAAGTAAGGTCAGATCCATTCAACATCACATAAGGTAATCTTATAGTCAAAAAAAAGTTATCCTAATAATCATCAATGAGATCTAGAGTTCAAATTTAGTGATAAGGTATTCATATGAATATATCCTTGGAAAAAGGTTTTGATATTTAAAAATAAGGGAAAGTTTTTACCTAGATTTATTAGTCACTTCAAAACTCTTGATCATATTGGGGTGGTATCTTATTTCTTGGTACTTCCACCCAATATCTCCCAAGTTCACAAAGTGTTCCATGTAACTCTCCTAAGGAAGTACATACTAAATCCTTCAAATTTATTAAACTTAGAGGTCCTATAAGTAGATAAATATTTTTATTATGAGGAACAACCAATGGATATTATGGATCATAGAGAAAAATTTATATGAAATATTATTACTTATCTAGTCAAAGTTTTGTGCTGAAAACATAAATTTGAAGAAGCTACATAGGAACCCAGGGATGTTATGGGATAGAAGCACAATCATTTGGTTGTATCTAAGTGATATAATTTCAAGTAAAAAATTCTAATAATATGGATAAAATTAAATTCCTTGAGATTTTATGATATATTTCTCTTCGAATAAATTTAATTTCATCGATATTATAGAATACATGATACCCTTAGCCAAAATGAACCATAATAAAGTCTAATGTTACAACCTAGACATTAAATTGGTGTATTGAATAGTAATAACAACTTTTAAAAAATATATATATAAATATTTTAGGAAAATAAAATATATTTATAAATAATTAATCAATTTTTAGTAAAGTAATAATATGCTTTAAAAATACTATTTTCCTCAAAATGGTTGTTGTTTCTTTTTGTGAGAAAATAATATAATTATTTTTTGCAACTTTAAGAGAATAAATTTTAAAAAATTAACTTCATTATTGAAAGAAACATGGTAATAGTTTCTTAGATTTTAATTTTTATAATTTTCTAGAAAGATTGAATTTTCATTAAATAATGAAAAATAATGATTTTTTAAACAATCTTTTTTTAATCATTTTCAGAGTTAAATTTTGTTTTAAAATGTTTTTAAAATTAATATTAGTTAATTTTTATTTTTAATAATTTAATTAAGTTTATTTTAATTAATTTTTTGTAGGATTTTGGTAAACATTTTATACTTAAGTACACATATTTTCTAGAAACCTACTTTTCTGCACTTTTGAGGGTTTAATTTTAAATTATATTCTTCCACTTATGTGACATTAATTTGATAAAATGTCTTAAATATTTTGAATAATAATAATTAATATTATTAAAAAATTACATATTAATTTGGGACATAATGAATAGTAAAACATTAAAAATCTATTGCCACTATTAAGGTTAAAACTAGTTTACTGAGGGTTAAACCAAGAGATAAGGATGATATTTCCAATTAAAATTTTCTAAATGTTATTGGATGGCTAAATTTATTCCAAATACTATTATATAATAAAATTTTATGGACATTTAGAATAATTTTTCTGGAATATGACATTATTATATTTTAATCTTTTATGAAATTTCAGTTGTGTCCACTCTCCCACTTATAAAAAGGTTCCACTCATTTCTCTTATTTACTCCACTTTGAGGCATAAATATCTTAAAAACAAATAACAAATATATTATTACCTTTAAAATACATTGTTTATTCTTAAAATTCCATTCCAAGGGTCTTTACAAAAGGGTCTAAAGGAGGCCAACCAAAGGAGTGGTAATCATCATGCCCAACAACTTTCAAATTAGTTCTTATTCTACCTCCTTTGAATCTGTGTTATTCATAATAAAATAAAAAATTAAGTATCATAAACGTAATTAAATTATATTATTATTTTGAAACCACCATTATTCACCGTATTTTCTATAAAATGGGAAGTGAATGTATCACTCATGCATATGTATGGACTACCGCCTCTACATAGCGATACAATTCATTTTTCATCACGATCATTCATGAATGGTTATTATTATGGGTTTAAAATTTATATCTTATATTTATAACATAATTTTAACTTTTAAAATATAATATCACATCTACATTCTTACCTCCCCATTCATTGGAAAATGATTATGTTGTTCGTGTATGTGTGTGGACTACCACCACGATGAAGAGATGTCATTCATTTTTTAATTATATTTTACTTGTATGGTAATAAGGATATATTTAAGATTTATATGAGTGTGTGTGTGAGTGTTATTTATGATAAAATTATGGATATATAATGATAAAATAGTATTTACATGTTTTTATTTATTTTCATTTGAAAATGGAAACAATGTTCATACGTACGTACGGCCTACCATCTACATAAACAGTTTAAATCATTTTTATATCTCTATATATTATGAATGATTATAAATATTTATATAATTAATATAAATTATATTATTATAATAAATAAAATTAAGGATATTATAAGACCATGATCAAATTACAAACACTAGAACTGTAGAACCAAAACATCCATGAAAATCAAAACAGTTAACACTAGGAAACAATGATTTTAATAGGTAATTATTAATATATGTGTGTTGAAATTTTATAAGTGGATAATATATGATATTAAAAGTATATAAATGATACTATTATATAATTATAATAAATTTGAATATATTTTACTGTAGGTTATAGAACCTTTAAAGCAATTCGAACTTGAGGTAAGAAGTTTCTTAACTCAATTTCCTTTCATTGGGTTATATCACTTCTTCCTTGATTCCATTATGTAAATATTGTGTTTAAAATGAAATTTTATTTATTTATGTATTATTTCCAATTATATTTTTATATTTAATTTTTTTACACATAATCTCTTCATTTTCTAATTCTTATTTCAATGATATGATCATTATAATGGATTTCATCTCAATTTCCTCCTAATAGATACATATTTGGTATTATTAACCTACTTACACTTATGTGGTGTATATACTGACCTTTTGGTGTATTTAAAATGAATATATATTAATTCATGATGATTAAATTTTCAATTCATATTTTTAATTTCAAGGGGTTATAATTTAAAAGTTACCAAAGATGTAATAATTTATCTTAAAGTCACATTTTTTCGGGATTACATGTTTTTTTCATTAAAGGAATATTATAATATATCCTTCATAAAATTCATCAATTTTATTATAATATATATATTTATTAAGTTTCCTTGTTTTCTTCTAAATTTTCTTCTCTTTTTCACTTGTATTAATAAAAGAAATGTTTATATGAAAATTTTATCTTATTTCTCTTTTTGACCATATAAATTTTTCTTCCATATCGATATTTTTTAAAAAAAAATTTATAAATGACCATTTTTATTTACTAAAATAATTTATTAAGGATATTTTATTTTATCCTTTAATTTTTAAAATGATTAAAATTAATCTTTCTAATTTTTTCTACAAGGGTTGTTTTTAAATTTCTTTATAAAAAGTCACAAGGAATGTTTTTTTAACATATATGGTGTTAATGTACTTTCCCACCACCATAACTATTTTATAATATTTAGATTATTCTAAAGGTTTAAAAAAATTATAAAGAAAAATATTTAATGAAATATTATTTTAATGTTACACTTCCATTTTATTTTATTCGTTATAGAACATGATTTTATTATAAAAACTGTAATTTTGATGAATTAATGGTTATATTTTATCTCTTTTTAATTTTCTGTTCATTAATATTCTATTGAAACATTCACTTTATTGTGATAATTTTTCAATGGGAATTATATTAACCTTAAATATTCATATTTTTCATATCATATATATTGTTATTTCCTAAACTGTATACCATTTATATATGTGGTATTTAAATATGAAAATTATTTGATTGGTAAGGGAAATCTTAATATTCTAAATTCTTTACTCAATACAGATATCATTTGATTAGAAATATTTTTCATGAATTAAATTTATCATTAAATATATGTGGAATGCATTGTACATGTATTGATAAGTGGGGATCATTTACAGATATCCTCTCGATGCATTAACTGGTCTCATGAGACCAACTAATTAGTCAAACTTATTAAATGGTTTTTTGAGTATATCTACCCTTTGATTAATCTATCTTTGAAAAAGGCTTTGACGATAAATATATCATGATGTATGAAATCATAATATCAAATATTAATAAATTATTTCATTGAGAATTCATTTATTATTATCCCGGAGATTACATTTTTATATTATCTATGGATGCATTTATTTATCATGTTATTGATTAAATAGATTTTGTTTTTAGTTATTTACCTTTCCAAAGTGATTGTGACCTATATTTTCATTATATATTTCACTATATAGAACCTCTACTGAGCATCTGAGATCACCCTTATTTTTTCCCTTTCCCTAGGATATGAAAAATGGATCTTTGACTGAATTCAAGGACGTATAATATTTACTTTCATTAAGATTTATATTTTATTTGTAGAAATAAAATGGGAATATTTTTAGTATCTAGTACTTCAATACTACTAAAATGATAGGCCCTTTAGTATAAGATCCCTTTTATCATATATCAGTGTTATAAAGTATACACTGGCTTTGGGCTACTAGGTTTGGGTCTCTTATAGATTATATCAATAGGATATATCTCATCCCTTTAGATATCCATCCTCGCTGAGTTTCATTAAATGAAACATGGTGGATATATTCAATGTATCAATATAAATTTATACGCATTAATATTTATTCATTGAATCCAATTAAAATGATGGTATAAGACATAATTAGTCCATTAATAATGTGTTAATGGTTAAAATAAATCAAAATGTGAATGAGGTGAAAAATTCATTTATTCAATATACATTAAATTTAGTTCAATGAATATGTATCATATACACATTATTTTAGTGAAAATATCCAAAAATTTCCAAATTTCACTAAAATCCATAACGAATTTATTCTAAACATCATAAAATTTTATGAATCCAACTAAAAATCTTTTTGTATATGATTTCAAACTCACTCTTTATTTTGGAACAAACATCATGTTCAAAACTTAATCTTTATCGAATGGCCTAAATTTGTTACCCTATGGGACCTAGTATCCTTGAAGATATATTTGAAATCCAAATTTCATAGATGAAATAAAAGAGTGGCCCTTAGAAAATCATTAGTGATTCTCAAGTTACTAATATGTCCAGTGTGATCTCTATCAAAATGTTTATATCTCTATATGAACATGTCAACCATAAAATGTGTCATATAAATAAGGTTTATATCTATATAATCACATTTTCTATGACTTGGAGTAACCCCTATACATAAAAATATTCAATCTAGTATATCTAACTTATCCTTTCTTAAATCTCCAAAACAAATCTAACCAAGTCAATGAATACATCAAATTTAATTTATTTCACATATGAGTACATCACATTCCCCTCATATAAATAGTTGAACACATAAAATGTAAATTGACTAATAATGTCCATGAATTTCCTCAGCCTAATTCAGTCATGGTCTAGATGAGTTTTCTTTTCAATTAAGTGGAAAAATCTCATCTTGGTTGGGCTACAAATGACGACTTGATCTGTAACATACCCACCCATCAATTTATTAACTAAGTTATTTTAAAACTTTTTTAAGTAGGGAATAAAATTATTAAGTTATCTTGATATATATATATATATATATATCTCTATTCATAGGTAATAATAATTGATAATAATCATAAAACACTATATAAATCAATGACCGTATAATATTCCATGAGATATTCTTTAGCAGGTCAGTCTGAGTAATAATCCACATCCCATAATACTCTATGGTAAGCCTAATGATAATAAGCCTCATGAATCCAATATTTATATCTCATATAAAACTATTTTTAATTATTATAAGAATATATTCATGGTATCCTTGACAAATCACCACTTCCCGTAATACTCTATGATGATCATCTATTAGGTACAACTCAAAGTCACACTTTGAGGGGGTATTATCATTAGACTATTCATATAAAATAAAATTCATCAACCATGAATGAATTAAAAATGGATATTTCCTTTATTATAGTAACATGATAAATTCACAATAACTATAACCAATATCTCAGGTGTTTTACACCCATATATTCTATAGGTCCCTCATGTGGTTGTTGTGGTAATGGTTTCATCAATTCATTACATCTATATGTAATTCATGCCACATCCCTATGTGGACATCAAATAAAACACTCCCACTAAACCCTTTTAATGACTAAAATCTATGATGAAAGATGGTTTTAATTTTGGTGAGACTTAGGAATTATATTATTAATGTTAAACTTTTGGAACATATTCAAAAACCCTATCTTTATAACATTATATTTTAACTTCCACTATATACATAGAACTCTTTCAAATCTTAGCACCATAATCATTTCATCAAAAAATATAACTATTTTCATTTTTATTAATCAGTATATCTTGAAATATTTTAGAAAAATTTGATATTGACTTTAACACTTTTCTTAACAAATTATGTAACTATTTATATTATGTCTTTACCATTACACCTATATTCTTTTAGGATAAAATTATGTTAACTTTATTTCAATAAATAATATAACCTTTTACATTTCTATTTATTTCCATTCCCTAAACTCTTTTAGGATATCAAGTGTAATTCATTTTTTAATTTTATTGGTATCCTTTTGGGAATTGTGATATTTACTTTCTGTGGTTAATAAATGTAACTATTTTCATTTTTCATTACCATTTAATATCCTAAACCTTCAAGGATAAAGTGATAGTCCCTAAAAATTTAGACTGGAATACTATTTTATTTGTTAATTTTGAACTTCTAAAAGTTCAATAATACCCCCCATTATCCATGTATACACTACAAACTTCTCAAAATATCTTATTAAGTTCAACACAAACTTCTTTTTTTTAGGAAATAACATTCATTTCCTTTTAATGGGAATATTTATAAACAATATATTATTTTCAAATCATATATGGTATTCTATGTTTTTGGAAAATTTTATTTTTAAAATAATACTTTATTAAAATATACCACTAATGGATGGAGGGAAAAAATTACTTCATATTTTAACAATTGTTAGGAAAAAAACATTATCTTGGATAAAACATTTCTATACACATTTTCTTCTTAAAAAATGTTATAAAATATAATAAATCATAAATCATGTGTAAAAATTTAATCATATTGTCTTATTCATAACAAACCTTTGTTAATTAAAAAAAATTCTTATAATATAAGATAAATGAGATAAAGATGCACATATTTTACTTAGACTCATATGATCTTTTTGAATTTCATTAGATTCAAATCCTTGATGTAGAAACTACTTGATTCACCTCTTGAATGTAAACTATAATATATATTAATTATTACAATGATTTTGAAATTTTTTATAACTATAACAATTGTAAAATATACAATTAGTACCACATAACCTTGAAAACTAAGGAATCAATTTCTATAACACATATACCAAACATATACAATCAATGGAGTTTCCTAAACACCATCAGGTATTCTGGAAAATCCCTTCTTAACAAATTATCAATCATACTTCCTGACAACCCCAGGTTTCATTAACCATGGATGGCTTCTTAAAGAAACATTATTAGACATTTTAAACTAGATTTTATTCATCTAGTTTGAACTATTTCCAACTTTTACTATCTATACATCACTAGAAGTGACTAGAAAATATCTTCAAAATCCCAAAAGCACCCCAAAAAGGTCATATCAGTTAACCAAGATCCATGAGATCTCTCCTCCAATATTCCCATTATCTAAGTAAAATTTTAAAATATTATCTTATTGGTAATCATGAATTAATATTTCTTCATGGTTATTACAATAAAATTAAAAATAATTAGAACCATTAACCAAATTTTAATGAAAATACACCATTTCAACATCAATAATCATTCAAAGAATTAATTATTTCATGAGTTATGATATTATATTGTGATGGTTTTTATTATATATTTATTATTTTTAAAATTTTATTATGATTTGATAAATTGATTGTTTATTTAAAAATTATGATTTATTGTACTATTCACATGTACATATGCCATAAACAAGTAGTATAGGCCTTCATCCTAGTTTGTGGGATCATTTACTACTAACTACAAAGGAACCATACTTGTCACTAAATTTTTTAGATGATTACATGATCTTAGGATAAGATGTGTACATTAGCTTATCATCGTCCACTAAAAATATTTTATTATACCTTATATTGAACTTGTGGAATTTTTTGGTATTTATATGTATGAGCATGTTCATATTGACCATCGGCTAATTAATACAGTCCTTAATCAATGGATAATAGAGACACAAACTTTTCACATAGCATAAGGAGATATTACTATCATGTTATAGGATGTGGCATTTCATCTAGGTTATTCTTGATAGGCTTGAGTATCCATGGGATCTTCCATTTGGGTTTGGAATAAATTGATATAGGATATGTTAGGTTTGAGATTTCTAAATGGTCAATATTCTTGTAGGGGAGGAAAATTGGGAATGACATGGATGGAGAATCATTTAATTTATTTGGTTAGAAATATTGATATGAAAGATATCATTTACTTCATGTGAGATTATATTTTATACATCATCATTAATAATCCTTTCTCATATTTATTTATAACATTGATTTGTCATATGCATCACCCATTTTTTATCTTGATTATACTAATAAGTATAGTTAGGCCTCAGTACCTTTTCATATCATTATAGAGAAATTTGTAAATCCACATGTTATAACTATAAATATATTGAAAGATTTTTTATTGTATTTTAGTTGTGGGCATGGGGTTGAATTTCAAATATTATACCCAAGGTTACTATTATGGATATACCTCTAAAGCGTATTTTGATGGGTCTACTTCCCAACAAGTTAGTTATATAATTTAATTTTCATCATTTATATTTTTTTGAGAAAATTATTTTATGTTTTATTATTTTTTAAGTTCAATATATACATAGATTACATAAAGTGAAAACATGTTCATAAATCTCTATAAAAATTCTTAGGAATTATAAATTTTTACTTGATACCCTTCGATATTGTCAGGTATTTCAATGTTTCATTTATCTTACATTTTATATAAATTACTTTCATTGTTCTATTGAATGATGAATTTTCAATTATTCATTTCATAGATTATATGGATGTATTAAACTGACATAATTATTTCATACATTCCCTATAATAATACAAAAGGGAATAATAGATACACTATAGTGATGTTGATAATTTTCTTTCATATCATTGAGTGATATCAACTAGATAGATTATTTTGATAGTTTTATTTTAGTTAGCCTATATTTGACCCACCGAGTCAAGATGAAAGTTTGCATAGCCTAACATTGGATGAAGATTTTGAAATCAAGTGGCATGTTAGAAATGTTTCTTTCACTAATTTATGAGATAAAAAATATATATATTGGGTCAGCCAACGAGGATGTACCATAGTGGTACAGGCTCCTACTTGGCATCCAAAAGACCCAGGATCAAATCCGGGTAGGGAGTAATTTTCAGTACTATAGCAGCACTATAGCGGGGCCTGTAGCAGTGGCAGAATTGTAGTGGCGGAGACACTGTAGCGGTGAAGGCACTGTAGGAGGAACTATAGTGGCATCGGTACTGTAGCAGGTACTGTAGAAGCCTGGGTATTATAGCAGTATTATTCACTAAGGGGCCCTTTGGGCCAAAATGGGCTTTCAAGCCTAGTATTTATGCCACTTGGCCTTAGGCCTTTGAGCTATGTAATGGGTCTCCCTCTACCCAGTCTAAATAGGTCTTTGCTTTAAATAATAAAATGGGGCTTCGGCCCCGACCTTTTAAAAAAACATATATTTTGAATTAGAGGATAGAATAGTCGATGATTACATCCTAATTATAATTTTGAGTACATGATGTGATACCAAAGAGTTACAAGAATTTTTATTGAATTATCGAGAAGAATGTTTCATTTCTTGGTATTTAAAATTAATTATATGTTATTTTTCATTATATATATATATTTTGTTTTTAATTATTTATATGGTTTTCAATATAAGTTGTTCTATGAATTTCATGAGATAAGGGAACTAGATGAGTAAAATTTATTTGATTTGGATGTGTTTTAATCAACCATGATATTGTTGGTTAAGGAACTTACTAGTGTTTTTGCTACTACCTATGATGCAAAATCAAGAGAAATGACTACAACATAGAATTATATAGAACCATATCAACATGGAAAAAAGGTTTTACATATACATTGTCATTATTTTTGTCCTACAATTCATCTAAGCTGATATATGGCCTTATTATTTGATACTCATGCCTCTAGACATAGAATATAGTCCTTGAACCATAAGAAATTATTTTCCCATTAACATTACATGTAGTGTCTAATTTTGGGTCATTATATACATTTTATTCATTATCAAGAATTCCTAATTTGCTGATAGAGTCACCTATCATCAATGATTTCTTTCCTCTCATGTATTTTCAATGAAGTATGTTAGACGTTGAAATTTTTTTATCATACTCAATATTTTACTTTATTAGAGATTTATCATTGTTAGTAGACCGAAATAGTGAATTATGTTATCACACCTAATATCAAAACTTTTGTGACAATAATAAAATAGACACAACATGTGTCGCTTTTATCACTTATTGGGGATAATTGATCTAGACTCCCCAATTATAGAGTTGAAATTTGGAATCAGATATCTTGAAAGTTTTCATCATGTGATTATATATATTTTTGTATATGGATTTTTAACCAATACATGAGAGCCTTTTACATAATTTCAACTTAAAATTATTTATTTTTATTTATTTTATACTCATATCTATTAAAATAATATTAATGTTAATATATTTTTAATAAAACCCCAAATAAAAACCATGGTGATCCACACGTATTATTATTATTATTATGGATTTATCTTTGGATTCACATGATGGTAATTATTTTTTTTTTGGGCTATTAGTTTAGTATGTCAAGTAGTAATATAATTTTATATCATTCTTACATTATTTTTATGATTATAATGAAATTTATTTTTAGTTTAATTAGTATAAATAACCCGAGATATATTAAAGATATAATAATGTAATTTATTTAAAATATGAGTGTATTTATAATTATCCAATGGTCATGATAATAAAAGTGATTAATTAATATTTTTCACACTTTTGAGGTCTAAAAATAATAAAAATTATTAAAATCAAAACCCTTGTTGGCATTAGCTTTCTCCTGAAAAAATTGGACCATCATAGTAGTAACCCTAATAATAATAATTATAATAATAAATATTAGTTATTTAATCAGTTATAAATAAAGGAAATAACACACATCTAATTAACCCATGTCGAGTATAGACACCCATATTATGGTGATATGTTCCCAACTCGAATTCCAAATTGGATCTTGTTCATCTAACTAGCATTGTTCACCCATTTGAGTAGTTTTCCCACCTTATTTCACACCCACCAAGATACCTAATTAAAGATTAATTAATATTTTTTATAATACTTTTAAAAAAATATTAATAACCATACCAAAAATATTATTTGTGATTAGTATAATAAAAAGTGAATATTTTTAAAACAATATATTTTGAAAACATGAAACAATATATATTTTTAAAAAATATTAAAAAATGATAAAAAACACTCAAAAATGAGTAAATTATAATTTAAGTAAAATTTAAATTGAGTTAAAAAATACTTGTAAAATAGTACCAATAGAGTTGATAATTTACGGATTTTTTTTCATTACACCACTAGTTTACCCTCACAAAAAATTGTTACTTGGGTAATTAATTTGATGAACACTCTAAAATGATAAAAGTTTTTTATATTTAAAAAAATACCCTTCATAATTATCTATATTTCATGAACTTGGTTATCAAAGATATTTGAAAGTATAATTAATTATTTAAGCTTTTATTAGTGTTATGACCAAAAAAAATTATTGTCCCACTGATGCTGCGATAATCATGAGATATAATAAAGTGAAAAAATGAAGAAATAAATGGACACTAGATGTAATGTGGAAAACCCCCCAAAATGAAAGGGGTAAAAAACACATGAAAAATAGAATAATCACTATGGGTAAAAGTGGGTACACACTTCCATATAATTATAAAAAGAATACCCTCATAAAATCTCTCTTGAATAATGGGGGAAAATACTCACAAAATACCACACAAATAAGATCTGCAGATATATGGGGAGAAATGAAGCTAATGATGAAATATTAGGGAATCCACTCCCTTTTATAGGAAAGCCTCCCCTTTTATTCCACCCTATGCTAGATAGGTTTGGTGGAGTTGTCCATCCACTACCTACCAACCTGTTATCCCCCTTTGAAAAAATCAAGGGGGTGGTGTCATCCATCAAATAAACTTCTGACACATATCCCACATTGAGATTTAATTGAGAACCAATCACATATCCACACATTCTTTCTATCAACCAAACATGTTTTTCACGTACCTTCAAGGATGCTCAAGGATCTACACCATCTAAACTTATCATATTTAACCACCTACATCATGAAATCTGATAGATTTTCATTAGTGTGAATTTTCTAAATAGCCACACATTATTCCTCCACCACATATCATAAAAAGTAATATTGTTCCCCAATGCGCTTCATCCTGTAAAGAAAGGATGGATTTCATTCATTTTACAAGGCACTCTGATAGTCCCAAAATAATGGAATCTACTGCTATTTGTGCCTAAGATCCTCTTACAACCTTCTCATATAAATTTCCACGTTTCAAGCATTTGTAGCTGCCATTTACTCTACCTATATCATGGATAAAGTCTTAATTGACTGTAACTTTGAAATCCAGCTCACTGATCCTCCTACAAGAGTAAATAGATGACCTGTTGTAGATTTCCTCTAGTCAAAATCACCTAGAAAATCTGAATCAATATAGCCTTTAATTGTGATCCTTCATAACATAATGCTACATTTGAGGTCTCCTTGATGTATCTCATGATGTTATTCACTATTCTACAATGCCCCCATCTTGTATTCTCCATGTACCAACTAACTTCTCCCACTGCATGTGAAATGTCTGGTCTCATACAAATCATATCAAACATCAGAATTACCTCTACCGATGCATATGGTAATCAATAAATTTCCTTCCTTTATACTTCCCTTTTAGGACTCATAATGGAGAATAAAATAAAATTAATGGGAAGAGGGGTAGATCTTGGCTTACAGTATTGTATGTTGAAGCATTTCAAGACTCTTCCTAAGTAATTATTCTATGATAGAAAAATATTCCCATTATTTTTTTCTTGGTAAATCTACATCTTAGGAATCTTGGTTTTTGTTTTTGTGTCCTTCATATCAAACTCCCTAGTCAAATGTGCCTTCATCTCCTAGATCTGATCTTTTTTTGGGCCTAAAACTAATATTTCATCAACATACAATATAAGAATGATGAAACCATTATCAAACAAACCCTTGAAATATTCACAAGGATCTAAATGAAGTCTTTTGTATCCAAGTATCGTGGTATAGGAATTCAATCTATTGTACCAACACCTCGGCACTTGCTTAAGACTGTACGTAGATTTTTTCAACCCACAAACCAAGTTCATTATACATTCCTTTACAAAACCTTATAGTTGGAGAATATATATATATATCTTCATCAAGATAAACATGGAGAAAGTAGTCTTCACATCATTTTCTCTAGATGTAAACTTTATGTAGCACACATTTCCAGAACTATCCTAATAATCGACTGTCTAATAGTAGGAGAAAATATTTCATTGAAATCAATACATTCCTTCTGAGAATATCCTTTGACCACCATTCATGCATGATATCTTGCCACCCGATCCATTTTATCCCACTTGATCTTAAAGACCCATTTTTTACTGATATCCTTCATTCCATGAGGTAATGGAACAATATCCCAAGTCTTGTTCTTGTGCAAGGCTTTAAGTTCCTCCTTCATCACCACCATCCATGAGGATAAATATAGGCTCTGGGTCTCCTCCATAAAAGAAGATGACTCTCCATCCTTCAACAACAAGCAGTATGAAATATTTCTCTCAGTCGCATATTTATAGTCATATATTGGTGATATTTTCTATCAAGTTAACCATCATGGTCCATACTCAACCAGTACTTGATCTTCATGCTCTCGTAATACCTCAAAGGAAACTGGATCTTCATTGGAATTTTCCTCTACTTCAACTATTGTAGTTTCTTTATTCTCATTCTCTATGTCTCGACCAGTTGTTATTTTCACCTATTCTTCTGAAAAAATGACATCTTCGTCTGGTTATGGTGTTTCTATTATGGAGGTTTTGTTATTAGCTGGCATTCGTTCCAATTCTATATGTGTTTCTAGTGAAGATAATGGTTTTTTGAGGACGTCTATCACTAGAGATCTGGTTTCAAGGAGGTTTGGTGTGTGTTAGGGTGTGCATCGTGAGGTGGTATACTCAAGGTGGTCATGATGTCTTTTTTTGAAATTTTAAAGTATGTCTGATTGTGGCGCAGTAATGATGGTTTTTTGGATATTGGGAATTTTTTAATTTGTTTTGAAAATTTTGTTTTTGAAAGGTTTGTGTAACTTATGTAAGGTTCATACTTTTCCTCAAAGTGGAATTTCAATAATACAAAAAAATTGTTTGTAGTGTCCCACAAATGACACCCCTTCACACCATCATCATACCCCAAGAAAATACATTTCCAAGATCTTGAATCCCACTTTGATCTTTACTGGTCATTAAAAATTGCATATACAAGACTTCCAAAAATATAAAACTGAGAATAATCATTGAGTTTACCAATCTACATCTCCCTCAGATTTTTCAGATCAATCACCAATGAAGGAGACCGATTGATCACATAACAGGTGGTATTAACTACTTTTGCCCAAAATGTTTTGGTAATTCTTGAAGTCTTCATCATCGCCCTTATTCTATCCAATATGGTTCTATTCATCCATTCTACCACTCAATTCTACTGAGGAGTGTAAGAAACTATGAACTATCTATTGATTCCTTCCTCCAGAAAAAAATTATCAAACTCTTTACTTGTATATTCTCCACCATTCTTAGTCCCCATACACTTTTTCTTCTTTCCAGATTCAAGTTACTTCCATTCTTGGAATGTTTTAAAGACATCAAAAACATATACTTTACTCTTGATTGAGTACATCCAACATCTCCTAGAATAACATTCAATGAATTATACATAGTACCTTTCTCCTCCCAGGGATATAACCAGTGCTTTCCAAACAACAGAATGGATCAACTCTAAGATCTCCTGAGCTCTTATTGTTGATGCCCTGAACCTTAACATATCTTTATTTCTCAAAACACAATGCTCAAAAAAAATTAGTGTACTGTTGTAATACTATGAAATAAATTATGATCCACAAGAATATTTAGGCTTTGTTATGACATATAGCCAAGATTCTGATGCAATAACGTTTTTAACTCTTCAATCAAGGTAGTTGATGCAATAACTATTTCTTCCTCCTGGTATGTTTCACCCATAAGTACATACAGGTTTTTTGAGATTTTATCGTCCCTCGTCATCATAACACCAGCCTTAAAAATTCTCATCACTCCTTTCTTGGTGTGATTCTTGCATCTGATATCATCAAATTTTCCCAAATTTAATATGTTCTTCTTCAGTCCCTTCACATGGTGTACTCTTTGGATGGTACAAACAATACCATCATGCGTCTTAAATTTGATGGTAACAACTCCAATGCTCTTCAGGATGTGATCATTCCCCATTTAAAAAAGTCCTTTTGGGAATGTTTTATACTAGTTAAACTATTCTCATTGAGATAGCATGTTCCATGTTTCTCCAAATTCAATTATCCATGCATCATAGAGATGCTTCCTACTTCCAGCTGCCGGCACTGCTTCACTAAAAATAATATCTCCATTTCCAAAAGTAATTGAGACATTTTCATCCAGGTTATATTTCTTGTTACCACTGTAATCATTCTTTATCATCACATTTTCCGGTCTTTCACCAATTGTTTGTCGAAAATTATCATTCCGTAACCTTGCTCACATCTTCATTTCCCATAATGAAAAATTATTTCAATTGAATTTTTTGATCTTGAATTTCACCACCATATGGACACGCCGTCATTTCAAAACCTCCTCCATTTCACAATGGTGTATTAAATAATTTCAATGAAATTTTTCTAATGTGAAAGATCAATCGGAGTCGCAATCACAGAACATACTCAAATTTAAGAGAATTATTAATACCCAAAAATGTGAACAACACTAGGCCAGAACCTTCAACTGATACCACTTGGTGAGATCAAAAAAATTATTTTCCCACTATTGTAGTCATAATCATGGGATATAATAAAGTGAAAAATGAGGAAATAAATGGACACCAGATGTAATGTAGAAAACCCCCCAAAATGAAAAGGGTAGAAAACATGGGAAATATAAAAGAATCACTATGAATAAAAGTGGTTATAGAATCCCTCACTATTACAAGGATAACACCCCCATAAAATCTCTCTTGAATAATGGGGAAACACCTCATGAAATACTACACAAATCAAATCTTTTAATAGATGTGAACTGATGAAGCTGATGATGAAATCCAAGGGAATCTACTATCTTTTATAGGCAAGCCTCCCTGTTACTGCCTCCATTCAATATATGGGTTTGGTGGGGTGGGTCATTCACCACCGACCTAGACGCCAACCCCCTTTGACAAAAACAAGGGTCGGTCTTACCCATAGTGAGATCCTTCTATTTTCCTGTGGTTTTCCCCCTTTCATTTTGGGGGGTTTTCCACATTACATCTTGTGTCCTTTTATTTCTACATTTTTCACTTTATTTTATCTTGTGAATATTTCTACACTAGTGGGCCAATCATTTATGGTACAAACAATTATAACCCACAATCATGGTGCTTACTAGACATTCTTCTGAAAAAACTTCTTCTCTAAACCAGATTCATAGAAACTCATCAGAGAGTTTGGGGAGGCTGGAGCTCTATTAGATCCAAAGGCCTCCTCCACCACACTGGAAATTCTTTCCACCTTTGTTGGGTTAAAAAACATCACCTATCCTTAAAAGTTAATTATTCCTCATCAATAAACCTAATTCAATTATTAAATTTTTTTTGATGTTTTTGTGCATAAAGGTCCAGTGTCGTGATGCTTTTAGTAGAGGGGGAGAGGGTGTTGATTGAATTAAGAATAAGTGAGCAGAAGAATCACACGGTACCTTCCCTTCAGGATAGACAATGACATTAAAAACTTCTGGAATAATAGATATAATTAAATGGCCAGGATTCTGTAGAACTGATAGGAGTCCAAGAAAGATTGCCTCATAGACCATGATGCCTCCTCCATACCTATCCACCAATATTATAATTATCTATGAACTACGATAGATCAAAAAAAATATCCATAGCTAAATAAATGTGAAAATAAAGGGGGTACTTTTATCAGTAATAGAAAAATCATAGATATAAGACCTTGTTTATCAGTGCTAAAATAGCACTGATAAAATATATATTTAATATATATATATATCATTAAAAATCATATATTAATATATAAATATATTTATATTGATATAAATATAATACATTTTATTAAATATGATTTATATAAAACTAAATATGCATTTACATTTAATATATAAAAAATTAATTAAAATGGATTATCAATAATTAAAAATAATATTAATTAATAATTTTCCAATTTTTAATTAGTAATAATCATTTGAAAACAATTAGAATAAAAAAATCAATAAATGAAACGAACAATCTAAGATAAATTAAAAACCTGAATTCAACTTAACATGGCCATAAATTTTGATCTTGTTGTCTATTTAAGCTCTACCACATATCAAATTGAATCATGAGACTAGATATATGTTGTGTTGATTAGGGGTATCATCATTATATTTTTAATGTCAAAAAATGTCTAGATGGCCTCTAAAACTGATTTTTTATTCAGGATACCCTAATTTTTTAATATTTTATGGGATTTAAACTTCATTTAAGAGGTAATTATTTTCCTTTTTTAGTGGTGAAAAATTTTATTCCTTGGTATTACATTCAGTTAGATATTATGGATTTGAAATTTTATTATTTTTCATATTGTAGTTTTATATATAATTAAATATTTGTATATTTTCTATTATTTACATATCGTAAATAAATTATAAAAATAAATATTTAAAAATATTTTCATAAAAATATATTTTTAAATATATAAAATATATGTAAATAACTATTTTTTATTCATTTCATTTAAAATAAAAAATTATCTTTTATTTACCTTATAAAAATTCATTAATATATATATATACTTATATAAGTAATATTTATATATAAATATATGTGTGTGCCGATATTGTTTAAATACATCATATATAAATGTATTTTTATCATTAAATATAGTATATAAATGTATTTACATTAAATTTGTATAAATATATTATAACAAATTTATATCAAAATATAGAATTATATGTACATATGTGTTTGAACCAAGGTTGTTCTTTGCGGAAAAAGGAGTTCAGTTTGTATTTGGTGTTAATCTACTTTGGGTTGATCATGGTTTAGGTTTCTTATTGTCATCCCTTTCGTGGAATATCAGGGAGTTTACATGGAAAGAGGTCATACATTTTGATCCGAAAGTAGTATTGAAGGTGGAGCTGTTCTCCGGTGTTTGCCAAATATTTGGGGATGAAAATTGGAAAATGGAGAAACATGTTTTTGGAAAAGGAAGGTGCAAGAAAAATTTTGAAGTGTGTGTGAAATATTTGTTTTGAACACAATATTGAAGGTGTTTTTGGAAATTGCACGCAAGAAATGTTTCAAGATCAGAACGTCAAAAAATGGCAGTCATGGAGTCCGCTGAAGATGATGTTGTGTGAAAGGGGTTGCACACCCAGTGCGGTTTCAAAAGGGGTTTTGATCGCTCAGCATGAAACTTACACACAATGATTAAGATTAATCGTAATCTTGTGTCCAGAGACACTGAGGCCTATAAATAGGCGGCTACCCCCACTTTAGACTTAAGAATTTTCCAACGAATATATCGTTGCTCATCCGCGTGAAAGATTCGTGCATGAAAGATTGAAATAGATTAAATCTTGCGCGCAAGGTATTCCTTTAGTCTGAAAAGACCAAGTGAACCTTGTGGTGAAGTTGCGTGAAAGATAAGTGTTGTGCATAAAGTAAGGATTGCACGAAATTCATATTTCACAACAATTCTCAAATATTGTGGGCATGTGTGGTGTTATTCTTCCGATGGGTTTTTTAATATCTGGTTTAGTGGTTTAGTGATTTCAAATACATCAATCCAGGACTTCGATGCAAGCAGTTTCACATGCTGACCAGAGTCAAAGAATTCAATGAAAATCTATTAAAGAGACCTTCATGTCTATAAATTGAGTGGGACTTCACCCAAGGCAGTGAGCCATGGGGAGTCAACAGAAGTGACACAAGGGACGCAGTGAGCTATCCCTAAACTTTTTTAAAGGAAGTGTTCTTGGGACAGAGTTAATATACCTGAACCTTGTAATACACATCTAGTGAATTTTAGTGGAATTAGGTTCGACCGGAAATCTGTCGGTGTATGCTCCTTGGATGTAGCCCTTAGTGGTGAACCAAGTAAAAGTGATGTTTCATCTCCCTATATTCATTTGTTTGACATATTTAACAAGTTTCTACTAATTTGGAAATAAGATCCAAAAATTTAAAAATAAAACATTGACCCCCTGATTCATCCCTCCCCTCTTAGGGTGTTCCATGGCCCTTCAAGTGGTATCAGAGCGAGGTTCACTGGTGTTTGATCTATCTTATACCGCTATGGAGAATTCATCCAATGTTAGGGGAGTCCCCCTCTTAAAAGGAAGTAATTTTCATATTTGGAAGAACAAAATGAGAACTCATATAATATATATTTTAATAAAAGTCATATTTTCTACTGTGTAAGGAATATAAGTCACTGATCCAATAGGGTTGGCTATGACTGACGTAGACAGAAAAAATCTTGATGCAGATTATAAAATGCAGAATGCACTAACCGCATCCCTTTCTGATTAGATCTATCTAAAGGTTATGAGTTGTACCTCAGCAAAGTCCATGTGGGGTAAAATTGAAAATATTTATGAAAGATATAGCAATGTGAAGGTGTAGAAACTATAGGTCCTACATAATAGGTTTGATTATCTGAAGATGCATCTTGATGAGAATATAGACTCCTTTTTCAATCAAATTATTGAATTGGTTGGAGAAATTTGGGATCTATGTGAAGAAATAAAAGACATTGATATTGAAAATAAAATATTAAGAATAGTTCCACCCCTATACAATGAAAAGGTTTCAGCCCTTAATGATAGAAATCTTTCCAAACTTTCTTTGGATGATTTGTTGAGAATCCTGGAGGCATATGAAATGAGAGTCAAACTAGAATATGTTATGAGTTGAGTGAGCAAAGAAATGGTGTTCAAGCCCATGGAGAAACTAAAAAATTCAAAAGATAGTAGTGGTGAATATGATGGGGAAAAATAAATTATCTCTCTCATTGCCTAGAAGTTCTAGAAGAGAAAAGGGAAATTCAATGGGAAGTTACCTCTTTCTTGCTTTCATTATGGAAAAGTTTGACACATTACCTCTCAGTTATTAAGAAAGATAAATGATAAAGATAGTGAAGATGAAGACATTGAGAATCCTTAGAAAATGTTTTCAAAAGGGGAGACTTCAAATCTGGAAAGAAAGTACTGAGGAAGAGTTTTATCTATGAAGAGGAATATGATGATAATTAATTCTTTGAAGAAGAAGAAGAACCAAAATTTAAAACTAGAAACTATGCTTCCATGATGGACACTATTCAAAAATCAGAACCATAAAAAGATAATGGTGGAGACAATCAGTTGAAAACTAATTCCAATCTCGAGTTTCAACTTAAATATGTTTTTATTAATCTTAAGATAAAATGTAAGAGTTTCAATAAGTTGAAATCAATTGTAGAAGAATCATTGGATTATATTGATCAGCATGAAGATGAAATTGAATGACTGGGAGAATTTGTAAAAGTAAAGTCTAAAATCCTTGAAAAAACTAATGATGCAGTGGATCTGAAGCTGAGAATTTAAGAGAAGACAAAGGTCATCAATGACCTCACCACCATACTAGAATAAAAGACCAAGACTACTAAGGGTCCGGAATAGGAAGTTGTTACTCTTAGAAGTAAACTTGAGAGTGAATCAATTTCAAATGAATCAAGGAAGAAAATACAGTTTGGAAGGTTCTCAGATGTTGAGATATTGGAGAGAGAAAAATGTGGTTCTAATGGAGTTGAAAAGATTTTGAATGATTAAAGACCTGCTTAAATGGTAAATAGTGGAATCGTTTGTGAGGCTAAACCATCAAATGCTTCAAACAAAAGTAACCAAAATAAAGGCAATAAAAAAGTGGGTGATGTGGAAAAATCACCTGAAGTGCTGAAAAAGAAACCATTAATTCAATCTAAAAGAAGAAAAAAAGAATATCCTCGAGCCTACAGGAATAATAGGAAGTCAAACTATTATCCCATGGAATAATGAATGAGGATAAACATAATTGAGAATAAATTTCCTCTCATGTAGTGTCAGTTCTGTGGATATATGGTACATACCATGTCTTATTGCGAAGATGTAAGAATCTATTTGAATAGAGCAGAGATGGGAGTTAAACAAAGGAGAAAAAATTCATATCCTAATTATTTTAGAAGAAACAATTTCTATAGATGTTTTTTTTCTAACTTTGGTCGTAAGGCTTTTGATTATAAGCAAAGGAGGGACATGGACACCTCATTCTAGAGTCTGAGACAAGTCAAATTTTATCAACAAGATATTGTTTCTCGTACAAATTGGTTTGCTCTTCTAGAATAAGATTTCAACTATAAATAACCCATGTACATGGAAGAGAGAATTGAATGGAGGTCAATGTCTTACAGTCAGTCCAATGTCTCAGGGAAAGAAAAGAAAAAAATTAAGAAATCCAACCTTGCAGAGGTAGCCCTCAAAGCTACAAAAAGAAATAGCACCTGGATTCTAGATAGTGCTTTTTTGTCTCATATAATAGGTAATGCAGAACTGTTAATGGATTTCAAGTGCAGGTTTGATGGAATAGTATAGTTTGGTAATGATGGAGCTCTGAAAATAAAATGTAGTGGAAGTACTAAATTAGCTAATGGGGAACTAAAGAAAACTCATGTCCTTTATGTGGATGGACTACGTCATAATCTCCTCAGTGTGAATCAACTATGTTACTTAGAACTTATAGTTACTTTTAATCAAAAAGGCTGCACTATCAAGGGAAAGACATGAAATTCACTTATGAAGGGATGCAGAACAGAAGGAAACATGTATCAGGTGGATAGTAAAGAAAACATTTTCTATATGACTATTGAGGAAGAAAATAACCTATGGCATCATAGATTGTGGCACATAAATCAACAAGACATGGAGAAAATATGAAAATTTTAGATTGTCATAAACATTCCCAACCTGAAGCGTGAACGTGAAACATCTTTCGATGCCTGCATTCGAGAGAATCTATTCAACAGTTCATATCATCCAAAGAAGAAAAGGATATCTCATCTTCTTGATCTCATTCATAGAGACATATGTGACCCGATAAATGTTTTTGTAACTCATGGAGAAAGGTACTTTGTTCTTTTCATAGATGATTACAGTAGAATGGAATGTATAATGGTTATACATAGGAAACGAAAAGTTCTTGATTACATGAAAACATGTCATCGAATCATCAAGAATGTTACTCGATGAACAATCAATGTGCTGCGATCTGAAAATGGAGGGAAATACACGTCCATTGAATTTGAAAATTACCTAGAGAAGCATGGGATACAACATGAGGTAGCTACTGTGACAACTCCACAATAAAATAGAGTTGTTGAGAAAAGGAATCAATTGGTGAAAAACATGGTAATAACTATACTGATTGAGAGTCGTATTCCACAAAATTGCTGGAAAGAGGTCGTTCAAGATGCAGTGTATATTCAAAATCAAACAGGGCTTTATATGGGTGAGACAAAGACACCATATGAATTGTGGCATGGAAGGAAGCCCTCTTTGAAATAATTTCATGTTTTTGGAAGTAAATTATTCATCATAAACAAAGAATAAAATCAAGAGAAGTATGGTGAAAATTTAAATGAATGAATTTTCCTTGGATACTCAATGAACAGAAAAGCCTATAAGTGTTTCAAAAGGTGCTTAGGAAGGATTGTGTAAAGTAGCGATGTTAATATCATTGAAGATAAAACCACAAATTATTCAGGGATTTCATATGCTGATGTGATAGAAAGTGAGGAAGAAAGTTAACATGGAGTAAATAAATATAAATAAATAGAGGAAGGTGTACCAAACACTCTAGAGTTACATCATGATATTGACTCAGAAGAAGAATCTGAAGAGGAAACCTTGGCTAGAGAGAATGTGACTGAACCTCACAGAAGAAATCTAAGATCAGAGATTGATCGATCTAACATAATTTGAGACAAGAGTGCACCCACACAAACAAGGTTGATGAGGAATAACACACAATCTACATTTCTGTTAGTTGTGTAACCATTCTTATTTGAACAAGTTGCAAAGGATGAATCTTGGGTGAAATCCATGAATGAAGAATTAGATCAGATTGACAGGAATCAGATATGGGATATAGTCAAGAGACCTGAAGGTTACAATGTTATTGTTACAAAATGGATCTTTAAGAACAAGTTTGATGAGAATGGAAGTGTTATTAGAAACAAGGAATGACTGGTATGTAAAAGATATTCCCATATTGAAGGTGTTGATGTTGAATAAAACTTTGCTCCAGTGGATATACTAGAGTCAATCAGGCTTTTTCTTTCCATGGAACTCCAAATAGAATATAAAGTATGTCAAATGGATGTTAAGACATCATTATTGAATGGTGTTTTTGAAGAAGTCTATATTGAACAACCAGTGGGTTTTCTTCTTGGTACTAATGAAACAAATTTTTTAAAACTAAATAAATCACTCTATGGCTTGAAACAGGCACCATGGGTGTGGTACTCCCTGTTGGATTCTTATCTCAAGAAGGTGGAATTAAAAAGAGGAGGAGTAGATCACAATCTCTATATGAAAAATTATCCAAAATATCAGTTCATGGTTCATGTTTACATTCATGACATTATATTTGGTGGAAGCAGGAATAAATCCATTGATGAATTCGCCAATCACATGAAATCATAATTTGAAATTTCTATAATTGTGGATATCACATATTTCTTGGGGATACATGTGATTAGAAATAAGGATTACACGTTCATTTTTCAAGAAAATTATGCAATAGAGCTCCTAAAGAAATTTAATATGCATGAATCGAATCAAATGTCAACTCTGATTGTGGTTGGAACAAAACTTGGAAAGCATAAGGATGGGACCTCTATAGATCCCACAATGTATAGAAGAATCATTGGGAGCTTATTGAACCTAAAAACAACACGATCATACATTTTCTTTGCAATATTCTTAGTGGTCCACTTTCAGAGTAATCCAAAGGAAGAACATATGGTAGAAGTAAAAAAGAATCATGATGTATATTCAAGGTACTCATAATTGTGTCCTATACTTTGCTGCAGGAAGGGACAGTGAATTATAATTTTTTTCTAATGCTGATTGGGTTGGAGATGTATTTGAAAGAAATTCCACCAGTGGTGAAGCATTCTATGTTGGGAAGAACTGTGTTGGCTAGTTGAGAAAGAAACAATAAAGTACTTTTATCAGTACTGCTGAAGCTGGGTATATCTCCGCTACAAAGGCATGCACTCAACTACTATGTATGAAGCAGCAACTGACAGATACTGGTGATGAGGTGAAATAACCAATGGTGATTTACTATGATAACAAGAGCACAATTAATCTTACAACGAATCCTATTCATCATTCTCGTACAAAACATATTCATATCAGATATCACTTTATTAAGGAAAAAGTTGAGTAAGGCATGATTATAATGGATCATGTGGGAACTGATGAGCAAGTAGATGATATCCTAACTGAGACACTATTAGCGGCTATGTTTGATAAACATCGGTTGAACCTCGCTGTTCAGCCACCTCCCAGTGCATAAGTAGGTTAGGAAATTCCCCTCTCCCCAGTTGTTTTAACTGTTTTAATTTGTGTTTTGGAAATGTTTCATGTTTATGGGGGAGATACGATCCAAGGGAAGTATGTTCTGAGATCTACAATGTATGATAATCCATCTTTGAGTTTATTTATAATGGGGATAAATGGATAGAATGTGGTGTCTCTAGATTAGAGAAGACAAAGAGAATCATGTTTGAATATTTAGAGAATAGTGACGAGAGTAAACTTTTCATGAGCTTTCATTTAAACACATGAGAACACAATTCATGTCTTCTCTATTTTTTCTACACTGAGCATTACTCAAGTAGACTTAGAGTGTTGGCTGAGTTGATTCTTGTGTATCAGTTTTTAATAATGGATGGTGCCCTTTTGACTCTATCTGAAGATTTCCAACAAATCCAAAGGGGTGATATTGTTGGAAAAATGGTTGTTATTTGCTAAAAAGGGATTTCGGTTTGTGTTTGTTGTCAATCTAATTTAGGTTGATCATTTTTTGTTTCTGTTATTGTCATCCCTTTCATGGAAGGTCAGGGAGTTTACATGGAAAGGGGTCATGCAGTTTGATCCGAAAGCAGTATTGAAGGTGGAGATGTTCTCTAGTGTTTGGAAAATCTTTGGAGATGAAAATCAAAAAATGGAAAAAATGTGTTTTTGGAAAAGGAAGGTGAACAAAAAATTAAAGTGTGCGTGAAAGAATGGTTTTTACATGCAAGATAGAGGGTGTTTTTAGAACTTTCATGCAAGACAAGTTTTAGGATCAGAATGTCGAAAAATGGAAAAGTCATGGAGTGCACGGAAGATGATGATGCGCGAAAGGGGTTGCATTCCAATGAGACGTCAGAAGGGTTTTTGCACCCTCAGCATGAAACTTATACGCACCAATGAAGACGCATTGGAATCTTACACGTAGGGACCCAGTGTCCTATAAATAGGCAACTACCCCCACTTTTGACTTGATAATTTTCCAATGAAAATATGGTTGCTCAACCTCATGAAAGATTTTCATGAAAAAGATTGGAAGAGAGTAAATCTTGCATGCAAGGTGTTCCTTTAGTCTGAAAAGATCAAGTGAACCATGTGGTGGAGTTGCGTGAAAGATAAGTGTTACACGGAAAGTAGGGGTTTCGCAAAATTCATCTGTCGCGACAATTCTCAAATATTGTGTGCAAGTTGAGGTATTGCGCGCATGTGTGATGTTATGCCTCCTAAAGGTTTTTGAATATCAAGTTCAGTGGTTCAGTGCTTTCAAGTGCATCAATCCATGACTTTTATGCAAGAAATTTCTCATGATGAACATAGAAAATACTTAAATGCAAATCTATTAAACAGACCTTCATGTCTATAAACTGAGTGGGACTTCACCCATGGCAGTGAGCCAGGGGGAGTCAATGGGAGTGACCTGAGGGAGGCAGTGATATATCCATAAACTTTTATAAAGGTAGTGTTCTTAGGATAGAGTGATTGTACCTAAACCTTGTAATACACAGCTAGTGAAGTTTAGTTGAATTTGGTACAACCGGCAACCTGTCGGTGTATGCTCCTTGGACATAGCCCTTAGTGGTGAACCAAGTAAAAGTGTTGTGTCATCTCCCTACTTTCATTTGTTTGAAATATTTAAAAACTTTCTACAAATGTGGGAAAAAGATCCACAAATTTAAAAAGAAAATTTTGACACCCTGATTCACTCCTCCCCTCTCAGGGTGTTTTGGGGTCCTTCAATATGTATATATATATATTTAAATATATATACATATAAATATATATGTAATGTATAAAATTTATATCTAAATATACAATATATTGAAATATTTTAAATATGTATTTAAAAATAATTATATAAATCATATTGAACTAATTATTATCCATTTTATTTAAAGCATTATCAATCCATTTTGTTACATTATAAAAATATATGAATATATATATTTATATATATATAAATGTATATATAATGTTTATATATACATATGTGTGTGTATTAATAAACAGATATATATTTATATTTATAATATAATATATTTAAATTAATATTAATATATAATATATTTAAATAAATATAAGTATATACATATCACAAAGACACACACAAACATATATTTTATAAATTTATTTAAAAGTAATTATCAAAATATATGAATAAAAAAGATGTGTGTGAATATATATATATTTATATATGTATATATCATAAAATATACAATAAAAAAAGTTTGGTGTAGTGGTAAAGGCATTCAAATCACATAAGCGAGGTCCAAGGATTGAATCCAGGCACATGTATGGGTGAACAGGAGGTTGGGCAGTGGAAAATCACCGAAAAAGGGGATTTTCAAGCACTGAAGGGGGGGCATTGGTTCTAGCTGGGGTGGTTGTGGGTGGATGAAAAGCACTAAAAAAGGGGAATTATGAGAACTAATAGGGGGATCTCCAAAAGATAACATTTTTTAAGCTCTAAAAAAAGTATTGATTATAGTACCCTTTATCAGCACTTTTTTTAATGCTGATAAAGGTGATTTTTATTAGATCCTTTTTTATCACTAATAAAGGGGGCCTTTATCAATGATTTTTTTAGCTCTAATAAATGCCATATTTTGATGATCCTTATCTTAACAGTTATTTTTTAGCATTGATAAAGGAAATTTCTATTGCTTTTAAAAGCCTGATATTTAGTAGTAAGGTCAGATTTGAAAATATTATCTTCATGGTAGTCACGAATTAAGATTTCAATTCAGCCATTATAGGTAAGTTAATAATAATAATAATCATTATCCAAATATGAATTTAAAAACACTATTTACACATCAATAATTATTTAAAGAATTAATTATTTCATGAGATATGATATTATCTTGAGATTGTTTTTATTATATATTTGTTTTTTTAAGTTATTAAAACTTCAATTTGTTAATTTAATTTGTTAAAGTAATTTTTTATTTGACAATTATGATTCATTGTACTATTCTAATGTACATATGGAATGAATAAGAAACCAATACATTGATCCCGGTCTATGGGATCATTTACTATTAACTATAAAGGTACCATACATGTCACAATATGTCTTGGATGAACATAGTTATCATGTTCTTCTGATATGATGTACATGTTATCATTATAATTATCCACCACTAGATATTACTTACCATATATCAAAAATGTTTTATTTTTTGGTATTTCTATGTGTGAGTATGTTTATATTGACCATTAGCAAATTAATACAATCATTAGGTGATGGAGACCAGAGCCACATATTTTTTACATACCACATAGAGAGATGACTATCATGTTATAGGATGTGGCATATCAACTAGGTCATGGTATACAAGATCGAGTAGCCAAAGGATCCACCATTAGTGGTTAGGATAAATTAATATAGTAAATGTTATGTTTAAGGGTTACATATGATTAATAGACTCATAATGGTGGTAAATTGTTCCTGACATATATGAATAATCATTTAATTTATTTTTAGGTGATATTGATGAGAAATATAGGATTCTCTTTATAATCTCCTATATTTTATGCATCATCTTCAATAATATACTCATATTACAATGTGACATTTCTTTTATCATGTGTATCTCCCATTATTTTTTGATCTCTATGAAACTAATAAGTATATATAGGCCTCAACATGTTTTCATATCATTATAGATAACATTGTAAATCCGTACGTTCAGACTATAAATACATTGGAAGATATTTTATTTTACTTCATTTGTGGACATGGGATTAAATTTCAAAAAAAAAATACCCTAGCTCACTATAAGGGATATTACTATAAAATATATTTTAAGGGACTACTTGACAATAGTTTAGTTATATAATTTAATTTTCATCATTCCTATATTTTAAAAAAATATTGTAAGATTTATTATTTTATGTGTTCAATATATACATAGATGACATAAAGTGATTTTTTTATATCTCTATACAAATTATTAGAAATAATATATTTTTATTCAATACACTTCATGATTGTTGGGTATTTCAATGCTTCATTTATCTTAAATTTATAGAAATTAATTTTATTATTTTGTTAACTGATAAATTTTCAATTATTCATTTGATAGATTCTATATATGTTTTATGCGAAAATAATTATTGCATCTCTTCCCCCTAACTATATAGAAGGGAATTTTGGATACACTATAGTGGTGTCACTCATTCACTTTCATATAATTAACTGGCATCAACTTGAAAGATTATTATGATAGTTTTGTTTCAATTATCCTTTGTTATACCCATTTATTCAGGATGATAGTGTGCATATCCCATTATTGGTTAACAAATTTGATCTCTAGTGGCTTGTTAGACATGTTAAATTAAATAATTATGGTATAAAAAACATGTATTTTTTGTTTGAGGAAAGTATAGTTAATTAATACATCTTTAACATCATTTTAATGATATGATGTGTTACCAAAGATTTATAAGATTCTTTTATTGAATTTACTAGAATAAATTTCACTTCTTCATATTTAAAATTAATTATATGTTTTTTATTTAAATATTGACTTTTTTTGTTTTAGTTATTTATATAATATTCATTGTTAGTGGTTCTACCAATTATATGAAATTATTGCACCATATCAGTAGAATGTCTTTGATTTGTATGAGTTTGGATCAACCACAATATCAATGGTTTATAGGCTTCCTGGTTTTCATGCTATTTATTATGATTCAAAATCATGGGAAACAACTAAACATAACATTATATGGAGCCTAATAAACTTGTAGATAAGGTTCCACATAAGTGTTTTCATTTTTGTTGTTATACTCATCATTCAAGATGATTAATAGCCTCATTATTTAATAATCATGCATTTCGACATTGTATACGGTCCTTGATCCATATGAAATTATTTCCAATTAAATATTACATGTACTGGTTATTGTATGGTCATCATATATACATCCTTCCTCCCCATTCATTCTTGATTTACTGATAGCATTTCATATCATGGATGATTTATTGGATATCATGTATTTTTAATTGAGTATGTTAGACATTGCACACTTTTTTATCATACTCGATATTTCACTTTGTTTGATATTTATTGATGTTAGTAGAACAAACTAGTGGGTTTTATTATAACACTCAATATCAAAATTTAGGTGACCATAATAACATAGACACATGATGTGTCTCCTTTATCACTAGCTCGACATAGTTGATCTAGATGCCTATATTATGGAGTTAAAATATGGAATGAGACGTCATGATAATATTCAACATGAGATAATCTATATTTTTTATATGTATTTTTAATCAATACATGAAAACTTATATTTAATGTCAAATTAAAATTAGTTAATTTTATTTATATTATACTCATATCAGTTAAAATAATATGACTGTAAATATATTTATAAACCCTAATACAAACCATGATGATCGACACATATCATCATCACCATCATCATCATTATTATTATTTTGGATTCGTATTTGGATACACTTGATGGTCATTATTATATTCAAGTATATTAGTTAATTATTTAATGTAAATATATCATTTAATATCTTTATTACGACACTTTTATGATTATAATGAAAAATTTTGTTATTTTAATTAGTAAAACTCAAAATAGATATATAAATAATATAATATTAAAAAATTAAAAAAAATTGGCCTAAACGGTCTTAGATACCCTAAGAGTGGGGTGAATTAGGGTGAGGATATTATTTTTCAAAATTCTCCCACCCCACTAGATCTTGACCTCCTTATTGTGAGGATCACTTCTTTCTCTCTTTATCATTTATGTTGATCATATCATTTCCAACATCATCTAATGATGATGTATATAATGTAAATTAGTAAATAAAGGATAAGGACACACTGATTTTTACTTGTTTCACCCTCACTAGGATACATCCAAGGAGTGTACAAAGGCAATGAGCTAATGTACCAAATCCACTAAAGAAAAATGTTATTTGTTTTTTCTAGGTCACTCCTTTCTGAGCACACCTCCCTTATAATGTTTAGGGTAGAAGAAATGTCTCCCTAAGACCACTTCCCTCACACTTATCTATTATTCTCATAGCTTTAGAATGAAAAATAAAATTGCACGAAGTGCATATAACAATATCTTATATAGTTGAGAGTAGCACCAATATAAGATAGATGCCTTTAAAATTAATGTGCTCCTTCATATCCTTAATGTGAACATTCCCTTAAGAAACACCTTTCCATGAGATATCATCAAAAATCTTCCTCACTGTGGAAATTTATTCAATAGATGAAAAATCTTCTTCTTTATAGAATTATACTAGAAAACAATTCACTTGCTAGTATGCAACACCACATAATTCCTTTCACTTCCTTAAAAGTCGTAGTAAATAAACTCATTCTAAAAGTATTATCTAATGGTGAAAATATTCTATCTTCATCTTCTTAAGAATTTAGATATGATAATAGTACTGTTCAAAGGGTAACCTCAGTGTGTATCTCCTTACATGAGACCCTAACATGTAACCATTAATGATACACCTTCTCAAGACCCCTTCATGAGACCCCTTCATGAGACCCCTTCGTGAGTCCCTATTTGGATCATGCAAATAACATGAATCTAGTGAAAGACTCCATTTTACTTATGTAGATTGTAATAACTTGTTCTTCTAATACAGATTGTGTGACGTTAGTGGCTTTACCTATGCACAAAAACACCTAGTGCATAACTCACTTTTTAAGACCCATTGATAAGACCTTTTTCTGTTCACATAAATCATATGACTCTAGTGTGAGACCTTATTCAGGTTATACAGATCATGTGACTTTAAATGGTCTTACTATGTGTGAAAAACACAGTGAATACTTCATTTCATAAGATATATAGTGATACTCATTCGAGATATCCCATCGAGAAAACCATTCAGGATACTTTGTTTTGTTTATGCTGGTCATGTGATTCGAGTAAAATTCTTTGTTCTAATCATGTGAAATTATTTACTTTAGATCAAACCACTTAAGAAAACCTCTCATATTTCTTAAGGATGGGTTAGGGGTATTTAAATGCATAAATCAACCACCTTAAATCCACAAATAATGTTTATACATCCATTCCACCACCTCAGTAATCAGCATTACGTGTTTCGATTAACCCCATCATAAGATCCAAAGATAATCATATAGTGGTGGGAGATATTATCTTCCAGTTCTTTGTGTGATCTCATAATAAGATCTAATTAAAATAATGTGGTCAATTGATTTAGAGAGACAATTATACATCTCCATCATTTCAAGACTCTTTTTCTTAATTCACTTCGGGTGATCTCCTCACATGTTTTATTGGTACTTTATGTGAATGTGTGATCCCTTTGTGTGATCAGTTCAAACACATGTGGTCTCTTGATCCCTTAAAAATCATATGGAGTATTCAAGTGATTTGTATGATATCTTTAAATGATCCTATAAAAATCATGTGGTGATTTCAATTACTTCAGAAGATCACATCATGATATCCTATTATACATACATTAATTGCATGATGTGATCATCTAATCTTCTTAAAATCTCACGATTGTAAGGGATACATGTCTACCTGGGCTAAACAACACACTCTGCATGATCCCATAAGAATTACATGCTTCCACGTGACCCTTCTTCATAATTCTTTAGGATATATTTTCTCCACAAAATCCTTCTATGTGATTCTTCAAGAAATCTATGCTCCATGTGATCCTTATGCATGATCCTTTAGGCCACTCATGTTATATATGATCCTTTAAGACATTCACATCAACTCTTCATGCCTCCATTGAAATCCAACCTTTTTCAATAAATTTCAAACCTTGTAAGAAAATAAAACTAACCCAAAATCACTATCAAGAGGAATTTTTTCCAACAATCTCCCCCTTTGGGTTTGTTAAAAACACTTCAAAACATCAAGAATCAACTTGTTGAAAACTCATGCACATGAAACCCATTTTCCTTCTACAACCCTAGACAATGATCAAAGGATTCAATAAAATTTACTCTAAGACCACATGATTCATATCACCATGAAAAATAGGAGTAGCATGAAAAGTTAATTGATGAATAACTTCTTCCTCAAATGTACCTTTAGCAAGATTCTCAACCCCAAAAGATAAAACATTCCCAGCCCACAAGATCACTCCTTAACCTGCACATGTCAACTGCTAGTATCATGAACTCAATGATATTGTTCATCATTATTCTTCATTAATGGATCAGATTTAACATCATCATATTTACAACTCCTTCTATTTCTCTTCCCTCGCCATCTAATCCCCCCATTCATGATCAAAAAAATTCTCCCCTTTTGTTAATGAACATAAAGTTCACTCATTTGTGGTCTGAAACATTGTAAAGAACATATATCATCACATAGAAGAAAAAACACAACATATCAAGGATAGGGTAACCCATATCCATAGAGTTTATGTGTGGGGAGTCGACTAAACTCCAAGATCCAATCAATTTCATTAAAATTCTTTATTGGTATAGGCCTTCATCAGGATGTTTGTAACCTATAACATAGTTGGTATATAATCCATATTTAAAATACCATGCTCCAATTTCTTCTTTATGAAGTGATATTTTATTTAAATTCTATTTTTCATTGATTGATATACTATATTTTTTCTAAAATTTATAGAACTTGAATTATCATAATAGATATTGATCTAAGATTTCACTTCAATCCCCCCTTTTCTCATAGAATTCAAAAGGGTATTCCTTTATATATTACTTTATTCTCCCTTAATCAATGATATCCTTGAATTATATTTTCAATAATATTCAAAATAATGAGGCAACGCATATTATTCTAATAACTCCATAAATCCAAATAAAGAGCCATTGTTCTCCCCCTTTGGTCATGCACTTCTTATTAGCCTATGTGACACCATAGTTTGATAGAAAAAGATGACTAGGCTATGTAAAATATTTGAAAATTTCCATTAGACCCCATTTATCAACATAAGATTGAGACTTTTATCTTTTTAACACTCTAAAAGATTATATCCATATTCCTCTTTATAGCTACACACTACTAATAGATTTTCATTAAGTGAAATTACCACATGACGTTGATTAATTGATAGATCCTATAAGCCAATTGGGGCAGGGATATATGTAGGAAAAAAGAGTTTAAGACAATAAATGTAAACACTATTCATATTACTTACTTACTTTTATAGATAATAGCATCAAGGATTTATTCAATTATTTAGAGGAATCCATTTTTAGATGAGGCTATATCACCTAGATAGATTTTTATCATATCGCCTTGAAATATTCCAACTTTGTATGGATATAGATCAGTAATACTGATTTTTGAGATAAATCATAATGTAGATTTACTCTTTAGAATGGGGAAAACACTTGTTTGAAATAATATTGATTTACTGAGGGTGACTCTTTTACTAAAGGTACAATATTTTTACTCACAATAAGAGAAAATTTTCACACTTTCTTGTAGTTTTATTCATATTATTTCCAAAAGAGCTTATATGATTGTAACATTGGAGGTTCTTAGTACACCTTTCGTTGAGCTCCTTATGTTTTTTCTAAGACTTTAAACCTATTTCTCAAATTAGATGGTCATCTTCCCATTTAGGTTTTCGTATTATACACCACTGAAGTTGAGTATATCCTTTCATGTTCCTTTTCATTTTTTACTTTCTTATAGCTATAATATCTTTCTAAATTCCCATTGTTATCACATATAAAATATATCATGTTAAAAACATACCTCGCACCATCATTTCTTGGTTAAGATATTGATGCATCCAAAGTAATTATTATGATATTGAGGCCTCGGTACTCTTGATACATACTCGTGGTGTGTCCTAGTCATCCAAAATATTAGATATTCATGGATACTTTCTTATGAGAGATATTTATTTTGGTCTTTTTGAAGAATCTTTTTGTTCTCTGATTTAGCAACATATCTATATTCAAATCATGAAATATTTTCCAAATCCTCCAAAAAAAGATTGAAATATTTCCATGTATTCTACATAAATAGAACATGTAGTAATTATTTCTTAAAAAGTATTTTTATATCAGTTTCTAGCACCTATAGAATTTTACCTATCTTGGAACTGCTCACAACTCTCTTCCACTCATGCATATGAGAGGTTTCATCATAGAAAATACCTGATTTTTCCAAACTTCAAGGCCTTTGGGAAGACACATTCATTTCATTTTTTCCTAAAAAATAGAATATTTTATTTTCATTTCATTATTAACTACCCAATAATAGTCCAATAACTAATGAAAATTATCATTTAATTTAGGATTTCCTCCAACATTAGATTACTCTACTTTTATCTTGATAGATTCTAGGTCTTTGCTGAATTATTAGATCTTCTTTCCCATTGATACATGTTATGAATTAAGTTCTATGTTTAGAATAATTCCACTAGTAATCTCTTCTTTTAATGATTAGGATAGATTATACACCATGTCACCTTACTATATTATAGAATTTATCTTAGCACACAATATTTGATAAACATATTCTCTTATTATAGAATTTTATTCTCATGTACCAATTCTGAAAGGTGTGTTTCAAGATCATTATTTCAGGATTTCAAATTTTTAATGTCTCTAGATTTAAGATTCATTCCTTTATCATCAACTTTGGGTTTTTCCATCTTTGTGGAAATTACTTGTAGTTATTCATCTTGAGAATCATTCTTTTCTTTTAGATCAGTGGCCACTTCAACAATTCATTTATTTAAACCTTTTATTTTATTTTATTCAGTTTCCTATATGTGGATCTATATATCTTGAGACTTATTTTCTTATTTTAATTTATGATCCAATTATTTTTTAAAGGGTAAAATTTCCACTTTTGTCTTTAATGGACTTTCTTCATCATTAGTAGTTCCAGCATCACTTATGTCATGACCCGTCCCCCAGGGCTCATGCTGTGACTACCCCAAGCCCGCCTTCCATAGGCCAGAGTTTGGCGACTAGAACCAAAGGTGTAATTCCCTAAAACTGGGATGGCATTGCCTTTATAACTTGTAAACGCACACAAAATAGCACACAGTTGGATACAAAACACTAAGTAAACTGTATAACAAAAGAGTGTTGAAAAGTAAAAGGGGCCGGAAATACAAGCCCAACTATAAATTATAAAGAACTGAAAGTACAAGTTCAAGTGAAGAAAGGAAAAAAAATATCTGAGGGGTCGTCCTCTAAGATTACTACCTAAAGGGTAGGTGCAGATAGCCTCCTCATCACTCCACATCTGTCAGTCTCCTCTGTGAACCAACTCGTCATAAGGTCCACCTCCGGGTACCGTTTAGTCCTGGTACTCTCAGCCTCTGTCAGTGTTGTCTATCATCTGCATCCAACACAACAAGGTGCGGGCATAACCCATATAGGGGTGATTATAACAATACTCAGTAAGGACCCCGAGACCCTCAAGTTCTCACAAATCCACCAGGGATAAACCGCAATATAAGGAATCAACAGATAACCCTACTTAGGTATATGCCCATACATATACCTAAGTTATTAAGAAATTTGTCTCAATCATGAGAAAAACACAAAAGTATTGATTCATCTCAACCGGAATTTTATTCTAGGGGTAGTATCAAGTAACATCCCCAACACATTATCAAAACCTTGGCTGCTAGAGAAATCCTCCTCTATCGAGTACAGTGGACCTACTACGACACCAAGTGCACTTCCAACTAACCTTGTACTATTAAGGTACTCCTCCTCTTGAGTACCATGGGTCTGTTGTGTCACGCAGAGGCACTCCCTACCATGGTTATACTGCCATACCTAGGTGATCTCCCTCGTAGCCTACTGAGGTACTCCTCCTCTCGAGTACCATGGATCTTCTGCATCACAAAGCACGCTCCTCTGCCGTGGGTCTGCTGCCACACTCAGGTGCTCCCCACTGGGCTAGTAGAGTCACTCTGAGTCAAACGATTAGTAGTCTTCAAGTCTCAGCCTGCTACTAGGTATCCGCACTCTGCTCGCTCGTCACTAGAAGGATCCTCTCCACAAGCTACTAGTCCATACACCAACTGTCACGAAGTCCCACAAAGAATTATCTCAAAGGTCTGCCAAGTCGTAGGGGTCTCAACGCAATAGACGGCACATCAATCGAACGCCCAATCTGTGAGTTATTAGCCTTTTAGTCCCGGGGGCCCAGTTGGATTCTTCCACGATCCAACCTGACGGTATCTCAACTATACCCCCAAACTCCAGTGGGGTATACTCAAAGATACTATCATGCTCCAAGATTACCAGGGCCGCTGACGGTTCGTCAAACGGACGTCCGGTGCCAATGATATGACGAAAAGAAAGTAAAGGGTCGTAGTGGGCATGGGTTTGGTCCGACCTAGCCTAAATCGTTGGGTCTGGATAGCTCGTTAGGTTCGGCCTGGCCCGCTGGGCCCATCCCAGCGGGCCGTGATTGGTCGCGGAGGGTCATGAGGGCACGGACCGGTCGCGAGTGCACGGACCAGTCACGGGCCGGCATGAGGGAGGCTGGGCCCTGTGGTAGCTATGAGGGCGGCTCGTCCTAGAGGGCACCACAAGGGGCCGGTTCGGTCAGGACTCCGCGAGGGCGTGGGTTCAGCTTGGGGCTCGGGAGGCAGGCGGGTTGGCGTAGCTTGGGAATCCGGCGGGCCAGGGGGCACGACCGGGGCACAGTGAGGTCGGGGCCGGTTCTGCCGGTAGCAGTGCGGGGCTGGTGGGTTGGCGCGACCGGGATGGCTCAGTAGGCCAGTGGGACTGGGAGCCAGTTCAGCCGGGAGGTCGGGGTGCTGGAGTGTGGCGCGGCCGGGGCCGGTTCAGCCGGCGTCGGTGCAGAACGCCGCAGGGGCAGCGCTGGTCACAGAGGTCGCGGGTGGCGTAGCTGTTTCCTTCATCACCTTCGTCGCCATTGTCGCCTTTCTCCATTTTTAATAACACTGCAAAAGAGAAAGGCAGAGGGGTCGGTCCATGTTGGTTTGGTCCACACCCTGTGCGTTTAGGGTGGTAGCATCTGGATCACAAGAACGAAGCACAAAAAACCCTCCCTCAATGAATAATCCCAAAACTCGCAAAAGGAAAACATATGAGGATCAACTAGTTAGAAGTTTATCCACATTCTTTGTTTTAGAAGGAAAGAATCACAGGAATATAAAATCAATTACAAAAATCCCCTACCTTGTTCGTTGTTCATTAATGGAGTCACAAGGAAGAAAATAGAATTGTCGCCATTCGTCGCGTCCGCCACACACTTCCAATCCCGAGCTCGTGTGTCGGTTCGTTGACGATGATGAGGAGGGAAGGTTGGTCGTCGAAGACGTCCCACGTCAGTTGCCTCGGCAATGTTCTTTCAAGGTATAAGTCGAAGATTCTCCTCACCGGTATTCTTCGTGGAGGAAGTTCGTCGTTCCTCATTGGAGAAACTTTCACCCAAGAGCTCCTCCTCTCCCCGAATTCCACCCAATATGAAAGGTGTACAAAAATAATAGATTAAACCCTCTATTATTTCATTAGAAAGTATTCAAAAAGCCTAATTAATTAATGTGGGTGGCGTAATAAATTAAGGGAGCTGGTGGCACCATTAAGGGAGGGGTTGGCACAAATACAGGTAGAGGAGGTCAAGAAGTTCTTCCTCTTTAATGAGGGTAGTTGAGAGTTTCTCTCAATTAAATGGGGGGTTTAGTCCCAGGTGGTCCCCACCACCATAACCTCTCGTGGGAGGTTAGGTTTGGGTGGTCCCCACCATTATAACCTCTCATGGGAGGTTAAGTTCGGGTGGTCCCCACACTTCAACTCCCACATGGGTGGTTACAAAAAAATAAAATAAAATATGAGCTTATTTTATTTTAGTATTTCCACATAAAACCCAAAAACTAACTTTCACACTTGACCAACTACCGTCGAGGTGAATGTCTTCTTAATAAAATATCGGCGCTGCGAGTTCAATGGTGTCCTCGAATTTTAATTCTGAGCAACGGTTCAAAAGTTATAAAAAACCTCTCGAACTTTCACTGAACGTACCCAAACAAAACTTCAGAAATTGATTCTGGGCACACTGGGCCTCGGAATCACGCGTCATCAATTTTCCCAGACTCATAAAATTCCCATTTAATAAAAAAAATTACTTAGAAATTTCAGGTCTTTAAGTTCTCCCCACCTCATGGATTTACGTCCCCATAAGCTACAATTCAAACTAAGAGAAAAATTGAGGGTACTGAGCATGCATCTATGCCTCCCACTCCCATGTGCTCTCCTGGAGGTTTCCATGCTACCAAATAATGTGCACTAGAGTTATCGACTGTCCACGAAGGACCCGCTCTTGTCGATCCTCAATATCTACTGGAACCTCTGTAAAAGTTTCCCAATCGTCGACATCCAGCTCGCCATGGTCGATGATGTGAGAAGGGTTGTGAACGTATCTCCTCAACTGGGATATGTGGAAGACGTTGTGCACTTGGTGCAACTGAGGTGGAAGAGCTAAGTGGTAATCCACCTCGCCAACTCTGCTAAGGACCTAAAAAGGTACGATGAATCTCAGAGATAACCTGCCGCCTCGGCCAAATCTCCATAGACCTCATCGGGGTGAAACCTATAGAAATATGTGGTCGCCATCCTCTAACTCTAGAGGTCTCTGTCTCCTATCAGCATATGAATTATACCTACTCTGTGCAGTCTTCATCTGCTCCTGGATGATCTACACCTTCTCTGTGGTAGCCTATACCATCCCTGGTCCCACTAGTGCTGACTCCCCTGGGTCAGTCCAGCACAATGGTGATCTAAAAGGTCACCCGTATAATGCCTCAAAAGGTGCCATCCCAATGGTGGAGTGATAAATGTTATTGTACGCAAACTCCACAAAAGGAAAGTGATCCTCCCAGCTACGACTGATGTCGAGGACACAAGCACACAGCATGTCCTCGAGGGTCTGAATGGTCCGCTCAGTCTGACCATCCATCTGAGGATGGAAGGGGGTTCTCAAATGAAGCCGCATCCCGAAAGCCTCCAGAAATCCCTTCCATATCTAGTAAGTAAATTTTTTGTCACAATCAGAGATAATCATCCAAGGTACTCCATGTAGCCACACAATATCCTGCACATAGAGGCGTCCCAAGCTCTGTACTGAACCCTGATCTCTGATCGGTAGGAAGTGGGCCAACTTGGTGAGCTAGTTGACGATAACCCAAATTGAGTCATATCCCATGGATGTATGTGGAAGTCATGTCATGAATTCCATGTATATCTCATCCCACTTCCACTCTGGGACCTCTAAAGGATGAACCAAGCATGATGGTACCTGATGCTCCACCTTCACTTGCTGACATATGAGGCATCGAGAGACAAACTCTACAACTTCTTTCTTCATTCCCGGCCACCAGTGCTATCATTGGAGGTCCTGGTATGTCTTCGCCACTCCTCAATGTACCTCTAGATGGGATGTGTGGAACACCCTCAACACTTCCTCCTGAAGTGACACTAGTACCATGGTACGTCCTCTGAAGAGGATGACCTGCTCCCCACCTTCAGAAAATACAACATGTGCCTATCCTATGGATATCTGATCACGTCGTGTCTTGCAGTCAGCTTCCCCACATTGTGCCTCCCTGAATCACTGAAGAAGTAGGAGAGTGACTATAAGAGACTGAAGAAAATGGCTCCATCTCTATCCACAAAGGATATCTGCAAAGCGGCCAACTGCTCTGTCACCTCACCTAGAAGTTGTATACCAGACCTCCTGCTGAGTGCATCTGTAACCACGTTCCCTTTCCCAGGAGTATAGACTATCTCAAATTCATCGTCCTAGAGGAACTCAAGCCAATGTCATCGTATTATGTTTAGGTCCTTTTGAGAGAAGATATACCTGAGACTCTTGTGATCAAAGTACATTGTAAAACATTTTCCCATCAGATAGTGTTTTCACATCTTCAAGGTGAAGACCACTACTGCTAACTCCAGGTCATGTGTAGTGTAGTTCTGCTCATGTTTTCTCAGCTGTTGGGAACCATATGTGATCACTTCTTACTCCTACATCAGAACACATTCGAGTCTGGTCCCTGACGTATCGCAGTAAACTACGTACCCTACGCCCTCCTCTAGAAGCCTTAAGATGGGGGCACTAGTCAGCCTCTGCCTCATCTCCTGAAAACTCCACTAAAATTTCTCTAACCAAACGAAGGGTTCCCCCTTCTTCATCAAGGGTGATAGTGGTGGTGAAAATCTGGAGAGGTATGACAAAAACCTATGGTAGTATCCAGCCAAACCCAAGAAACTTCGTACCTCCATTACATTCCTGGGTGGATTCCAAGCAAGTACCACCTCAATATTCACTGGATCCACTGAAACTCCATCCTTTGATATGACATTTCCTAGAAAGTGAACCTCTCGGATCGAGAACTGGCACTTCGAGATCTTACCAAAAATCTGGTGCTCTTGGAGTGTGTCCAGTACTACCTGCAAATGATAGGCATGCACCTCCTCAGTAGTAGAGTAGATCAGAATGTCATCGATGAAGACTACAACAAAGCGGTCGAGGTATAGATGAAAGATCATGTTCATGAGTCCCATGAATAATACCGGAGCATTGGTTATGCTAAATGGAATAACCAAGAACTCATAGTGGTCATACCGACATCTTAAGGTCATCTTCTGCACATCTTTGTCTTGAACTCTAGGCTAGTTATAGCCTGATCTGAGATCTATTTTCAAGAGTCGTCATGCTCCCTTCAACTGATCAAAGAGGTCTTCAATCCTCAAGAGTGGGTACTTGTTCTTCACGGTCCCATAGTTCAGGCGCCGATAGTCAACAAAAATCCTCAATCTCCCATCCGCCTTCTTGGCGAACAGAATCGGGGCTACCCAGGGAGAAACACTGGGCTAGATGAATCCCTTCCCCTCCAAGTCCTCTAGCTATACCCGCAGCTCACGAAGCTCCGTGGGAGCCATCCGATACGCTGGTGTAGGTATCAGTGTCATCTCGGGGTACAATTCAATGTAAAATTCTACCTCTCTATGAGGGAGTAGACCTAGAACATCATCAGGGAAGACTTCCATGTACTGGTCCACCACTACAGGATAGCTCTGACTCTCCACATCAACTGCTTCGAGGGTAAGGCTAGCCAACTAATGTGTGATCAGCTTCACTCTCCTCCAAATAAGTCCATCCTATGCTACAAAGGCTCCCTTCTCATTGGTGAAGTTAAACTTGGTCCCATATGTGCGGACACACCGTACATTGTGCCTAATAAAGTCAATCTAAGCATCGACTGTAGATAACAAGTCCATAACCAAGATGACGTCGTAAGGTCTTGACGCCGCTACTAGGAGATCCCAGCCGAAGTTATCACCTCCTAGAGTAAGCTCACACTATCAGAACCAGTGCGTAATTGTTGAATCTTCTCCCATAAGAGTATCTAGCCGTAAGGATTGAGCCAATGGCTCCATCGAAATATCTGATCTCCAAACTAGGGTAGTGGAAATGAAAGAATGATTGGAACTTATGTCTATAAGTACTGCAGCTATGGTGGAGTAGACACAGATCATACCTCAAATCATTTATAGAGCACCATGATTTTATGCCTCATCTGTCTAGAGCTGAGCTCTCCCCTATCCACCTGCTCCCTGCGGTCGGGGTGGACCTCCTGGTGGTGGTGGCGGTAACACCTCAAATCGTCATCCACCGCCAGCTGCATGACTAGATCCTCGGCCATGTCCGCCTGCTCCCTGAGGACCACCTCAATCGAATCTTTCTTTATGCCTGGGCGGTCCTTTGACTTTCTGTTGATCATCTAAACGGCGAGTCGAGCAGTCACGATCCATGTGACCCTACCCGCCGCATGCGTAACACTTCCCACTCCTATCATGTCTGTCTCCTGTTTGGGTGCCCCGCACAAACGATCCTGAGTCATGCGGTCGTCCACCTATAGGTCTAGTTCTCTTAGACCTCTGCGACATTTGTCTGCAGCCTGCTATAGAAGACTTCGCTACGTGTTGACTGGTGGTGGATCTCACTACTAGATACTTCTCAGCAAAAAAACTCTCCACTAGGAGGGCACTCTCTAACACATACACCTGTGTCGGGATGCTGAGTGACACACTGAAGCCCTGATCTCCTGCCTGAGTACCTTCTCGATGGTCCAGGCCCTGAAGAATGGGTCCTACACCATATCGGTGGAGTAGCGTGAGAGTTCTGTGAACCTCACTGAGTACTGAGCTACAGTCGTGATTCCCTGTTGTAGATGAAGTAACTCCTCAATGTGAACTGCGCGAAGAGTCACTAGAACAAAATCTGCCCAAAACAGGCTCTCGAAGTCTTCCTAGAGAAGTGTCACCTCATCGTGGACCTAGAGCATCAAGCTCCACCATCTACCTGCTGCTTCATGTAGAAGGCTAGAATCCAGAATCACCATGAGATCGGCTGGTGTCTCTATGAGTAAGCAGACTCTCACCACAACCTCTAGCTAATCATCAGTTGCTTGTGGGTCCGTCTCTCCCCTGAACCTGGGTGACCTCTGGCACTGGAACTCGTGAAATGCGCTCAAGTGGTGTGCACCATCTGCTATTGGGGATCGTGGCATCGGTGGCCCAATGGTTAGTGGTACCACTGGTGCCTCCATTGGAAAAGGGCCTTGCACCGAGGCCTCATCGCTCGGTGGGCTGTCTGTGCATATGACTCTCGAAACTCTAGCCGACTGTCTGCATGGAGGCATCTTGAAAAAAACAGGTGTGCTACTGTTAAAAAGGTGTACCTCGTGAGCTAACCTGGTGAGTTGACTTGAAGAAAAATTTTGAAAACACATACGCAATCAGTGTTTTCGTGCACTGAGTCGGAAATCAGAAGTCAGGGTCCTGGTGTATCGATAAGTTGGTCATCGCACCAAAACTGGACTCCCTGAACTGAAAACCAAACACACTAAACATCACACTATCGCTTCACATAAAATATCAAAGTCCTAAGCTATGTGGTAGAAATGACTCCTCTGATACCAATTTGTCACGACCCATCCCCGGGGCTCGTGTCGTGACTACCCCAAGCTCGCCTTTCATAGGCCAGGGGCTAGTGACTAGCACCAAAGGCGTAATTCCCTAAAACTGGGAAGGCATTGCCTTTATAACCTGTAAAAACACACACCAGAGCACACAGGTGGATACAAAACACTAAGTAAACTGTATAATAAAAGAGTGATGAAAAGTAAAAGGGGGAAAAAATACAAGCCCAACTATAAATTACAAGAAACTGGAAGTACAAGTACAACTGAAGAATGGAAAAAATAGTTGATGGGTCGTCCTCCGGGATTCCTACCTGAAGGGTAGATACAGATAGACTCCTCAGCACTCCACATCCGTCAGTCTCTTCCATGTACTAACTCATCGTAAGGTCCACCTCCGAGTATTGTCCAGTCCTAGTACACTCAGCCTCAATCATCGTTTTCTGTCTTCTGCATCCGACACAACAAGGTGTGGGCATAACCCGTGCAGGGGTGAGTATAATGATACTCAGTAGGGACCCCAAGACCCTCAAGGTCTCACTAATCCACCAAGGATAAACCAAAATGTAATCAATCAACAGATAACCCTACTTAGGTATATGCCCATACATATACCTAAGTTATTAAGCAATTCATCTCAATCATGAGGAAAACACAAAAGTACTGACTCAGCTCAACCAAGATTTTATTCTAGAGTTAGTATCAAGTAACATCCCCAACACATTATCGAAACCTTGGCTGCTGGAGAACTCATCCTCTATCAAGTACAGTGGGCCTGTCGTGACACCAAGCGCGCTTATCACAAACCTTGGACTGCTGAGGTACTCTTCCTGTCGAGTACCGTGGGTCTACTACATCACACAGAGGTACTCCCCACCACGGGTCTGCCACCACACCCAAGCGCTCCCCCTCGTAGCCTGCTGAGGTACTCCTCCTGTCAAGTACCATGGGTCTGCCACGTCACCAAGTGTGCTCCTCTACCGTGGGTCTGCCGCCACACCCAGGCACTCCCCACTGGGCTAGTAGGGTCACTCCGAGTCAAACGGTCAGTAGTCGCCAGGTCTTAGCCAGCTACAAGGTCTCCGCACTCTGCTCACTCTTCACTAGAAGGATCTTCTCCAAAATCTACTGGTCGATACAACAACTGTCACGAAGTCCTAGTAATAAGTATCTCAAAGTTCCACCATGTCATAGGGGTCTCAACACAACAGACGGCGCGTCAATCAGACGCCCGGTCTATGAGTTATTAGCCTTTTAGTCACGGGGGCCCAATTGGATTTGTGCACGATCCAACCTGACCATATCTCAAATATACCCCAAACTCCAGTGGGGTATACTCAAAGAGACTATCATGCTCCAATATTACTAGGGCTACTAACAGTTCTTCAAACGGACGTTCGGTGCCAATGATATGGCCAAAATAAAGTAAAGGGTTGTAGTGGTCCCGGGTCCGGTCCGACCCGTCCTGACCCGTTGGGTTTGGCCCGGCCAGTTGGATGGGCCAGCCTGTTAGGTTTGGCCCGGCCCGCTTGGCCCAGCCTAGCCAGCCATGAGGGCGTGGACCAGTCGCGAGGGCATGGACCGGCTGTGGTGCGGCGCGAGGGCGGCTCGGCCTGATGGGTACCGCGAGGGTGGCTCGGACAGAAGTGCACCGTGAGGTGTCGGTTTGGTCGGGGTGTCGCAAGGGCGTGGGTTTGGTCGGGGGCTCAGGAGGCCGGCAGGCTGGCACGGCAGGGGCGGCTCGAGAAGCTGGCGGGCCGGGGTGGCGCATCCGGGGCGCAGTACGGCCGGAGCCGGTTCGGCCGGCGGCTGCACAGGGCCGGCGGTCTGGGGCGGCCGGGGCGGATCGAAAGGCTGGCGTGGTCAAGAGCCTGTTCGGTCGGGATGCCAGGGTGACTGGGGTCGTGGCGCGGCATGGCCGGGGCCTGTTCCGCCAGCGGTGGCATGGAATGCCATGGGGGCATCGCGAAATGCCACGGGGGCGGCGCAGGTCGCGGAGGACGCGGGTGGCGTGTTTGTTGCCTTCGTCGCCTTCGTCGTCGTTGTCACCTTCCTCCGTTTTGAAGAACACCGCAAAAGAGAATGGCAGAGGGGTCAGTACATGTTGGTTTGGTCCGCACCCTTCACATTTAGGGTGGTAGCATTTGGCTCACAAGAACAAAGCACAAAAAACCCTCCTACAATGAATATTTCCAAAACCCGTAAAATGAAAACATATGCTGATCAACTAGTTAGAAGTTGTTCCACGTTATTTGTTTTAGAAGGAAATAATCACATAAATATAAAATCAATCACTAATATCCCCTACATTTTTCATTGTTCATCAATGGAGTCATGGGGAAGAATATGGAATTGTCATTGTTCGTCGCGTCCACCACACACCACCAATCATGATCTCGTGCATCGGTTCGTTGAAAACGATTAGGAGGGAAGGTCAGTCGTCAAAGCTGTCCCACGTCGGCTGCCTCCACAAGGTGCTTCTGAGGAAGAAGTCGAAGACGCTCCTCACCAGCGTTCTTCATGGAGGAAGTTCTTCATTCTTCGTTGGAGAAACTTTCTCTGAAGAGCTCCCCCTCTCCCCAAATTCCACCCAATATGAAAGGTGTGCCAAAAAAATAGATTAAACCATCTATTATTTTGTTGGAAAGAATTAAAAAGGCCTAATTAATTAATTTGGGTGGCTTAATAAATTAAGGGAGGTAGTGGCACCATTAAGGGAGGGGTTGGAACAAATAAAGTTAGAGGAGGTCAAGAGGCTCTCCCTCATTAATGAGGGGAGTTGAGAGTTTCTCTCAATTACATGGGGGGGTTTAGTCCCGGGTGGTCTCCACCACCATAACCTCTCGTGGGAGGTTAGGTTTGGGTGGGCTCCACCACTATAACCTCTCATGGGAGGTTAAGGTCGGGTGGTCCCCACACTTCAACTCCCAAATGGGTGATTACAACAAAATAAAATATAATATGATCTTATTTTGTTTTATTATTTCCACATAAAACCCAAAAACTAACTTCCAACCTTGACCAACTGTCATCGAGGTGAAAGTTTTCTTAAGCGAATATCGGCGCTGCGAGTTCAACGGAGTCCTCAGATTTCAATTCTGAGTACCAATTCAAAAGTTATAAAAACAAGCTCAAACATTCACTGAATGTACCTGAACAAAACTTCAGAATTTGATTCCGGGCACATTGGGCCTCAGAATCATGCACCGTCAATTTTTATAGACTCGTAAAATTACCATTTAATAAAAAAAATACGTGGAAATTATGGGTCTTTACATCACTTAGAATATCAAGTTCTTAACTCTTTCCTAAAACATCATTGAATGAGTAAAAATTCTCGCAATTTGATAAAATATTTGTTTCCTTTCACTAAATCACACTATTTACATAAAAAATTAAACACTATGGGATTCCACTCAACTTCTACTTCTTCTTTTAAGAATTTCCTTTTTCCATGGTACACTAAAAACAGAGCATTCTAAAACTTCAACTTTGAAAATAAAATAGACCAATACAAATAAAACAATTCAATAAAAGGAACATACTATATAATAGCAATTGTTATACCCAAAGGGGAATAGGTACCCTAAGAGACTAGGTGAATCAGGTTATGTATATTTTTTGAAAGTTTATTTTAGTCCCACTAGATAATAACCAATTTATTATATGGGTCACTTATTTTGTTCCTTGGTGTTTATTTTGATCTAATCCTTTCAAAATTTATCTAGAGATGATGCATATAAATTAAATAAAGAAATAAATCACGAGAAAAAATATAATTTTTACTTGGTTTACACACACTATATATGTCCATGGAGAATACAAAGGTAATGTGGCAATGTGCCAAATACACTAAAGTTCACTATTGTTGGTTTAAGCTCGATCAATTATTCATGGGATCAATGCCATTAAAATATTTGGGGTAGATTCACTATCTCCTCAAGATCACTTACCTGAAACTTCCCTAATATTCTCACTTCTTTATAATGAAAAACAATTGGAAATACGACAAACAACATTATATTTTATAATTGAGAGTTCCACTGAATGTAAGATAGGTCCCTTTAAACTTCATGTGATCCTTTACAACCATGATGTGAACATCCCATTGAGAATCACCTTTCCATGAGATATCATGGAAACTTTTCTTCAATTTGGATAGTTATTTAAGATATTTCAAGTCTTCCTCTTTCCAAAATGATTCCATAAAACACTTCACTTACTAGTATAGTGCATCACCTTATTTCATTCACTATATCAGATGTAGTAATGAATAAAATCATTATGAAAGTATTATTAGATGGTGTAGATACTTTTCCTTATTCTTATTAAAAATTCACATATGAAAATAGTATTATTCATAGGTTAACCTCAATTTGTATCTCCTTACATGAGACCCTGACATGTTACCCTTACGTGAGACCCCTTCATAGGATGCCTTTGTGAGTTATTTTTTAGATCACTTTAATTTCTAGACTCTGATGCAAGATTATATTATTCTTACATAGATCACAATACCTTGTTCTACTTACATAGATCATGTGACTTCAGTAGGATTAATTATGCATAAAAACACCCAATATGTAACTCCCTTTACAAGATACCTTCACGAGGCCTTGTTCTATTTACTTGAACCATGTGACTATGGTGTGAGACCTTGTTGAGGTTATTCACATCATGTAGTTCCAACTACTCTTTTTATGCATGAAACACCCAGTGCATAATTCACTTCAAAAGATACAATTGTGATACTATTTCATGACACCCCTTCACAAGACCCCTTCATGAAACTTTGTTCTGTTTATGAAGATCGTGTAATTGTAGTGAAAGACCTTGTTATGCTCATATGAAATATTTTATATCAGATCAATCCACTTAATAAAACTTATCATCATTCTTAAATATGGGTTTGTAGTATTTATAAGCATAAGTAAACTAACATAACTCTAAAATGTGTTGTTATCCATCTATTCCCCCACCTGAGTAATTTTCATTATGTGCTTCACCTGATCCCATCACAAGATTTAAAGATTATCATGTGGTGATCAGTAATGTTTTCTTCCTGTGTTTCTCATGATCACATCACAAGATCCAATTTCAATCATCTGGTCACATGATTTTGAAAGATTGTGATATATATCTATCATTTATAGCCTCTGTGTCTTCATGTGCTTCACATGATCTATTCACATGGCTTTTTGGTACTTCATGTGAATGTTTGATCCCTTCGCATGTTCCAATAAGTCATATTTGATCATGTGATCCCTTGAAAATAATATAGTGTCTTCAAGTGCATCGCATGATCTCTTCATGAGATCCTCTAACAATCATATATTATCTTCAAGTTATTCTCATGATCACATTGTGAGATCCTCTTATACTTTTGTGAATCGCATTTTTTTATCACATGATGTTCTTTATTTGTTGTGATTTGAAGGGAGACATGACCACCTTGGCTAGAAAACACACTTTTTGTAATCGCTTAGGACTTACATGCCTTCATGTGATCCTTCCACATGATTTTATAGGACATCTGAACTTTATTCAATCCTTTCACATGATCTCTTAAGACACTCGTGATCTATGTGATCCTTCCATATGATCCTTTAGTACATTCATTCATCGTGTGATTATTTATGACATTCATGTCAACTCTTTACACCTCTTTTGAAAAATAACCTTTGTAGAAAAATAAAACCTTGTCAAAAAACACAAATAACCCAAAAGTACCATCAAGAAAAAAATGCAATAATTCCCCCCTTAGTGTTTGTTGAAAAAAATTCAAAAACATAAAGAATCAACTTATTGTAAAATCATGCTCATGAAAACCAATTTTACTTCTACAAACCCATATAGTGATTAATGACTTCCTCAAAATTCACTGTTATCCCACATGAATCAAGATCAGCATGAGAAACAATAGTAGCTTGAAAGGTTCATCAATGAATCACTTCATTCTTAAACCCTCCTTTAGTAAACTTCTTGACACCAAATGATAAAACATTCAAAATCCATGATATCACTCCACAACCTTTGCATGTCAATTGCTAGCATTATGAAATCAACACTATTATGCATGATTATTCTTTATTGGTTGACCAAATTCAGAATTGTCATATTTATAACTCCCCTTATTTAACTAACCCACTTATTAGCTTCTCCTCCAATTCTTTATCAAGATATTTTCTCCCCCTTTTTTAATAAACCCAATGGTCACTCATTTTTGGTCTAAAACTTGGTAAAAACACATATCTACACATAGGATAAAAAACACCATACCTTAGGGAGAGGGGGTCCCACGTACCCATAGTTTATGTACGGGGAGTCAACTAAATCCCAAGATCCATTCTATGTCATTCAAATGATTCATTAAGAAATCCCCTCCTCAGGATTAATTTAACCTAAATTTCAATAGGCATATAATCCTGCTTCACAAACCTCTGCTCTACTTTCTTCTAGATTAGGTGATATATTATTTCAACATTCTTTTTCTTTGAGTGATAGACTAGATTTTTTCTAATATTGATAGCACTTGAATTATCACAATGGATGTTGATCTGAGACTATTATTCAATCTCCCCCTTTCTCATACAATTACATAAGGGATTCCTTTATCTATGACTTTACACTCCCTTAATAAATGATATTCATGCATTAAATTTTCAATAATATAAAAAATCATGAGAGAACAAACATTATTCTTATAACTCCATAAATCTAGATAAAGAGATATTGTTCACCCCCTTCAGTAATTTGATTCTTATTAGCCCATGTGACACCATATGTTGACATTCGAAGACCACCTAGCTATGTAAACTCTTTGAAAATTAACCTTTGACTCCATTTTTCAACTTAAGATTGAAACTTTTCTCCTTTTATCACTTTTCAAACTCAAAGTTGTATTCTTATTTAAATTTGCATGCTACTGATTGATTTTCAGTATGTAAAATTACCACTTAACATTGAGTCTTTGAACGATCCTATAAGCCTACTGAATCAGGAATCTTTATAATAAAAATGAGTTTAAATCAATAAACACCTACACTATCCATGTTACTTTCTTACTTCCACAGATGATATAAGTATGAATTTATTCAATTCATTAGAGGAATCTCTTGTCAGGAGAGTTTATATCTCCTAGAGAGATTTTCACCATATCTCCCTAAAATATTTCTACTTTGGAATGATATAGATCATTACAACTGATTTTTTATCTAATTCAATATGTTGCACTAATCTTCAGAATAAGTAGAATACTTGTTGGAAATGCTGTTGATTTTCACTTGAAACATCTTGGTATTTGGAAAATATTCATCTAATACCACATTGTTAGAAAAAAAATATAATCAGGAAATACATGATTGTTTTTGATTCTCCACCAATATAACTTCTCTCAGTGGTAAAATACTATCTAAACAGATACATGATACTAATGTTTGAATATTCAATGCGACTTTGAACAACTTGATCATTCAAGTATATCTTTGACAAATATTCAGTTTCACATTAGGCTCTTCATAGTATAATATTCCTTTTCCATAGCACACATCATCCATGTATATATTTGAAAAATAGAGTGGTTTTGTAATAATAATTTTTGAATTTGATTCAATATACAAATTTCAAGAGTTCTGATTCTTCTTATCATGTGTGTCTCTCTTAAACATATGAATCTATGTCCTTTCAACATACATGAACCCCATGAATTGTATATCCCCATTATTTCATCACAACTTCCCAAAAATATTAAAAATATATATATGGGGAGAGGGGTACCTATGGATTCCTCAGGAAGAGGATTGTGGTCGATATTGATGGACCAACCCTTTGATACTTTATTGCACATCATTGTACTCTTTCTATGCTTCTTCCAACTACCCACCCTGCTTCAACTATTTTGGACATATAACTAGACATTATCTACCTATATGCTCGATATTCTTCTGATATGTTGGTTCTGTAGGTTTGTCCTCTTTCAAAATTTGGTGTTTAATCCCACTAGTACAAATTTCATTCTTTGATTCTCTACCTATAATCCATTTTTCAGGACTCTTTTTCCATGAAGGAATCTTTCCACTAGTCTTCTACTCTTGCTTCTTCCTCTATTGGAGGGATCTTTTCCTGGCCTTCACTTCTTTCTTTGTGAAATGACATGTGAATTTTTCAGTAAATTCTTTATTCATTTTTCTTTTATCAGTTATTTCATTCACTTCACCACTTATGGTCAGGGGTGAATCTTTCACTAAACATGGATTATTTTTACTCACAACTGGAGAAAATCCCCATTTTTCTTCTAGGTCCACTCATATTCTTTACAAAAGAGATGCAATGAGTGTAATAGAGGAGGTTCTTGTCACAAATTTCTTTAAGATAATTGTGTTTCCTCTAAGACTTTAAATCTATTTTTTAACTTAGAAATAAATATTCCTATAACAACCCAGTATTAACATATATAGATATTACATTTTTTTTGAAAAATACTTTAAACATTACACAAACATATTCCCAAATAACGTATTATTTTAGTGAATTTGGAAACATGGAATCATAAACACCAGTATGTGATTGATCATATCATCAATACGTTATTTTAGACCGGTAAATTATCTCCCACTATGTTCTCCAAGACCGTCACCCCTCTTAGACATATTATACATAAAATATATCTTCATAACCTGGGTAAGGAAACAAAAAAATGGGTGATCCCAAGGGCCTGGTAAGGGAAAACAAGGGAGATATGTAAGCATAAAAATGAGCATAGAGGTATGAGAATATAATCATATTATTAGAAGATCATACCATACATATGAAAGATAAAAAAACATGAATCATCGCATAAAGAATGGAATTTAATAAGACATGAATCATAATGGTACCAAGATCATAATCCATGAAATCATAACACATGGGTAATACATGGAATTTTTGGCATTCACATATGCATAGAAAATATTATTTCAATGCTACCTACCAAGAGCATCATAACATGACAAGATTAGTCTAATAACCTACAAAACTACTTCAAAAATGGGATAACAACCCATATACCCTATTATTTCAAGTATGAGATACATCCTATGTACCATATTTCTTTCAAACTTGGGATACAGACTGTGTATCCTCATACTTTCAGGCCTGGGCTATAACCCATGAACCTTATTATTTTCAGGCTTCAGATACAACCCATGTACCTTCTTATTTTTTTGGTCTTGGGATACAACCTGTGTACCATTTGATCTCATATACCATTTATCTTTACCTAATAAATAAAATGGAGATATAGGTCTTACCCATAAAGTAATAAAATTATACGTGCATGTGATACAAAATAACAAAACATTCATCATATCATGACCCATGAAAATAGATGGGTTATAAACATCAAATCATAACCCATGAAATGAAATGGGTATCATTAACATTTCATCACATCATAACTTATGTAAAATATATGGTTTTATTAATCATTTAATTAAAGAATAACCTGTGAAAAGAAGTAGGTTCAAAAATGATATAACCCATGGAAGAGAAACAGGTGTAGTAAATATCATACAATAGAAACATAAACCACTCAAGAAATAATATTAATGGTATTCTTGGATAATGTACCCAATAAATCTTGAACTATATCAAATGATTCCATATTATATAGAGAAAGATTTTCAAATATCACATGGATCATTTCTTAAGGAAAATCAATTTTTTAAAATGTAGAACATGTTTACAATCCTTTCCTTAACAAACATTGAAAACATATAAAGTGATATTTAAAATAATTTAAAACATTTCTTGAAGAAAATATATTTTCCACTTTTAAAAATTCCCTTTAAAATATAAATCATTTTGTAATCTTTTTTTCTTTGAAAATATCTTTAAAAACTTATTAAGGAATCTCAAAAACATTTAGAATTTCTTTTATGTTAAAATTAATTTGAAAACAAATAAAGAAATATTGAAAAAATATCCATGAAAACATATAAAAGGGGATTGAAAACGTTTAAAACACTTTTTAAACATAAAAAATTTTGAAAACCTTTTTTAGAAAACATGGTTTTTAAAGAATAAATATTTTCAACCGAAATGAAAAATAAAGTTGAATTTTCATAAAAACATTTTATTAATTATCTTAAGTAGAAAAGAGTGTAAAATGGTAATAATACATGAATATATCATGGATAAATAGAGTATAAGAAAACTCATGAGTTTTATTTAGACATGGATCATATTATTTCATCAATGGAAGCATAATCGTTAATAATCCTGATAAATGATGAGATTATAGCAATAAACTATTCACACTTTGGTAACTTTGACTCATAATATACATGATATAATAACATTAAATTAAGCTAAAAATATTATTAAACAAGTATATTCTTGATATAGCATGTCTAATGAATTTTTATACACATTAAAGAAAAATATAGGTTTATAACATGGCATGTCTCTCAAAGAATGCAACTTGACTCAAAAATTACTTTACCGATTTGGTAACTTTTGAACCATAAAACCCATGAAAGAAATATAAAAAAATGGTTAAATAAATACCCATAAATACAATTATAATTATAATATAATAAATTAACATGAATTATATACACCATACAAACAAAATAAGTGGTGAATAAGGCATGTATCTCATAGATATAAAAAGTGAGATGAGAAAACCCTTACTACATGAGTAATTTTTGAATCGTGATACTCATAAAATAATAACATCAAATAAAAATTTTAATATAATTAGATAAAGTAAACTAATGATATAAAATTTCATAAGTTAGTATATACACAACAAAAAATATGATAGTGGTGAATATGGCATGAATCTAATAGAAATAAAAAGTGAGATGAAATTATCTTACCTTAAGTCTTGACTTTCTTCGTACACCTTATAAACTCTTGTATAATAAATATAAGTTTATTATAAATATATTATAAAACCATATTATTATATATAATATTATATATTATTTTTTTGACTTTATATTACCCATTTATTAACAAATCCATGTTAATGTTACGTTTAGGGAAATATCTACTTTATTTTTCGTATATGTTTTGACTTGTTATTATTGATATTATTATTTAGATCATGATTCATTTGTTTAAAGAATGTAAAAAATGATATAAATATCATATATATTCATTATAAATTTATTTATAATAATCTATATGATATAGAAGTATGAAATGGAATACACCATTCAGGGAGACGATAGGTCGTACGTACGCATGAATGTTGTTTCTATTTTATTGTCATATTTGAAGGAAGAAAGTAAATGACATATATGTATATATGTGTCTATATATATATATTATATAATTATATTATAATTATTATTTCATATATATCATATATTTTCACTAAACACATCCTAAATACATTTGATGAAATTTGTGAACGAATCACATCGCTTTGAGGAGGCGGTAGTCCACACTTCCCCAAAGAAATTGTCGTACTTACAAAAAATGGAAAGCATGAAAGTATATGTTATATAATAATTACATAAGAATAAATATATCATTAATATCATATATAATATATAAAAATATAGTGTTCATCATAATTCCCAACCATGAGAGGTTGTAAAGTAAAAATGACAACATTGTTTTGTAAGGTGGTAGTTCGCCATACACAAGAACAGTAAGTTCATTACCCATTAGATGGAAGTGTGTGTAAGTGAATGTATAACCCTTATAATTAAAAAATATATGTATATTTAGGATACAATTATTATTATATAATCATGTAATAAAAATAATTGAGTTTGTGGAAAAATAAAATAAAGGAAAAGAGCTTGATGAAGGATGTCACCTCTTCTTTGGGTAACTCCTTTTTCTTGCACAAAATGGAATACTTGGATGAATTTATAAAAAAATATAAACATCAATGATGAATGGAGGTATTTTGGGAAGTCTTATCCTAAGTGGTTTGAGAGGTGTGATGAAGTGGTGGAGGTGGTGACATTTTATAAGGGAGGAAGGGAACACAATTGGAATTTTTTAAAACAAGTTATCTGTACCAACGTTTTTACCTAAAATAAGTCATAAAAACCATAAAAATCAATAATAGAAGTTTTATGGAAAAAATATGGGCATAAAGTGGTTTTTTTCAAGTTTATAGGTCGTTTTTTCTCTTAAGTTTAAGGTTTAGTCCCTTATTGAGCATATTTTTTCCTTAATCATAGTAATTAATTTTAATCACTTTCACTAATATTTTTGGTCAAAAAGTAACTTAATAATATTATAATAAAAATATTATACTGATTAAAACCATTTATTTCCATTTTTAGAAATTAATTTCACATAATTATCAAATTTAAGTTTAATGTTAATCTCGTAGATGTGGCGAGAAAGCGGGTTTTTAAAGTGAGAATATTTCAAAACATCATTAAGATTTTATAGGTAAATTCAATATAAAAATAATTCCAATGAACTAAATTGTATTAATTTATATATAATTTATCAATATTCACTTTAAAAACAACTTAAAAATATAATTTAACAATATAAATAAATTAGATGAAAAGGTTGTTTTGAATTAAAAATCTGAATTGTTCACTATTCATCCAAAAATGAAGCTTCTTTGAAAATACCAAGGATTCACCCTAAGATAATTTTGAAATTATGAATTCAAAAATAAATTTTATTTTATGAAATTAAATTTTTATGAGTGTCTAAAATTAATTTTATTATTGTTCACAGAATGACATAAAAAAGGAGTTCCTTTAAGAAAATTTTGTTTTTAAACATATAAAGACTTTACCAAAATTTATACATATAATTATCATTGTGTTTTATATTTATGAGAAAAAAATTTAAAAATTAGTTATTACTATTCATATTACTAAGTTCAGCATTTAGGTTATAACTATCTTGTTTAAATAATTATAATAATAATGTGTTGTTTCGTAGTAACTCGGTGATGTGCGTAACACAAGCCAAGTAAGTATTGCATGTAGTCAAATATTACCTTGGTTTAGATTATAATGAAATTCTGACTTAGTTTATTGTTTGAAACAAGAAATCAAATGAAATTTATTTATTTAAAAAAAAGGTTCACAAAAACATGAGGTGTTACATTTTACCCCCCTTAAAATGAATTTCACCCTCGAAATTTATTTGGTTTATCAAATGTATAATACTTGAAAGTTCCTTTATTATAAACTCAAATCATAAATATGATTACTAAAACTTACTTTAAAAAGTGAAATTTGGAAATATAATGGCTCCACAATGTAACACATAACTAGTCTTTCACGTAGGATAACATAGGTGGGAAGGGAAGATTGGACATGTTGTAAAAGCATAAATAGTTATAGAGATTGATAAAGATCACAGATCATAAGAAAGTGGGTGATTTAGATAAAGTTAACAATCACAAAACCATAAAGTGAATAATTGTGTAAGATATAACCTATATACTCAAAAATAATGATAATATGACAACATTTTACTTTAGACTATTTTATGAAAGAAAATATACTCACTTGATTTCATTCAATTCCTTATGCACAATATCATCCTTTAGTTGTGCCTTGATGAATTTTCACTTCATCTCATAGTCAATATAATGAATGTGAATTTATCATTACTAAATGACTAAAATATCATGAAATATATAAATATAATGATATGTCATTCCATCTATCACAAAAAAAATCACAAGTTATTCAATATGCTTAAATCCATATATGATGAGATAATAATTTAATCTCTAAAACCTCATCTGAAGTTTAACATAAACCATTCCATAAATAGTTAACCTTATAAACCTTCTAAAAGATTAAAATATAAAACTTTAGAAATAAGGTCACTAAATAAACATAACATTTATCCCCCATATATCATAAAGTATCTCTTGGTTGTCATATTCAAAACATGTGAATACCCTCATCGTATATTCTCTTGAAACATGGTAATAAACTAAATTACCATAAATACTCTTGAAAAACATGCATACTTCCTTATTAAAAATATTACAAGATATATTACTTAAATTAAATAAGATTTAAACTTCAACCATAATAACATAAACCACTTTTTCCACAAATCCTTAATTGGTTTTGAGGTCATAAACACTATCCAATTTACTTTATCGATATCATCATCTCTTTATCCATATAAAATATCATTTTCTCATCCTCGAGAACATGTTAAGGGTTACCTTCACTTAATAAAAATATTACCTTTACATCAAATCAATTTTCTATGTCATCGTCAATATTTAACATATCCTTTAAAATCATTAATGAAAAAATTATTCTAAAAATACTTATATATTTTATGATTCATATAACATAATCTTTGAATTCTAAAACATAAATACTCCATTCATCCAACTTTATTCTTAAACCATTACTCATAATTCATCATATTATTCCTTAATACCCATTTCCTATAATATGAAATATGAATCATGTATTAATGTTCCTCAACCTTTATATAATCATTCTTTTTACATTAAATGAAAACAATACTGGAAGAACGTCTCATACCTTTTACATGTAATTTGCAGTCTATTTATCTTCAGAAGTATAACCAATACTCATACCACAATCCGGATTCACTTCATGATATTTCCTCTTAGTAAATATATTTTAATAATTCACATACTTCCCACATCTAAAACATTCAACAATAAAAAATTTCCTTCTAGTCCCTTCTATTGACTAAAACTAGAAACCATAGTGTGAGAAATAGTTATCATAGTGGAAATAACATAATCATGCAAAATCACTTATAGGACATCTAAATCATGACACATACTTCTTTAATATATGAAAACATAGGTTTATCCTAGTTAATTCATATCCAACATATATTTAAATCCTTCATTATGGTTCGTAAAGAGTTTGTGAACTCCCAAATCATATCCCCTAGAAGTGTCAAACTGGGTGTGCAGTAAGGACCATTATTGGGTACCAGGTTACACTCGATCTAGGCTCGATGCACCTTGTCGGAGTTGTTACCCCTAGGTACATCTGTATCAGATCCTTATCCACTTGTAATATACATATAGTGATTAATTCTAGGAAACTACTCACTCTATCCTTTACCAAAATTCTAGGACATTTTCCAAAACATTAACTCATCCTTAGACTTATCTTTATAGACACCCCTACACATATCCTTAGAAATATTCCTAGGGATATCACTAAATGTTTATCATCCTTGTTTCTAAAGTTTGACTAAACCTTTCTATAATAACAACTATAAAAACCCATTCTTAACATATATATAAATTACATCATTTTTATGGAATACTAAAAACATTACACAAACAAACACCCAGAGACCGTATTAGTTTAGTACCTTTCGAAACATGGAAACATAAACATAGGTACATGAGTGAGATAAATTATATCCTATTAGGTTATAAAATACTATAACCCCTTTTAGAAATATCATACATAAAATATATCTTCATAACATGGGGAAAGAAACATAAAGAGGGGTGAGTTCAGATGCTCGGTATGGGTAAACATGGGCGGTATATAAGCATAAACATGATCATAGGGGTACGATAATGTGATATTATTATTAAAATGTCATACCATACATATCAAGGATCATAAAAATGAATAATTTCATAAATAATGGAATTTCATAAGACATTAATCATAAGAAGACCGTGAGCATGATCCATGAAAGCATAAAATAGGAGTACTACATGGAATTTGGGTCATTCGCATAAGCATAGAAAATATTATGTCAAGGATACCTACCAAGACCTTCATAACATGATCATATTGGGTTAATCACCCATGGACCTACTTCAGGATCGTGCTAACAACTAATTTACCCTATTATTTTGGTCATGGGCTATAACTCATGTACCCACTTTCTTTCAGGAGTAGGCTACAACCCGTATACCCTCTTAATTTTAGGTTTGTTCGAGAACTCGTGTACTTTCATGTTTTTGATATTTGGCTACAACCCATATAATTTATTTTATTAGTATTGTCTACAACCCATGTACCCTTTGAACCCATATATCATTTATCATTACCCAATGCATTGTATGGAGATATAGGTCCCACCCGTCACATAATAAAATAATATGTGAATGTTCCACAAGATAACAAAACACTCTTCATATCATGACCCATGAAAATATAAAGATTATAAACATCAATTCAAAACCCATGAAATGAAATGGGTATCATTAAAATTTCATCACATTATTACTTATGGAAAATAGATAGTTTTCCTAATCATTTCATAAAATAATAACCTATGAAAAGTATTAGGTTTCAAAAGTATATAACCTATGGAAGAGAAATGGGTTTCGTAAACATCATGCCATCAAAACATAAACAATTCAAGAAATAATATGAATTTTATTCTTGGATAATTTCTCCAATAATTCTTAAACTATATCAAATGATTCCATCTTATATGGAGAAGGATTTTTAAAGATAACTTGGAGCATTTCTTAAAGAAAATTCACTTTTTACAAATGTAAAAATATTCAAAATCCTTTTCTTAAAAAACTTTGAAAAAATATAAAGTAAGATTTAAATTAATTTAAATCATTTATTGAGGAAATTATATTTTCCACTTATAAAAACAATATTTTAAACATAAATCATTGTAAAAACCTATTTTCTTGGAAAATAGATTTGAAAAATTATAAAGGATTCTCAAAACATTTATAATTCCTTATACTTTAAAAATACTATAAATATTTATAAATAAATCTTGAAATTTTTTTGAAAAGCCTTTAATTGAAAAAAATATAAAAGGGGATTGAAAACTTTTTAAACACTTTTCAAACATAAAATATTTTTTAAACCCCTTTTTTAAAAACATGTTTTTAAAAAAACAAAGATTTCTGATCAAAATGAGAAATAATGTCGGGTTTTTGGTAAAAACATTTTTAATAATCTTACATAAACAACAGTTTAAAATGGTACTAATACATGTAGATATCATGGATAACTAGAGTATAAGAAAATTCATGAGTGTTCTTGAGGGATGGATTGTAATATTTCATCAATGGAATCATAATCGTAAACAATCCTGATAAATGATGAGATTGTAGCAATAAACTATTACCACTTTGGTAACATTGAATAATACTATACATGAGATAATAACATTATTTGAAGCTTAAAATATTATTAAATTAGTATATTCATGATATAACATGTCAAAAGGTAGTACATACACCACATAGAAAAATATAGGTGCAAAACATGGTATGTATCTCTAAGAAGGAAACCTGAGAAAAAATTACATTACCGATTTAGTAAATTTTGAACTATAAACCCCATGAAATAAATATCATAAAATGGATATATCAATACCTATAAATTTAATTATAATAATCATAGAATACATTCATGGGTAGAATATAAACCACACAAAATAAATGAGTGGTTAATAAGGCATGTATCTCACATATATAAAAAGTGAGATGAGAAAACCCTTACTACATGAGTAATTTTTAAATTGTGATCCTCATGAAATAATAACATAAATTAAAAAATTTAATAGCATTATATAAATTAAATTAATGATAAAAAAATTCTTAAGGAAATATATACACCACAAAAAAAGAGAGTGGTGAATATGAAATGAATCTTACAGAAATAAAAAGTGAGATGAAACACTACAACATAATTAGCCCTGAGAGGTAGTTTTTTAGCAGCTTTTTAATAAACCACTGCTAATTTGTTTCAAATAATTTAGAAACCGTTTATTAAAAACTTCCACTAAAACTTCTTTTTTTATAGACCCAACACTTCTCCCCCCAACCCCCGCGACCCCCCGAAGCCCTAGGAGTCTTGAACCTTTCCTCCCTTTTTTTGGTTCTAACCCTTACAACCCCTCGACACGTCTCACCGCCCCTCACCATACCTTTCCACCCATCTTCACTAGTCACTACCTTCATCGCCCCTCAGCACCGGTATCTATACCATTGTGGTGCGGTTGTGGTATGATCTTGGGTTGGATTCTCAAAGTGGTTTGAATTTTAGTTCTTTAATTTCAATCCTGGTGGTTGTGGTATAATCTTGCATTTATAGGTTCCCATTGTGGTGAGATTGTGGTTTTCCATAAGATTCTGGAAGTTTCCAATATTATGGTAGGTGATTCCATAATTTAACATTATTAAATGAATTTAGTATTCTTGATGTGGTTTTTAATTGTGTTTTAGGAATTGTGTGAATGGAGAAAAATATATTTTCAATGGGTTTCATGGTGCGTATGGGTTAAAAGATGATTTTGAAAATGAAATTGGTTAGGTTTCATGTGTACCTTCATTTTTATGATTTCTAAATGTATTCCTTATATAAATATTAGTAATTATAGTTTCATTGTTGAGTATTGAATTAATGATATTGGGTTATATCATGATATTAGTTAATGATGTCTTCTCCACTATGTTATAGGAATCAAGTGTTAATGCATACTCCACTATATTAAGGGAAACAAATAGTGATATAGGATCTGCTATGTTATGATTTACTACGATTATTTCTATATAACAATTTTATTCCACACTCCTAAATTCCAAGGTTATGATCAATGGATAATCTTTATTATATTATATTTTTGTAATCTTACACTATGGTATATGTTTGGTCATTTGAGATTACATGTCCTTTTATCATGAAATGTGATCAAATCTCATGAATCCATGACATTTTTAATTGGTTATTTATTCTATGATCATGTTTACCATATACTTATGATCTAAAAATTAATGGTATATTGATAAGTTTTTATATTACTAATAATTTGATCTTATCCAATTATTATATTTTCCATTATAATATCCTAGGTTTCTAAAACCTTTCCTTTATGATTTCCCAAGGCTTAGAAGTATCAGGGGAAGTTTAAGGAAATTCCCACTTCAAATTTATATATTTTCATACATGGTCCCTTGACCAATAGTGTTATCACATTACCCTGTGTGTGGTTAGTTTGTTCCATGGTACAGTCGGTCGGTTCCTTAGTACAGTTTGTTGGTTCCTTCTTGTGGTCGGTTGGTTCCTTTACACAACTGGTTGGTTTCTTCTTATAGTTTATTGTTTCTTTAATTCAGTTATTTTGTTCCATATTATGGTTGGGTTATTTATTTAATTAGTCACTCGATCCTTTATGCGGTTGGTTGATTTTTTTCTATAGTCACATATCCCTTCATTCATTCAATTTGTTTCATCTTGCGGTTGATTGGTTCCTTTATGCAGTTAGTTCATTTCTTATTGAAACCAATTTCTTCTTAATACAGTTGGATGGTTATTTATTATGGTTGGTTAGTACCTTCATGTTTTTAATTTATTGGCTCTAAGTGGTTTATCCTTTCTCCTAGTTGGTTAAATAGTTTGTAAAGATTTCAAGTTCTTCAAAATAACAAAAAAATATAAAATTATGTGAAAATTACATTAATGTAAAATATATAGATAAATTCATAAATAAATATTTTAATATCTATTTTTTTGTGTTTTAGTATTTTATTTTAATTCTATAAAACTATATATTTAATAGGTCATCCCACTTTCTATAATTAAAACAAAATTAAATGGAAATTGAAAAGGTATATTGACAACAATAATTTTCAATGTTATTCGAGGATCCATTTTAGGAGATTTAATATACATGATTTTATTTATATTAGGAATTTCATGTTTTCTACGAGTCTGTAAAAACAAATACCTTACTTATAATCCTTGGATTCATCTACCATAGCTGTGAATCCTTTCACCTGTTGATTCATGGAATGTTCTACATTTTGGTTACCCATGTATTTTCAAAAGTAGTGAGTCATGTTTAATGTAGGAGTTTTTTTTCATTTCATATTCACAACTTATATTCAATTATTATATGATTTATCAATCCCTTACATATGTGATATCAAGGTTATGGAAACGTTAGTTTTTTTATCTGTTTTGGTGTAGCACGATATGCAAAAAACTACAGGGATGTAATCCTTTTTTTATTCTCCTTTTATGGATATTTTTAATTTTAATTCTTTGGTTTCTTAGTGAGTGGGTTATATTGAATAACTAATGATTTTAATTAATTAGATTAAATTTAATTTTAAGAAAATGGTTGTAATCGCATGGGTTTATCAATTTCCTCATTATTTATGACTATTTTCCCTCAAATATTTTAACATGTTATGATATGCATGTTGTGGCTTCTTTGAATTGTAAACTATTGTTGTGGTTTGATAACCCTTAGATTGAATTTTTTTTTAAAACCCCAATTCATAAAAGGATTAATATGAATATTTTTCAATGAAATTGATTCGCGTGTTAATATAGAAACTGTGTAAAAATACCCATGCATAAGAAAATGATTTAATGTGAATTACCTATTTAAAATAATTATGAGAAAATATGTGGTTTGGAAATATATTATTTTTAGATTATAGTTATTTTATTAGTGTAATTGTGGTTGCGATGAATTTTATAAAGGAGTACTAGTTTTTTCAGGGGGTGTGTCATTAAAATTCCTTGCAACTTAGTGCCTCCTAAGATGGTGTGCGCCTTTGGTGTGCCTCAATGAGGTCTTGTAACATCCCAAGTAAATAAAGAATAATAAATTTTCATATTTATTAATATTTGTAAATTAAATATTAATTTTACTTTAAAGGGGATGTTATCTTCGATCGCATACCTGATATGAAAAAACAGGTTTCTTTGAAATCTTATGTTGGACACAACGTTGGGTCATACTGAAACATAATAATATTATATTATTTTAAATGGTAGTTAATTCCTAGATGTTGTATAGGTGGTAATGAACAAAACTAACTACAATATGATAATAAATGTTTGTTAAATGTTTTTTCATTTATCTAATAAATTTTAGAGGCTTAAAATGTGAATGAATATGATTTTAAGCACAAATAGTCTAATATTCTTTCAAAGGTCGATTTACCACCTTTTTATGGCGATCCATCTTTAAATATAGTTTTTGTCACTTTTATATTTTATATTTGAAAAAATTATATTATTCTTTATGATTAGGACATCAAAATTTACTTTGGATGAAATTTTGGTATTTTTCTGACAATGTTCATTTTTTTAATGAATAGTGAAAATACTGTATTTTAATTTAAAATTGCCTTTCAATCTAATTTATTTATAAGGTTAGGTTCCCTTTTTAATTGGTTTTAATGTTTAATTATATTATGTTTTTACAATTTAATCCAATTTTGGTCATTGTAAGTAACTTTACTTTAAAATTGGACATAAACAAGTGTCAATGTTTTGATAGTTATTATTTCATAAAAATGCGCTTTTTGTTTTGACAACGGGAATTAATTTTAAATTAATTTATTCCACTTTTGTGTTTTGAATTTGGAAAAATAGATTCTATATTTGGAATTTGGAGGTCTAAATTTTGTAAATAGGTAACTTTTATTTGTAGACACTATGAATATTTACTTCAGTAAATATTTTATTTACCATGGTTAAAGGGTAAATCTGGTAAATAAGTGCAAAAAAATAATATCATAATAATATTAAATTACTCTAACATGTGTCTTAATCCTATTCTTGGATACATTTCCGACCATGGGAATCCTTGGGTTTATTTTGGAATCCCATGGAGCCACTTGGGAGTGATAATGAAACTTTATATTAATTAATTTAATGTAAAGACAAAAATAACGTAAACATATATCTTTTAGTAAATCAATTTTTACATAGGGTTATATAATTTATTTCTTTGAATATAAATATTAATTTGAAATATAAAACGACTTCCTACATCATGGTATTTTTTTATAATTTATATACATTATATAAATAATATTATTTATGACACAATAATGATGCATTGTTTACCTTATTAATGAATGATTTAAATAAATATGATTATAAAAATTAAAACAATATAAAAAACTTGTAAAATTATTATTAGATGATTTTATTTCGAACATGATTCATCTTATCTTCGACTTTAATATGTTTTGGACCTTTAGAAACTGAAAATCTTTATATAATAAAATAATATTTTCAATCTTTCCTAAAGAGCCCCTCCCCCCTATAAAAAACCATCAACTATAACCCATTACTCACACCTCTCAAGCACCTTGGCTCATTAAAACTCTACCCAATTAATCTCACTACATCCCTCTCTTTCACCTAGAATCCTTACTATTGGCAGAAGGCACTTCAATAAATCCTTTTGGTTCAAACCAAAGGGAGTTACCCGATTTAAAGGTAACATCTTCTCTTAAGTTCTTTTTTAATTTTACTTATACAACCCCATAAACTCTTTTTATTCCTTTATTTTATAAAAAATGCAGTATCCTCAATATACTAGTTTTTTTTTATGAGAAGTATTTGAACTACAATTACACACACCTCCATCTAATGGGTAATGAACATACTTTTTCTGTGGACGGTGAACTATTTCCTCATAAAATGATGATTGTTCAATCTTATCCTACCACCTATTATAGTGGGCATTAAGATGGAACTATATTTATATGTGATATATATTATATTTATATTGTTTCTATGATTATTTATTTTTCATTTATAGAATAGCTTTATGGTTTCCATATTGGGTAAATATGATAATTTCATTTGGGGAAGTGCGGACTACCGCCCCCTAAAAGTGATATGACACTTTCATGCCATAAGTGGAATGTATAAAGGATAAAGTTACTAAAATTATATATATGATATAATAATGGAATTATAATATACCTATTTATCATTAGGTTTTCATTCCATTAAATACGAAATAGAAATGAAAGTAGCGTTCATGTGTATGTACGGCTTACCGTCTCCATGAATAGTGAATTTAATTTATTATCTCCAAATGTTATGTAATATTATATATATATTGAATATATGTGATATCTAATTCATGAATATCATTCTGGAGATAATGGAATTTTGTCCACATGAACTACTTGTAATTATAATAAGTTCATTTTTTTACTCAAGTGTCAAATATCAATAAAATGGCCATTATTAACTTAAATGATTACATAATGTTTATAGAATGGTAATAAGTGATATAAAAGGAATAATAAACTTGAAAAATGTTCTTAAGAAAGTAGAAATTTAACTTTAGTTTATTATTCAAGAAATTAAAGAATGAACGGGTCAGATAAGACATGAGGTAAGGGACTTCATCTCAATCTTCTTTCATTGAGTCATATATTGATTTATACACGAATTTATTTTATACGGTGTATAGACACCTTTGACTTTTCTTTTCATTCAAAGGGAATCTGTTTCTACGAGGCGTTTTAGTCAATGACAAAAAAAAATGTTTCTTTTAACGTAAGTGGTGACAATGACATTTTCCGCCTCCACGAGTATTATTTGATCTATGGATTCTTTAACAAGCTGTAATGTTTTTAAAAGGAAAATTAATACCATATACTCTTACATATTTTGATATTGAAAATGGTTTGGATAATGTATTTGTTACGTCAATATATTTAAAAGATATTTTGTTATCTAAATGTTGAAATGTTATCTTTCATTTATATTTGTTTTATGTGTTATGAATATGTTATGGTTCTTGGGAATTTTTAACGTATATGGGTGGTTTCATGATAAACCTAGTGCGAGTGAGCTTGAGATGGCTCTCCAATGCATTGGGTAACGTGACGGAGGTAAACATGGATGTTTATCCTAAGAGATTTAGGGAATATACTATGATGGGTATTCCAATTGTAACTCCCTACATGGCTGCAAAAGCTAAAACGTAAGTATGTTATAGATGCTACAAGTTACCTTTATAATTTATGATTACTATGTGTTATTCATAAATCTTATTATTTCATGAGGTATGCTAAAAAGATTATGTTTTGATCGATTATTTTGTTCTTTCTTTTTTTTATAACCCTTACTGAGCTTTTTATGCTCATCCCATGTTTTGAAATGTTTTTCACAGGGCTTCAATATGATTAGGGTCAAGGATGGGATCAAGTAAATGTCATGCTATCTAAAACATGGAACTAGACATGACTTTTTTTCAATAGTTTTTATTTTACGAAAAAATGTAAACTAAGTAGAAGTGTCTATTTTGTAATTTTTGAGATGTAATGTAATATTTATGTCCTAATTCTCTAAAACTATAAACTTGAAAGGATACTCAGTGTGAATTGTCCATTTAATTCAAGATTATGTAATTATTTAAGGTTGGGGCCTTACAGTTGGTATCATAGGTCGGTTTAGATAACTTTAGGAGTTAGGATATTTTTAAATTAATATCCATAATTTAATTTATGTTAATATTCAAATGATATTGCATTTACAGATTACCATGTTTCTTCGCCTAAGATATTTCTCTGTTCAGAATGGTTTTGTACAAAGGAAACAGGGCATCTGTGATGGGACGACATCAAGAGGAAGACAAACTTCCAAATTAACAACCTGAGATGATCAAAATTGTAACTGAATAGTTTTTTTAGTGGTGAAATAGTTGATTCAGGATATAAATGGTGGTGGTATCCATGCAGGAGATCATCTAGATCTACTATAGAGAAACATGTCAGTAGTGGAGAATTTCATGAGGCAACATCCCCATCATTTAGAGGATCATCTGACCCTTTTCTAGCTGAAGGGTAGATTAAAGCAGTGGAGAATATTTTTGATGTCATGTGGTGTTCATGACATCAAAAGGTTAGTCTTATGGTTTACTGTTTTGAAGGTGAAGTCAATCAGTGGTGGTCAACGGTGAAAAATATCAGGGATAGTGATGAGATTGATGCTCTTGATTGGGATGAATTCAAGGGTATGTTTCTTGAGAAATATTTTCCTAAGGTGGTTCATATTAGGATGGAAAAACAATTCCAGGAATTGAGGTAGGAGGATGACTCAATGGCTGTAATTGAAGAAAAATTCACTTGACTGGCAAGGTATTCTCCAAATTTTATACGTGATCTTGATAGTAAAATAAACCATTTTTACTCAGGATTAAAGCCAAATTATTGAAGGTATTTAGCTTCTCGTGAGTTCAAAAGTTATTAAAAACTTGTTCTATGTGCGGAGAATGTGGAAATGGAGTTTGTCGATGATCAGGTGTTCTTTGACAAATAACAAAATAAGATTTCGTGGTGGCAGACGAAAGGGAAGAAATCTTCAAAAAAGTATGATGGTATGAAACTTAAGTTTACAGTTTGTGAAAATTGGGGTAAAAATCATGTCGGGGAATGTCTTTTGAATTCTGGTAAGTGCTAATGATGTGGTAAAATGGGACATAAGGCTCGTAATTACACTGAAAAATATCAGCGTAATGTTAAGAAAAAATCAGATTTACAGTCAGTAAAAAATTTTAAGTGCAATAAAATGGGTAATTATGCAAATGAGTGTCCAAAGAAGAACTCAACTGAGGGAAAAAACTAGACTACAAGTAGAAAGGGGTGGTGAAATCCTTTTAAACTACTTCATCATATGTTGGGCCATCAAATGAAGTAGTATTAGGTACACTGTTTGTTTTTTCATATTATTAAAATGTATTGTGTGATTCAGGGTCTATACATTTGTTCATTTATGATATGTTTTCTAGTAAATTGGGAATTCCATCTCAATATATGAATCCTGAACTTATGGTAAAAACACTAGGGGTAATTTTGAGACAAAAATAAATTATAACAACCTTATTCTCCTTGTGTACAGAAATAATCTACCTACAAAACTTATTGTTTCTCCTCTAGTAGAGTTTGATGTTATTTTGGGTATGGATTGGCTTTCTATTTATCAAGATAAGATTGACTACAGCACTAAAGAGGTTTCTTTTCAGAATGATTTTCAGTTTTTGTACAAGAATGAACCCTTACTTTTGATAACATATCAGGAATATGAGAAATTAGTAAAATATAGAAATGAATTTTACCTTGCACGTATTATTGAAAATAATGTAATTGTTCATATTAATGATGTGATAGTGGTAAATGAGTTCCTTGATGTTTTTTCTGATGAGTTGTCTGGTATTATACCTGATTGGGAAGTGGAATTTAATATTGACTTAGTTCCTGATGCTAATCCAATTTCAAAAACCCCTTATCGAATGGCTCAAATTTTGTTTTTAGAGTTAAAGAAAAAATTGCAGGAGTTGTTATATAAATGGTTCATTCAACCTAGAACATCACCATGGGGTTCTCCTGTCTTGTTTGTTAAAAATAAAGATGGTTTAGTGAGTCTTTTTATTGATTATAGAGCATTGAATAACATCACTATTAAGAACAAGTATCCTTTGTCTCATATCAATGATTTGTTTGATCAGCTCCAGGGAGCTCAGTATTTTTCGAATATTGATTTGAGGTTGGGGTACAATTTGTTGAAAGTAAAGGAAGTAGACATTCTGAAGACCGAGTTTCATACTAGATATGGCCATTATGAATTTGTAGTTATGCCTAACCAATGCACCTATTGTATTCATGAATCTTATGAATATAATTCTCCATGATTTCTTGGATAAGTTTGTGGTTGTGTTCATTGATGACATTTTGGTTTATTCCAAAAGTAAAGAGGAACATGAAATTCATTTAAGGGTTGTCTTGAAAACCTTAAAAGAAAAGAAACTATATGGAAAATTCCACAAGTGTGAGTTTTGGTTATAACAAATTTCTTTCCTTGGTTACATTGTTTCAAAAAATGGGATAATTGTTAATCCTGCTAAAAAAAAGTTGTTGAAGAATGTCCAAGACCCAAAAATATAACCGAGATATGTATTTTTCATGGTTTGGCTGGTTATTACCATAGGTTTGTGGAAAATGTTTCACGGTTATCTAGCCCAATGACTAAGTTAACTCGAAAAGGCGTTAAGTTCGTCTGGACAAAAGAATGTGATGATTGTTTTCCAGAATTAAAAAGAAGATTGGTGGATGCTCCAGTTTTCGCACTACCTTCTAGAAATGGTGAGTTTTTTATCTACAGTGTTGCTTCGTTGAAAGGACTTATTTTTTCCGAATGAATAATGATCAGTTAATTGCTTATTCTTCGCGTCAGTTGAAACCTCATGAGTTAAGTTACCCTACACATGATTTGGAATTAGCTGCTGTTGTTTTTTCTTTTAAAATTTTGAGGCATCATTTGTATGGAGTAAAATTTGAAATATATATTGACCATAATATTTTTAATTATATATTAACTCAAAAAGAATATAACATGAGACAGAGGATATGGATGGAACTAATCAAGGATTATGATTGCACGATTCATTACCATCCAGGAAAGGGAAATAAAGTGACTGATGCTTTATGTTGAAAAAGTAATGCTTCATTAAATATGCTACGTTTGGAACGAGATCCTTTGGTTTTTGATTTGATGAAATTTGGAAAAGATGTTGTTTGTGCAATAAATTCCTCTGTTTTTTTTTTCAGGTGTCAGTGAAATCGTCTCTATCAGACAGAATTAAGCAAGCGCAGAAGGAAGATAGTGAGTTGCAGAAAAAGGTAGAGTTGGCTCATAAGGGTAAGTTGCCTGATTTTAACATTGATAATGATTTTATTTTGAGATTTGGAAAGAGATTATGCATTCCTTGTGATTCACAATTGAAGAATGAGTTTTTATGTGTAGATCATAGTTCTCTATTTTCAGTTCATCCAAGCAGTACTAAAATGTATATAGATCTTTGGGATTATTACTGATGGGATGGAATGAAAAGAGATATTGTTGATTTTACTATGAAGTGTTTGACTTTTCAGCAGGTTAAAGCAGAGTGGTAGTTACTAAAACAGATGCTTCATTCTTTATCGGTGCTAGAGTGGAAATGGTAAAATATATCCATTGACTTCATTGTGGTATTACCAAACACATCTTGAGGTAATAATGCAATATGGGTTACTATTGATCGATTGACTAAATCTTCTCATTTTATTCCTATTCGAGATACTTTGTCTCTAGATCGAATTTCTCAGTTGTATGTTAAAGAGATAGTTAGGTAGCATGGAGTTCCGCTCTCTATTGTATATGATCGTGATCCCAAGTTTACTTCTAACTTTTGGAAAGGCATTCAGAATTCATTGGGTACTGAATTAAATTTTATTATAGATTTTCATCCGCAATCAGATGGGTAGTCAGAATGAACAATTCAGACCTTGGAAGATATGTTATGTTCTTGATCAATGGATTACCCAGGAAGTTGGGACCAACATATATCTTTGGTTGATTTTTCTTATAATAATGGTTTTCATTTCAGTATACAGATGGCTCCATTTAAGGAATTATATGGGAAGCAGTGTCGAACTCCAGCTTTTTGGGATGAAGTAGGTGAAAGGAAGCTGACGGAACCAGAATTGGTAGAAGAAATGGAAGAAAAAGTTAAATTGATTCAAAATCACATGAGAACAGCTCAGAGTAGGCAAAAACGTTATACAGATAACTGGAGGAAGGATCTTTCTTTTGAGGTAGGTTATCGTGTATTTCTAAAATTTTCTCCTTATAAAAGTGTGATGTGTTTTGGTAAGAAGGGAAAGTTGAGTCTGAGGTTCATTGGACCTTATAAAATCCTAGAGAAAGTTGGATCAGTTGCGTACAGAGTGGATTTACCTCCAAGTTTATCCTAGGTACACAATGTTTTTTATATTTCAATGTTGAGAAAGTATATGCCATTTCCATATCATCTTTTTATTTTAGAGGTAGTTTAGTTGGAAGATAATATCTCTTATGAGGAACAACCAGTCCAGATTCTTGATCGAAGAGAGTAAGTGTTACAAAATAAGGTAATTCATCAGGTAAAGGTTTTTTGGAAAAAACATATGGTTAAATAGGCAATGTGGGAATCTGAAAATGATATGAAGGATAAATACCCCCACTTATTTGATAAGTGAATAGAATTACGGGGACACAATTTCCAAAAGGGGAGAAGGATGTAACATCTCAAGTAAATAAAGAATAATACTTTTTCATATTTATTAATATTTCTGAATTAAATATTAATTTTACTTTAAATGGGATGCTATCTTCGATGGCGTACCTGATACGCAAAAATGGGTTTCTTTGAAATCTTACATTGCACACAATGTTGGGTCATACTGAAAAATAATAATATAATATTATTTTAAATTTTAGTTAACTTGTAGTAGTTGTATTGGTGGGAATGAACAAAACTAACTAAAATATGATTATACATGTTTGTTGAATGTTTTTACATTTATCCAATAAAATTCAGAGCCTTAAAATGTGAATGAATCTAATTTTAAGCACAAATAGTCTAATATTCTTTAAAAGGTAGATTTAACACCTTTTGATAGAGAACCATATTTAAATATAGTTTTTGTCACTTTTATATGTTCTATTTGACAAAATAATATTATTCTTTAAAATAGGGACATAAAAATTTACTTTGGATGAAATTTTGGTATTTTTCTGATAATGTTAATTTTTTAATGAATAATGAAAATACTGTATTTTAATTCAAAAATACATTTTAATATAATTTATTTATAAGGATAAATTATCTTTTTAATTGGTTTTACAGTGTAATTATATTATGTTTTTACCATTTAATCCAATTTTGGTCATTGTACGTAATTTCACTTTCAAATTGGACATAAACAAGTTTCAATTTTCTGATAATTATTATTTCTTAAAAACATGCTTTTTGTTTTGACAATGGGAATTAATTTTAAATTAATTTATGCCACTTATATGTATTGAATTTGGAAAAATAGATTCCATATTTAGAATTAGGATGTCTAAATTTTGTAAAAAGGTAACTTTTATTTTTAGACATTATGAATATTTACTTCAGTAAATATTTTATTTACCATGGTTAAAGGGTAAATCTGGTAAATAAGGGTAAAAACATAATATTATAATAATATTAAACTACCCTAACATGTGTCTTAATCCTATTGTTTGATACATTTCAGACCATGGGAATCCTTGGGTTGATTTTAGGACCCCATGGAGCCACTTGGGAGTGATAATGATACTTTATATAATTTAATTTAAAGTAAAGACAAAAATGACATAAACATATATCTTTTTGTAAATAAATTTTTACATGGGGTTATATAAGTTATATCTTCAACTATAAATATTCATTTTAAAGCTAAAACTATTTACTATATGGTATTTTTTTATAATTTTTATACATCATATAAATAATATTATTTATGACATAACAATGATGCGGTGTTTACCTATTTAATGAATGATTTAAATAAATAAGATTATAAAAATTAAAACAATATCCAAAACATGTCAAATTATTATTTGATGATTCTATTTCGAACGTGAGTCATCTTATATTTTATTTTAATATATTTTGGACCTTAAGAAACCGAAAATCATTATATAATAAAATAATATTTTCAAACTTTCCTAAAGGGCCCCTCCTCCCCCTTATAAAAAGCCCTCACCTCTAACCCATTACTCACAACTCTAAATCCCCTTGAATTGTCCAACCTCTACCCAATTAAGCTTCCTACATCCCTATGTTCTACCTAGAATCCTTAATTAAGGTATAAGGCACTTCAAGAAATCCTTTTGGTTTAAACCAAAGAAAGTTACCTGATTTAAAGGCAACGTCTTCTCTTAAATTCTTTTCTTCTATTTTACTTCTCCAACCCCCTAAAATATTTTTATTCCTTTATTTTATACCAAAACCTGTATCCTCAATATACTAGGTTATTTTTATGAGAAGCATTTGAACTACACTTACACACACCTCCATCTAATGGGTAAAGAACATATTGTTTCTGTGGACGGCGAACTACTACCTCACGAAACTTTGATTGTTCAATCTTCTCCTACCACGTCTTATGGTGGCCATAAAGATGAAACTGTATTCATATGTGATATATATTATATTTATATTGTTTATATGATTCTGTATTTTTCATTTATATAATACCTTTATGGTTTCCATAGTGGGTAAATATGATAATTTCATTTGAGGAAGTGCGGACTACCTCCCCCTCAAAGTGATATGACTTGTTCATGCCATACGTGGAACGTATAAAGAATGGACTTAATGAAATTATATATATGATATTATACTATAATTATAATATACCTATGTATAATTAAATTTTCATTCCATTAAATATGAAATATAAATGAAAGTAGCGTTCTTGCGTACGTATGGCTTACCGTCTCCATGAACGGTGCAATTCATTTCTTATCTCCAAATGTTATGTACTATTATATATATACTAGATATATGTTATATCTAAATCATGAATATCATTTTGGAGATAATGGAGTTTTGAAAACATGAACAACTTGTAATTATAAGATTTTCATTTTTGACTCAAGTACCAAATATCGACAAATCAACCATTAGTAACATAAATGATTACATAATGTTTATAACATGGTAATAAGTGATATAAAAGGAATAATAAACTTGAAAAAGGTTCTTAAGCAAGTAGAAAATAACTTTAGTTTATTATTCAGGATATTAAAGATCGAACCGGTCAATTTAGACACGAGGAAAGGGACTTCGTCTCAATCTTCTTTCATTGAGACATATATTATTTTATACACGGTTTTCTTTTATATGGTGTATAGACACCATTGACTTTTCTTTTCATTCAAAGGGAATATTTTTCTATGAGTAATTTTATTAAATGACAAAAAATATTGTTTCTTTTAACATAAGTCGTGACAATGACATTTTCCGCCACCGCGAGTATTATTTGATCTATGTCTTCCTTAACAAGCCGTAATGTTTTAGAAAGAAAAATAAATACCATATACTCTTTTACGTATTCTAGTTTTTAAAAAAGGTTTTAATAGTGGATTTGTTATGTAAATATATTTAAATGATATATTGTGATTGAAATGTTGAAATGTTATCTTTCCTTTATATTTGTCTTTTGTGTTATGAATATGTTATAGTTATTGGGCATTGTTTACGTATACGAGTGGTTCTGGGATAAACCTAGGGCGGGTGAGCCCGAGATAGCTCTCCAATGCATTGGGTAACGTAATGGAGGTAAATGTGAATGTTTCTCCTAAGAGATTTAGGGAATATACTGTGATGGGTATTACAAATTTAACTCCCAATGTGGCTGTGAAAGCTACAATGTACGTATGTTATGGATTCTACAAGTTACATTTATGATTTTTGATTACTATGTGTTATTCCTAAATCTTATGATTTCATGAGGTATGTTAAAAAGATTATGTTTTGATGGACTAATGTTTTCTTTATTTATTTTATAACACTTACTAAGTTTTTATGCTCATCCCAAGTTTTAAAATGTTTTTCACAGGACTTAAAGATAAATAGGGTCAAGGATGGGATCAAGGAAATGTCATGTTGTCTAAAACATTGAACTATACATGACACTTTTTTTCAAGAGTTTTTATTTTATGAAAAAAATGGAAACTGAGTAGAAGTATCTATTTTGTAATTTTTGAGATGTAATGTAATAGTTATGGCCTAATTATCTAAAACTCTAAACCTGAGAAGATCCTAAATGTGATTTATCCATATAATTCAAGATTATGTAATGATTTATGGTTGGGGCCTTACAGTTCTCCTCACCTCACCTGTGACGAGGCGCTCTAGCTATGCCTCACTGCACCTCTCACCAAGGATCCCTAAGGAACGCCCCTTTAACAACACTATATTTAACCAAGAGTTTGGTTATGATGCGAGTTATGCCTTATCGTATACTATAAAATGAATATATGTGTTATTAAATCATGAATTTAGTATAAAACATAGGAATGTGCTCATAAGTAAATTCATGAAGAAATCTCAACTAGTTGTTCTAAATCAAAATGTACTAAATTATATCCAAGAACAGATCTACTTAAATGAATTACCTTGCAACTTAAAGCTTTCTTAGCATCCTTGTACCTAAAAAAAATTTGATAGGATTTCTTACAAATAATGAAATTCCTTATTTAACATCAATATTTAACAACTGAATTTTTATACCCAAAAACTCAATCCAAATTGGTGCCACTAAATAATCCATCCCCTCTATCCAATTTGGATAAAACATCATTTATCATCATTAATCCACCAATTCACTCAATAAAAAAATTAAAAAATGTATCCATTAAATAAAAAATATTATCATGATAGTAGCTTAATAGTTTTGAGAACCATGTTGGTCCTCTAATAAATTATTGACATTGGATTGTGATACTTTTTTCAATGATTTATTGAAAGAATATTTTTATCAAAAATGGATTTCAACATGTGTTTTTCCTCTTAGGTTTCTTAATTATTTTAAAATAAAAAAATGTAACTCTTTTACACATCATTTTCTTCATAATTGGACTTTATGAATTTCATTTATCCCTTTTAAAATTATTCATTATTTACCATATGTATTTATATAGGAAAACCTTATTCAACATATTCATATTTTTTTCAACTGTGATATATGAATCTCTTTCCCTATTTAGTAATAGTTCTGTGTTTTAATTTTCTTTTGATATTATGTAGGCACATTGTGATATACATGGATAAAAGCTAGATCACATTACCAAGGAACACACCTCAATATGCTAAGGGTTTGTAGGAGTTTTTATATTTTGAAGTTTTCAATTGATCCATTAAAGGGAGAATAAGATTTCTATGTCCTAAATGTAAATTTAGAAGATGGTTGAAGATAGATGAAATTTATGAACACTTGATATTGAAGCAATTCCCTACTCAATATTTGTGTTGGATTTGGCATGGAGAATTTAACATTACAGAAAGGTTTAGCACTGATGTAAATCCACAAAATGAGCTCCCAACATTAATGAAAATTGAAAAAGAAATGAAAAACCTTATAAATGATGCATTTGTAATTTAAAGACACCAGCATCAACATCAAAACATATAAGAAAAACCAGTTGAGGGTGCTACAAATAGAAATGGGACAAACGATGTTTTTGAGACTGTAGAAAAACTAGATCAAGATTATAACATATCATTGGATCCTCCTCTTGATTTTGTGGAGACTAATTTAAGAGATAAATTCACTAAGAATACAGATGCATTTTATGGTTTAGTTGACAATGGAAATCAAGAGTTGAATATTGGATGTTTGAAATTTTCAAAGCTTTCTTTTTGGATGAAGTTGTACCATATCAAATGCCTATCTAGAATTAAAAATAAGGAAATATCCATGATATTGGAATTGTTTCATGATGAATTTTTTGAAGCAAACATCCCTGAGTCTTTTTATGATATGAAAAAATTTGTTAATAATCTTTGTCTGAATTATACAAAAATACATGTGTGTCCCAATTATATTATGCTTTATTGGTGAGAGGATTAAAGTGGACAGGATTGAAAAAATTTTCTTCTTTTAGATGGTAGTAAATGGGTGATGTTGGATGTCCGAATCAACATACTACCATGAATAATAGGAAAAGGAACACACCTAAAAAGGTTTTTCATTACTTTCCTTTAAAGCCTCGATTGCAAATATTATTCATGTCATCGAAAAATACCAAACACATGAAGTGTAATTCTGTAGATAATAATAATGATGGGTTATTGAAACATCCAAGAGATTAAAAATCATGGAATACATTTGATTCATTACATATAGATTTATCATATGATCCTAGGAATGTTCGATTGGGATTGGCTTCTGATAGATTCAACCCATTTGGAACTTTAAGGACAATTTATAGAATTTGCCCAGTTTTTTTGATCCCTTACAATCTTCCTATGTGGATGTGTATGCAAAAAAACTTCTTTTATCATTTTGATGATTATTATAGGAAAAAAAATTCTTCAAAATGATATTAATGTATACTTGCAGCCTTAAATTGAATAATTACAGGAGTTATGGAGCAACGGTGTTGAGACATATAATGCTTCTTCTAAAACAATGTTCAAAATGCATGGTGCTCTACTGTGAAACATTGGTGACTTCTCTAGACTTGGGAATTTAGCTTGTTGGAAAAATTACATGGGTTTGGCTTCTCCTATTTGTAACTTTGATTTTGAGCCCAAATGGTTACCTCAATGTATAAAATGGTGCTTCTTGTGCCATCAAAGATTTCTCAATGCAACTCATAGATTTCGGCTGAACATGTCAAAATTAAACAGTTTCATTGATCTTAAACCACCTTCAAAGTTCTTACCTGGTTATAAAATATTGGCATAACTTGGAAATGTTCAAACAGAATTTGGGAAGGTGAATCATTTGAATGATAGTAGGAAATGAGTTCGAAGTGCATCATCAAGTAAAATTAGAGTGCAATAATGGAAGAAAAAAAGTATATTCTTCAAACTTCCATATTGGGAATTTAATTTATTACGGTATAACCTTGATGTGATGCATATTGAGAATAATGATTGTGAAAATTTGATCCTCACATTTCTTAATGAGCATGGAAAGTCAATGGATCATCTCGATTCTCGGAAAGACTTATAGGAAATGAACATAAAACGTGATCGCTATCTAGATGATAATGAAAAGTATGCTCCGACGATTTTTGTAATGAAAATAGGGATAAAGATAAATTCCTTTAAATTTTAAAGCTTGTGAAGGTATCATATGGGTATTCAAGTAACATATCAAGGTGTGTTGACTTAATTAATCATAGGTTACATGGATTGAAAAGTCCTTATTCTCATATTTTGTTATAGTAGTTACTACCATTGTAATTACATACATTATTACCTAAAAAGGTTATTGCTATTGTACTCCAATTATGCACATTTTTTAGACAACTACGTGAGAAATATTTACATCCATTTGATCTTGACATCGTTCAGGAGATATTTTTATTAACACTTTGTGCAATGTAGGTGATCTTTCCTCTGTCATTTTTTACTATCATGATGCATTTAACGGTGTATTTGGTTGAGGAGGCTAAATTAGGAGGCCATGTACATTATTGAAGGATGTATCCACTTTGGAGGTAATTTATTTATATTTTTTTCAATTATGTATAAAATTCCTGGCACTTAATTAAATACAAAATTATTTTTTTATTTTATTTCATAGATATCTTGGGAATTTGAAATCGTGCGTGAGAAATAAAGATCAAACATAAGGCTATATTTTTTACATATATTTGTAAAAGGAGTGTCTTACCTTTTGTTCTAGATACTTGGATGATATTGAGACAAGATTTAATCAAGTTAGACATGTTAAAAACACATTGAATCAATCTTAAATACATGGGAAATAAAAAATATTTCCTGATGTTGGCCGATTAGTTAGGAGGACCTAAAATGTTACACTGACTGAAATGAAATTATTATAGGCACATAGATATGTGATGATAAATAGTGAAATTTCATATCCATTTATTGAAGAGTTAATGATATAAACAAAGAGGAAAATTAGAGGCTAAACACGAAATGAGAAATATATAACAAAAGATATTAATAAAGAGCTTGTATAATGGTTTTCACTACGTGTAAGTTCATAAATATTGTAATAAATATAGATATTAGGTTGACACATATATTTTGTAAATATAATAATGTATAATTATTTTTTACGATCATGAAAACTAATACTCAAGTAGAGTTGTTATAATATTTTATGTTTCTTTCTCGAGGTCATATAAAACAAGTTAGAAAGTTCAGTGCTTATAACGTGAATGGCTTTAGATTTCATACAATCAATCGAGAAGAGGGTTTGAAAACATAGAATAGTGGTATATTTACATTTTTCTAAGTGAGATACTATGAAAAGTTGACTGATATTATTGAATTAAACTACCACAATCATTTTTTAATTATTTTATTTAAATGAAACTGGGTCGATATTATTAGATGTGTTAAAATAGATTCCTTGAAATTTACTTCTGTGAACTTCTCTCGCTTGATGGATGTTGGTGATCATGAACCTCATGATCGAGAATCTTATCATCATAATAGAAAATGGAATATTATGTTTATGATGTTGTGGATGAAGGGTGGAGTGTAGTTTCACGCATAAAATAAAGAGATTTGTATGATATGGGTGATGAAGTGGAATATTTAACCTCTAACATTGAATCTCATCAATAGTAAGAAAAGGACTTATTTTTCCATCTTGATATTGAAAATATTAGTCTAGAAAGGGTGGATGAAGTTTATGAAGTAATGGAGTAGGAAACCAACATGATTAAAGGGGAAATTATTGTATGTATAGTTATGCATTCATTTAGACACCACTAATTTCATTTATGCAGTCATTCATTATCATTGTTATGTGTATTTTGTTTGATAGTATTGTGCATATGTTATCATTTTTATTTTATTTTCTGTATAAATTTTTTGAATTATATTTTTTCAACTTAATTTTATTTGATTAAATTATAGGAATTCCAAGGAGGAAGTAGGGCACCACTTCTAGTTCTTCATGGGGATACTGGAGAGTGATTGTTATATGTAAAAAATTTAATATGAATAAATTTATTTCACTTTTTTATTCTAACTGTTTGTTCATAAAAGATATAAACAATTTAAGAATTGAGGAAAATATGAAAATTTCATATGTATGGAATCTGACCAGATAGAATATAGTTGTCCTATTTTATTCCTATAGGGTCCTTGTGGATGAAGTCGTGGGGTTACTTGGCTAGATTCTAGGTCAGCTGGCCACGAAGCTAGTTTCCCTTCTAATTGCGTATGATGATTGGAGATTGTGGAGCGATGTTAACTTGAAAATAAAGGTGGATGTAAATTGTCAGTCTTGGATTTCTTTTATGGTGTTATGAATTTAGTGTTGGTTGTAAAAGTAGTGGAGGTTGTGAGGTTTGGTGGTGATGTTCTAAGTTGGTTGGCACTCCTGTTGTGAACCGATAGGATGGGAATGTGTGTGGATATATATATATATATATATATGTGTGTGTGTGTGTGTGTGTGTGTGTGTGTGTGTGTGTGTGTGTGTGTGTGTGTGTGTGTGTGTGTGTGTGTGAATTGTATTTTTTTTAGTTCTATATGTACCCTGCCCATCCCAGGTGTTATATGAACTTTGGTGGTGATGTTCTGATTGGGTTGGAACTCTTGTTCTGAGCCCATAGGATGTGCATTTATGTGGATATATATATGTGTGTGTGTGCATTGTATGTGTCTTTTGATTTCTATATGTACCTCACCCTTCCCAGGTGTTCTATGAATATTCCACATGGTTTTTTTTTCAAGGAACTGGTACTGGGGTGGAAGAATCAGCAGCATATTTTTATTTATAAATCTTCCTTTAGTGGTGGTTTAAACCTCCTCTAGGTAAATGGATCATATTTAGCGGCAGCTTAAACTGCCGCTATAATTTGGTATTTTATTAATTGTGGTGGTTATAACCAACACTAGACACATGCACGGTATAATTTAGCATCATTTTTGTGCTTTAGTGGTTGTTTTTGTGGAAAAAATGTATATTTTTTATCAACAGTTAAAACCACCTCTAAACACTTATCATTATTTGTTATCATTTAGCGGTGGTTGGTTTCATTTTCTTGGAATTGTCCCTAGTAAAACCACCGCAAAAACAACACCAACCTCCGCTAAATGTATATACTATGATGGTTTCCATAAAATTCTATTAAATTAAAGAAAACTCTGTGTATTGAATGCGGACACCCAATTTAGCAGCAAATTTATGAAACAACCACAGAAGCACATGGTGGCGGTTTAAACCGCCGCTATGCGGTGGATTTCTTGTAGAGAAATTCCCTTACCTTTAGTCTTGAATTTCTTCATAAAATTTCAAACCTCCTATATAATGAATACATGTTTATTATAAATCTATTAAATAACCATATTATTATATCTAAAACCATATTTTATTTGGAAATGACTTTATATTACCCATTTATTAACAACTCTATGTTAACGGTACGTTTTGGGTAATATCATCTTTATTTTACCTGTAGTTTTGACTTGTTATTATTGATAATATTACTTATATCATGATTTAATTATTTGAAGAATTTAAAACAAGGTATTAATATCATATATATTCATTATATATTAATTTATAATAATATATATAATATAGAAGTTTGAAATGGATTACACCGTTCTTGGAGAAGGTAGCTCGTAGGTACGGATGAACATTGTTTACGTTTTATTATCGTATTGAAAGAAAGATAGTAAATAAAATATATGTAAATATAGTTTAACTCATGTGGGATTATTATTTAATATATATAATATAATTTCACTAAACTCATCCTTAATACATTCCATGTAAGCTGTGAATGGATCACATCGCTTTGATGAGGTGGTAGTCCACACTTCCCCAAACGAAATTATCGTACTTACACAAAATGAAAAGCATGATGGTATGTGTTGTATAATAATTATATAAGATTAAATACCTAATAAATATAATATATAACATATATAAATACATTTTCCATCATAATTCCAAATCATGATATGTGTTAAAGGAAAAACAAAAAACATCATTTTGTGAGGCGGTAGTTCAACGTACACAAGAATGGTAAGTTTGCTGACCATTAGATGGAAGTGTGTGTAATTTTAGGTGAAACCCTATATAATTACAACATATAAGTATATTTAGGGTACTTTTTTATTATATAATCATGTAATAAGAATAATTGTGTTCGTGGAGAAATAAAATAATTCAAAGGAGCTTGAGGAAGGATGCCACATCTTCTTTGGGTAACTCCCTTTGGTTTTCTCCAAAAGGGTTCCTTGGATGGATTTATTCCCAAAGGTAAGGTTCAAGGAGAAAGTTAGGGATGTTGGAAATTGAATATTTCAGATATTTTCAAAACATAAGTGGTTTTAAAGGTGTGAATAATGGGAGAGGTGGTGGCCTTTTATAATGGAGGGAGGGGACTCAATTGGAATTTCTGAAAACAAGTTAGGTGTACCCGTGTTTTTAACAAAAAAAGTCATAAAAACCAAAAAATGCTCTATAATAGAATTTTATGGCCGAACTATGGCCACAAAATGGGTTTGGAACAATTTTATAGGTCATTTTTTCCCTTAATTTTAAGATTTATTCCCTTGTTAAATTTAATTTTTCGTTAATCACTATAATTAATTTTAATCACTTTCACTAATATTTTTGGTCAAGAATTAAGTTGATATTAATAGAATATAAATATTATACTTATTAAAATAATTTATGTATTTTTTTCTAAATTCAATTCACAAATGTGAATAAATTAAGTTTATTTCTAATCCCGTAGAACCAGCGAGGAAGTAGGTTTTAAAGTAAGAATGTTCAAAATATCATTAATATTTTATATCCAAATTCAATATAAAAATGATTCTAATGACCTATATTTTATTAATAGATTTATAATTGATCTATTTTGAATTTATATCAATTTAAAAATATAATTTATCTATATAAAAAATAGATTAAAAGGCAATTTTGAATTAAAATTTAGTATTTTTTAATAATCATCCAAAAATGAAGTTTCTCAAAAAAATCCCAAAAATTCACGCTAAGATAATATTTACATTATGAGTTAAAAATGAAGTTTATTTTATCAAATTAAACTTCTAATATTATCAAAAATTAATTTTATTATTGTTTATAGCAGGACATATGTCACGGACCAGGTCGGGTCGCCATCTGACCCGGTGCCCGCCTCAGTCCGTGACATCGCCTGAATAGCGTTCCAGATCCCCACGGGCTGGCATAAGTTCTCGGGTATCAAAACAATACTTGGTAATGGTTTACCCAAAAGAGAAAACACAAAAAACCAATAATATAGATAAACTAAAATTGAAAATGGACAACCAAACATACCCTTAACTTTGGACTAAACATAAAGTTTACAATTGAACCCAAAACTCCAAGAAAAATGCAAAGAAAATGAAACCAACACATATCTTTGCACCTTCATGAAACATGAGTAGAAACCTCCTCAAACCACCATCATCAGACCTGCATAAGAAAACCATCTACAACCCGAACTGTCACACCCCGACCACAAATGCCTATTATTTTATTCTTTTTTTTAGTCCTCTGTCTTTTAAACAGAGTTGGGTTTTAGTCCGGGTTTGAAATTTTTGAAATTTTGATGTTTTTGGTGAGTCTTGGACCAGTGCGCGGTCACTTCACCGCTAGCAGTGATCATGCGTTTGGTCATAGTGAATTTGTTGTTTCCTAATCATTCAAATAAATAATAAAATTAGATGAATAAATTAAATTGACTAAAAAATAAAGCTAAATAAAATTTTATAATGATAAAACATGTTTAATTTTTAAACCAAAATAAAAATAATATTATTTCATAGATGATAATAATATTTTTTTTTTGAAAAGATAGATTCATTAACATCGGAGATCAGCGAACGTACAATCGCAAATCCATGAAGGAAAATGGTCCAGTCAGAGCTGGTTAACATCAAAGGGGCCTGAGGCTGCCAGCTGATTGGAAGCATTGTTTCCTTCCCTTTTAGTAAAGGACAAGGTACAGATTGAGAAGCCTTGACGGAGTGAAATGATTCCCATGATGAGGGATCTAAAAGACTAGAGACCACCGTCGTTGGAATTTATAGCATTTATAATGGTGAGACGGTCTGATTCGAGGTTGATTTTATCTCATATGTGATCCTTGGTTAGCATCATACCTGTAAGGATGGCAGTAGCCTCATCCACAACTGGTTCCCAAAGAGCGAAGTGTGATTCATGTTTGGCCCCAATAATATTCCCCTGATGATTCTGGGCCAGGATGCTGAGGGCGACAGGCCCATCCTTGGGGATAGATGCCTCCACATTAATCTTAAGAGTCCCCTCACATGGTGGACACCATTGGGAGGGACAAGAAGGGGTTCCAAAGGGATTATTTTTCCTGTTGTGGTGCTTTCATCTCTCAATCCATGAAGAGGCCCGTTCAATCCAGAATTTTGGGGTTCTGTGCACACGGTTGAAAACTGCCTCGTTGCGACGGACCCAGATGATTCAGGCCAGGGTGCAAAGTGAGCCTGCTTTAGCTGATTAGAAGGAGGAGCATCATTGCATCAGGAAGCATGGGAGGTCAGAGGCCATGGTCGGTGAAGTGGCTGCAGTGGAGCCCCATTTGTGCCAAATTTCCTTAGCCCCTGGGCACTGTATGATGGCGTGCAGGGGAGATTCTGGGACGTTCGGGAAGAAAGGGAAAGAATCATCACTGGACATGTGCCAGAAGGCGAGAAGGATCATGGTAGGAAGGTTTCCTGTGCACACCTACCACCAGAAGTGGCGGATTTTTGGGGGAACGTTGAGTTTCCAAATTGACTTCTAGGGTCCCCATCCCAATCGACTGAATGGTTTCTAATGGCGAGCCGGTATCCGGACTTCACTGTGTAGGCTCCCGACAGGTCGTTGATCCAGAAGAGATGGTCGGGTCCTGCATCTGGGACCCTGGGGGTACTCAAGATAATTCTTTTGTCTCTATCATTAAACCATGCGTGAATCTTCTCCAAACACCATCTAGGACCCTGATCGGAAAAGAGGCACCTGAAAGTGGCATCTTCGAACCCTGGTTAGGTAGGGGATGAGGCACGTACACCTTCCTCATCAATCAGCCATGGGTTGGTCCAAATGTTAACAGTTTGGTCATTCCCGATCCTCCATCCCATCCCTTTTTCCAGGAGTAAATATCCCCCATATGCTTCTCTAGAGGAAGATTGGATGGGGTCCAAGCGAGGAGACATGGAAGTCCTTATGGGGAAAGTACTTAGCATGAAGAACGCGTGCACAGAGAGATGAAGGGCAGTTAATCAGGATCCAACCTTACTTAAATAGCAGAGCATCATTGAAGTGAAAGAGATTCCAGAATCCCATACCTCCCTCAGACTTGGGTTTTCACAGTTTCTCCTAGGCAATCCAGTGGGTTCAGTTCCTTCCATCATTCTTCCCCCACCAGGAGGTGGTTGTGCATGTGTGGATTAGGTTGACAATGGTCGATAGAAGCTTAAACAGGGACATGAAATAGCTGGGGACTGACTGGATGACGTATTTAATGAGGATCTCCTTACCGGATTTGGAAATTTTTTTGTGGGTCCAGCCTTGGATTTTCTTCTCAATCCTGTCCATCAAGGATGCAAAGATTTCTTTTTTGGAATATACAATAATCGTCGAGAGCCCGAGGTATTTCTGGTGTTTCTCAACCAATTGGATGCCTGCATAATCACAGAGTTCTTATTTCCTGGAAGGAGGTACCCCTGCACTGAAATAGATATCTGACTTTCCGTGATTTATTGACTGACTAGATGCCCTCTCGTACTATTGGATCGCATGGATAATTACCCGACATTCATTAGTGGTTGCTCTGGAGAAAAGGAGGCAGTCGTCGGTGAAGAAGAGATGTGAAACCGGTGGACTAACATGGAATACCTTTTCCCCATGTAAGGAGTTTGAGGATGTTGCCCTGGAAATAAGGTTAGAGAAAACATCAGCCACCAAGATAAAGAGAAAGGGGGAGAGAGTATCTCCCTATTGAAGGCCCCGGGATGGGGTGAATCCTTGGTTGAGCTCCCTATTGACCTTGATTTAGAAAGAGATGGTCGAGACACATTGCATGACCATATCGATCCATTTAGAACAGAAGCCTATTTTCAACATAACGATTCTAAGGAAGTGTCATTCCACTTTATCATAGGCCTTGGTCATATCAAGTTTCCAATCCATAGTTCCTCTTTTCACGGTGGAGTGAGTTTTCATGGAGCGGAACACTTCATGGGCCACAATTTCATTATCAGTGATCAATCTCTTGGCCCCGAAAGCACTCTGGTTTTCCAAGATGATGTCAAGTAACCAAGGGCGCAGCTGATTAACTAAGATCTTTGAGAAAATTTTGTAAGAGACATTGCACAGGATGATGGGTCTGAAATCAGGGACTGTTAGAGGTTTCTTTATTTTAGGAATGTGTATGAGGATAGTTTCATTGATGGCGGAAATGCATGTTTTCCTAGCCCAAATATTCCTCATCAAATTGCAGATGTTAGGACCGATAATGTGCCAGTATTGTTTGAAGAAGAGGGCATGGAAACCGTCCGGGCTTGGGGCCTTAGTGGGGTGGATATGTTTCAGATCCATACGAAACTCCTCATCAGTCACATCTTTGGGGAGTTGCGGATTGATCTCATCGGTGATCAAAAGTTTAATGCAATCCTCCACTTCAGCAGAAATGAGAGGAGTTCCTACAGAGAATAGGTTCTGGGAAAAATAGGTTAAAGAATCATGGATTCCATCGGTAGATGGTAATAATATTATTACTTAATTTTATAATATTATTATTATTTAAAATAAAATTGATAAGAAATTATTATTATTAAAGAAATTTTGGTGGTTGTATTATTAGTATTGATATATTTTTATTATTATTGATAAAATTATTATTGTTGCTGTTATTATGTTATTAGTTGTTTTTTTATTAGGTTTTATTATTATTATTTCTAGGTTTTTTTGTGGTTCCATACAACACCCTCCCCATTTCCCCTTTCCCTCTCCAATCCCCCCCCCCTCGATCATGTTTGCACACAGCACCCGCGGAGCCCCCTGATGGCAACCCCCTCTTCCTCCTCACCGCTGCATGGTCTGGCGGTTGGCTGACCATCCTGCCCCGCTAGTATAGCTCCCTTCAGCTGATGTGCCTCCCTCATGCGGCCTCTCCCGGTGTGCAGTAGTCTCTGAGCCGAGCTCCCTCTGGTAGCTTTCCTCATCTCCGACTAATCCTCTAGTCATTCTTCTCTCCCTCTGATGGTCTTCCGGTCTTGCGAACCCCCCCCCCCCCCCCACTCTAGTAGTTGTTTCATCAATTTATGGGTTATTAGTTTCTTCCCAAATCCTAGATTTTAGGACATTAATTTTAGGGTTAGATCCTTAAATTTTTTGTTCGATCTTGATGTTTTAGGTCAGTTTTTCTCTTCATTGGGTGCGGTGATGGTGAGAAATAGGTTTTGCTCTGGGTTTTCAGATGTTGTCCAACTTTGAGGTAGTAACCCCATTGCATTTACTTTTAAATCTAGTTTACTTTGTTTTCTTGTTCTTTTCACCATTATTAATCGTTAATTAGACAATTAATGTTTGTAAATTAATTGTATCTTGTGAAATTGGTTGGTGTCCCTTTTATTTTATGTTGTTTTGGAATTTTTGGAGAGGTTTAGCTTGATTGATGTTTTCACCCCTTTCTATTTCAAATTAGACACTTAAAATCGTTAGAATAAATTTTACCTTATGTAATAAGGTGCGTTTTGAAGGAAACCAACATTTTGTTTTTTAATAATTTTATATAAACTGTTCAATTTGTCATTTTAACTATGCATGTGGTGCATGTTATGATTTGGCATGTTGTGTGTGTGCCTTTAATCATAAAATAGGTTTTTGACCAGGTGTTGTGTGAGAAAATCCATGTGATACTCATTAAAATTTGTTTATAAATTTTTTTAACAGGTTTATTAAATATTATAAGTGGTGCGGATTATGTTTTGAAAAAATTTGGAAGTGCACTTGATTTAAAAAGTGGGTTTAATGTTTGGTGAATTTCTGTTAAGTGGTGCACAACATTTTTTTGATAAATAGCCCAGTTGGCTTTTTTAATGTTTTAGAAAAATGTTTTTATGAATTGTTTGGAAAGTTTGAAACTTTTTTTTAAGGTCACTTAAAGTGTGAATGGATTTGGAATAGGATTTTAAAGGAAAGTAAAATACATTACATATTGAACTTGATGTGAGTTTTTTTCCCTTATATGAATTGTAGAGTGTTAATTAATGAAAGGCATGATTTAAAATTATGTTGGTTTATGTGAGTCCATGGTACTGTTGGTCATGTGTTGGTCCTTGCAGCCTTAATTTTGGGTATATTTTGTTGTTATAGTAAATTTATGGTCAATGACCGAGGGCGCGCATGCATACACCTATGGTATGTACATATATAATATATATACGTCCTCCAAGAATTTATTCCCTCATGGAGCAGGGAATACGTGTATTGGATTATGGATATATGTGTATATATATAGGTATGTGTGTGTGAGTGCAGGCCAGTTACGAGTGGTCGTTGCCCTTTTTTTCAAGTTCCAAAGTGTTCTACATGACTCGGTTCTTCCTTAAGGTCGGTGAATCTACATTTTTCCCTTTTTAAAATAAGTCCATTTAATGCTTGAATGTTTTTAATTAATTCTTTTACTAGATTATCATCTTTGAAAAATAATTGGACAACCTTCTTTAGGGTTTTCAAGTTGGTTGGGTTTGTCAAAAGTATTTTGTTACAGTATTTTCTAGTTTGTGTAATTTGTCTGATTTTTTAATATAATTTTTAATAAACTGTTTGATTTGTTTATGGAATGTCTAGTAAACTATTATTGTTGCATTAAGTGTTTTCGAAAACATGGTTTTTAATGGGTTCTTTAAGGTTTAACCATTTGGTTTAAAAAAAATGTTTCCGTGTTTAATGTTGTTTTTCAAAATGGTTCATAAATGTTTATTGTTTTGGCATGTTTTTATAAATGCGTGTTTTGGTAAATGCATGTTTTTGTGAAAGGATATTGGCATGTTTTGGTCCTTCTGACCATGTTGGAGGAAATGATTTTTATTACTGTTTTGGAAACATTCCTAAATGTTTTGGTAAATGGTTGAATGTGGTAAAGCTAAAGGCCTATTTGGAATTTTAGATTTCTTGTTTACAAAAGTTTTGATGTGTGTGAATAGTAAGAGGTCTGTTTGGCATCTTTGAAACTGTGTGTTTGAAAACCCCCTCTTTGGTTAGGCCCTTTGCCTCGTCTGTCGATCACGTGACTGGAGGGTCCTCGGCGTGGGCCTCCTTTTGAGAATATTTATGTTAAGGCATGGAATAACTTTTAGGTGGTCAAGGTGGTGCTGAATTGTGTCGCATGCTTGATTATATATATATGGCTTGTTATTGGAATGTGTCGCACACCTATTTGTGAACATAGCACGGAAACTTAGAATAGCAAGGGGGTTTACTAAGAATGATTGATGCACTACTTTAGATTACGCACTGTCTAGTGGCCTATAGCAGAGATATATTTTGTTATTATTATTGCTATGGGATTGGGCCCCTAGACCAGGCTAGGTAGGGAAACAGTCGGGCATTAGGGTGTTATGACTTCATCGAGAGTAGGCATGCCTTCAGGATGAGTCACATGTATGGTATGTTCTAGTCTTCCTCTGAGTTTCTAGGCTTTCTGTGATCCTTTGGTACAATCACTATTAGTACCATTGCCCTTGTTGTGTGTGTAATCATACCCTTGAACTTAGTTTTGGTGTTTCTTGGAAAACTTTTGTGTGTATGTTTGAATTTAAAATGGACTTCAATGTAGCTGTTTTGGAAAAGTTTGTGTGAACCCCTCTTTTGGTTTTCTTTTCCTTTTTTTGAATTATAAGGGCAATGGAATTGTTATTGTTAGTTTTCAAAATTCAAAGTGTATATGAAAACCTTTTTTTATAACTTCAGTTCAAACTGGTATTATGGGGTTATTTTGGAATTGTAAAATGCACGGATTATGTGGTTTATTTTTGGCTTTCCTACTGAGAGTCTTGGTGCTCACACCTATCATATCATTCCATTTGTAGGTTCAGTTTTTTCTGTACAGGTTCCTGGTTCAGTCGCTCAATGTTGGAGCAGGCTCAGTTCTGAGTTGGGTGGTGACCTAGGAGGTCACAAGGAGGTATGTTCGGTTTTTTTTGTTTTCGTTGCTAGTATTTGTGTCTATCGTTAGTTCTATTTATCTTCTTATCTTTTGTTCAAGGGCCAAATCATTTCCAATAGATATATTTTTGATGCTCGACACTGGTTTCCAGCCCATGGGGATCGAGAACGCCCTTCGGGCCATGTTGTCGGCCAGCTCGAGTGACCGGTAAAGGGTCGGCCCAGGTTGGTTCATGACAAAATGGTATCAAAGGAGGCCATTGTTATTTGGGGTGTCTGAAGGAAGGAGTTTAGGATTTTTGGGGCTTAGTAGGTATGTTGTAGGTCAGTTCCTGATCACCACTGCTCACGACGAGACCTAAGTTACCAGGGGTGGCTCGGGATTTGAGTCTTTTTTCTTTGGTTGTTTTGGACTGAGGGATGATAATGGGGGTGAATCGGCTCACGCTGCGGCCTCACATGGGGTGGTGACCCATGTGGATTCCAAGTGCCCGGTTTAAGGTCCACTTAGTGTTATGCCTTACTTGGGGCATGGATCACCACCATATTTCCAGGTTAAGCACGGGCACTACTTCCTCATTCTGATGTTTTATAGTTGGTTTTGTTTCATTTTGGACTCACTTGATGTTAGTGTATGTTAAAAATAAAAGTGATTTTGAAATGATAAAAAAAGGGGGTTTCTCCCAATTTTTTTTTGAAATTAGTAATGTGGGGTTTTAAAGAGAAAGTGTATCGGTTTGGAGAAACATGGAAAGGTGTTTGGATTTGGTAAGTAAAATAAGTGTTTGAACCTTGGAACTCCTTATGGAGGGTCACACGTGTGAGGGTATGTACAGAGAGTGTGGGGGGGAACTTTTTCACAGATGATGTGAGATAGATTGAATGAACGCACATGTGATGGTTTATAAGGTTCCATAGGTGAGTTTTAAAATTTTAAGGAAATAATGGTTTTGGAAAAGTGATTTTTTTCTTTTATTTGTATATTTTTGGCTTATGGTCCTGTTTCCCTTGGTTTTTGTTGTTTCTTTGATTTATTTTTGGCTTGATGCTGGTTTCGATGGTGTTCTCGTGTTGTTATGAGTATACTACCCAGAAATCCTCCAAAAGTTGTGAATGAGTTATGCCCAGTCCCCAGTTCCTTTTTGTGTGTTGCCTGCTTATCGAGGTAATCAAAGTCTGTTAGAGGTAGTAGTATAGTTTGGAAAGATAGTGTGTCTTCAGTTTGTTGGGAACTCCCAGGGTAGTTAAGGTTCGTACTGTCCCAAAGTTTTTTGAGGGTTCAGTTCTGGACTAGTAATGGTGGGATGTATCATCGTCGTTAGAGTCTGGGGTGTAGGTGGGGGTCAACTCTGGTAAAGGTTCTCCATCTGGAAAGGATCTATGTCTATACTGACTCCCAGTTTGTTGTATTGTTCTCTCTCATGACACTAGTGTGGTCGTTTCATGAATTTTAAGTTTCCTTGTTGCATCCCTCCAAAGTCTTGTTATTGTGTGACTATTCGGGTCACTGGGGAGTTATTAAAGAAGTGTCGTTCGGGAGGAAGGATTTAGGTACCGGAGGACGAAAATGCATGACTTTGAGGTAGGATATGCTTAAACCATTAGGGCCCCAACCATAGGTCTCGGGGTGAAGCTCGCGCATAGTCAGGAGTTGCCGAGGGTGTGTAGAACCTTGTTCTAGATAATGTTTTCAACTTTGGGATGGAAATATCCAAAATTTATTTGTTTTATTCTTATCATTGTCATAAGCTCATCCTTATTGTGGTGGCATGATGAGCTTGTTCCCCCACAATCTAAACAGTCTTATCTTCTCTCAGTGTGGTTTTTAAATTTTTCGGTGTCTTGGAATGGTGTGGGACCATGAATAGACGAACATGTTCTAATTTTGAGTTAGTCTCAACTATGTTTGTTAGGGGGGTGTTCGTTTCATGAAATTAATGGGAGGTTTTGAGTTAATTTCTCATCCTCAAGTTGTTTGGTTATTCCGTAGCGAGCTTTCCATAAAAGTCTCAGGTGTGTTGTTTGGTCCATGTGGGGGAAATGAATGAGTTCGGTTTAGGAGTTCCTGTGTTCCCCCCCCCCCCCCCCCCCGGGGTGGTTTGTTCAGGTTTCAAGGGTTTCTGTACTAGTGAATTCTCATGGTGGGGAGAACCCTCTAATGTTATCCCCTCAATCTTGGGCAGTTGTTTTCCTTGAATTGGTCGGGTGTGACATTTGTGGGGAATGGTCACCTCGAGGCTCTTGGTTCTCTATGTTTTTGTCTAGTCATGGACTCAAGTTATGTCAACTCTTGGATTGGTGACTTTCTGAGGGCATAAAGTGTCTGTGGTGGGGAGAATTGTTACACCCCGACCACAGAGGCCTATTAATTTATTCTTTTTTTTGACCCGCATCTTTTGGACATAGTTGGGTTTTGGTCCGGGTTTGAAATTTTTGAAAGGTTGATGTTTTGGTGGGTCTCGAGCCGGTACGTGGTTACAACACCCCTAGCCGTGATCGTGTGTTTGGTCGTAGTGAATGTTTTGTTGCCAGATCATTCAAATAAATAATAAAATTATATGAATAAATTAAATTTATTGAAAAATAAAGGTAAATAAAATTTTATAATGATTAAACATTGTTAATGTTTAAACCATAATCAAAATAATATTATTGCGTAGATGAAAATAATATTATTACTTAATTTGATAATGTTATTATTATTTAAAATAAAATTGATAAGAAATTATTATTATTACTATTATTATTAAATAAATTGTGGTGGTTATATTATTAGTATTGATATATTTTTATCATTATTTCTACAATTATTATTATTATTGTTATTATGTTATTAGTAGTTTTTTTATTAGGTTTTCTCTTTTTTCTTTTTTTTGGGGTTTGTTTTTGGTTCCACGCAACACCCTCCCCATTTCCCCTTTCCCTCTCCAATCCCCCCCCCCCTCGATCATGTTTGTGCGTAGCACCCACGGAGCCCCTCGATGGAATCCCCCTCTTCCTCCTCGCCGCTGCATGGCCCAACGGTCAGCCAAACATCCTACCCCGCTAGCATAGCTCCCTTCGGTCGATGTGCCTCCCTCGTACAGCCTCTCCCAGTGTGCAGCAGGCTCTGAGCCGAGCTCCCTCTGGAAGCTTCCCTCTTCTATGACTAATCCTCTAGCCGCTCTTCTCTCCCTCCAGCGGTCTTTCGGCCATGCGACCCCCCCCCTCCAGTAGTTGTTTCATAAATTTATGGGTTTTTAGTTTCTTCCCAAAACCTAGATTTTAGGACTTTAATTTTAGGGTTATATACATCAATTTTTTGTTTGATCTTGATTTTTTAGGTCGGTTTTTTTCTTCTTTGGGTGCAGTGATGATGCGAAGTAGGTTTTGCTCAGGGTTTTCAGATGTTTCTCCAACTTTGAGGTAGTAACCCCATTTAATTTACATTTAAATTAAGGTTACTTAGGTTTCTTGTTCTTTTCACCATTCTTAATCGTTAATTAGACAATTAATGTTTGTAAATTAATTGTATCTTGTGAAATTGGTTGGTTTCCCTTTACTTTTATGTTGTTTTGGAATTTTTGGAGAGGTTTAGCTTGATTGATGTTTTCACCCCCTTATATTTCTAATTAGACACTTAAATTCGTTATAATAAATTTTACCTTATGTAATAAGGTGTGTTTTGAAGGAACTAAACTTTGTGTTGTTTAATAATTTTATATAAATTGTGAAAATTGTCATTTTAACTATGCAAGTGGTTCATGTTAGATATGGAATGTTGTGTGTGTGCATTTAATCATAAAGCAGGTTTTTGACCAAGTGTTATGTGAGAAAATCCATGTGATACTCATTAAAAATTATTATAAATTTTTTTAACTGTTTTATTAAATATTATAAGTGGTGTGTATTATGTTTTGGAGAAATTTTTAAGTTATCTTGATTTAAAAAGTGTTTTTAATGTGTGGTGATTTTTTGTTAAGTGGTGCACACTATTTGTTTAAGAAATAGCCTAGTTGGATTTTGTAATGTTTTAGAAAAATGTTTTTATGAATTGTTCGGAAAGTGAAAACCTTGTTTTTAAGGTCACTTAAAGTGTGAATGGATTTTGAATAGGGTTTTGAAGGAAATTAAAATACATTACATATTGAACTTGATGTGAGTTTTTTTCCTTATATGAATTGTAGAGTCTTAATTGATGAAAGGCATGTTTTGAAATTATTTTGGTTTATGTGAGTCCCTGGTACTATTGGTCATGCGTTGGTCCTTGCCGCCTTAATTTTGGGTATCTTTTGTTGTTATAGTAAATTTATGGTCAACGACCGAGGACGCGCATGCATACACCTAAGGTATGTACATATATAATATATATATATGTCCTCCAAGTACTTATTCCCTCATGGAGTGGGGAATACATGCATTGGATTATGGATAAATGTATATATATATATATGCATGTGCGTGTGAGTGCAGGATGGTTATGAGTGGTCTCTGCCCTTTTTGTCAAGTTCCAAAGTGTTCTACATGACCCGGTTCTTCCTTGAGGTAGGCAAATCCACATTTTTCCCTTTTAAAAATAAGTCCATTTAATTCTTGCCTGTTTTTAATTAATTCTTTTACTAGATTAGAATATTTGAAAAATAATTGGACAACCTTTTGTCGGGTTTTCAAGTTAGTTGGGTTTGTTAAAAGTAGTTTTTTACAATATTTTCTAGTTTGTGTAACTTGTCCAATTTGTTAATATAATTTTTAACGAACTGTTTGATTTGTTTATGGAATGCCTATTAAATTGTTTGTGTTGCTTTAAGTTTTTTCAAAAACATGGTTTTTAATGAGTTATTTAAGGTTTAACCATTTGGTTCGAGACATGTTTTGGTTTTTAATGTTGTTTTTGAAAATGGTTCATAAATTTTTATTTTTTTGGCATGTTTTGGTAAATACGTGTTTTGGTAAATGCATGTTTTTGTGAAAATAAATTGGCATGTTTTGGCTCGTCTGTCCATGTTGTAGGAAATGATGTTTATTACTATTTTAGAAACATTCCTAAATTTTTTGGTAAATGGTTGAATGAGGTAAATCTAAAGGCCTGTTTGGCATTTTAGATTCCCATTTACAAAAGTTTTGTTGTGTGTTAATAGTAAGAGGCCCATTTGGCATCTTTGAAACTGTGTGTTTGGAAAATTTAGTACCCCCAGTTTCTGTTATGTTACCATTTCTTGATGCTTTTTAGGGTTTTAAAGTTAAGGTTGATGAATGGGAGAGTCTGGAGAACTTGAATGATGTTTTGAGGCAAAGGGGAAGTCGCACGGATGGCGCACCATTTGTCTAAACCGAGCGGTAAAACCGTACGTAGTTGGTCTTGGAGGTAGTAGATTCTACACGGGCGGTGTACAGTTTGTCTAACCATGTGACCAAACCATGTGTGGAGTGTCTTCCGAGGTAGTGGCTAACTCACGGTCAGCGTACGATTTGTCTAACCGTGCGGGTAAACCGTGCGACCACTTAAATGAGATCCTACAAAGGTGGATCTCACGCGTTTTTGCCTCTAAGTGGCTCGTTTTTTCTCCTAAGTGGCCCTAACTCGGGATTCTGCTTCTTCTAAGGTCAAAGTGGTTTCTCCCATCATTCGGGAGGTGATATGAAGGCTTCTCTTAGCGAATTGAAGCCGGATTATTGAGTTTTGTGATCATTCTTCTTCGTTCTTGATCGGTTTCTTAGATCTACTTAGATCTACTTATTCTCTTCTCTCAGTTTCATAGATCTATGCCCTTTATGGGTAGATCTAAGTGTGTGGATGCCAAATATGATGAGATTTGGTCTTGGTCTTGTAAGAAGATGTGATCTAAGGCGGGTTTTTGGAGAATCGACCTGGGTTTCATGAGCGTTCTTTGACCGTTGTGGTTTTCATCAAAATGCGCAATGTAGGAGGCTTCAATCTCGACTCCTCTTGTTAGAATTTATTGTCTTAGTTTCAAATTGGTTTATTTGAATAGTTTTGATTGTGAAAAGCATGTAATAAATCTTATTTAGTTATGATTTATGGTTTTGATTTAATTGTGAAATCTTGGTGAATTGTTGTGCAAAGTGATTTGGCTTCTTGAATTTAAAATGTTGATTTTAAATTATGATTGCTGAAATTGTAAATGGTTTGATGAAATATGGGTTTTCAATAAAAAGGGAATTTTATTGAAATGGTTTGATATTGAAATGAATTTGATGGATTTGGTTTTCAATAAAAAGGGAGTTTTATTGAAATGGTTTGGAATTGAAATGGTTTGAGATTGAAATGACTTTGATGGATTTGGTTTTCAATAAAAAGGGAGTTTTATTGAAATGGTTTGGAATTGAAATGGTATTTATGGAAATGGTTTTCAATAAAAAGGTGTTTTTATTGAAAGGGTGTTTTGGGATGATTTATGGGCATATGTGGTGTGTGTTCATGTTGCATGTATGAGGCTTGGTTAAAATATGACCCTATACTCAGTGCCAAAGGTGTAATGGCACATGGTAACTATATGTATGAGGCTTGGTTGAAACATGACCTTGTGCTCAGTGCCAAAAGTTTAATGGCACAATGGTAACAACTTGTACGAGGCTTGGTTGAAATATGACCTTGTGCTCAGTGCCAAAAGTTTAATGGCACAATGGTAACTACTTGTACGAGGCTTGGTTGAAATATGACCTTGTGCTCGGTGCCAAAGGTGTAATGGAACATGGGAAACAATTACCTTGTGACAACTTGGTAGATCGACGAGAGACCGCTCATGAGTATGGAACTGTCATAACAAAGCATGCATGGTTGGTAGCATGGGTTGGAAAATTGATCAGTATGCTAAAAAGGAATGTTTGTTAAATGATTCTTAAGCTTGTTTGGTAATTTTTATGGAAAAATAACTTGTTGGAAAATTGGTTTCAATTGCTCTTGGAATGCCTTTGGTTATGAATGGTTTTGGAAACTTGTTTATATTTAGTTATAAACTACTTTTGAGAAAAAAAATTATATAAACTACTTTTTATATAAATGTGGCTAACTCTTCTATCCTAGTGGCGTGAGTATGGAAGTCATTGGGGAAATCCTACTGAGTTTTATACTCACCCCTACTTTGGTACGTTGGTACTTTTGCAGATGTCGTATTCTGGGACATAGGTAAAGGTAAAGCATCTTATTGCTTGTGGCTTGTGGTGATGCTTGGGAGATTTTGTGGAGCTTGGATCCTTTGGAGCATGGAGTTGTAGTGTCTTTTAAGAGTCTTTAGTTGTTCATCCATTGTGTACTTCGATGCTTAGTTTGGTCTTCTGCTATTGTGTACTTTGATGTGGTTTAATATAAATGAATTTGTTTATTGGTCTTTCTTTTGTTCATGCATAATATAGTGAATGTTTGGTTATGGTTGGTTTATGGGTTTATTTGTTAAACGGTAAATCATCCCCCACTTGTACTTGAAACCCTTCGGCATTTATTTCCAGCCTTCGGCACCTTGGGGATGTCGCTTAAGGCCTAGAAATGACTCGTGGTACTCTCAATCCAATGAGAATTGGTGGGTTATTACAAATGGTATCAGCATGTTCAGTCTTTGCCTAACAAGTAGACATCGATGTTCTTGGTCTTGGAGTTGAAATTAATTCTTGTCTATTCCTTGGGTTTAAATCTTTGACAGGAGTAGGATTGTCGGAACATGAAATGTATAGCATAAAAAGACGTAACTAACCCATTTATGTTGAACTTCAAGTCACCAGGGTGTTGGGTACATAAGTGTTTTGGATACACTTCTAGAATGTTGGGAAATCTCATTGTCATGGGTTTATCCAATGAGATGAGCATGACATGCATTGTAGAGAAATGACTTCCCACTAGGATTGCATATCTCATTGTGAGGAATGATTAAGGATTTTATGCAAGGTGCGAATTTTTGAAAAATGAAAAAATTGTTTTCAAGTAAAAGATTTTGAAAACAGGGTATTTGGTGTATTTTGAAAATGGGTTTATTTTCAAAAGTCATGAGGAATGCTTTCAAAAATGTTTGAACATGGGAAAAAGGTCATTTTGAAAACAATTTTGTGATAGATGATGTGACAGAATTTGAAATGATAAGCCATCAGTTTCTAGAGAGTGAGATTGACGGAGGATGTTGTTGGTTTAGAAAATGGCACCCGGTAGGCGTCATCAAAACCAACCCAAATAATCTATGGAGAATGTGGTTGCACATGAACCACGCGTGAACCAAGAGCTGGTTTAGAGTATTGTCCAAGCTTTTCAAGTTGTAGATATGGAAAACCGGAGTAATGAACCAAGGAATGTGGATCATACCATCCAGTTCATGATGCAGAATCCACCAAACATTCGGGGTGATGCTGAACCCGAGAAGGCGGAGGTGTGGCTATGTAGGATGAATCGTATCTTTGATTTCATCGACATGCCAGTAGAGCTGAAAGTAAAGTTGGTGATTTATATGCTCAAGGATCTTGCATGTCAGTGTTGGGATTTAGCGGTACAGGCTAAATTGTATGAAGGCCTTACATAGGAGGATTTTGAAGAATTGTTCAACAAACAATTCTATCCTCATACGTTCAAGATCCAGAAAATGATGAACTTCTTCAGCCTGAAACAAGAGATTCTCTCTGTCACAGATTATGTGGATAAATTCATGAATTTAGTCTATTTTGCACCAGAGGTTGTGGCAAGTGTGTCGTTGAAGGCACGCATCTTCGAATTGGGGATAAGGAAAGAGATTCAATCGAAGATTTTGGTGCTCTATATTACGGATTATACAGAGATGGTGAAGAGAGTGACTGTTATTGAACGTGATATCTCGGGATCGATAGGAGGAGGAATAATGATACCAACATGAAATGGTGGGAACTCAATCACTGGGAACAAGAGGAAAAAGGATACCTCTTTCCATGGTGCGACTGCAAATCAGAACCAGACGGCGGGATCAGTGAACCTTCCTCCACGACCCCAGAGCAAAGCAAGTTGATTTCGATGTGGTTCGATTCACCACATAAAGTGAGAGTGTATGTCGCAGCCTAGAGAATGTCACAATTTCAATAATATGGGGCATCTACAGCACTATAGTAGGAATGCTTCGAGGTCGGGTGCACGTGACACTTCTCAGGGGTCGCAAGCATCATATGCTTCGATAGTATGAGGACCGTAGAATCAGTCTCATCAGCATAACATATCTAGTCATGGTGATTCTTGAAATACCATGACTCCTCAACCAGGTCAATCTCAGCAAGGCAACAAGGAGAACAATGCAGTGATGAAGTAATTGTATGGAGCTAAGCAGATGATTGTTGATGATCATACGGGGCCATCTACAGTGAAAGGTATGATTATTTTGAATTCTACCCTTGTGCAAGTGTTATTTGATACTGGAGCATCGTATTCCTTCATTGATTCTCATGCTATTGACTTGCTATGTTTAAAACTGGAAATTATGCCATCTATTTTGAAACTGAAAACTCCTCTTGGTGAAATAGAACGTGAAGCCTTTGTGTGTAGAGAATGTGATATAACTATTGATGGAGCTGAGTTAAAATGGGACTTCTCGATGTTGGACATGGATGTATATGATTTAATCCTGGGTATGGATTGGTTGATAATGTTTAAGGATCACATCGACTGTTATAGAAGAACGGTCAGTTTCACGACTGAGGACGGCATCAACCATCTCTTCAAAGGAGAGAGGATAGTAAAGAAAGGTGCAAAGATATTGTAGGAACCAATGGTGGGAACGACCTCTTACCAACTAGCAGCATTGACTTTTTCATCAATGGAATAGATTGAGGAAAATAGTTTTATAGCTGTTGTGTATCAATTTCCAGATGTCTTTCCCAACAACTTCTCAGGTTTACCACCTCTAAGGGAAGTGGAGTTTACAATTGATCTCCTTCCAGGGACCAGTCCTATTTCCCTTCCATCTTATAGGATGGCACCAACAGAGTTGCAGGAATTGAAAGTGCATTTAGAGAATCTGGAAAGGAAGGGTTTCATTCGACAAAGTACTTCTCCATGGGCAGCACCAGTTTTGTTCGTCAAAAAAGCAGATGGAAATCTTCGGCTGTGTGTTGATTATCACAAGATTAACCAAGTTACGATAAATAATAGATATCCACTTCCACGCATTGATGATCTGTTCGGTCAATTAAGGGGAGCTCAGTGGTTCTCCAAGATTGACTTGCAATCAGGATATCACCAATTGAGGGTTCGGAAGGAGGATATTTCAAAGACAGCTTTCAGAAGTAGATATGGCCACTATGAATATGTATTCATGACTTTTGGTCTAACGAATTAACCAATGGTCTTCATGGATTTGATGAATCGGATATTTCAGCGATATCTGGATTCTTTTATTGTGGTGTTTGTGGATGATATTTTGGTCTATTCAAAGATAGGGGATGATCATGAGGTGCACATAGAAACAATGTTACAAATATTGAGAGATCATTGTTTGTATGCCAAATTATCAAAGTATGATTTTTGGATACGGGAAGTATGTTTCCTTGGCCATGTCATTTCTGAGAAAGGTGTTTCTATTGATCCTAAAAAGATAGAAGCCGTTATCTCTTGGCAACCACCTAAGAATGTGTTCGAGATACACAATTTTCTTGGTCTAGCTGGTTACTATTGACGCTTTGTGCGTGATTTCTCATGACTAACTTCACTAATGAAATCTCTAACAAAGAAGAATGCTCCATTCTAATGGACAGAAGAATGTCAGAAGTCTTTCCAGGAACTGAAAGTTCGGAGTACATCGTCACCTACCTTGATCTTTCCAGAATTGGGACTGGGGAATGTGGTGTATTGTGATGCTTCAGGATTAGGTTTTGGTTGTGTTATCAGGCAAAGAGATCATGTGGTTGCTTATGGTTCAAGGAAGTTGAGGGTACATGAGAAAAATTACCCAAAACATGATTTGGAGTTAGTTTCAGTTGTCCATGATTTGAAAACATGGAGACATTATCTCTAGGGTAAGAAATTTACGGTGTTTACGGATCACAGAAGCTTGAAACACATTTTCTCATAGCAAGATTTGAATCTGAGGAAAAGGAGATGGATGGAGTATCTCTAGATGTTTGACTTTGACTTTAGGTATACACCAGGAAAAGGGAATTCGGTGGCGGATGCATTGAGTAGAAAGTCATATGCTCAGTTGGCTAAAGAAGCTTCAGACGAATGGCAGTTGATGTTGGTCTTAGCTGACATGCATGTGGAATGTGAAGACCGAGGTGATGTTGTTGTTTTCTTTCCAGCTACACTTGTTCCTAATTTAGTAAAGATGATCAAATAAGCACAATCATCTGATGCAGAATGTCTGGTTGTAAGTTCAAAACTCAATGGTGGGGAGACCATTGATGGATGGAAACTTGATGGGGGTTCAGTTTTCTGTTTCAGATATCGGATGATTGTACCTGTGGTTTTTTAGAAAAAAAATCCTTCATTATTACCATCATTAAAGATGGTTTGTACATCCAGGTACACAGAAGATGTATAAGGCATTGAAGGCACAGTTTTGGTGGAGCGACATGAATAGGAAGGTGGTCGAGTTCGTCTCGCGGTGCTTAACTTGTCATCAGGTTAAAGTAGAGCATCAGAGACCAGCTGGTATGTTACAATATTTACCTATCCCAGTGTGGAAATGGGATTATATAGCAATGGATTTTGTTAAAACTCTCCCAAGAATAGTCTGGAAACATGATGCCATTTGGCTGATAGTGTATCATCTAACCAAGTCGGCCCATTTCATCCATATTCGTGAAACCCATACGGTGTAAGATCTTTCAAAAATATATATCCTAGAAGTGGTAAAGAGGTATGGTGTACCAGTGTTTATAGTCTTAGATAGAGATCCGAGGTTCACATCTCATTTCTGGAAATCATTAAAACAAACCCTCGGAACTCAGTTGACTATGAGCACGGCGTATCATCCCCAGACGGATGGCCAATCCGAGCGGATGATACAAATGTTGGAAGACATGTTGTGGGATTTTGTAATGGATTTTGGTGGCTCATGGGACGAGAATATACCCTTAGTGGAGTTCTCATACAATAATATCTATCAAGACTCGATACGCATGGCTCCATTTGAAGCATTTTATGGGAGTCCTTGTCGTTCTCCACTATGCTGGGTGGAAACGTGTGAAACTTCACTATTCAGAACAAGCCTTGTCCAAGAGACAACAAAGAAGATCCAGTTGATTAGAAATAGGATAGAGACAGCTCATAGTCATCAGAAATATTATGCATATCACTATTGAAGACCGTTGTCATTCATTGTGGGTGATCATGTCTTTTTTAATATCTCTCCAAGGCTTGGACATTGTCGTTTCAGGAAGCAGGACAAGTTATCTCCTAAATAAATTGGCCCTTTTGAGATAATGGAACAGGTTTGAGAGGTTAAATATCAGTTAGCATTACCACTATGGTTTAGTTCGGTTCATAATGTGTTTCATGTATCTCAGTTGAAAAACTATCAGCCTGATCTTGACAAGGTGATCAGATGGGATCACGTTGACCTAGAGCCCGATGCTTCGTTGATACATATCCCGGTACGGATTGTGGATAGGAAAGATAAATTCTTGCGGGGAAAAATCATCGGTCTAGTGCAGGTTTTATGGCAGCATGGTTAGATTTTGGAAGAGACTTAGGAACGTGAGAAGGAAATGAAAGAGCAGTGGCCGGAACTCTTTCAGTTGGGTGAAGGTTTTCTACTTTTTGACCCATCCAATGGTGAGGAGAATTTAGTACCCCCGGTTTCTGGTACATAACCCTTTATTGATGATTTTAAGGGTTTTAATGTTAAGGGTGATGAGTGGGAGTGTCGGGAGAACTTGGATGAAGTTTTGAGGCAAAGGGGTAGTCGCACGGATGGCGCACGGTTTGTCTAAACCATGCGGTAAAATCGTGCGTAGTTCATCTTGGAGGCAGTAGCTTCCGCACGGGCAGTGCACGGTTTATCTAACCATGCATCCAAACTATGCATGGAGTTTCTACCGAGGCAGTGGCTAATGCATGGTTAGCGCACGGTTTGTCTAACTGTGCGGGCAAACCATGCAGCCACATAAATGAGATCCTATAAAGGTGGATCTCACGAATTTTTGCCTCTAAGTGGCTCTTTTTTCCTCCTAAGCGGCCCTAACTCGGGATTTTTATTCTCCTAATGTCAAAGAGAGTTCTTCCATCATTCCAGAGGCAATTCTAAGGCTTCTCTTGGTGAATCGAAGCCAGATTCTTGAGGTATGTGATCATTCTTCTTCGTTCTTGATCGGTTTCTTAGATATACTTAGATCTACTTCTCCTATTATCTCAGTTTCTTAGATCTACACCCGTTATGGGTATATCTAAGTGTTTGGAAGCCAAATATGATGATATTTGGTCTTGGTCTTGCTATGAGAAGTGATCTAAGGGGGGGTTTTGGAGAATCGACCCGGGTTTCTTGAGTGTCCTTTGACCATTGTGGTTTTCGTCAAAACCTTTGAGGTAGGAGGCTTCACTCTCGACTCCTCTTGTTAGAATTGATTGGATTAGTTTAAAATTAGTTTATCTTAATGGTTTTGATTGTGAAAATCATGTAATAAATCTTATTTTGTGATGATTTATGGTTATGATGTAATTGTGAAATCTTGGTGAATTTTTATGCAAAGTGATTTGGCTTCTTGAATTTAAAATGTTGATTTAAAATTATGATTGCTGAAATTGTAAATGGTTTGATGAAAAATTGGTTTTCAATAAAAAGGGAATATTATTGAAATGGTTTGATATTGAAATGACTTTGACGGATTTGGTTTTCAATAAAAAGGGAGTTTTATTGAAATGGTTTGGAATTGAAATGGCATTGATGGAAATGGTTTTCAATAAAAAGCTTTTTTATTGAAAGGGTGTTTTCACATGATTTATGGGAATATGTGGTGTTTTTTCATGTTTCATGTATGAGGCTTGGTTGAAATATGACCTTGTACTTGGTTCCAAAGGTCTAATGGAACATGGTAACTATATTTGCGAGGCTTGGTTGACATATGACCTTATGCTCGGTGCCAAAAGTTTAATAGAACAATGGTAACTACTTGTACGAGGCTTGGTTGAAATATGACCTTATTCTCAGTTCCAAAGGTGTAATGGCGCATGGGAAACAATTACCTTGTGATGACTTGGTAGATCGATGAGAGACCGCTCATGAGTATGGAACTGTCATAAAGAATCATGCATGGTTGGTAGCATGGGTTGGGAAATTGTTGGGTATACCAAAAATGAATGTTTGTGAAATGGTTCTTAAGATTGTTTGGTTATTTTTCTGGAAAAATAACTTGCTGTAAAATTGGTTTCAATTTCTCTTAGAATGCCTTTGGTTATTAATTGTTTTGGAAACTTGTTTATATTTAGTTATAAACTTCTTTTGAGAAAATGTTTTATGTAAAATGTTTTTATATAAATGTGTCTAACTCTTCTATCCTAGTGGCGCGAGTATGGAAGTCATTGGAGAAAACCTACTGAGTTTTATACTCACCCCTGCTTTGGCATGTTGGTGGTTTTGCAGATGTCGTATTCCGGGACATAGGTAAAGGTAAAGCATCTTGTTGCTAGTGGCTTGTGGTGATGCTTGGAAGATGTTGTGGAGCTTGGAGCTTATAGAGCATGTAGTTGTAGTGTCTTTTGAGAGTCTTGAGTTGTTCATCCACTGTATACTTTTATTCTTAGTTTGGTCTTCCGATGTTGTGTACTTTGATGCGGTTTAATATAAATGAAGTCTTTTATTGGTATTTCTTTTGTTCATGCATCATATAGTGAATGTTTGGTTATGGTTGGTTTATGGGTTTATTTCTTAAAGGTTAAATCATCCCCCACATGTACTTGATACCCTTCAGCATTTATTGTTATCCTTTGGTGCCTTGGGGATGTCGCTTAAGGCCTAGTAATGACTCATGGTACTCTCAAGCCAATGAGAATTTGTGGGTCATTACAGAAAACCCCTCTTTGGTTAGGTGCTTTGCATCATCTATCGATCATGTGACTGGAGGGTCATAGACACGGGCCTCCTTTTGAGAATATTTATGTTAAGGCATGGTACTATCCTTGAGGTGGTTGGGGTGGTGTTGAATTGTGTCGCATGATTGATTATATATATATATGGATTGTTATTGGAATGTGTGGCACACCTCTTTGTGAACATAGCACGGAAACTAAGCATAGTAAGGGGGTTTACTGAGAACGATTTTTGCACTAGTTTAGATTATGCACTGCCTAGTGGACCATTGAAGAGAGATGTTTTGTTATTATTATTGCAATGGGATTGGGCCCCTCGACCAGGCCAGGTAGGGTAACGGTCAGGCGTTAGGGAATTATGACGTCATCGAGAGTAGGCATGCCTTTAGGATTAGTCACATGTATGGTATGTTCTGGTCTTCCTCCAAGTTCATAAGATTTTCTTGATCCTTTGGTACGAGCACTATTAGTATCATTGACGTTGTTGTGTGTGGAATCATACCCTTGAACTTGGTTTTGGTGTTTCTTGGAAAAAATTTGTGTGTATGGTTGACTTTAAAATGGACTTCAAAGTAGCTGTTTGGAAAAGTTTGTGTGAACCCCTCTTTTGGTTTTCTTTTCCTTTTATTGAATTATAAGGGAAATTGAATTGTGGTTGTTAGTTTTCAAAATGTAGAGTGTATATGAAAATATTCTTTTATAACTGTACTTCAAATAGGTATTATTGGTCTATTTTGGAATTGGAAAATTCATGGATTATGTGGTTCATTTTTGGATTTCCTATTGAGCATCTTGGTGCTCACGCCTATCATATCTTTCCAGTTGTAGGTTCAGGTATTTTAGTAAAGGTTCCTGGTTTAGCCTCTCAATGTTGGAGCAGGCTTAGTTCTGAGTTAGGTAGTGACCTAGGAGTTCAAAAGGAGGTATGTTCGGTTTTTGTTTCTTTTCGCTGCTAGTCTTTGTGTTTATCGTCGGTTCTATTTATCTGCTTGTCTTTTTTTCAAGGGCCAAATCATTCCCAATAGTTAAATTTTTGATGTCCGACACTGGTTTCCAGCCTGTGGGGATTGGGAATTCCCTTCGCTTCATGTCACGGGCCGACTCAGGTGACCGGTTCAGGGTCGACTTGGGTTGGTTCGTGACACGAACCACCATCACTAAGCACGATGCCTCGACATGAAATACACAAAGTTCAAGATCTAGATACACCCAAGGGTGTATATAGAGTGTGATCTAAGATCCCAGTAGGATACCACCCAATAAAAAGGTTCCATAATACAACATCAAAAAGATAATTTAACATGCTTATTTAAAACCATACTTCTAAAACACTTTTAATAAAAACATTTAAAAGCTGCAAGTGAAAATAAAAGAGCATTGAAAGAAAAACCATTTCACAAATACTACTTAAAATGGAATATAAAATCATAAAGAACATTCACATACTCAAGTGTTCATCTATATGCCGATGGAAGACACCACGTCATGAATAGTAGATCACTGTGGTTAAATCCCCTAAGGTAGCTAGTATGCGTGGTGCGCTATAGACATTGTACCTCGGTGTAAAGGTGGTATAGGAACCACAATAATCAATGTACTCGTGCATGAGCCACTAGTATGGAAACACATCCATAACCTAGTGGTCTCCAATCATCACAAAAGTATAGTTAGTGTTGTAACGTCAATCCTCCTAAATGAAACCAGGACGAACCACTTTCGTAAAATCTAGCATACTAGTCCTAATCTACCCACCTAGGAACCTGGGGTTTCCCTTGTGCTCAAACAAGTTTCCCATTCACATAATACATCGCTTTCACATATCACAAACTAAACAAGACATTACCTACAAAAAACACCACTTGCCTACCCGCTGACCATTTTAAAAAGACACGCACACCAAAACCATTTCACACTATAGTTCTCATTTCTTGTATGACTTGATAAATCATTTAAACAATTTAAAGAACATTTATAAATGGCACAAAAAGGGTTTTCACATTAAAAAATACCAATTTCACATGTACGAGTCCCTTTGAAAACTTAACCCACATGTAATCCTATCAAATGAAACTCTTTCACCTCACATATAATTTTATAAATCTAGTTAACAATTTATAAAACATTTAAAATTAGAAAGAAATGGTTTACACAAGAAAGTCACACCCGATTTCGTATAAGAACTCCACATTAAAACCAAAAGTAAAGAATACACACATCAAAACATGATTTCCATTGTTCAAACAATTTACAATTATGTTTTAGAAGTACACAACACAGAAAACACACCCAAAGTGACTCATTTTCCTTTGAAAATCTCCATTTAATTACACACACACCTCAAAGACCCTAAAAACACATTTCACACCGACCAGAAAACCTCGAACACCTTTCCAACCATGTTTTGCATCCCAAATACCCCTTAAATAAACAATTTCTCAATTTATAAAGCATATCACATGCAAAAGAAACCATTATAAAATCAATTTCACAACTCAACCCTTCTAAAACCTCATTCACGCTCAATAAAAAATTATTAAACACATCTAGAATTTACCACAATAAGGTCTGAATCAAAAACATGAAAATTTCTAAAAGAAAGTACAATTTTCATCGTTCATGCATGTCACAACATTTTCAAAACATAGTTTTCATCATGAAACTAAATCATAGAACATATTAAATTTAACTAAAAAACAAATTAAATTATCTAAAAGATGAAAAGGCATGAAACCACCTACCAGTGTGTAGAAACTTGTCAAAATTAGTGCACAAACACCATTGCACATCACGTGTAGCTCAAACAACATGTGCAACTCCTAAAATCAAAAATATCAAACCCTTTTCATCAAAATCAAACCGATCGCAACCTAAAAACCTAACCCGACATTCCACATAAAAAATAAACAACTAATCAAAATAAAACACACCTATAGCGGGGATATTGGGTTGTCTGAGCAAGATGAGGGGTGCCAGAAGTGAGTCATGCCAGAAAACAAATCCGACCAGGGTCTTTTTGGAAGGGAAGAGGGAGTGTCCAAGGGATTGTGCATGGGTAGAAGGGGTGCGGGGTGACTAGATGGACGGAGAGGGAGGTGGTGAGTTGGATGGATAAGGAAGGGGTGGCCTGATGAGAGGAATCCACTAAGAAAGGTGGTTCATCGCGAGCTGGTACCACTAGACGGAAGGCAGGTTGAAGGCTGCAAGAGAGGAGGAGATGGGTGTGACGGCGGGTGTCTGGGGGAGAGGTAAGATGACGGAGCTGGAGGGGAGCAGGGTATCAGTCGGGTAGGAGGTTGTGCAATGGGATGTATGGGAGGTCAAGGTTCCTGGGCGTCGCGCATTGAGTTGTCCAAGAGGGAGGGTGCGGGTAGTCCAGCGCAGCAGTTTCCCGGGAGATCGGCAGCGATACGATGTGATTCTGAGTAAGAGGCAAGGAGGTGTGATGCGAAGTCTCATGGGGTAGGGGAGTGCAGCACGTAGGGGCTACATGGAAGGAGGGGTCTGCTGCGACCCAAGGGGAAAAGAGGAAGGGGGTGTGACCCGAAACCCTAACACAAAAAAATAAAAAGAAAAATAAAATAATAATAATAATAATAATAAACCCAAAACAAAACTAAAAATAAAACCAAAAATAAAACTAAAACTAAAACTAATAATTATAATAGTATTAATTATATTAATAATAATATTATTATTATTATTATTATTATCATTAAATAAAAATTAAATAAAATTTTATCACTTTTATTATTTTATTTTATTTTATTTTTACCACTCATTAAATTTTATTTCTTTATTATTAATTCATTTTATTTAATTAATTACACACCGGGCAGGTGTGTGGGGAACCGGGCGAGGCTGCGAGGTGATCCAGGCGAGGTCGTGTGGCTTCGACGGCGGTGTGTTGAATGTTGTCATGGCCAAAATATGTGTTTTTAAATAAGAACCCAAAATTTTATGTCATGATTCAACCCAGACTACCCGACGCAAAGATATTTATTAAAATAAATAATTCAAAGACCCGGCGGGTGTGACAATTCTCCCCACCATAAAACTTTCAGCCCCTGGAAAGCCATAACTACTATTGAACCCCAAATTTGAAAATAACACCCCTTAAGGTTCAAAAAGGAGCCCCATAAACAATAAGATAAAAGAGGAAAACAAATCGTTCTTATAAAAATTGACTTAAATGACCACCTCAAGAAACCCATAAAAGACTTTCTCCTATGTGTCACCCTCCCCAAAGAGCTAGAACACCTCGAGTTGATTGATCAATGAAATAAACTCTCGCACCCATGGAAACCAACTTTACAAATTAAAACATCTAGATCACCATTGAATGATAACCATGTCGTTTGATTGGAAAAAACAAACAAGACCAACTGCATCCAAGGAACACTTTGATCACCTACCACCAAGTCATATCTAGAAATAGATTTAAATGGCTAACATGGGTAAAGCCCGAAGGAGCTCCCCACCATTATGAAAAAGGAAAGAAATGATTATTTCTAGAGGCATTTGTGCGAGACCCATCGTGGGTCTCCCCACCATTTGAACTGGTAGAAAAAAAAAATACAAAACTTTTAAAATTTTCTGATGGTGAAAAAACACACCACCACAAGGGGTGAGGAGGGAAGGGCCCAACTACCAAGGTGTCAAAACCATGACCTAAGAAAAACCAACTAATTCACAAACCTGGATGAGAACTAATCAAAATTGATTCTGATTTCGCTAAATAGATCCCATAAGAACACCAAAAAGGGATTACATATGATGGGACGCAACCACCAGGACTTTAAGGTAACGAGGAAACCACACCTCCTCATAGCCATAAGAAACCTCACGCACCCAGATGGTTCATTTGAAATGGAACAACTACAAGAAAATATTTAAACTAATTTCACCTTAAACACTATTGATAGAAATAAGGTTGGGGTCCCATACACTCCAGGGGTTCCTGACCACGCGCCATCTTCACACTGAGGCATATGGCTGGATCCCTCGTGTTTGAAGCACATCCTACCTCATAGTCAGGCATTGAAGAATCTTGAACAGATCTTCTCCATTTAGTGTCACATGCATTCATACTGCAACCAAGACAACACCATCAGACACAACACACCACAACATCCAACTACTCTCTTGTGGAATATCCTCCAAAATAGGGGTTTAGATGATGCACACACATCACCTCTCCACCTTAACCAGGAAAATTAAAGAGGGGAATGATGTGTGAAAAACAATCCCCTTTGAACAGAAAGAAACAGAACTCCCTAAGAGGAGGACACACTCCCATGAAAATAGGGATTCTCAAAGGATTCTACGAAATCCGCCATCACTCTTCAAAGAGAACTCACACTACGAGACGTCACCAAACATGACTCATGCATCCAATTAAAGCACCACAAGTCTTTCCAGACATCAGTCAGCATTGATAACTTTGAACTACCTTCACCCTACCCTGTTGTTATTCCTTTCACCATTTTCAAGGGAACCTTCAGATGCAACGGTGTCAAACTTCATACTCAACGACTCAAACGAATCAAAGAGACCCAAAACTCCCTTCAACTCCCCTCGCATCTATCATCCTGCTGTGACAGGATCCACTTAACCTTAAAGGAAAAGGAGATAGACTTAGCACTATCACTCAAAATAGAGAGTCCTTGCTTTAATCAAATGTAGGACCGACCAAGGGTGAATTGTCTATGGTCGCACTTCAATCACATGTTAATGCTTTTTGGGGGCGTACACTAGTAAAGAAAGAAAACTATGGACCCAATCAAACTGTTCCAATGGTCAAGACATACCGTAAGAAAACACTAAACGTGTAGGGGGAACCACTGCAAGGGATTCCTGAAGCACTTTTTATAAGAATCACTAACCACGCACTTCACACTAACTTACCAATAAGAATTCAAACTCAAAACACAAATCAGTCAAAAATAATTCTTAGCTTTGAATGCCTCACATCCAAAATTTTCAATACACAAGGACACACCACAAAATCATCGGTTATTAAAAAACCAAATTTTTATTTTAAAAAAACTTTTGTAAATTGAACGTATCTGGTGGGTTGCAAAAACACCAATGGTGTCCCATGGGTCACACACATGCATGTTCTCGTGCCACATCAGCACCCACCTCATGTCCATCCAGGCACTCATCTGCTCGTTCCATTAACCATTTCTATTTCCATATATACCCATGCATGTGGTTGCCCACGAGAACACCAAGGATCAAAACCATAACTTTACATTTCTCAAAACCAAAACATTTAACTCACACTTTTATAACCTCATGCATCATTTCCTTTTTAAAGAACTTTATTTCAAAATATTTTTTTCTAATACCAAATCATTTTTTCTTAAAAACCAGATTTCCACGATTTCAAAACAAATATATGAGGAACGATGCAAGAGGAAACTAGTGTCAGTGGGTGACTGAAACATATGGTTGGTGGCCATGCGCCAATCATGCCACCACCACTAAGGGTATTCTAGGATAGAGTCCCCAACTTCACATGGTTTTCTAGACCCTACGAGCTCACTTGGACCACTAACCCTACTCCATTTTCATTTCCCCTAAATATGGTTAACCACAGGGACCAATGACCTAGACAGACCTCAACTTACACTAGTAAATCGAGTCCTGCCAGGAGGTGTGCTGGCCAGGCACCTTGATCGTAGCTAGAACGTTGAGTTCTGACACCCTGAACTTTGGTCTACCCGAACTCTATCCCAAAGAAACATGACCCAAAAGAGAAAAACCCCTCTGATACCATTTTGTTACAAACCAGGTCGGATCGCCATCCAACCCAGCGCCCAACCTGGTCCATGACATTGAATAAAGGGTGTTCCTGATCCCCATGGGCTGGTAAAAGTTCCCAGGTATCAAAAAAATATATGGTAATGGTTTACCCAAAATAGTAAACATAAATAACCAACAAGATAGATAAAATAAAATTGAAAACTAAAAAACAAACAGACCCTTAACTTGGGTCCAAACTTAAAGTTTACAATTTAACCCAAAACTCTAAGAAGACTGCAAAGAAAAGAAAACCAACCCATCTATTTGAACCTTCATGCAACATTAGGAGGCACCTCCTCAAACCACCATCATTAGACTTGCATGGGAAAACCATCGACAACTCGAACCATCATCACTAAGCATGATACCTCAACCTGAAATAATCAAAGGTCAAAATATACATATGCCCTTGGGTGTATGAAGGGTGTGATCCAAGAGCCCAGTAGGATACCACCCAAAAAAAATGTTTCATGACACAACATCAAAAAGATAATTTAATATGCTTATATAAAACTATACTTTTAAAACGCTTTTAAGGAAAACATTTAAAAGTTGAAAGTGAAAAGAAAAGAGATCTAAAAGAAAAAACATTTCCAAAATACTACTTAAAATGGAAGATAAAATCACAAAGAACATGCACATACTCATCTCGTCCTCTGTATACTGACGGAAGGCACCAAATCATTATTAGTAGAGCACTACGGGTAAATTCCATAAGGTAGATAGTATGAGTAGTGCGCTAGAGACATCCTACCTCGGTGTAAACGTGGCATAAGAACCACAATAATCAATGCTCTCGTGTGCGAGCAACTAGTAAGAAAACACATCCATAACCTACTGGTCTCCAATCATCACAAAAGTTTAGTTAGTGTTGTAACATCAATCCTTCAAGATGAAACTGGGATGAACCACTTCTCTAACATCAAGCGTACTAGTCCTAATCCGCCCACCTAGGAACCCAGGGTTTTTCTTGTTCTCAAACAAGTTTCACAGTCACATAATATATCGCTTTCACGTATCTCAAACGAAACAAGACATTGCCCACAAAATCCACCACTTGCATACCCACTGAACATTTTAAAAAGACACGCACACCAAAACCATTTCACACCAGAGTTCGCATTTCTTGCATGACAAGATATATTATTTAAAAAAAAAATTAAAACATTTCTAAATAGCACAACAAGAGTTTTCACATTAAAAATCCCCAATTTCACAGGTAAGAGTCACTTTAAAAACTTAATGCACATGAAATCCTATGAAATACAACTCTTGAACCTCACATATAATTTAATAAATCCAGTTAACAATTTATAAAAAACTTAAAATTAGAAATCAAAGGTTTACACAAGAAAGACACACCCAATTTTGTATAACAACGCCACTTTAAAACCAAAAGTACATAATACGCATATCAAAACATGATTCCCATTGTTCAAACAATTTAAAATTCAATTTTATAAGTACACAACATGGAAAACACACCCAAAGTGACTCATTTTCCTTTGAAAATATTCATTTAATTACGCACATACCCCAAAGACCCTAAAAATGCATTTCGCACTGACCATACAACCCCGAACACCTTTCCAACCATGTTTTTCATCCCAAATACCCCTTAAATAAACAATTGCTTAGTTTATAAAACATATCGCCTGTAAAAGAAACCATTATAAAATCAATTTCACAACTCAACCCTTCTAAAACCTCATTCGTACTCAATAAAAAAATTTCTTAAACACATCTAGAATTTAATACAACAAGTTCGAAACAAAAAACATAACAATTTCTAAAATAAAGTATAATTTTCATCACGCACGCATGTCACAACATTTTTAAAACGTAGTTCGAATTATTCAACTAAATCATAGAACATATTAAATCTAACTAAACAAAAAAATTAAATTATCTAAAAGATTCAAAGGCATGGAACCACCTACCGGTGTGTAGAAACTCCGAAAAATTAGTGCACAAAGATCATTGCACATCACGTGTAGCTCAAACAACACATGCAAGTCCTAAAATCCAAATATAAAACCCTTTACATCAAAATAAAACCGACTGTAACCTAAAACCTAACCCAAAAACCCCCTTAAGGAAGAAAAAATTAATCAAAATAAAACGCACCTACCGCAGGGATATTGGGGGGTTTTCCGAGAAAGACGAGGGTTTCTAGAAGTGAGTCACGCAAGGAAAAAAATATATGCCCAGGGTCTTTCTGGAAGGGAAGAGGGAGCGTCCAAGGGGTTGTGTATGGGTAGCAGGTGTGTGGGGAGACCAAACGGATGGAGTAGGAGGTGGTTAGTGGGATGGATGAGGAAGGGGGTGGTCATATGGGAGGAATCTGCTGAGAAAGGGGGTACAGCGTGAGCTAGTTCCACCGGATGAAAGGCAGGTTGAAGACCGTAAGCAGGGAGGAGTTGGGCGTAACGACGGGTGTCTAGGGGAGAGGCCAAACAGTGGACCTGGAGGGGAGTAGGGTGTTGGTCGAGTAGGTGGTTATGCGGAGGGCTGTCCAGGAGGTCGGGGTTCCAGGGGGTCGCACTTCGAGTTGGCTGAGAGGGAGGGTTCAGGTTTTTCAGCACAGTTGTTGCCTGGGAGATCAGCGGTAGTGCGATGGGATTTCGAGCAGGAGGCAGGGAGGCGCGACACGAAGGCTCAAGGGGGGAGGGGAGTGTGGCACGTAGGGGCTACAGAAATGGAGGGGTCTTCCACAACCCAAGGGGTAAAGGGGGAGGGGGTGTGAACTAAAACCCTAGCACACAAAAAGAAAAAAGAAAAAAATAATAATAATAATAAACAAAAAACAAAACTAAAAAGAAAACCAAAAATAAAACTAAAAATAAAACTAATAATAATATTATTATTATTATTATTATCATTAAAGAAAAATTCATTAAACTTTTACCACTCATTTAATTTTATTTATTTGTTATTAATTCCTTTTATTTAATTATTTTCACACCGGGCAGGCATGCGGGGAACCGGGCGAGGCCGCGCGGTGATCCAGGCGAGGCCGCATGGCTTTAACAGTGGCGTGTTGAATGCTGCCAAGGCCAAAATGTGTGTTTTTAAATAAGAACTCAAAATTTTAAGTCAGGCTTCAACCTGGACTACCCAAAGCAAAGAAAATTAATAAAATAAATAATTCAAATATTGCAGGTGTGACAACATAAAAAACAGTTCCTTTAATAAAATAGTGTTTTTAAACATATAATGATTTTATAAAAAATTATATATCTCATTATGCATATATTTTATTTATATGAACCCATTATAAATAAAAATTTCAAAATTAGTTATTACTATTCATATTACTAAGTTTAACGGTTGGGTTATAACTATCTTGTTTGAATAATTATAATAATAAAGTGATGTTTCACAGAAACTTAGTGTTTCATGTAATGCAAGCCAAGTTAGTGTTGCGTGTAATGAATGATTACCTTAGTGTAGAATATAACAAAATTATGGCTTAGTGTATAATGAAACAAAATACTTCAAAGGAAATTAATTTATATAAAAAAGGTCTACAAAAACTCAGGGCGTTACACTTTCCATATAGGCTTTCTCATTATACACCACTGTAGTTGAGGATGTACTTTCATGTTCCTTTACCTTCACATATTTCTTTGAACTATAATGTCATTCAAGATTCCCATTAATTTCACATATAAAATATAACCTATTGAAAATATACCACACGTTATCATTTATCAGTTGAGATGTTTATGAAACTAGAGTTCTTCTTTTGAAATTGATCCCTTATGCTTTTTGATGCATACTCATGGTGTGCCATAGTCTAACACAATAGTAAAATTTCATAGATACTTTCTTAGAGAGACATTTATTTCAAACTTTTCAAGAAGATTCTACTTATTCTTATATATATATCAATATATATATATATCTTTACAACATGAAATATATTTCAAATCCTCAAAAAAAATTAAATATGACCATTAATTCCACAGAAAAAGAACATGTAATCATGAATTCCTAAAAATGTCTTTTTAGATCATTTTAAGACACATATATAATTTTCCCTTTTTTTGGAACTTCTCATGGCTCTATTCAGTTCATGCATGGGAGAGGGTTCATCATAGACAACACTTTATTTTACAAAACTGCATGGGATTTGGAATGACATAATCATTTCATGTTCTTTCTCAAAAATAACATATTTTCTTTTCACTTCAGTATTACCTACCAAAGAATAGTCCAATAATAAATGAAATGCATCCTCTAATTTGGGATTTCTTTTAGAATTATATTACTCCACTTCTTTCTTGACTAATTCTAGTTCTTCACTAAATTATTGAAACTTATTGTCCCTTCATTCAAGTTTTTCATTAAGTTCTATCTTGAAAAAATTACCTCTAGTCATCTCATCTTCCAATTCTCATGAGAGTTTATCCACCATGTCACATTTCCTATTTATTTTAGAATTCATCTGTGAAATAGAATCTTTAAAGCATACATTCTCTTATTATAACCTTTTATTCTCATGTACCAATTCTGATAGGTGTGTTTTAAGATCACCATTTATGGATTCCAAATTTTCAATTTATTCTCATTTCAAATTCTTTCCATTATTATCAGCTTTGAGTTTTTCCATCACTGTGGACATCACTTATATTTATTCATCATAGGAATCATTCTTTTCTATTAGATAAGGGTCCACTTCAACAAGTCATTTATTTAAACATGTTATCTTTTTTAATTCAACTTCATCTTCTTGGATCTTGATTTAATGATGCATATTTTTTTATTTTAATTTCTGGTCTAATTCTTTATCATGTAGACAATTTCTACTTTTGGCCTTCTTAGAATTTCTTTCTCACCAGTATTTCCAACATGAATTCGCATGTCAATTTCTTTACACATTTCTGAAGAATCATTGAATGAGTAAATAGTCTCACAATATGATGAATTTTGGTTTTTTTCAACAAATTTATTTTTTCAATAGACACTTCCACATTGAGGGATTCCATCAGAATTATTATTCTTTTTTAAAGTTATTCCCTTTTCGATGACACACCAAAAACAAAGAAAACTAAAACTTCAACTTTGAAAATAAAATGGAATAATATAGAGAAAAAATCCAATAAAATGAACCAATTCTTTCATACCAATTATTAGTCTTAAAAGGGTCTTAGATAGCTTGAGATAGGGTGAACCAGGGTATGGATATTATTTTTCGAAAATATTCCTACTCTACTATAACTTGACCTCTTTATTATGAGGGTCACTTATTTTTCTATTTAGTTTTTATGATGATCTTATCCTTTCTAAATTTATCTGATAATGATGTATATAAAGTAAACAAATAAATAAATCACAAGGATACACTAATTTTTAATTGATTCTCCCTCACTATGATCCATCTGAGGAGCGTACAAAGGCAATGTGTCAATGTACCAAATAATATAAATCACACTAATGCTAGTTTAGTCTAGGTAACTACTTCTTGGGATAAATGACCTTATAATTTTTTGCGTGGATAAACTTTCTCTATGAGATAAATTCCCTTAAAATTCCCTCTTATTCTCACTTATTTAGAAAGAAAAAATTGGTACACATGACAAATAACATTATCTACTATTATTGAGAGTTGCATAGAATGTAAGATTATTGATTTTAAACTTCATACACTCCTTCATAGACTTGATGTGATAATCCCCTTGAGCATTATCTTTCTATGAGATATCATTTAAATGCTTCCTCGCTTCAACAAGTGATTCAAGAGATTCTAAGTCTTCATATTATTGGGATGATTCTAGAAAAAACTTCCATTACTAGTATGCAACACCAAATTCTTCTTTTCATTACCTTTGATATAGCAGTTAATAAAATATTTCTGAAAGTATTTTCAAATTGTGAAAATCCATTATCTTCTTCTTATTTATTATTTAGATATGATAATAGTATTGTTCATAGGGTAACCTTAGTGTGTATATCCTTTCATGACACCTTGACGTGTAACCCTTTAATGAGACCCCTTTAAAATACCCCATCATGAATCCCTCTTTAGATCACATAAATTTTGTTACTCTAGTTAAAGGATTTGTTTTACTTAAATAGATCGTGAGACCTTTTTCTGCTTATATGGGTCATGTGACTTCGGTGGGCCTGCCTATGCAAAAAAACACCAAGTACATGACTCCCTTTATAAGACCCCTTCACAATACCATATTATCTTCACATGAATAACATGACTCAGGTGCAAGACCATGTTCAGGTTATGTGGATCATGTGAATTCAACTGGTCTTTCTATGTGTGTAACTGTAGGATCGAAATAGAATAAGTAGATGCTCAATTACAAGAAGGGGGAGAATTATAGGTTTAAAAATTTTTGTTTTTAACCTTAAGGAAATTTATGTTTAACAAATTTAAACAAGGTAGATTCGAAAACCCTCTTAGGTACTTACTTAAAGGGATAACTGGAAGTTCCCAGTTCCAATTATAAAAAATCTAAACATAAATAAGTTAGGCTTAAGAAAACATAGGCAGGATTTACTTAGGGAAATATTATACCTTAAAGCATATAGAATTTTATTTATATCAGAGTTAAACAAGTATAATAAAGTATAAGAAAGTTATAATTTCTTTATTTAACAAAATAAAGAAGAAATATATCTTGTAACAAAGCAAGTAAACAAGTAAGAAATCTCTTCACCCAAAGAGAAGGGTATCCAACAACTTTGGATAAAGGTCCGTAGATTTATACTTTCAAGAAAGTATGTCTTACCACACCTTATTAAGCCCTCTATTAGAATATCAGAGTATGTCTTGTTATCACCGCAAGCCCTTGAACTTTAAGGTAGTCGGAACCTCTATCTTTCTATCTTTAGAATCCCTCTATTGTACATAGCAACAATCGGAGTTACCTAAAGCAAGCTGAACAAGATGTTCACGGTTGAACAAGATGTTCATAAATTGCATAAAGCATGAGAGTCTTTCTCTCTCTAAAAATAACTTCATAGCATGTAATCTCTAGGATCAAAGAATGATAATGATCTTGTTCAAATTAGATCCTATTTATAGGAAAAACTTCAATAGTCGGCTCCCTCCTCCAACGGTAATATTTTTCCTTGAATCTCAGAGGGACTTGCACATGTGTCAGGCAACCAATGGTTAGTTAGAAACAAATTGTATGACATCGTTTTATATAGGAAAAACTTGGGAAACATTATCATTCTTAATATTCAATAATATGTAAGGAAAATAAAGTAACTTAAACAAAAGTGAATAATAAAAATGTTTAAAATATAGAATTTAATGTATAAAAAATCAGATTCTATAAAAATGGATATTCAGAGTCAGAATTATAATGAATTCAGAGTGTGAATACTAAGGAATTTAGAGTCTGAATTCAGAGGAATTCGAAGTCTGAATTCAGAGGAATTCGGAGTCTGAATTCTGAGGAATTTGGAGTCCAAATTCTAGTGAATTCTGAGTCTGAATTCTAAGGAATTAGGAGTCTCAATTTTAAAAAATTTAGAGTCTAAATTATAAGGAATTCAAAGTCTAAATTCTAAGGAATTCAGAGTCTGAGTTCCGATGAATTAGGAGTGAATTATGATAAATTTGGAGTCTGAATTCTAAGGAATTCAGAATCTGAATTTCAGAGAATTACAATTTTTTTTAGTGAATTTGGAGTCTGATTTTCAGAGAATTTGGAGTCTGAATTTCAAAGAATTCGAAATATGATTTTCAGAGAATTTAGAGTTAGATTTTCAGAGAATTTGGAGTCTGATTTTTAGAGAATTCATAGTCTGATTTTTAGAGAATTTAGAGTCTGAGAACAAAAAGACTTGAAATCTATGGAACTGTAATATTCTAGAGGTTTCGATAAGGATCTGAATTTCTTGATTAATAAAAAAATGGTTAGAATTGGTTTTGATAAGACTTTAAATAAGACATTGAAAACCAAGGCATGGATAAAAAGTTTCTTAGAGGAAGAAAATTTTCCTTAAGAAATTAATTCTTATAGAAAGAAAATTTTCCTTAAGATTTTTTTTTGATTTTGAAAACATAGAGGAATTAAAAATTCATAAAGAAAACATATTAACTCAAAAATATCCCCCTTTTTGGAAATCACAAACAACCTTTCAGAAAAGAATATAAGGAAATTGTATTTTCCTTTTAATCTTTAAAAGAAAAACATACCTCCCTTTACTTATGACTTATGATGAATACGACTAATTCCCCCTTATGTATTGAAATCCCTATGGATCGTATTATGTTCTTTCTTAGTGAAGTTACTTTTTCTTTCTTAATAAAATCTTCTTTAAGTAGACTCCCCCTTACTTAATCTCACCCTTAATTAGGGCATTCTATTATTTTTACTTAATATTATTTTGTTCATTATTTTTTACCCATTTGTGATTTTCAAAAAATAATGGAAGGAATGAAAAAAAGTTATACCTGAAATATTAGAAATATACAAGAAAAAATAATGAAATCAAAATTTCATTATGATGGGAAAAAAAATTATAGGGAAAAATACAAAAAAAGATCATATTTTTAGGAAAATCCTTCATCCTTATTTTCCTTCAGAATAAGATTTCTCAATATAGCCTTTAATTTCTTTAGTTCTTTATGATCATCTTCTAACCTTATGAGAAACTAATTCAGATTCTTCTTTTTGAGAGCCATGATTTTTTCTTCTTGAGACTTTAAAATTTCTACCAAATACTTTATTACCTCTTCTTTTTGTTTGAACTTTTCTTCCAAATCTTCCCTGATTTTTCTTTCCCCCTTTCAATTTATAGAAACAAAATTTAGGTTTCCATTCAGATCTATATCTTCTTGAATCAGGGCTACTTTCTTGAGATTTAGCTTTTCTAAAAAAAAACTTGGTGTAAGGGTTCTAATTGTATCATATGACTTATCAAAAGCATATTTTATTGAATATTAGAAGTAATCCATGTTTTTTTATCATCAATCATTCTTTTAGACCATTTGTTTATTTCCTTACATTATCTCTTATGAGCATCATAACCAATATGTAAAGTCTTGAACTCTGTTTCAAGTTTGATAAACTATTACATGAGCATGATTATTGATTCTGACTTCTGATTGAAAGAATGATGAAGAAACTGATATCTTGAATAGATACTTGGGAATAAGGATATTTTGTTCACTAACTTCTTAAAAGATTGAACATTTAAATCCTAACCCATCGAAGAAGAATATTTGGAATTTGATTTCTTTACTGGTGAGGAAACTTTATCGAACTCTTCAGATTTCCTCTTGGATGTTCCACCAACATCTTTCTTATCTTTCAAAACCACAACCTTTCAAGGGGATTCATCAACCAATTTCTTTCCACTATCAGATCTAGATATTTCTTTCCCAACATTTAGAGTCTCATGTTCACTATCTGAGACTTGGATTGCCTTATCTTCATCAACATATTATCTCAAATCTCCTTATTTAATATCAGTAGTATAAATGAAATCATGGTTTTTGATCTCAGCATTAGAAGGTTTATCAAACTCATCATATCCATCATCATCTTTCCCTTGAGAGATTAGTTTGGTTGATTCAACCTGGGAAGTTCTGATTGATAACTTGTCTGAATGAATTTCTTTCTCATTATATTCTTCCACATGTTTCATCACATCTTCACTTTCATCTTCTTATTCCTCTTTTTATTCTTGTTGAGCTATTTCTTCTTTTGCAATGGGTTCTGGTATTTAAAATTTCTTTCCTGGAGTTTCTACTAGAACTGTCTCTTTAAAAAAATATTTTAGTACCTAGATCTGTTTGGATGCTTTCTCATTATCCTTAATAAGGTCTTGTAGGATCTCAGCTTATGACATTTTATTCTTCAACTTCTTCTCTTTTTCTTACCTTTCAAGTAATTCAGTATCTTGAATCTTCATGGCCTTTTCCTCGGTAGGGTCTAAACCAAAGCTTGCATCTCCCTCCTCCTTCTTCTTCTTCTTCTCTCTCCACTCTTCTATTACTTCAACAAAAAAATTCTTTTTCTTTTTTGGATTTGGTGGATTTGACTAATTTTCCATAATGGGTGCTTTATCTTTTTATTTTGGTTCTTTCTCTTTTCTCATCTTCTGGGATTTCTTGGAAGTTTCTCCTACTTCCCATTTCTTGATTAAAGCTTGAACCTCACTTTCAGAAAAATCATAAAACTCCCCTGATTTGGTACTAAAACCAACTTCCATCCTCCTAAGAGTGACATCACTCAATAACATAATCTTGAAGGTTCTAGGTTTTGAACAATAGGGAATTTTAAAGGATTATAAATAGAGAATGATGATATTTGAAAAAATAACTGGATACATGATTATCTGAGAATTGAGGGTTCTATTCTTTATGTTACTGATTTTCATAAGGATTTTCTTGATCAGGTTTACCTTTATAAGATTAACCATGAACTCTATCATAAATATATCAGTTTTTTTAAGAGAGCCCTTATCTCCCTTTCTCAGAATAAGAAATCCTTGTAACCACAAAGCTAACAACCTGCTGTTTATTTAAATATGGTTGATCTTTGTTGACTTTACTTACTTGAGTCCAAGGAACTCAATTACATTTTCCTTATCAAAACATCCTTTATTTTCTGGTAGCTTTTGAGAGAAAAATATTACTTCACCTTGATGAGGAATATAGAGAATGTTTGCATCCATGTTGAAGGATAATAAATAGGTCTTCCTATAGTTCTTAAATGAAAGGTTTTCCCTTCCTCCTTTTTCATAAAAAGAATAATGAATCAAAAAATTCTATGAGAAGGTCGGGATAAATTGGATTCGGACTCTTCATCTTTGTTACACATAAACTTTCCCATCCATTCAGCTTGAAATTCTTGGTAATCAAAGAATTATACTTAGCAAAGAAATTTGGGTCAACCAACTTTTCTCTGTAGACTTTCCAATCCTTTATTTCCTTTTTAAAGCCATCTGATTCTGCAAGGAAACTTCGAGCGACATCCAGTATGTAAGAAAACTAAGAAATCTGAATGGTTGATTTTAAGAGGGGCAGAGCTTCGATGAAAAAACTCTTGAAAAACCAATGTGGTACACAGATTAGGGGGCTTTATATAGGCTTCACAATGAAGGTTTGAATTCCCAAATCAATCCATCAGTTAATATTATCTTGATCTAATTTGATGGTTGAGATCAATTCCAAATAAGGTTTTGGTAGGTTTTGATCTTTTGAGGTTTTAAGGGAAAATCAGATTTAAGGAAAGTGAATCTGATAGATATTTCTTAAATCAAGATAGAAATACCAACAAGAAAATAAAATGAATATTTAAGTGAGGAAACATACCTTATAATTTATTAGAAAAAAAATTTCAGTATTGAAAAAAATCTCGAAGAACTTAGATTCCAGAAATTTTTATTAAGGAATGGAAATTTTAGGTTCTGGAAATTTGGGTTCCGGAAAATTTTATTAAGAAAAAAAGGTTCCAAAAAAAATTTAAAAGAATAAATAAATGTAATCCCTCTATGAAAAGGAATTTCTTAATGTAAGGAGATTGATTTTATCAAAAATTTAATATGGAAGATTACCTTATGGTTATCAATCCTAACTTTTGTTTAATGAATTCGAATCTATCGGAGGGTAAAGATTTTGTAAAAATATTAACAAGTTGATCTTGCATTCTGATAAATTGAAGAATGGTATCTTCTTTAAGTGTGTGATCCCATAGAAAGTGATGCCTAATATCTATGTGTTTTTCATGAGAGTGATGTGTAGGGTTTTTTATTAGGGAAATGTTACTTTTATTATCACACAATATCTGTGTCTTGGTAAAACTCATGTAATAGTCTGTGAGTGTGTGTTGCATCAACAACACTTGAGCACAACAACTTCCAGCTACTACATACTCAGATGTTAATGAGTGTTTCTTCTTACATGACCAAGAAACTAATTAATCTCCTAAGAAATGAAAAGTTTTGGATGTACTTTTCCTATCCATTATACATCCACCAAAATCAACATCTAAAAAAATTAAAACAAAATCATTTCCAGAAGAGTAAAAAAGTCCTAAGTCCATAGTTCCCTTTAAGTAGCAAAAAATTATTTTCAATGCTTTTAAATTAGATTCCTTTGGATTATGTTGATATATTTCACATAATCATACTGAAAACATTATTTCATGATGACTAGCAGTTAAATATAATAAACTTCCTAGCATACCTCTAAAAAATGTTTGATCTACTGGTTTCCCAGCTTCATCAAGATCCAGATAAATTGAGGTACTGATTAGAGTACTTATACATTTAGTTTTTTCATATACATAATTCTTAAGAATATCTTTAATATATTTAGGTTTATATATATAAGCTCCTTATAGTTTTTGAGAAATTTGAAAACCAATAAAAATGTTAACTCACCCATCATACTCATTTCAAACTCATATTTCATAATATTCTCAAATGAGTCAGATTAATAAGTTGATTCAAATATAATATCATCAACATATATTTGAACAATCAAAACATTTTTTGTATCTTTCTTTATAAAAAGAGTTGGATTAGAAATTCCCTTAACATAATAATTTTGTAACAGAAAACATGTAAGTCTATCATACCATTCTCTAGGGGATTGTTTAAGTCCATATAAATCTTTGATAATATTAAAAACATGTTCATGATGTTTTCTGTCTTCAAAACCAAGAGGTTTTTCAACAAAAACTTCCTCTTGAACATATTCATTAATAAAATCACACTTCACGTCCATTTGAAAAAGTTTTTAATTAAATAAACCTATAAAGTAAAGTAGGATATAAATAGATTCAAGTATAGATACTAGAGAGTATGTTTCTTCATAGTATATTACTTCTTATTGATTATAGCCTTTAGAAACTAATCTAGATTTATTTCTTACAATGAATCAATTTTCATAACATTTATTTCTGAAGACACATTTTACTCAAATTATAGAATTTTTATTTGGTCTTTTAACCAAGGTACAAACATTATTCCTTTTGAATTCATTTAGTTCATATTGCATAGCTTTAATCCAATCATCATCACCTAAAGATTCATCGGTTCTTTTCACTTCTAATTGGGAAAGAAATGATATATGTTATACTTCATTTATTAAAAAACATATAGTCCTTACAGGTTGATTGACATCACCAATGATACTATCATTAGGATGATTCTTAAGAAACAACTGATTTGGGTTTTTTAAATCATTTTCGTCAACATAAGGTAGAAATTTTTCTGGGGTAAATACTTCAGAAACATTTTCTTGAGTATTTTATTTATTAGAATAATTTTCCATCAAATATTTATAATAATTTTTTGAAAACACGTCCAAGTATATAGGTTGTGGTTTTTAAAAACAAAAGGATCACTTTCATCAAATTTAACATCCAATGTTTCTTAAAAAGTACAAGAATTTTTATTAAAAACTCTATAAGCCTTAGAAGTAGTGGAATAGACTAAGATAATTCATTTATCATATTTGGGTACAAATTTATGTAAGTTATCTTTAGTATTTAAAAATTAATACTTTACATCCAAATACTTTGAAGTAATAAATTCTAGGTTTTTGACCTGTCCAAAATTCATAAGGTGTTTTTTTAATTAATGGTTTGATTAAAACATGATTTATAGTATAATGAGAACTAATAACAGATTCAGCACAAAAGTGTTTAGTAATAGAGTATTTATCAATATGGTTCTAGTTATCTCTTGAAGAATTTGATTTCTTCTTTAAACAATGCCATTTTTTAGAGTTCTCAGAGCTGATAAGTTATGAGTAATGCCTTTTTTACTACAATAATTTTCAAAATCTGTATTCTGAAATTATACCCCATGATCACTGTAAATAGTTATCAATGGAATATTTTTATCATTTTTAACATGGGCTCTAAAATTTTTAAAATAAGAAAAGTCTTCAAATTTATTTGGTAGAAAATAGACCCACGTAAATCTGGTGTAATCATCTACTAAAAAAATACATAGTATTTTCCTCCAATAGATCCAGTTTTTGTTGGACCGAAAAGATCCATATACACTAGCTGTAACGCTTCATAAGTTGAGACTTCACTAATTTATTTAAATCATGACTTATGTTTCTTTCCATAATGAAAAAGATCACAAACTTTTTAAGAATCAAATCTAAGCTATGGTATATCCTTAACAAGTCTTTTATTTGAGAGTTTGTATAGGTTCCTAAGGTTACAGTGTCCTAGTCTTATATGCCATAACAAAGATTGATCTTCCATTTCACTAAGGCAAGGTAGGTCTTAACTCCTAAGATCTTATAATTCTACTGTATAAACATTATCATGTCTATGGGTAGAGAGAATTAACTCCTCTTTGTAATTTTTTACTAAGCTTTTATCATTCCTAAATTTCACAAGTTAACCTTCATCACATAATTAGCTTATTCTTATAAGGTTTTTCTTAATACCTTTAACAAATAAAACATTTAAAATTAAAGATTTTACAAGAAGAACAATGTTACCTATACCAACACTTTATCTCTATGCATTGTCTCCAAAATTTACTTTTCCTCCTTTAAACTTGATAATATTTTCAAATTTTTTTACCAGTCATGTGTCGGGAACATCCAATCTCCATGTATCATATATTTTTGTTGGTACTTCCTCTATTTTCCTGAAAATAGGAAGTTAGACTTTCAGAATCCAAAATTTCTTGGATTCATAAATTTCAGAAATTAAAATAATAGGAATCCACATTTTCTTTGAAAAATAAGCCTTATGAAAACTTAATTATTGAGTTTTATTTAAAGAAAAATTTTTCTCCTAGTTTCCACCACATTGACACTTATTGCAAAAGGGAGAACATTGGGAAACAAAATGATTATTACTAAAAACTGGTTTTGAGAGACTATAACCAAATCCCAAACTATTCCTAAGAGGACAAAGTTGTGAATAAATTTTATCAAATTCTTTCCTTCCAAAAGTGAAATTTGATAAGAGTTTCATTAAGGAAAAAATTTCGTATTTTAGTCTCATAACCAAATTCATATCCTTAAATTCATTAGTTTTAGAACTTTAATTATTCTCTAAAAAACATTCTTAGAAATAACATTGTCGAGATCCTTAGAAAGCTTATACTTATCATAATTAACTTCCTTAAGGTTCATATAAATATTTTCAACATCAAATGTTCTCTGATCAAGATCCTTAGAAATATCTGATACTTCTTCTGTTAAAATATATATTCTAGAATTTTCTATCTCTAAATTATTCTTTATCTTATAGTTCTTATTATCAAGTAATTTAGAAAATATAGAAACTTCTTCAAATGAAGGTAAGGTATTGTATTCTGATGAAGAATATTATTCATCTGATGATTCATAATATTCTTCATTAAAAAAATTAGCATTTAAAGAAATATTGGTTAAGGATTCATCATTGTGTACCTTAGCCATAAGACAATGATTTTCAATAGGTCCTCTAGCTATAACACCAATATTCTTTTTACAAGAAGATTCATATTCTGAGGATTCATCTAAAGAGTCACTACCACTGTAACTTCATGTGTCATTAGATTTTAATACTTTCTTATCCAAAGACTTGTAGTACTTCCTTATGTTATTTTCAGAATGCTTTTCCTTTCTGTCTTTTCTCTTGATCATAGGACAATAAGGTCTGAAATGTCCATCCCTTTTACATTCATAATAAGTTACTTAAGAATCTTTCTTCTCCTGTCTATATTTATTCTTACATCTGTAAAAAAAATTCTTTCCTACAATCTTGTTCATCCTTTGAGCAATATTGGATAATTCATTCTTAGGCTGATCACTTCACTTGATTCAGATATAACAATAGCTTTCTTAGCCTCAGATATGTTACCATTTCTGGAGCCTTGGATTTAGAGGTAGTGGTGAATGCTACACTTCAATTACCATTATTCTTTTTGTTGAAATCGGAATCTCTCTTCATTCTTGTTTCATGTTGAAGAAGAGTTCCAAATAACTCATCAAGAGTAATGTTAGACACTTTTCTATTTTCATCAATATCTATCCTTTTATATTATCATTCATTGGGAATGATGTCAATTATCTTATCCACAAGAACTTCATCATCAATACCTTTCTCTTCTATATATTGGAGACTGTTGATGATAGTCATAAATCTTTTTTGGACTTTGCAAACTGGTTCTCTATAAGGAAATAGAAATCCATGATCTTCATCTCCTAACATAGATCTTCATGTTTTTATCACTTTAGAAATTAAAAAATGTGTAACTTCAAGTTTCTTACAAATATTGTTTTCATATTCATAATAATATATTTGACTATATATATTCTTGGTCATAGAACACAATAAATTATTGCATAACTTGTAGTTTAGTTGATATTATAGTTTCTCTTTGTTAGTGAAAGTTTTGACTTCCTTGTCTGGAAATTGGTAATCTCGAGTGAGTATGAAAAAGTTTTCTATTATAATGTTATGGAAAAATTATTTATCCTATCTCTCCAGTACTCATGATAATTACCATTAAAGATTTGTGGTTTTTTAGGATTAAGGTTGTCTATCGAACCAATATTTATACCTACCATTCTATAAAAATATCTTTCCAAAAAACTTTTTAATAGTCAAAATTTATAAACAAAGATAAAATCTTTAAGCAAAACTTGATCAAGAAAAAATCAGAGAAAGAAAAAAAAACTTTAGCAATAAAACATATATGTGAGTATAAGTATTTCAGAGACCCACTCTGATACCAATTATAGGATTGAAATAGAATATGTAGATGCTCAATTATAAGAGGAGGGTGAATTGTAGGTTTAAAAACTTTTGTTTTTAACCTTAAGGAAATCTATGTTTAAAAAATTTAAACAAGTTAGATTCACAAAAGCTCTTAGTTACTTACTTAAATGAATAATCGGAAGGTCCCAGGTCCAATTATAAGAAATCAAAACTTAAACAAGTTAGACTTAGGAAAACTTAGGCAAGATTTACTTAGAGAAATATTTTACCTTAAAGCATATAAAATCTTATTTATTTTAGAGTTAAACAAGAATAAGAAAGTATAGAGAGTTATAATTTCTTTATTTAAAAAATATAGTGGAAGTAAAACATGTAACAAAGCAATTAAACAAGTAAGAAATCTTTTCACCCAATGAGAAGGGTATCCAACAACCTTGGATAAAGGTCCCTTGATTTATACTTTCAAGAAATTATATCCTACCCACACTTGGGTAAGTCCTTGGAAAGAATATTGGTGTCTGTCTTGATGTCCCCACAAGCCATATAACTCTAAGGTAGTCAACACCTCTCTCTTCATATCCCTGGAATCTCTCAATTGTACATAGTAATAATCGGAGTCCCACAAAGCAAGTTGAACAAGATGTTCGTAAATCCCAAAAAGCATGAGAGTATTTCTCTATATATAAATAACTTTACAACATGTAATCTCTATGATTATAGATGTAATAACCCAAGATTTCATTGTACTTTATCTCTTTAAAGTAATTCAGAAGCTTGCGCTACACGCATCACCGAGTTCGAGCGCACCACGACTTACCAAAATAGTCATTCAAAAGGAGGTTATGAATATTATTAATTTCATTTTGAATTTTATATACTCTATATAATTTTATAATATATATTATGTTTTTCTTGGACATAATATAGAACCAATTAATTTTTTCAGATAAAAGAATTATTTTTAAAAAAATGTAATCTTTTCACCTTTTAATGGAGAACCCTTTTTAATTAGAATAGTTGACACTTTTATATATTAAATTTGACAAAATAAACTTCTACTTTATAATAGTGACATAAAAATTTATTTTGGATAAATTTTTGGTGTTTTTCTGACAACTTTCATATTTTGATGAATAATGAAAAATACAAAATTTTAATCGAAAACAACTTTTTTAATCAAAATAAGTTATAGTGTTAAATTATACATTTGAATGGTTTTGAAGTATAATTAGATTATATTTTTATGATTTAATCCAAATTCGGTTATTGAGAGTAATTTTACATTTAAATTGGACATAAACACATATCAATCTTTTGATAGTTTTTACTTCTCAAAAACCCGCTTTTTGGTTTTGACAACGGGAATTAATTTTAAATTAATTAATGTAACTTCTATGTTTTGAATTTGTTAAAAACTAATTAATTTTTTAATTTATAATATCAAAATTATCTTAGGATAAATCTTTGGTATTTTTCTGAAAACTTTCAATTTTTTATGTATAGTGAAAAACACTGCGTTATTGTTTAAAACAGGCATTTTATTTAAATAATTATTTTTAATTATAATTTATTTTAAAGTCAAAATAGATAGATAATACCTATATTAGTTTAATTTAATTCATTGGAGTCATTTTATAATAATATTAGACATATAAAATTTTACTAAACATTTTAATGTTTTTACCTACCTTCTTGGCACATTTGCAAATTTGCATAAAACTTAATTTTACCGGTCCTATGAATTGAATTTAAAAAATTTGAGATACATGGTTGACATCTGTAGGTAAAATGTTTTTCAATAGGATAAAAATAATTTTGTTGAATACTAACTTTTAAATTGTATTTACCACCGTTAAAAGTAAATAGGGTCATTAAAGGTAAAAATGATATTATAATTACCTGAAAATATGTCCTAATTCTATTGGATAAGTGTATTTTGACCAAAATAAACCTTAAGAATAAAATATGATCCTTTTTTATCCACGTGGATTAGATTATGACATTTATTATTATTTTATTTAAAGAATGGTTAAAAGTATTAAATTCAAATTTTAATAACTAAAACATTTTTAATATAGGGTTATACATAATATAATTTTGACTATAAATATTCATTAGAAATCTATAAATATTTCCAATATCATGGTATTTTATTTATAATTTTCAGACATTAAATAATTAAATTTATTTATTACACAACGATGATGTAGTAATTACCTTATTAATAAAAGACTAAATTATTTGATATTATAAATATCAAAATAAATGTAAATTGAGACTTTAGATGCCATCCACGAATTTTATAGGTGAATATGACATTTTAGGGTTTATTTAATGTATTTTCTCTAATTAATCAAGTTTTTTTGACATTCAAAAAAACCAAATACTAAATAGTGTCAAAATTGACATAAATGAGTTTTAAAAAAAATACTATATTATTAAATGGTATAATATTCCTAAAAATATATGATTCTGACAAAGGACCTATATAATTATATTTATGTCATTAATTAACCACTTTATTTTGTCTTGGAATTTTATTGTATGTTTATTAACCATGTAATATAAAAATACAAGAAGACATGGTAAAAGTTAAACAATTTAACTAAGAGTTAAATCTAAAATATAAGGTTAATATGGTGACCTAAACTTGTCTAAAACCTATTGTTTGAGAGTATTTAGACATATACCTACCTTATACTCTAAATAAATCCATTTATATACATTAAAAAAAGAAAATTATTTTATAATAAAATAATATTTCATGCTTTTCCTACAGTGACCCTCACCTCTCTTATAAAAGGGTACTTCCCCTTCTCTTAATTTCACACCTCCAAAGCCATTTGGATCGGACAAACCCTGCTAAAATATCCTCCCAACTATCCTCACATCAAACCAATGTCCTTACTTTGATCATAAATCCAACCTAAGGATCCATTTTGATCAAATCAAAAGGAATCACTCGAAGAAGAGATAATTATTTCATCACCTCTCTCAAAGTTCTTTTCTTCTTCCACTTACACTTTTTTTGTTGTTTCCATACCAAAATAATAAATCTAGTACCTTATACATACTGTGATATTATTATAAATATAAAACGACCATATTCATTATTCTATCCATAATATAAATGACAAAGTCACCATACGTGTGTACGTACGACTTACCGTCTCCACGTCATGATGTAGTTTGTCATTCAACACTTCATTATTAGGATGTGTATAATAATGATTATAAATGATTTAAATAGTAAATATAAAATTTTAATTCTTATGTATATATAATATACCATCCAATTACATATTATTTCACCATCAATAGAATGATATCGTCACTCGTGCGTACATACGACTTACCATCTCCAGGGCGCGATGAGATCCATTTCCACGTTCACCATTCAATGATGATTATAAAAATATATAATATTAATAAGTATGTAATATATGAAATAATAATTCTATTGGAAATATATAGATATATATTTATTTTTATTTACATATATCTCATTCACTTACTTCCGTTCAATAAGATTTGAAAATGGAAACAGCGTTTATGCGTACGTACGGCCTACCGTCTCCATAAACGGTGTTTTCCATTTCATATATCTATCTATTATACATATTTATATTCTGAATATATATGATACATGAATAATTTTTTATATTTTTTAAAAAATTAAATAATTATATATGTGATTCTATCAAGAATAACAAGTTAAAACATGTACGATAAAGAAAGCAATTATTACCTGAAATGTTATTTTAATATAGAAATTATTATTAAATGGGTGGTATAAATCCATAATTGAATCAAGTATGATATAATAAATATGAATATGGTTCTGTTATAACTTAATAACATACTACGGTCATTATACAGGAAGTTAAACGTACCCTCAACCAAGGAAAGTACAAGGTAAGGGTTAATTCCTCAATCTCATTATTATCTGAGATTGTTTATATATATATATATATATATATATATATATATATATATATATATATATATATATATACTGGGACATATTTATCATATACGTCCATGTTTCATAAAAATGTTTTCAAAATGAATCTTTTAAGGTTTTACGGAAAGGACTCTTTAACTAGATCATCATTTTAAATGCTTTAAAGATTTAATTTTCTAAATCTATTTAATTAATATCCATGTTTTTAAAATGATTTTAAGGATTTCTTCATATGGACATAATTTTTTTAAAATGTTAATTTATTTAAAAAATTTCAAAGTGGTATGGGAAAATTTGATTCAAAAATATATTTTAAATTACTTCCTTTATAAATTGTGAGACTTCTAAATAATTTCATGAAAAAAGGATATTTCTCTCAAAGGTTTTTACTGATTATTTTAAACTATGTCAAAATCCTTTTTCGATATTATTCTTGATTGAGGTTGATTTATTATAAATAAAATCTTCAATATTTTATTGAATGAGTTATGATATGTTTGATTGTGAATGTGCTATATTTATACCATTCATGATTTATGGTCAAATTATTGACATTTCATATGATAGTTTTAATATGAATGTTTATGTTACGTTTCAACATTTTCATATGAGAAATGCATTGGACTTAGTAAGTGACAGTTGGAACCCACTATAGCTCATCGATGCATCAGTAGGTCTCATGAGACAAAATATTTTCTTGGCACTAGGCCTTGACAAAATTTATATTTAGGTTTTTGGCATGAGGCCTTGACTTTATGGTTAAGATGTCCAACATTATGCATTCCCTAATTATGAAATTAGTTATTAAATGTGATTATTTGACTAGTATAATATCCATGAGAATAAGTAAATGTAATTATTTTATTTATTTTTTCTATATTATACTGACGTTTATGTTTAAAGGTCTTGTGTTTCATTTTTATACCTTTCCATAATATATTATGATTATTTATGATAGATTCTGTTGTATTGTTTATCCTTACTGAGCATCTGATCTCACCCATTTCTTATGTTTTATTTTTTCCAAGATTCCAAGAATTATATTATGATTTATATGCAGGTTTAAGATAAGGGAATAATTTCATTCTCAAAGGATTATTTATTTTGTGTTTTATGTTAGAAAGTGTAATGTAATATTCATGTATGTAATCTATTTTCGAAGACTACTAAACGGATCGGTCCTTTGGGACTTGATTCCTTGTAATAATTACAATGTATTAAAATAATGCACTGACTCTAGGTAACTAGGTTCAGGGCATTACAGTTGGTATCAAATGAATTTTAGCAATAACCATGGAAAACTAGATTTAGATAAACTCTGATTAGGAAACATTACACTAAGATAGACTTTGAGGATTGGTATAGAAGAACGTCCACAATTTTTTAAATTTATATATTATGTGGGTTTTCCAAGAAATAAATCTATGTCTAGATACTACAAGTGGACATGGTTCTGGAACAGATGTACCTAGGAGTCAAAACTTTGACAAGGAGTTTTGATCTTGACCTACAGTATCCTGGTAAACGACATCGGGCCTTACTACGCACCCGGTTTGACACTCCTGGGCGATATTCTTAGGATAATTCACAATTTATTTAAAAATAATTATGAAGGATTTATGAGTAAATATGTCAGAAAATAAACCATTTTTATGATTATGATACTAGATGTGTGAAAATCTTCAATTAATGTTGAGAATTTTTCTAGTTTTTGGATTATACATTATGATATGATCTAACCTAGTGTATGTTGTCATTTAGAAATGGTTCCCAATAGAAGAAATGAGAACTACAACAATACGCATGTCCCAAAGATTAAGAAGGATCATATCTTTCGTAGTCTTACGCCAACATTTCAAAGGGAAATGTCCTACCATGTATTCTCATTATATGTGGAAATAGTATCATGTGTTAATAAGATAAGTAAAGAATTATCTGAGTCATATGGATTTGAAGGGAATCCAAAGAAGAAGATGATGGAAGAGAGAAATATGGATAAAGGGAAGAAGGGAAAGAAGGATTTTCCCATATGTGATAACAAAGGAAACAATTACACTAGGAAGTGCTTAAAAGGACTGGGTGTTTGTTATAAGTGTGGATAAAATGGTTATCAGGAAAAATAATGTAGAGGGAAAAAAAATAAAAGACTAATATTCAGTGTTTCAACTTTATTGAAATGGGGAAATACATAAATAAATGTCCTAAGCATCAAGAAAATGTAGCTCAGAAGAATCCAAGGGATCAAGGTCAAGAATAAGTTGTTACTACGGTCGACGAGGAATAATTAATGTATTTGGGTTTATGGATTGAAAAATTATGTCATTTGAGTGTTTTATCAACGATGTATTGGTTATATGAATTATGGAAATAAATAAGGATTGTACTGCAGTACTATTTCATTAAGGATTTGAGATTGTGTGGTACCAGGAAAAGTGACTCAATAGCAGGTTAAACTTTTTGGAAAATATATGGTTGAGAGAAAGATAAACCTTAAAATAGTCCTGAGGTTGAGGTAATGATTTTTTAATAATAGATAATTGATATGGATAATGTATATTGGATATTATTTACTACCTTGGAACTAATTAATGGTTTGTTTATTCCATCATTGTTGGAGATTACAACATTTTTAAATTTAAGGAGTATATCCAATATTCTATGTTTTACAGAAGGAAAAAAAGGAAGTACATATCTATTCAAATAAGGTTTTATGGTAATTCGGGGAGTTACCATGTTTTAATAGAATACATGATGAAGGTATTCACATGTTGTTATGTGATAAAAGAGATATTCATTATGTTATGTTTACCTTCCTTATAAATTTTGGACTGTGAGTTTGGACAAAAGTATTTTGGATAACTCTAAAGGTTGGAATGGATTATATTATAGATTGGATACTATTATCTAAGGTTAAAACATTTCTTAAGATTATTTTTGGATTGATATAAAAAGGACAACCTAGAGGTTAGACAACAACTTGTCACATTCGGCAAGGCCACGAGACTTGAACCCGCAACCGAAGGGCGACAAGGGTGAATCACCTACAACTGGCCTATGTGATGTCATGGATTGTATAATGTAGTTTTCTTAAAAAGGTCTGACGGATGAATTATAAATTCATTTTTTTTGGAACCCTATAAGATTAGGATAAATAGAATATTTTTTAGTTCTATTATCTTCTGGAGAGAAAGGTGAGTTTTTGGTAGAAATTAGTTAAAGGATGGAACTCTACTAGTCAGTTATTATTTTTTCCTTATTTTATGAAGAAATTAATTCTTAAAAATTAGTTAAAGGATCTAAAAACTAAAAATGTGTTATCCTAATACTTTTTTTTAACCGATGATATTTTAACTCATTATAAATTTATGGCTTTAAAGTCCTCAATTATCCATTTATTATTCACTTGTTTGTGATTGATGACCTCAATAACTCCTTATAAGTATTTACATTTTTCCTCCAGTTATGTGTCTATAATTTCCACCAATGTTATCATATTCTAAACCCTAATTTGGTGGTGACTTTTTCATTTCCCTTTCCCTCTTATTATAACTAAATTTTATTAACCCTATGTTTAATGTGGGTTTTTCAATAAGGTGTTTTCTATTTTAAACCTTTTATTATCGAAGAACAATTTAAAATTACAAGGGCTAAATTTATTAAACGAGGGGAGAATGAAACACCCCAAGATTTCATAGTACATTATCTCTTTAAAGTAATTCAATATCTTACGCTACACACAACACCGAGTTCGAGCGCACCACGACTTACCAAACTAGCCGTTCAAAAAGCGGTTATGAATAGTATTAACATCATTTTAAATTTTATAAACTCCATATAATTTTACAATCCATATTATGTTTTTCTTAGAAATAATATAAGAACCAATTCATTTTTTCATATAAAAGAAGTATTTTTTCAAACAATGCAATTTTTCCGCCTTTTAATAGAGAACCCTTTTTAATTCCAATATTTGACACTTTTATATATTAAATTTGACAAAATTAACTTATTCTTTAGAATAATGACATAAAAATTTAGTTTGGATAAATTTATATTGTTTTTCTGATAACTTTAATATTTTAATGAATAGTGAAAAATACTAAATTTTAATCGAAAATAACTTTTTTAATCAAAATAATTTATAGTGTTAAATTATACATTTAAATGGTTTTGAAGTATAATTAGATTATATTTTTATAATTTAATCCAATTTTTGTCATTGGAAGTAATTTTAAATTTAAATTGGACATAAACACATATCAATCTTTTCATAGTTTTTACTTCTCAAAAACCAGCTTTTTGGTTTTGACAACGGGAATTAATTTTAAATTAATTAATTTAACTTCTATGTTTTGAATTTGGTAAAAAATAATTCATTTTTGAATTCATAATATCAAAATTATATTAGGATAAATGTTTGGTATTTTTCTGAAAACTTTCAATTTTTGATGTATAGTGAAAAATATTGTGTTATTGTTTAAAACTGACTTTTTATTTAAATAATTATTTTTAATTAAAATTTATTTTATAGTCAAAATATATAAATAATACCTATATTAGTCCAATTTAATTCATTGGATTTATTTTATAATAATATTAGACATTTAAATTTTTATTGAACTTTTTAACATTTTTACCTAACTTCTAGGCACATTTGCAAATTTGCATAAAACGCAATTGTACCATTTTCTTGAATTGAATTTAAAAAAACAAAGAGACATAGTTTACATCAGTAATTAAAATGTGGTTCAATAGGATGAAAATAATTTTTGGTGAATAGTAACTTTTGAATTTTATTTACCACGATTAAAAGTAAATAGGGTAATTAAAGGTAAAAATGATATTATAATTACCATAACACATGTCCTAATTCTATTTGATAAGTGTAATTAGACCAAAATAAACCTTAGGAATAAAATATGATCCTTTTTTATCCACTTGGATTAGATAAGGACATTTATTATTATTTTATTTAAAGAAGAGTTAAAAGTATTAAATTCAAATTTTAATAACTAAAACATTTTAAATATAAAGTTATAAATAAGATAATTTTGACTATAAATATTCATTATAAATATATAAATATTTCCAACATCATGGTATTTTATTTATAATTTTTAGACATTGAATAACTAAATTTATTTATTACACAATGATGATGTATTAATTACCTTATTAATAAGAGATTAAGATAATTGATATTATAAATATCAAAATAAATGTAAATTGAGATTTTATAAGCCATACACTAATTTTCTAAATAAATATTACATTTTATGTTTGATTTAATCTATTTTTTTCGAAGTAATCAAGTTTTTTTTAATTTCACAAAAACCAAATACTAAATAGTGTCAAAATTGACATGAATGAGTTTTTAAAAAAATATTATATTATTAAATGATATAATATTCCTAAAAATATAATATTTTTCAAAAATACTTATATAATTATATTTATTTCATTAATTAACCACTTTAGGTTAGATTGGAATTTTATAGTAAGTTTATTATCCATGTAATATAAAAATACAAGAAGACATGGTAAAAGTTAAACTATTTAACTAAGAGGTAAATCTAAAGGATAAGGTTAATATGGTAACCTAAACTTGTCTAAAACCTATTGGTTGATAGTATTTCGACCCATACCAACCTTATCCTCAAAATAAATTCATTTGGAGGGATTAGAAACCGAAAATTATTTTATAATAAAATAATATTTCAAGATTTTCCTAAAGTAACCCTCACCTCTCTTATAAAATGGTACTTCCCCTTATCATAATTACACACCTCCAAAGCCATTTTTCTCGGCCAACCCTTGCTCAAATATCCACCCAACTACCATCACTTCAACCTAGAGGAATTACTTTGATCATAAAGCCAACCTAAGGGGCCCTTTTGATAAAATCAAAAGGAAGCACCCGGAGAAGAGGTAATTATTTCATCACCTCTTTCAAAGTTCTTTTCTTCTTCCACTTCCTCTTTCATTGTTGTTTCCATAACAAAATAATAAATATAGTACCTTCTACATACTTTGATTTTATTATAAATATGGAACAACCATATTCACTATTCTATCCATCCTATAAATGACAATGTCATCGTACGTGCGTACGTACAACTTACAGTCTCCGCATTGTGGTTTACTTTGTCATTCAACACCTCATTAATTAGATGGGTATAATAATGAGTATAATTGATTTAAATAGTAAATATAACATGTTAATGATTATTTATATATAATATAAAATCCAATTACATCTTATTTCGTCATCAATAGAATGATATTATCGCTCGTGCGTACGTACGGCTTACCGTCTCCACGACGTGGTGAGATTCATTTCCACATTCTCTATTTAATGATGATTATAAAAATATATATTATTAATAAGTATGTAATATATGACATAATAATTCTACTATAAATATATATATATATACATATATCTCATTCACTTACTTCTGTTCAATATGATATGAAAATGGAAACAATATTTATGTGTACGTACGGCCTACCATCTCTATAAACGGTGTTTTACATTTCATATATCTATCTATTATACATATTTATATTCTGAATATATATGATACATTAATAATGTTTTATATTCTGGAAGTAATTAAATCTTGATATAAGTGATATGATCAAGAATAATAAGTTGAAACATGTACGATAAAGAAAGCGATTATTACCCAAAATGTTATTTTAACATAGAAATTTTTATTAAATGGGAGGTATAAATCCTTAAATTAATAAATTATGATATTAGAAATATGAATATGGTTATGGTATAATTTAATAACATACTAAGGTCATTATATAGGAGGTTAAGCGTACCCTCGACCAAAGTAAAGTACAAGGTAAGGGTTAATTCCTCAATCTCATTATTATATGAGATTGTTTATATGTATGTATTTATTGGGACATATTTATCATCTATGTCCATATTTCATAAAAATGTTTTCAAAAGGAATTATTTAAGGTTTTATGGAAGGGAATCTTTGACTAGATCATCATTTTAAATGTTTTAAAGATTTATTTTCTAAATCTATTTAATTATTGTCCATGTTTTCAAAATGATTTTAAGGATTTATTTATATGGACATAATTGCTTTAAAATGTTAATTCCTTTAAAAAGATTCAAAGTGTTATGGAAAACTTTTATTCAATAATCTCTTTTAAATGAATTCCTTTATAAATTATGATACTTCTAAATGATTTCATGAAAAAAGGATATTTCTCTCAAAGGGTTTTACATGTTATTTTAAACTATATCAACATCCTTTTTGGATATTATTCTTAATTGAGGTTGATTTATTATAAATAAAATATTCAATATTGTATTGAATGAGTGATGATATGTTTGACTATGAATGTGCTATTTTTGTACCATTTGTGTTTTATGGTTAAATTATTGACATTTCGTATGCTAGTTTTAATATGAATGTTTATGTTATGTTTCAACATTTTCATATGAAGAATGCATTGGACTTAGTAAGTGACGGGTGGATCCCGCTATAGATTCTTGATCCATCGGTGGGCCTCATGAGATAAACTAGTGTCTTAGCACTAGGCCTTGACAAAATTTATATTTAGGGTCTTGGGGCAAGGCCTTGACTTTGTGTTTAAGATGTTCGGCATTATGCATTCCCTCATTATAAAATTAGTTATTGCATGTGATTATTCGACTAGTAAAATATCCATGTGAATAAGTAAATGGAATTATTTTATTTATCTTTGTCATATTATGCTGAAGTTTATGTTTAAAGGTATTTTGTTTCAGTTTTATACATTTCCATAAATGTTTATGATTGTTTATGATAGCTTCGACTATATTGTTTATCCTTACTGAGCATCTGAGCTCACCCCTTTCTTATGTTTTATTTTTCCCAGGATGCCAAGAATTATATTATGATTTATATGCAGGTTTAATATAAGGAAATAATGGAATTATCAAAGGATTATTTTTTCCATGTTTTATGTTAAAACATGTAATGTAATGTTCATGTATGTAATATATTTTCCAAGACTGCTAAACTGATCGGTCCTTCGAGACTTGATTCCTTAAAATCATGCTAGTGTATAAAAATAATGTGCTGACTTTGGGTAACTGGGGTCAGGGTGTTATAATAGAACAATAATGATCTCATTCAAATGAGCTTCTATTTATAGGTAAAACTTTATCGGTCGGCTCCCTCCTCCAATGGTCATATTTTTCATAGAAACTCAGAGGGGTCTGTATACGTGTCTCTCAACCATTGGTTAGTTAGAAACAAATTATACGAAATCGTTTTATTTAGGAAAAAATTGGAAAACATTATCATGATTAAGAATCAATAATATGTAAGGAAACTAAAGTAGCTTAAATAAAAGTGAATAATTGGAATCTAGGAAATATAGAATTTGGAGTCTAAATATATGAACAATCAGATTCTAGAAAAATGGATATTCTGGGTCAGAATTCTGAGGAATTCGAAGTTTGAATTCTAAGGAATTTGGAGTCTAAATTCTACGGAATTTGGAGTCTTAATTCTAAGGAATTCAGAGTCTAAATTCTAAGGAATTCAGATTCTGAATTATGAGGAATTCAGAGTCTGAATTAAACTGAATATGGAGTCTAAATTTTGATGAATTTCCTCCAATGGTCCGAAGGCCTTCTATTTTATTGATTTTGATAATCCACCTTTCAAGGGGTGAGGTGGAACCTTTACAAGGCCTGTAGGTGTAAGTATTACATGATCCACAGTCCTTAGAGGAATTCATTTTCCGTAGGCTTCAAACATTACATACAACCCAGAATAACTACTTGGAACTGCTCATCCCCAACATCTTCATCGTGAAATCATCTCTCCACCTTCGCATGGCTGTTCGGCTAGGCTTTTCCATGCATGCACAGGCTTGTACCAATGGCAGGTGACATACCCTCTCATTCTTGTAATCCATTTAGCTTATGATATGGTGAAATCTCCTTGCTCCTCCTACTTCTGATGTTTTTTCCTTTGTAGTTTGTCTGGTTTTCATCTATACTTAAGGTGGATCGAAGGCCTTGAGGTGGCTAGAAAGCCTTACTGACCCGAAAGCATGGGTCTCCTGAAGTCCTTAAAGGACTCATGGACCAAATCGGTGGCCTGAAGGCCCAAATGGGGGAATATTCCCGACTACTACAGTGCCAAACAGTGTCTGCTAGAGTTCCCGCTATAGTACCTACTATAGTTCTGCACAGTCTCTGCTACAGTGTTTGTAAGAACCCGGATCTTCTTTTCAGGTACGTTTTTTCTTTTTCTGGAGTTTTTGAGAAAAATGATCTTTATGGAAATTTTTGAAGTACACGTCATGTACTTCCTTTTCCTCTCAAAGCTGTGTGATGGCCGTGTTCGGGCCACACACACGGTGTGGAAGGGTGAGGTGTAGTCCGGTTAATTCGGAGTACGGAAAACTGAAGTACACGTCATGTACTTAAGAAGTACACGCCGTGTACTTTCTTTTTTTCATTAAACGGACCGGGGTCACGCCTCATCATGATATTTTCCTTCTTCTAGGTCTGGTTCTTCCAAGAGCAACTCGTACGGCCGAATTTTCCCTAAGCTTCTACCTCACCGTTGGTTCTCCGATTCAAGCACGGTCGATTGCGTTGGAATCGCAGCGGTGAGTTCTTTCTTTTGGTTTAGCCTCGTTTCTTGATTCCTCCTCGTTTCCATGTTATTGTGGGATGAACGTTTTGTGCATTTTCTTCGATCTTCTTCGTCATAAGGGGAATCTCTTGTCTAGGTTCATGTATATTGATCTCCTGGGATCAAGGTAGGTGGTTTGTTCCTTTCCGTAGAAAGTTGATGAATATTATGTGCAAAATTCCACCAATACCCTTGAATGGGGTATTGCGTGTTTCCTGTTTTTTTTCTATTGTTTTCCTTCTTTGCTTGATTGCTTTAGTAGAGGTTATTGCTTGTGAGTAGAGTAATTTATTTTGTGCTCAGGTTGTTCTTCCATGCTTGTTTTTCCTGTTGGGTGTTTTTCTAGTTGCCATACCTTGTTGTAGGATAGTGGAACTATCTCTTTGATATGTTGTTGGGCCTTAGTTGAAATCCAAGTAGTTCTTGAGGGTTACTTGGACGATGCACGCACGTTGAGCATGTTTTAATTTTCCACACATGACTGTGAGAGCCTAGTGTAGTAGACCATAGGGAGAATTGACGTAAGGGATTCTCCAGAGTGTCTTTTAATACGATGCGAGGCCATAGGGGGAATTGACTATGAGTGCTTCCTCAGAGAGTATGTAGTTCCTCAACACGGGCCACAGGGGGAATGAGACATTAAGTGCTTCCCCAGAGATCCATTAGTACGATATGAGACTATAGGGGGAATTGATGGTGAGTGCTTCCTCAGAGAGTCTACTTTTTAGCTGAACCAGAGGGGTGAGACTGTGTGTGCCTCCTAGAGGGTTGCTAGTGCTTTGTAGGTTGAACCATAGGGGTTAGGCTGTGAGAGCTACCCAGAGGGTTACCTGTTTACTTTTGTTACTGGTTGTTTACTTGAGTACCTTATATGTTAGAACTGTTGATTGTGGCTGTTGTGTGCTTTCTTGTTTACTGCTTCTTGTTTTATCACTGCCATGTATTCATTGACTATTTGGAGCAAACCTTTGGGTGATTGCCTACTGGGATTGTATCTCACACCCTGTTTGGGCCATGATTTTGGGCCCAAGAAAACTATGTTGTTGTAGGTATAGATAAGGGAAAGCACCCTTCTACTTCAGGTTCTTGATTGCACTGGAGCTGGGGAGCATGGGACCGAGCCGTGGCTCACGATGTTGAGGAGCTTTCTTTGTTTTCTTTTGCACTTGGTTTCAGTTGTATTTCAACACGTTGTTTTGTTTTCTTCTTTCCTTAGATACTTGTACCTACTACATCATTATCATCATTATTATATGTATTCATTGCTTCCGTTGTTTGGTTTCAGTTGTTATGTATGTTGTTATTGCTTCCGCTCTTGATTGTTGTCTTCCTTAACTTGTATACTTTACCGAATGAGGGCATAGTTTCCCCACCGACTCACCAAGGCCCTCACTACTAGTCGGAATCCTCTGGCGTTTGGGGAAACGCGCTTGAGGTCATGTGGTGAACTGGGTACGGGGCACCAGTGGAGGGGCTCCGGATTTGGGTCGTTACAAAGTGGTATCAGAGGAGTTCTTTTCTCTTGCTTTACTGTTTGGAGACTCTAGCCAGGGATAGGACGGATTTGGTAATTGGTATTAAGCTGTGCTCGAGAGTAGCTAACCAGTGTACAGGGAAGATCCATACTACCTCATTAATTTCAGTTTGCTGGTTTTGAGATTTTATAGTTAATCTGATTTCACCTAGAGTGATTCACATGACTTGTGCTATTGTTGTTTTGATATTCCGGTTCTATTTTTGTCCCAACCTGATGAGATGAGGGTATTCCATCTCATGCATCATATAGGCACTTGTAGAAATCACATGCCATGAATTCTTGATATTCCATCTAGGGTGCATTAGCGGTTGCATGCTGTTGTGATAGACTCTATGTAGATTATGTATGTTGTTGTGATAGATGCTTGATAAATTCTCTGCTGTCATGTTAGAAAACTGTTTTTTTTTCTTTGCTTAAAGTGAACTCCAAATTTTGGTTCTTGAGGTGTTATGGGTCCTCATGGATTGGAATTTGGAACCTATTTTTTCCCTTGTTTTTAGTGTTTCTGGGATTCTGTGTAGTTTCTGAGCTACTGCCCAGAAAAACCCTGAATACACAGCGTGTACTTTTTGGATACATGTCGTGTAGTTTTCAGGCCATGTCACTGACAGTGTGGGCAGAACACGGTGTCGTGAAAGTAACTTCGGGAACATGCTGTGTACGTCAGGTACACGCCGTGTAAGTTCGGAGCCGTGTACCCGGCCGTGTCACTAACAACATGGGTCGGGGAATCACGGGTAGAACACGCCGTGTTCAAAGGGAACACACCGTGTAGTCCTGTCCAGGTACCCGGTCGTGTCCCGAACAACACGGTCCGGCTTTACCTTCTTTTCCACACGCCGTGTTTGTTCGGAACACGCCATGTAATCATGTCCAGATACCCGGCCGTGTCACAAACAACATGGGACGGTGTCACCTTCTCCTGTACACACCATGTTTGTATGGAGCACGTCGTGTAAGGTTCAGTCATGTAGACGGTCATGTGCTTAACAACACGGCCCGCCGAAGCCTTGTCTAGTACATGTCGTGTTTGTTTCGAACACGTCGTGTAGTCTCAGGTTGAGTCGGACCGTGTGGGTTAGCCGTGTAAAGAGACTCGGGCAGGGGATTAGTTTTCTTGTACACGCCATGTGTTGGGGTCAACACGCCATGTAGTTTGAGGTGTACATGACTTGTAGGGCAAGAGTACACGCCCATGTCAGTGGCTTAACAAGACACGCTGTGTAGTTTTTTATACACGCCGTGTAGGCGTGTTTTGCAATCTTTTGTGTTTTTCCTCCCCTGTTCCCATTTTGTACTCTTGTGTTCTCTGTCCTTGTTTTTCTGATCTAAGTTGTACTTTTGATCTTTCAGAGTTATGCCTCCAAGACGTCCTCCGGTCATACGTCTGTCATTAGGCAGTGATCTGATGCCATACAGGGCTGATCAGGGACATCCTGCCAATCCCCCAGTCAGGCCAGCCTTGGCACCGGCTGTCATACCAGTTGCAGGCGCTGATGCACAGTTCAGGGAGGGCTTCATGAGGATGATGTAGGCCTTCCAGGGAGCACCGCCTCCTGCCTCGTCTATGGCAGACCTGATGCGGGTTTTCTAGTAGCAGCATCCTCCCACGTTCTCGGGGGAGGGAGGACCTCAGGTTGCAGAGTCATGGATGGAAGTCATGCTGACTATCTTTGAGCATCTGGAGACGCCTCCAGAGAGACGGGTCAAGATCTCCACCTACATGCTCCAAGACTCCTCCAAGAGGTGGTGGGATGTGCTCTCACAGGCAGTTCAACAGCAGGATATGACTTGGGAGGAGTTCCAGCACGGGTTCTACAAATACTTCTACCCGGAGACCCTGAGGGCCAATCGAGCCCGGGAGTTCATGAGCTCGGAGCTAGGTACTCTATCTGTCATGGAGTATTCCACTCGTTTCACCGAGTTTCAGTACTTCACACCCCTCTGGGATGGGAGTGGGGTGTTCTTGGCAAGTAAGTTTGAGGAGGGACTCAGGAGAGAGATTCGCTCGCATGTGAACATCTTCCAGCTGACTTACATCACTTCCATCGTCAACCAGGCACTAATTTCAGAGCGCAATCAGAGAGACTACGGAGCTGTAAGCCAGGGTGGTTCTGCTTACAGAGTTATCTTTCCTCCAGATGACATCAAGAAGCATCGTAGGGAGTCTACGCGCGGTGATTCAAGGAAGCGAGACGCATCATCAGGAAGCCAGGTGAAATGATACCAGTGTGACCGGGCAGGACACATGAGGCTGCAGTGCCAGAGAGACCCCATGGAGTACCGATCTTGTGGAAAGATGGATCACCTTCAGCATTTCTGTTAGGTTTTCTCACCAGCAGCTGGTGACTGGGGTTCTTCCATGACTCCTCGTTCAGGAGAAGCCCCACCAGTTTCTCACCAGTCGGGAAACTAGAGTTCTTCCTTCCGTTCGGGCCGAGGTGGAGGTCGAGGTCGTGGCGGTCAGCCACCAGTTTCTCAGCACCATCAGGGCGGTTTAGCTCAGAGTGGTCAACAAGGGGCGCAGGGCCGCGGTACAGGCCAATCTTTCATCGTGGAGAAGACTTATCAGGAGCAGGATCCCGGCCCTTCTACTGTTCAAGGTACGATTTTAGTAGCCTCAGTTTTATCTTCATCCCTTTTCAATACTGGTTCTATGCATAGCTTTATCTCTGTTTCTGTTGTAGAGATCCTTGGGCTCTGTAACTTTTCTTATGCCGACTCGTTGACACTAGACACACCTTTGGGAACGAGGACATCTAGTGTACGCCAGTGTAGAGAGTTCCCTCTCGAGGTTGTAGGGTATCACTTCTTATGGGATCTCTATGTCCTAGAGATGACAGGCTATGATGTCATCCTCAGCATGGACTGGTTGATTCCCTTCCAGGTATTCGTTGACTGTTATCTCCATAGAGTCAGTTTCATCTCACCATAGGGTGAACCTTTTCTTCATAGAGGTGAATGGGGCGTTCGGGCGAGTCGGGCGGGACTCGAGCATCTTGGGCTAGGAGGGGTGACAGCCTAGATTGCTAGTCTTTATCTGGATGATCAGGGGACTCCACAGTTAGACTTTCCTCCCATGGTGGATCATTTTAGGGACGTCTTTCCAGAGGAATTTTTGGGTTTTCTTCCGGAGCGTGAGGTATACTTCTCTATTGAGCTCATGCCAGGAGCGGAACTGGTGTCCATTCCTCCCTATAGGATGGCCACACCTGAGTTGCAGGAGCTCAAGAAGCAGTTGCAGGAGCTACATTCTAAGGGTTTCATCCGACCCAGTACTTCTCTTTGGGTTTTTCCTGTTCTGTTTGCGAAGAAGGCAGACGGTACCCTTCAGCTTTGTGTGGATTATCAAAAGCTGAACCAGTTGACGGTCAATAACTGATATCCCTTTCCACGGATTGATGACGTTTTCAATCAGCTTCGTGGAGCCCAGGTGTTCTCAAAGATCGACTTGAGGTCTGGTTATCATCAGTTTAACGTTATACCATCAGATATACCTCTAACAGCCTTCAAGAGCAGATATGGTCTATACGAGTATACAGTCTTGTCATTCGGTCTCACGAACGCACCTGCAGTTTTCATGGCACTGATGAGCCGAGTGTTCCATCCTTACTTCGACTCCTTCGTTGTGGTCTTCTTGGATGATATCTTGGTGTACTCTCACACTCGAAACGACCATGCCACACATCTTGAGATCGTTCTGAGTACACTGAGAGAGCATCGGCTTTATGCTAAACTCTCGAAGTGCCACTTCTAGATGGATCAGATTCACTTCTTGGGTCACATCATCTCAGAGGTAGGAGTGTCAGTGGACCCAGAGAAAGTGAGAGTTGTAGTTTCCTGGGAGCAGTCGAATAACGTCTTTGAGGTACGGAGCTTCCTAGGGCTGGCTGGATACTACCGACGCTTCATTTAGGACTTTTCTCACCTTGCATCACCTTTGAAAGGTCTGACCAAAAGGGGGGCTATGTTCTTATGGTCAGATTCTTGTGAGTCATCCTTTCAGGAGTTGAAAGGGAGGTTGATGTCAGCACCGATACTAGTCTTGCCAGAGCCAGGCAAGAGCTATACCGTGTACTATGATGCTTTAGGTATCGGGCTGGGAGCTGTGCTTATGAAGGGAGATGGAGTCCTTGTGTATGGGTCTCAGCAGTTGAGGCCACATGAGAGGAACTACCCTACGCAAGATCTGGAGTTGGCAGTTGTTGTTCATGTCTTGTGCTTTTGGAGACACTATCTTCTGGGAGAGCACTTTGTGGTCTTCACTGACCACAAGAGTCTCAAGTATATCTTCACTCAGCGTGATCTGAATCTGAGGCAGCGCAGGTGGGTCGAGTATCTTCAGTCTTTTGATTTCAAGATTTCCTATACGCTAGGAAAGGGAAACACCGTGGCAGATGCATTGAGCAGGAGAACTTAGATTCAGGTAGTTCAAGATGCCAATATTGAGTGGCAGGTGATGGCTTTGTTCTCTGAGATGCATCTGGAGGTGCACGACAGATGGGGACAGACTTTTCTATCTTCTGTAGCTGTTACCTCCACGCTACTTGATCGGGTACGGATGAGGAAGCTATCAGACTCAGAAGGCTTAGTCCTGTGGGAGAGTGTATTAGGATAGGACCCTCTTCCTGGATAGACAGTGGGTGAGGATGAGATCTTGCGTTTTCAGGGACGCGTATGGGTGCCAGCAGACATATGCGAGGAGCTGATGCGGAATTTTCATTACTCTATTTGGGCAGTTCATCCTGGCGTCACCAAGATGTATCGGGATCTTCATCGCCAGTACTGGTGGCCAGGTATGAAAAAGGATGTTGCTGGTTTTTTCATGAGATGTTCTACTTGTCAGCAGGTGAAAGCAGAGCATCAGCGACCAGCGGGGCTTCTGCAGCAGTTACCCATTCCGGAGTGGAAGTGGAACGACGTCGCGATGGACTTTGTGACTGGGTTGCCGAGATCGCCTCGGGGAAACGATGTTGTTTGGGTTGTCGTTGATAGGCTTACAAAGGTTTCTCACCTCTTGCCGATCAAGGAGACCTTTAGTGTTGATGATCTAGGACAACTTTACATCAGAGAGATCGTTCGTCTGTATGGAGTTCCATGCTCTATTGTTTTAGACAGAGATGTGCACTTTACCTCTTGGTTTTGGCAGGTACTTCAGAAGGCCTTGGGTACACAGGCACTTTTGAGTATAGCATACCATCCCTAGACTAATATCCAGTCCGAGCGCATGATCCAAGTGCTTGAGGATATGCTCCAGACATGCATCCTTGACTTTGGCGGTTCTTGGGAGAAGCATATTCCTCTAGTGTAGTTCACCTACAACAACAGTTTCCAGGTGACCATTCAGATGGCACCATACGAGGCTTTATACGGTAGGCCATGTTGATCACCCTTATGCTGGCTGGAGGTAGGAGAGGAAGCTTTGCTGGGACCTCGTCTTGTTCAAGAGACTTCAGAGCAGATAGAGCTGATTTGGAAGAGGATGGCTACAGCGCAGTCTCGACAGAAGTCTTATGCTGATCAGCGGAGACGGCCTTTGGAGTTTGAGGTCGGAGATCAGGTTTTCCTACTTGTAGCACTGAGTTTGGGACACAAAAGGATTCAGAGACAGGGTAAGCTTTCACCGAAGTACGTCAGGCCTTTTGAGGTCTTGGAGAGAGTTGGGCCTGTCACCTATCAGTTGTAGCTACCTCAGTGGTATCGGGCCATGAACGACGTCATCCACGTCTCTCAGCTTCGACGTTACTTTTCAGACTCATCTCATGTCTTTCAGCCTGAGGAATTTGAGCTTGAAGCGGATGCGTCATTCAAGGAGAATCCTATCTGGATTGTCGATCGTAGTACGAAGGTCCTCTGTGGGCGGTCTGTTACTCTGGTATGAGTTCTATGGTAGCACGGGCGAGTACAGGACACGACCTGGGAGAGGGAGACCGATGTACGATCGCAGTGGCCGGAGCTGTTCGGGGTTTCTCCTTCTCCACCTCGTTAGGTAAATTCTGGGACAAATTTCTGTAAGGGGGGAAGTTTTTAAGAACCAGGATCTTCTTTTCAAGTAAGTTTTTCCTTTTTCTGGAGTTTTTGAGAAAAATGATCTTTCTATAAATTTTTGAAGTACGCGTCGTGTACTTTCTGAGTACACACCGTGTACTTCCATTTCCACTCGAAGTATTGTGTTGGCCGTGTCCGGGCCACACACACGGTGTGTAAGGGTAAGGTAGAGTCCAGTTAATTCGGAGTATGGAAAACTGAAGTACACGCTGTGTACTCAAGAAGTACACGCCGTGTACTTTTTTTTCATTAAACGGACCAGGGTCGCGCCTCATCGTGATATTTTCCTTCTTCTAGGTTTGGTTCATCCGAGAGCTACCCATACGTCCGAATCTTCCCCGAGCTTCTACCTCACCATTCGTTCTCTGATTCAAGTACAGTCGATTGCGTTGGAATTGCAGCGGTGAGTTCTTCCTTCTGCATTAGCCTCTTTTCTTGATTCCTCCATGTTTCCGAGTTATCGTGGGATGAATGTTTTGTGCGTTTTCTTAGATCTTCATCATTCTAAGGGGAATCTGTCATCGAGATTCACGTATATCAATCTCCTAGGATCGAGGTAGGTAGTTTGTGCCTTTCTGTAGAAAATTGATGAATATTATGTGCAAAATTCCACCAATACCCTTGAACGGGGTATTGAGTGTTTCCTATTTTGCCCCTGTTGTTTGCCTGCTTTGCTTGATTGCTTCAGTAGAGGTTATTGCTTGTGAGTAGAGTAATTTATTTTGTGCTCAGGTTATTTTTTCATGCTTGTTTTTCCTATTGCGAATTTTTTCAGTTGACATACCTTGTTGTAGGATAGTGGAACTGTCTCTTTGATATGTTGTTGAGCCTTAATTGATAGCCAAGTAGTTCTTGAGGGTTACTTGGACGATGCACGCATGCTGATCATGTTTTACTTTTCCAAACAGGACTGTGAGAGCCTAGTGTAGTAGACCATAGGGATAATTGACGTAAGGGCTTCTCCAGAGTGTCTTTTAATACGATATGAGACCACAGGGGTATTGACGATGAGTGCTTCCTCAGAGAGTCTATAGTTCCTCGATGCGGGCCACAGGGGGAATGAGACGTTGAGTGCTTCCCCAGAGAGCCTTTAGTATGATACGAGACAATAGGGGGATTTGACGGTGAGTGCTTCCTCAGAGAGTCTACTTTTTAGCTGAACTAGAGGGGTGAGACTATGTGTGCCTCCTAGAGGGTTGCTAGTGCTTTGTAGGTTGAACCATAGGGGTTAGGCTGTGAGAGCTACCCAGAGGGTTACCTGTTTACTTTTGTTACTGGTTGTTTACTTGAGTACCTTATATGTTAGAACTGTGGATTGTAGTTGTTGTGTGCTTTCCTGTTTACTTCTTCTTGTTTTATCATTGCCATGTATTCATTGATTGTTTGGCACAAACCTTTGGGTGATTACCTACTGGGATTGTATCTCACACCCTGTTTGGGCCATGCTTTTGGGCCCAAGCAGACTATGTTGTTGCAGGTATAGATAAGGTCAAGTGCCCTTCTACTTCAGGTTCTTGATTGCACTGGAGCTGGGGAGCATGGGACCGAGCCGTGTCCCACGATGCTGAGGAGTTTTCTTTGTTTTCTTTTGCACTTGGTTTCAGTTGTATTTCATCTCGTTGTTGTGTTTTCTACTTTCCTTAGATACTTGTACCTGTTGCATCATTATCATCATTATTATATGTATTCATTGCTTCCGTTGTTTGGTTTCAGTTGTTATGTATGTTGTTATTGCTTCCGCTCTTGATTGTTGTCTTCCTTACCTTGTATACTTTACCGAATGAGGGCATAGTTTACCCACCGACTCACTAAGGCCCTCGCTGCTAGTCGGTAGCCTCTGGCATTTGGGGAAACGCGCTTGAGGTCATGTGGCGAACCGGGTTCGGGGCACTAGTGTAGGGGCTCCGGATTCGGGTCGTTATAGTGTTGCTACTGTACCCCCAGAAATTAGCCTTCACTTGGATTTGATCTTGGGTCTCCTAGATACACATAAGGAGTCCTCACCAACTGTGTTGAGGTTCGTGTGCAATTTTGAAGAATTTAGAATCTAAATTTTAGAGATTTTGAAGTATGATTTTCAAAGAATTCAGGGTATGGTTCTCAGGGATTTCAGAGTCTGAATTTTAGAGAATTTAGAGTCTAATTTTCACAGAATTTTGAGTCTGATTTTCAGAGAGTTTGGGGTCTAATTTTTAGAGATTTCAGAGTCTGAAAACAGAAAGAATCAAAATCTAAGGAACTATAAGATTTTGAGGTTTTACATAAGGATCCAAATTTTTTTCTTAATAAAAAAATGGTTAGAATTGGTTTTGATAAGAATTTAAATAAGACATTGAAAACCAAGGTAAGGATAAAACGTTTCTTATAGAAATAAAAATTTCCTTAAGAAAATAATTCTTAGAGAAAGAAAATTTTCCTTAAGAAAATGTGTTTGTGATTTTCAAAACATATAGGAATGAAAAATTCATAAGGAAACATTATTGAGTCAACAGTAACACCCATCACATACTTCACTTTATATGATGCCATCACAAGACTCCTTTTCAATACCCCTTCATGAAACCCCTTCATAATACTTTGATCTATTTACATGGATCATAAGATTTTGATGAAAGACCTTGTTCTGCTCATGAGAAATACTTTTCTTCGGATCAAACCACTTAAGAAAGCTTATCTTATTTCTTGAGGAGGGGTTGGGGTGTATTTATAGTTATAAATAAACCGCACTAACTCTATAAATCATGGTTAACCTTCTATTTCACTACCTCAATAATCGTCTTTACACGCTTCATGTGATCCCATCATAAGATCCAAGGATATTCATGTGTTGGTCAATGATATTGTCTTTCAGCGCTTCATGTAATATCATTGTGATATTCAATGACAATCATGCAGTTGCATGATTTAGAGTGTCTACGAGATATCTTTTTCTTTTCCAACCTCTTTGACTTCGTGCGATTCACATGATTTCGTCACATGGTCTGTTGGTACTTAATGTGAACATGTGATCCCTTCACATGATCAATTAGTACATATGTGATCGTGTGATCCCTTGACAATCATACTATGTATTCAAGTGCATCGCATGATCTCTTTGTGAAATCCTCTAACAATCATGTGGTGTATTCATGAGCTTTGTATGATCACATCATGAGATCCTCTTATACTCACACGAATTGCATGAAGTGATCGCACGATTTTCTTCATCTCTCATGATTGCAAGCGAGACAAGTCCACCTTAGCTAGACAATACACCTCAAATGATCTCTTAGCATTACCAAATATCCAGACAAGGGATGTGCCAGCTCTTATTTGTGCTAAGTAGAAAGTTGGTAAAAGCCGCACTTTTATCATCGCTAGTTAAAAGCACTGATAATGGTGTATCCTTTATCAACGCTTTTCTTAGTGCTAATAAATGATATATTTATCAGTGCTATTCTTAATGCTGATAAAAAAAATTAGTAAAAAAATATTATTAATATATATATATTTATTATATTTATATTCAAAAATAATGTTTATTTGTATACATTAATTAAAAAACACATGTTTATAATTAATAAATATATTTTAATAATTAAAATATATATAATGTTTTAAAAAATTATTTATAAGATTATAAATAAATATATATATTTAAATAATTAAGAAATTATTATATTTTTTTAAAATAATAAAGATATTTATTATATTTATAATTTTATATTTATAATTTTATATAAATACTTTTTAAATATTTTTATTTATAATTATAATTATAATTATACAAATAAATATTTTTTTAAAATAAATATATGCATGTCTCCAATGAATTTGGTTGATAAATATATATATCAAGAGATAATGGGGATATTCATGGACCGTATTGGCATTATTTATGTTTATACATTGACGTGTGAGTATGCATAAATGACGTTATATAATCAGAAGTTTATTTGTAGACATGATTGTGGTTTGTAATGTTCCAAATGTTAAGATTATCTATATTATGATGACGCATGCATATGTTATGTATTCTTTACCCATGAATGTTCATTTATACATTAAAACCCTTATTAATGATACTTTCCATATATATGCGTTGACTCATTTTTTATAATCTATACCTTATTAGGTATGATTCATTCATGTTATACCCATTAACTTATTATGTTCCCATAAATTCTTATAAATTTGCAATAAATATATTTAAATAATAAATATATTTATTATATTTAAAATTATAAAATTTTAATTATATATAAATACTTTTAAAATATTTTTATTTATAATTATAATTATAACTATATATATATATATATATATATTTAAATAATTAAAAAATTACAATAAATATATTTATTATTAGTATATAAATATATATATATAATTATATACAAATATTTATAAATATATTTATTTGTAATTATAATTATAAATAAATATATTTACTTATTTAAATAATTATAAAATAATAATAAATATATTTATTCTATTTTATAAATATATAAATTTATATATTAATACATATATAGATATAAATATATTTGTAATTATATACAAATATTTATAAATATATTTATTTATAATAATAATTTTAAATATATATATATAATTATAATTAATATACTTATTATATTTATAATTTTTTAAATATATATAATTATATAAATATATTTATAAATATATAAAAATATTTATAATTATTATTATAAATAAATATTTATTTATATTTAAATAATTATAAAATTATAATAAATATATTTATTATATATAATTTTAAAATTATAAATATAATAAATATATTTATTATAGTTTTATAATTATAAATAAATATTTATTTATTTATAGTTATAAGTATAAATATATATATTTATATATTTCTTTACTTATTTAAATAATTATAAAATTATAATAAATATATTAATTATATTGATAATTTTATAATTATATATTATTAATATATTTATAATATATAATTATAATATTATAATTATAATAATTATATTTATAATTTTATAATTATATATAATAAATATATTAATTATATATATTTATAAAATTATATATATATATAATATATTTATTATAATTTTACAATTATTTAAATAAATATTTATTTATTAATACTTGTAACTATAAATAAATGAATATTTATTTATAATTCTAAAATTATAATAAGTATATTTATTATATTTATAATTTTATAATTATATATAATTATTTAAATATAAAAAAATATAAACAATTATTTATTAATTTATTATATATATAATTATAAATATATATATATATATATATTCATATTTATAATTATAAATAAATATTTATTTATTTATTAAATATATAATTTTATAAATATATATAATAATATAAATAAATTATTGACATTAGATCTTTATCAATTTTTTTAGCACGGATAAAGATATCCCTTTATCAGTGCTAAAAAAGAACAGATCTTACTATCCTTTATTAGTGTTTTTTTAGCGCTGTTAAAGGTGTATTTTTATCAGTGCCAAAATGCATTGATAAAAGTCTTTCCCTTCTTTCAAAATAACCCTAACCAGATGTCTTCTCTAGCACACCTTTAAGCTCTCGTGGAAGCTGACTGTCGTCGCACCGTCGCTCTTTCCAAACCCTGTTGTTGTTGCTCCTCCTCCCTCACCCAACCGCACTGTCATCGTGCCACCGCTCTTGAAAAATCCCGTTGTTGTTGCTCCGCTACTCTCACCCATCCACACTACCATTGTGCCACTGCTCCACTGCACTGTCATCACGCTACCACTCTGCCACACTACCTCTACACCACCTCGATAAACCCTACTGTTATCACATTTTCAATGAATCAAGACCCTTAAAACTAAAGGTATGATATTTGAATCTTTTTTTATGTATTTTTGAACTGATTCACTTAATGGTTCATTTTATTATTACTCTAACAATAGTGTGTGCGACACCCCCTTTCAATTTAGTGTTGTTTTTTTCGAACCGGATTCACGCCCTTAGTTTCTTCCCCATCACCATGTCAATTTGTGGACGAACCCAAGGGTAAGGTTTGAACATTTTTTGTTGTGATTTCTTTATGTCTAGGGAATTTTATTAATAGTTTAAGCTCTATTAATCCAATATTTGAATTTATGGATCATTCTCCATTTATCTGTGATAGGTTACCCCGTGTGTTTTCCATTTAAGTTGAGAAGCATGATTTTTTTTTCATGTCTAATTCCATGTTTTGTATATAAAATAATAGCATTAAATGTGTTTACATGTTATTGAAAAGTTAAATCAAGTTTTATGTGATTTTCATTTCAATTCTAAGGACTTATCAATTGTGGAACTTGTTAAATATATTTTTTAATAAACCATGCACACCATGTATTTGAGAAATTACATGAATTATTTTTATAAATAAATTCTATAATTTTATAAGGATTTTTTTTATCAAAGTGAATTCTTAATAGACACAATATTTTAACTTTTCATTTTAATCAATACTTGAAATTTCAAGAATTGATAAAATATTTCAATATTTCATTAAAATAAAATGTGAGGTTTAACATTTTTTGGCCCCAATTGGTTTATTTGATAATACAATTAAAGAAATTTTTTAATCAATCGAGTGATTTTATAAATGTGGACTAATTTATAAATTTATTTCAAGGGTGGTTTAAGTGTAATGTTTTAAGATATTTCTTATAAATGATTTCAAATTTTTTATATATAGAATTGGCCTCTTGGTGGGTATCTAAAAGGCTTGTTTGGACATTTTAAATGTCCTTTCAAACATGTGGGTGTGTGAGACCCACTTATTTTCCCTTATGATTGTTTACCTTTATGATTGGTGCCTGATTTATGTGGTGATTGCGTGATGGATATAAAGGGGTTATTTCTTGTGAGAGTGTTGGAGATGTGAATGATTTATTATTTATACTTAATTATGTTTGTTTAGATTATTGATTGTTGCTCACCATTACTATTATTTTTGTTATTGTAACATGAGTAACTAAGAGAGAAGTATTTATTTATGCTATACTAGATCATTGCGCTCTTATAGTGCCCCTGGTTATGTATAGGGCTAGTGGGGAGTTCCCTTGATTCAAGGGTTGGTGTAAGCTAGTCAAGTGACTTTTTTTAGAATGCAACATAAGTCTGTAGTTGTTCCCAGTTTGATAAATTTTAGGGTTGTCTCCAATTAAATCCAATGGTATATCCCATGACATCATTTCATTGGTTGGTGGTTTGGAATAGTGTGTTTTATTGATCTTTTTTAGTTCCCCTACTTGATTTATGTGTGTAGGAACCTTAGTAGATTTCTTTTATTTCTTATTTTCATTTCATTGATGATGTGGTTCCATTCATTTGATCATTTACCTGTGTATCATGAGTGGGGTTTCCATATGATTTTTGAAATGGTTTGAAATGTTTGTTTCAATAAATCCATGGGTAGATCTCATGATACTCTCAATGTACACCTGGAGTTTTTCTACTAACCGTAAAATCAAGATTGATCATTTCATGAATGGACTAAAATCGAATAATTTATACCTTTATACTTTCATAAATTTTACTTTTATATATTATAACTTTATACTTTTATAAATTTGAAAAACTGTATACTTCTATAATTTATTTATACTTTTATAACATATATGTGATTTTATATAGTTTTATAAATTTATATACATTTATAAATTATATATATATCTTCAAAATATATATTCTTTTATAAATTTTACATAATTTTATACCTCTATATATGTCTATAATTTTATATGCTAATATAAATATATATACATTTTTAATTTATACTTTTATACATATACATGTTTTTCGATTTATCAATAGTTTTATACTTTTATACTTCCATAAATTAAATGTTAGTGTTGAAAATATTTTAAAATATATAATAATTTCATTTTTTATTTTTGAAACCATTATTATATTCAATATATGTATTTTCTATTACGAAAAGGGTTTTTAAATAGTATAGATTTTTTCATTATTACATTCAATAGTCGTATTTTGTGTGTTTTTTATAACATAAATGTGATTTTATACTTCATTTATACTCAAACGAAAAGGGTTTTTATCATTAAAAATATAAAGGGAAAATAGTTTTTAAAAGTGAAATCTCCTCAATTATATTTATAAATTTCCTTCAATAAGTTTTTATATTATATCATGTGGGGTGATAAACCATTTTTCAATAGTTTTATTTTCTATTATGAAAAGTTTTTCAAATAATATAGCTTTTATTTTTTCAATTATTACATTCAATAGTTGTATTTATAAATTTCGTTTAATAAGTTTTTTTTATCATGTGGGATGATAAACCATTTTTCAATATTTCTATTTTCTATCAACCAATTCACAAATCCATATTAAATTAAACATATTTTGTGTATTTATTATGTTAAATATTATTATTACTAAATAAAATAGGATGAATATGAATAAAGAATAGATGGATGCCAATCATATGACAAAATAGTATGAAGGTGGAGTAAAAGTGTTCACAAGTTTGCAAAAGATCATGAATATAACCCTTATCAAATCCTTTGTTCGTGTTTACGCTATTGGTATTCAAGAATAATTAGTACATAGGAGTTGGAAGAACACTTGAATTGTCACAAAATTGATCGAAGTTACAAATGTTGGAATAAATAGAAGGAAAAAGTGAAAGTAACTAGTGAATGGGATATAACTGTGTTTTATGGATCATTTGATATGATTAAAAGTTTCTAAAATTAAGGAGACTGTATCAAGGATGTGATTACATGCGTGAATGATGATAAATATCCTATTGATTAAATGACAAGGAATGTTGAAGATAAAATTTGTGATTGTCCAAAATTGTTTTATAAGTTAAAGAGTTGTGAAAAGATGTCATTGTATGTTGGTGGCTCTAAATATACATCATTATCAGCCATAAAAAAGTTGTATAATTTTAAAGTAGGCAATAGATGGAGTGATTCCAATTTTACTGAACAACTTTCTCTCTTGAATGATATGCTCCCAGAAGATAATGAGCTCCCTAGACAAACATAAAATTCCAAAAAAATTCCACATTTGATGGTTATGGTCTCCGAATGAATGCATGTCTTCCCTAATGACTGTATACTATTTCACAAGGACCAAAAATCACTTAAAGAATGCCCAAAGTGTAGTGCTTCTCGATACAACAAAGATGGATTGGGTCAAATAAAATTTTTATGGTACTTTCCAATCATTCCAAGGTTTATGAGCCTATATATAAGTGAGAAGATTATAGGGTAATTGATGTGTCATGAAGATATAAGAAATAAATATAGGAAACTTCATCACATGGAAGACTCTCCTCAGTGGAAAATAATTAATCATGAGAATCCTGAATTTGGAAACGAGCCGAGAAATCTTCATCTTGCATTATCTACAAGAGTGAATCCTTTTGGTTTTCAAAGCATCACTTACAGTACATATTTGGTAATGTTGGTAAATTGTAATTTTCCACCGTGGTTATGCATGAAATGAAAATACATCATTTTATCTATGCTTATATCAGAACCAAAACAACTAGGTTATCATATTGATGTTTATTTGGCTCTATTGATCGGGGATTTGAAATTATTGTGGGATTCATGTGTTACATTGTATGATTCCTTCAGGAATCAATATTTCATATCAAGATACATGTTGTATGGGATGATAAATAGATTTCCTTATTATAGAAATTTGTTTGGGTATAACATTAAAGGAACTCAAGGGTGTCCCATTTGTGAATAAGGTGCATAGTAAATTAGGTTGATACATTCATTAGACACTATTTTTCTAGGAAATCATATATTTTTACCCCGAATACATAAATATGGATATTGGACAACATAATTCAATGGAATTTTAGAAGAACGTACGTCATCATCTCTACTAATAGGTGATCGACTGCTATAGAAAGTAAAAGATTTGGATACTTCTTTTGGTAAACTATTTTCAAAAAAAATTATGAAAATCTGTTGGAAAAAGTGATCTGTTTTTTTATTATTATGATATTGGAATTGTTTGTACATCAAAAAATTTCTTGATGTTTTTCAGGTTGAAAAGAATGTATGTGCTAGTGTGATTGGAATATTTATAAATACACCTAGAAAAAAATGATGGAATTAAGGCTAGATTAGACATGGTTGACATGGGAATAAGGGAAGATTTGGCTCTAGTGAAGGGTGAAAATGAATATTTCTTTATCCAACTACTTACACTCTTTCTAGGTAGGAGAGATATCAGTTTTGTAACTTCTTGAATGATGTAAAGGTTGTATATGGGTATTCATAAAATATCAAGAATATTGTGTCAATGACTGATTTAATGTTAAAGGGTTTGAAATCACATGACTTCTATGTTTTGATGTAAGAACAAATTATTGTATATTTACATTGAATTTTTTCAAAGAATGTTTGACATACATTAAACAAGTACTGTTTCATTTTCAAAGCTATATATAGTAAAGTTATAGACCCGGTAAAATTGATGAATATGGAAATGGAAATTACTACCATATTATGTGAATTAGAAATGTTCTTCCATTCATCGTTCTGGAATATGATGGTTTACTTGATGGTTCACATGGTGAGAGATATTTAACTATGTGGTCTTACGCACTGTAGATGGATGTACCCCATTGAATGGTATATGAAGATTTTAAAAGGGTCTATCAAAAATCAAAATCGTCTAGAGGGTTGTATTGTGGAGAAATATATAGTTGAGGAAGTCATTGAATTTTGTACCAACTACCTATCTGGCGTGGAAAGTATTGGTCTATCGAAATCTCATCACAATGGGTGGTCTATAGGTGAAGGAATTTATTGAAGAGATGTTGTCAAAATCAATATTACAGATCGATAGTAGGCCCACCTTTATGTTTTTCATAATAGTTTTGAGGTTTCCCCATATTTTGAAACCCATAACGAAATTATTAGGCATTTGAATCCATAAAGAGATGAAATATGGATATCAAATACACATAATTAACAGTTTATAGGATGGTTTCTGAACCATATTTTTAAGGTGTTATATGAAAATCAGGATTTTATTTCAAAACGACTTTTATGGATATCCACAGAACCATGTTTTTATGTATTATCTTGTAATGGTTATGGAATTAATGGCTATATGTTCTATAAAAATGAATATGATGAAGGTAGTTCCATGCAAAATAGTGGAGTTACACTTGTGGATGAAGTGATGCATCTTTATGGTACTAAGGATAGAAATCCAATTTATACAAATATGTCATACTTTGGAACCATTAAAAACATATGGGATTTGGATTATACAACATTCCAAGTGCCATTTTTTCAAACAAAGTGGGTTGATAATAGGAGTGATGTTAAAATAAATGAACGGAGATTCATGAAAGTGGATTTTATTAAGGAAGGGTACAAAGAAAAAACACTTATAATGGTATCATAGGCAGTATAGGTATTTTATGTTCCAAATCCCACAAACTGAAAGTTTCAATTGTTATTTTATTGACAAAAAATGTTGAAGGGTCAGATGAAAATTCAACTGAGGATGACCCGTTCATTAGGACATTGTAATAATTTCATAATGTTTCCGAATGTAGATGGGGTTTTGTATGTAAATGAGTCTATAATGAAGGGATTTAGATACTCTATAGGGGCTTCAAATTCCTTTAGCCTTTAAAAAAAGAGTTCAATAATCATGTTATTTTTTTTAATATACATTATGTTACCTTATGTTATTATCTATTCACTAATATATTTATGTACTATAAATTAAATTTTAAATCACTTTTATAGATAATGATTTTTTCACATGATGGTGCTCCCGATCCTGAGGAACAACAGCTCTCTGTTAGGTCCACTAGGTTAGATACCCTGAGAGGGGGTGAATCAGGGTATGAAATATTAAAATAATATCCCCTATTGATCTTGTTTCACTGTTAATAAAAACTATATTCTATCTCTTTCTTGTAGCAAAGTATAACCAGAAACTAAATAATGTACAGGACACAAAAAAAATTACTTGGTTCACCCTCACTGGGCTATGTCCAAGGAGCATACACCAGTAATGTGCCGATGTACAAAATCTACTAAAAGTTCACTGTTGTTTACAATTTCATAGTGGACTCACTTTCCCTCCTAGTTTACAACCAATCACGATATGAAAGCTCACTGCTCTCTCAACTAAAGTGTTCTCACTACTTCTTCAAAAGATCCACTCACATTTTATAGGCTTGTAGGTCTCTTAATTATCTCTAATGAAATCTGCATCCTTAACTATTAATAGATGCTCTATTGGCGTCCCACTTTAACACATAGATGAATATCTCTTTGCACCGAGTGTACCGGGCAACCTCAAATATTTTGTGCAACCCTTAATGCATCTTGCATGCAACTTTAATCTCTTGCGTTCAAGATTCCACTTTTTTCACAAAACACTCCTTGCGTGAAACTTCAATATTTCATGCAACTCAAATATTACATGCAACTTTCTTAGCTTGCGCGTAACTCAAAATCATTCACGCAACTCCCTTTGCATGAAATTATTATGTGATCTAGTGCTCAGATTTTCTCTAGGTGTTTATATCTATTGAATGAGGGGGTCACCTCGTATTTATAGGCATTCTTGACCCCTGTGTGGAATATTCAACTTTTGTCATGAAATTTCCTCTTTGAGTGTGAAAAACCCCATTTGACATCGCATTAGGTGCGCAAGTTTCTTTCACGCAACCTCATCTTTCATGCACATTTCCTAATATTTTGTGCACTTCATGCCTTTTCCATATTTTGACATTCTTCTCCCAAAACATTTCTTGCACAAATGTTTCCATACCATCTTCAATCTTTCACGCAACTTCCTTTTCCAAAAACATGTATCTCCATTTTCTGATTTTAAGGCCCAAAAAATTGGTAAACACTGGAAAACTGCAGCACCTTAGATCTATTCTTTTTGTACCACCTCCAAATCATCCATTCCATTTTCATCATTCTTTATCAGCATAGGTTGTCAAAAATATATATGGAACTCGACAAATAACCATGTAAACCCCCTATTTCAACAAATTAGACATCGTTGTATGCTCTGTCAAAAATCACAACATAGAGGCCCTCTTTGTCAACAAACACAATCACCTCAAAAATTCTTCAATGATACCTTGAGGGGTTTTTGCCCAACAATATCTCAACATGTAGTTTCTCCTAGTTAATAGGGTCAACAACCTTTTTCATGTGTTGGTTCACACAATCCTAAGGAACAATAGGTTTCTCAACCTGTTGTTGCTCCCAGTGCAGAGGTACAACAACCTTATACACATGATGATGCTACTGATCTAAAGGAACAACATATTGATGACGTTGAATCTAAGGAAATTGTAGGTGAAAAAATATCGGTGATGTAGAAAAAATAGATCACCATAGTTTGATGGTGTTAGAAAAAAACATTAATGAGAAAATCAATGGCATCAAATTCGAGGTTGGATGGAATGTGTGGGTTCAGCATGTTAAACCCAACAAGGCTATGGTTAGTAGTTACATTGGACTCATCAATCGACATTCTGATTAATGTAGATTCGTGACACTATGTTGTGCCCACGATTAAAGAACTGGTGTGGGAATATATTATGATAAAATTATGATATCATTTCTTTATTTTAATAAAAAATAAAATAATGAAACATTGACTTACTCTTCATCATCCCTTGTAGAGTGCATTTATAGTAGGTGAATGCCGTAAGAAATATGTATTAATGCTTGATGGAAGGATTCACATAGGATTTCGCACAATTCTAATGAGACTTCATCTTAAAGATGCTGAAGGGAAAATAAACACACACCCACCACTTATGTATGCAAACCTGATAACCTAAGAAGCATGGGATTTATTTACTGGTTATCATGCAGAGGTGTATTTTTAGTTACATTTTGGCTGGTAATACATTGTTTGAAAATACATGTATTAAACATTTTGATTAAGAATTTTTTATTAATCAAATAACAAATGGGTGCTGAAAATAAGGAGCCGATAGAAAAACCAATGTTCTCCTACCGTAAATAAATGATGGGGTACGCTTCACTTGAAAAAAAAATAGGTATATATTTTAAATCTATTATAATAATTTTATGTGATATAAAACAATAGCATAATTGTAACATCCTAGGTAAATGAAGAATAAGATTTTTTTTCATATTTATTAATATTTGTGAATTAAATGTTAATTTTACTTTAAAGGGGTTGCTATATTCGATAGCATAACTGATACGCAACAACGGGTTTCTTTGAAATCTTACATTGCACACTAATAATATAATATTATTATTTTAAATGGTAGTTAACTCCTAGTAATTGTATTGGAGGGAATGAACAAAACAAACTACAATATGATTATATATGATTGTTAAATGTATTTACATTTATCCAATAAAAAGTTATAGGCTTAAAATATGAATGAATCTAATTTTCAGCATAATTTACATTTAAAGGTCGATTTACCACCTTTTAATGGAGAACCTTATTCAAATATAGTTTTGGTCACTTTATTACATTCTACATGACCAAATAAAATCCTTCTTTAGAACGGGGACTTCAAAATTTACTTTGTGTAATTTTTTGGAATTTTTCGGATAAAGTTCATTTTTTAATGAATAGTGAAAATATTGTATTTTAATTCAAATCTTCATTTTAATCTAATTTATTTATATGGTTATATTATCTTTTTAATTGGTTTTAAAGTTTAATTAGAATATATTTTTACCATTTAATACAATGTTGGTCATTTTAATTAATTTCACTTTGAAATTGGACTTAAACAAGTGTCAATCTTTTGATAGTTATTGTTTCTTAAAAACACACTATTTGTTTCAACGGGAATTAATTTTAAATTAATTAATGCCAATTTTATGTTTAGAATTTGGTAAAATAGACATAATTTTTTAATTTGGAATATCAATTATTTCTTAGGCTTAATTTTTGGTATTTTTCTAAAAAACTTCAATTTTTAATGAATAGTGAAACCACTTAGTAGTAGTTAAAAAACTAACTTTTTAATTTTAATGAAATTTTACCATTTTTGTGAATTGAATTTCGAAAATATGACATACATGGTTGTTATCACTAAGTAAAATGTGGTTCAATAAGATGAAAATAATTTTTTGTGAATAGTAACTTTTGACTGTTATTTACCGCGGTTAAAGGTAAATAGGGTAATTCAAGGTAAAAAAAATATTATAATAATTAAAAATTACCTTAACACATGTCCAAAACTTATTGGTTGAGTCATTTACGACCATGGTCATCTTTGGATCGATTTTGGGACCCCTTTGAGGCACTTGGGAGTGATAATGACAATATAGATTAATTAATTTAAAGTAAAGACAAAAATGAAACAATCAAATATCTCTTGGTAAATTAATTTTTACATGGTGTTATATAAGTTATATTTTAGACTATAAATATTAATTGGAAAGATAAAATGATTTCCTACATCATGGTATTTTTTTATAATTTTTAGACATCAAATAAATTAACTTATTAATGAAACAATAATGATGCAGTATTTACATCATTAATAAATGATTTAAATAAATAAGATTATAATGATTAAAATATTATCCAAAACCTATCCAATTCCTGTTGGATGATTTTATATCAACCATGATTCGTCTTATCTTCAAATTTAATGATTTTTGTACTTTTTTAAACCGAATATATGTTTATAAGAAAATAATGTTTTCACACTTTTCTAAAGAGCCCCTCCTCTCCCTTATAAAAGGAGACCACTTCTAACCAATTCCTCACACCTCTCAAACCATTTGGCTCGTCCAAACTCCACCCCATTAATCTCCCTACGTACCTATCCTCCTCTTAGAATCCTTAATTTAGGCATAAGGCACTTAAATAAGTCATTTTGGTTCAAACCAAAGGAAGTTACCCAAATTAAAGGTAACGGTTTCTCTTAAATTTTTTTATTTTATTTTACTTCTCCTACCCCTAAACTCTTTTTATTCCTTTATTTTGTAACAAAACCAGTATTCTCAATATACTAGGATTTTTTTATGAAAATTATTCAAACTACACTTACACACACCTCCATCTAATGGATGAAGAACATAATGTTTATGTGGATGGAAAACTAACGCCTCACGAAACGATGATTGTTCGATTATCTCCTACCGCACATCATGGTGGCCATTATGATGGAACTGTATTTATATATGATACATATTATGTTTATGTTTTTTTTATGATTCTTTATTTTTTTATAGCATACCTTTATGGTTTCTATTTTGTGTAAACAGGATAATTTTATTAGACGAAGTGCAGACTACCGCCCCCTCAAAGTGATATGACTCGTTTATGCCATATGTGGGACGTATAAAGGATGGAGTTAATGATATTATATATGATATTATATATAAAATTATACTGGAATTATAATATACCTATGTATCATTATGTTTTAATTCCATTAAAATAAGAAATAGAAATAAAAGTAGCGTTCATGCGTACGTACGGATTACCATCTCCATGAACGGTGCATTTCATTTCATACCTCCAAATGTTATGTGCTATTATAAATACATGTATATACTGGATATATATGATATCTAAATCAATAATATCATTCTGATAATAATGAACTATTGACCACATGGACAACTTGTAAATAAAAGGTGTTCATTTTTTACTCAAGTACCAAATATCGACAAAATGAACGTTATTAACTTTAATGATTAAATAATGTTTATAACATGGAAATAATTGATATAAAATAAATAATAAACTTGAAAAAGGTTCTTAAGAAATTATAAATTAACTTTATTTTATTATTTAATATATTAAAGAACGAACAGGTCAAGTCAGACATGGGATAAGGGACTTCGTCTCAATCTCCTTTCATTGAGGCATGTTTAGTTTTATACACAACCTTATTTTAGACGATATATAAACCCCTTTGACTTTTCATTTCATTCTAAGGGAATCTTTTTATACGAAGCGTTTTACTAAAAAACAAAAAGGAATGTTTTTTTCAACGTAAACGGTGACAACGACCTTTCCGTCGCCGCGAGTATTATTTGATCTTTGGCTTCCTTAACAAGCCATAATGTTTTTAAAAAATAAAAATAAATACCATATACTCTTTTTACGTATTTTGGTATTGAAAATGATTTTGAGAATGGATTTATTATTTCAATATCTTAAAATGATATTTTGTTATTGAAATGTGGAAATATTATCTTTTCTTTATGCTTATGTTATGTGTTATGATCATGTTATGGTTCTTGGGCATTATTTGCGTATATGGGTGGTTCCATGATAAACCTAGGGCAGGTGAGTCTGAGATAGCTCTCCAATGCATTGGGTAACGTGACGGAGGTAAACGTGAATGTTTCTCCTAAGAGATTTAGGGAATATACTATGATGGTTATTCCAAAGTAACTCCCTATGTAGCTGTGATAGCTACAATGTAAGTATAATATGGATTCCACAAGTTACTTTTATGATTTATGATTTCTATGTTTTATTCATAAATCTTATTTTTTCATGAGGTAAGTAAAAGAGTTTATGTTTTGTATGTATTAGTGAAAAAATGTTTTCTTTCATTGTTTTATAACTTTTATTGATATTTTTATGCTCATCCCAAGTTTTGAAATGTTTTCACAGGACTTAAAGATGAATAGGGTCAAGGATGGGATCAAGGAAAAGTCATGTTGTCTAAAACCTGGAACTAGACATGACTCTTTTTTTCAAGAGTTTTTATTTTATGGAAAAAAATGGATACTGGGTAGAATTGTCTACATGTAATATTCATGTTTTTATGTAAATGTAATGACCTATTTCTATAAAACACTAAACCTGAAAAGATCCTCAATGTAAATTATTCATTCAATTAAATATTATGTAATGTTTAAGGCTGGGTCCTTATAGTTGGTATCAGAGGTCAATTTAGATAACTTTAGGAGTTAGGGTATTGTTAAATAAATGTCCACAAATTAATTTATGGTAATATTGAAATGATATAGCATTTACAGATTACCATGTTGCTTCGCCTAAGATATTCCTGTGTTCAGAATGGTTTTCCGCAGAGGAAATAGGGCAGCTATGTTGGGACGACATCAGGAGGAAGACAACCTTCCAAATCAGCAAACTGAGATGGTCATAATCGGAAATGAACAGTTTTTTGTAGTAATGGAACAGTTGACTCGGGCTATAAATGGTGGAGGTATCCATGAATGAGATCATCCAGATCAACAGTAGAGGAACATGTCAGTATTGGAGAATTTCATGAGGTATCATCCCCCATCAGTCAGAGGATCATCCGAACCTATGCTAGCTGAAGGGTGGATTAAATCACTGGAAAAGATTTTTGATGTCATGGGTTGTTCAGAACATAAAAAGTTTAGTATTGTTGTTTACCATTTTGAAGGTGAAGCTGATCAATGGTGGTTGATGGTGAAAAATATGAGGGATAGTGATGAGATTGATGCTCTTGATTGGGATTAATTCAGAGGTATGTTTCTTGAGAAATATTTTCTTAAGTCGGTTCATCTTAGGATGGAAAAACAATTCATGTAATTGAGGTAGGAGGATGACTCAATGGATACTTATGAAGAAAAATTCACTCGATTGGAAAGGAATGCTCCAAATTTCATATGAGATCTTAATAGTAAAATCAACCATTTTTAATCAGGATTAAATCCAAAGTATCGAAGTGCTTTTGCTTCTCGTGAGTTCAAAAGTTATGAAAAACTTGTTCATTGTGCGGAGAAGGTGGAAATTGAGTTTGCCGATGATCAGGTGTTCTTTGAAAAACAACAGAATAAGAGGTCGAGGTGGTAGGTGAAAGGGAAGAACTCTTCAAAAAATTCTGATGGTAAGAAAATTAAGTTTTCAGTTTGTGAAAATTGTGGTAAAAATAATGCTAGGGAATGTCTTTTGAATTCTGGTAAGTACTACCGATGTGGTAAAATGAAACATAAGGCTTGTAATTGCACTGAAAAAAGATCTAGTTAATGGTAAGATAAAATCTGATTTACAGTCAGTAAAATGTTTTAAGTGCAATGAAATGGATCATTATGCAAATGAGTGTCCAACAAAGAACTCAATTGAAGGAAAGCAGCCAGACTACAAGCAGAAAGGGGTGGTGAAATCATTTACAACTACTTCATCAGATGTTGGGCCATCAAATGAAGTTGTATCAGGTACACTATTTGTTTGTTCATATTATGCCAATGTGATGTTTGATTCAGGGTCTACACACTCTTTCATTTCTGAGAATTTTTCTTGTAAATTGGGAATTCCATCTCAATATATGAATATAGAACTTACGATAAAAACACCAGGAGGAAATTTTGAGACAAAAAGAAAACATAAGAACATTCATGTCCTTGTGTGCAGAAAGAATCTACCTGCAAACCTTATTGTTTTGCCTCTAGTATAGTTTGATGTTATTTTGGGTATGGATTGGCTTTCTGTTTATCATGCTAAGATTTACTGTAGAGCTAAAGAGGTTTCTTTTCAAAATAATTTTCAGTTTGTATACAAAAATGAACCCTTGCTTTTGATAACATATCAGGAAGCTGAGAAAGTAGTAAAATATGGAAATGAATGTTACCTTGCACATATTTTTTAAAACAAAGTAACTTTTCGGATTAATGATGTGCTAGTGGTAAATGAGTACCTTGATGTTTTTTATGATGAGTTTCCTGGTATTATACATGATCAGGAAGTTTAATTTACTGTTGACTTAGTTACTAATGCTAAGCCAATTTCAAAACCCCCTTATTGAATAGATCAAATTTAACTTTTAGAGTTAAGGAAGCAATTGTAAGAGTTATTAGATAAAGGTTTCATTCAACCTAGCACACCACCATGGGGTGCTCCTGTATTGTTTGTTAAAAAGAAAGATGGTTGAATGATACTTTGCATTGATTATAGAGAATTAAATAACATCACTGTTAAGAATAAGTATCATTTTCCTCGTATCAATGATTTGTTTGATCAGCTCCAGGGAGCTCAGTATTTTTCGAAGATTGATTTGAGGTTGGGGTACCATCAGTTGAAAGTAAACAAAGCATACATTCTGAAGACTGTGTTTCATACTAGATATGGCCATTATGAATTTGTAGTTATGCCTTTTGGTTTAACTAATACACCTGCTGTATTCATGGATCTTATGAATAGAATTTTCTGTGAGTTCTTGGATAAGTTTGTGGTTGTGTTCATTGATGATATTTTGGTTTATTCCAAAAGTAAGGAGTAACATGAAATTCATTTAATAGTTATCTTGAAAACCTTAAAAGAAAAGAAACTGTTTGGTAAATTCAGAAAGTGTGAGTTTTGGTTACAACAAATTTCTTTCCTTGCTCACATTGTTTCAAAAAATGGCATAACTGTTGATCATGCTAAAACAAAAGTTGTTGAAGAATATCCAAGACCCAAAAATATAACCGAGATCCGTAGTTTTCATAGTTTGGCAGGTTATTACAGGAGGTTTGTTGAAAATTTTGCATTGTTATCTAGTACAATGACTATGTTAACTTGAAAAGGTGTCAAGTTCATCTGGACAAAAGAATGTGATGATTGTTTTCAGGAATTGAAAAGAAGATTGGTGAATGCTCCAGTTTTGGCACTGCCATCCAGAAATGGTGAGTTTGTTATCTACAGTGATTCTTCGATGAAAGGACTGGGTTGTGTCCTAATGCAGAATGATCAGGTAATTTCTTAAGTTTCACGTCAGTTGAAACCACGTGAGTTAAATTACCTACACGTGATTTGGAATTATCTGTTGTTGTTTTTTGCATTAAAAATTTGTAGGCATCATTTGTATGGAGTAAAATGGGAAATATATACTGACCAAAAAAGTTTAAAGTACATATTCACTCAGAAAGAATTGAACATGAGACAGAGGAGATGGTTGGAATTAATAAAGTATTATGATTGCACGATCCATTACCATCCGGGAAAAGCAAATAAAGTGGTTGATGCTTTGAGTTGAAAAAGTAATGCTTCATTAACCATGTTATGTTTAGAACAATATCCTTTAGTTTTTGATTTTATAAACTCTGGAATAGAATTTTTTGGTGCAGGAAATTCTTCTGTTTTTTTCCAGGCATCGGTGAAATCATCTCTATTAGACAAAATAAAGTAAGCATAGAAAGAAGACAGTGAGTTATAGAAAAAAGGTATAGTTGGTTCAGAAGGGTAATTTTCCTGATTTTAATGTTGATAATAATTCTTTTTTTATGTTTGGGAAGAGATTATGTGTGCCTTGTGATTCACAGTTGAAGAATGAGTTGTTATGTGAAGCTCATAGTTCCCCGTTTTCAGTTCATCCTTGTTGTACTAAGATGTAAAGAGATATTTGGAAGTATTACTGGTGGGATAGAATGAAAAGAGATATTGCTGAATTTACTATGAATTGATTGACTTGTCAGCAGGTTAAAGTAGAGCGGCAGTTATCGAAAGGGATGCTTCAGCCTTTACCAGTGCTAGAGTGGAAATAGGAAAATATATCAATGGACTTTGTTGTGGTATTACCAAAGACATCTCGAGGTAATAAAACAATCTGGGTGATTTTTGATCTATTGACTAAATCTGCTTATTTCCTTCCTATTCGAGATATATTGTTTCTAAATCAACTTTCTCGATTGTATGTTAAAGAGATAGTCACATTCCATGGAGTTCCCCTCTCCATTGTATATGATCATGATCTCAGGTTTACTTATAACTTTTGGAAAGGCCTTCAGAAGTCATTGGGTACTGAATTAAATTTTAGTACAAATTTTTATCCTCAATCAGCTGGGCAGTCAGAACGAACAATTCAGACCTTGGAGGATATGCTACGTTCTTGTTCACTAGATTATCAGGGAAGTTGGGACCAACATCTTTCTTTGGTTTAATTTCCATATAATAACAGTTTTCTTTCCAGTATACAGATGGCTCCCTTTGAGTCATTATATGGAAAGCATTATCGAACTCCATATTTTTGGGATAAAGTAGGTGAAAGGAAGCTGATGGAACTAGAATTTGAAGAATAGATGGCAGAGAAAGTTCAGTTGATTCATAAGCACATGAGAACAGCTCAGAGCAGACAGAAAAGTTATGCAGATAACTGGAGGAAGGATATTTCTTTTGAGGTAGGTGGTCATGTCTTTCTCAAAGTTTCTCCATGGAAAAGTATGATGTGTTTTGGTAAGAAGAGAAAGTTGGGTTCGAGGTTCATTGGACATTACAAAATCCTGGAGAAAGTTGGATCAGTTGCATATAGAGTGGCTTTACCTCCAAATTTATCCCAGGTACACAATGTTTTTCATATTTCGATGTTGAGAAAGTATATGTCAGATTCATCTCATGTTTTGAGCTCAGAGGTAGTTCAAATGGAAGAGAATATCTCTTATGAAGAACAGTCAGTCTAGATTCTTGACCATAGAGAGCTAGTGTTGCGTAATAAGGTAATTCACCATGTAAAGGTTTTATGGAAAAACCATATGATTGAAGTGGCAACGTGGGAATCTGAAAATGCTAGGAGAGATAAATACCCCCACTTATTTTGATAAGTGAATAAAAATTGTGAGATCGCAATTTCCAAAAGGGGGGAAGGATGTAACATCCCAGGTAAATGAAGAATAAGATTTTTTCATATTTATTAATATTTTTTAATTAAATATTAATTTTACTTTAAAGGGTTTTCTATGTTCAATAGCATACCCGATACGCAACAATGGGTTTCTTTGAAATATTACGTTGCAGACTAATAATATAATATTATTATTTTAAATGGAAGTTAACTTCTAGTCGTTGTATTGGCGGGAATGAACAAAACAAACTACAATATGATTATACATGATTGTTAAATGTATTTACATTTATCCAATAAAAAGTTAGAGGCTTAGAGTATGAATGAATCCAATTTTAAGCATAATTTACATTAAAAGGTCGATTTACCACCTTTTAAGGGCGAACCTTATTTAAATCTAGTTTTGGTCACTTTATTACATTCTATATAACCAAATAAAATACTTATTTAGAATGGGGACATCAAAATTTACTTTGTGTAAATTTTTGGAATTTTTCCGATAAAGTTCATTTTTTAATGAATAGTGAAAATATTGTATTTTAATTCAAATATGCATTTTAATCTAAATTATTTATATGGTTAGATTATATTTTTAATTGGTTTTAAACTATAATTAGAATATATTTTTACCATTTAATACAATTTTGGTCATTGGAATTAATTTCACTTTGAAATTGGACTTAAACAAGTGTCAACCTTTTGATAGTTATTGTTTCTTAAAACATGTTGTTTGTTTTAACAATGGGAATTAATTTTAAATTAATTAATGACACTTTTATGTTTATAATCTGGTAAAATAGACATCATTTTTTAATTTGTAATATCAGTTATTTCTTAGGATGAATTTTTTGTATTTTTCTAAAAAACTTCAATTTTTGATGAATAGTGAAACCACTTAGTAGTAGTTAAAAACTGACTTTTTGATTTAAATGAAATTTTACCACTTCTGTGAATTGAAATTGAAAAATCTGACATACATGGTTGTTATCAAGAATTAAGATGTGGTTCAATGAGATGAAAATAATTTTTGGTGAATAGTAACTTTTGACTTTTATTTACTGCGGTTAAAGGTAAATAGGGTAATTCAAGGTAAAAAGAATATTATAATAATTTAAAATTACATTAACACATGTCCAAACCTTATTGGTTGAGTGATTTACGAACATGGGAATCTTTGGGTCGATTTTGGGACCCCTTTGAGCCACTTGGGAGTGGTAATGACAATATAGATTAACTAATTTAAAGTAAAGAAAAAAATGACATAAACAAATATCTCTTGGTAAATTAATTTTTTCATGGTGTTATATAAGTTATATTTTAGACTATAAATATGCATTGGAAATATAAAAAAATTCCATACATCATGGTATTTTTTTTAATTTTTAGACATCAAATAAATTAAATTATTTATGACATAATAATGATGCAGTATTTACCTCATTAATAAATGATTTAAATAAATAAGATTTTAATGATTAAAATATTATCCAAACCCTGTCCAATTCCTATTGAATGGTTTTATTTCAACCATGAGTCTTCTTATATTCAACATTAATTATTTTTGGACCTTTTGAAACTGAACATTTGTTTATAATAAAATAATGTTTTCACGCTTTCTAAAAGAGACCCTCCTCTCCGTTATAAAAGAAGACCACTTCTAACCAATTAATCACACCTCTAAAGCCATTTGGATCATCCAAAATATGCCCAATTAAGCTCCCTACATCCCTCACCTCCTCCTAGAAGCCTTAACTTATGCATAAGGCACTTCAAGAAGTCCTTTTGGTTCAAACCAAAGGAAGTTACCCAAATTAAAGTTAACAGTTTCTCTTAAATTGTTTTCTTTTATTTTACTTATCAAACCCCTAAACTCTTTTTATTCCTTTATTTTGTAACAACACCAGTATCCTCAATATACTAGGATGTTGTTATGATAAGGATTCTAACTACACTTACACACACCTCCATCTAATGGATGAAGAACATAATGTTTCTGTGGATGGAAAACTAACGCCTCACGAGACGATGATTGTTCGATTATCTCCTACCCCCTCTCATGGTGGCCATTATGATGGAAATGTATTTATATATGATATATATTATGTTTATGTTTTCTTTATGCTTCTGTATTTTTTTTATAGCATACCTTTATGGTTTCCATTATGTGTAAACATGATAATTTCATTAGACGAAGTGCGGACTACCGCCCCCTCAAAGTGATATGACTCATTAATGCCATATGTAGGACGTATAAAGGATGGAGTTAATGATATTATATATGATATTATATATGAAATTATACTGTAATTATAATATACTTATGTACCATTATGTTTTAATTCCATTAAAATATGAAATAGAAATGAAAGTAGCGTTCATGCGTACGTACGGCTTACCGTCTCCATGAACGGTGCATTTCATTTATTACCTCCAAATGTTATGTACTATTATAAATACACGTATATAATGGATATATATGATATATATGATATCTAAATCATGAATATCATTCTGGATATAATGGAATATTGACCACATGGACAACTTGTAAATATAAGGTGTTCATTTTTTACTCAAGTACCAAATATCGACAAAATGAACGTTATTAACTTAAAAAGATTACATAATGTTTATAACATGGTAATAAGTGATATAAAACCAATAATAAACTTGAAAAGGTTTCTTAATTATGTATAAATTAACTTTATTTTATTATTTAGGATATTAAAGAATGAACGGGTCAAGTCAGACACGAGGTAAGGGACTTCATCTCAATCTCCTTTCATTGAGGCATGTTTAGTTTTATACACGACTTTATTTTATACGGTGTATAAACCCCTTTGACTTTTCATTTCATTCAAAGGGAATATTTTTATACAAATCGTTTTACTAAACTACAAAAAGTAATGTTTTTTTTTTCAACGTAAGCGGTGACAACGACCTTTCCACCCCCGCGAGTATTATTTGATCTTTGGCTTCCTTAACAAGCCGTAATGTTTTTAAAAAAGAAAAATAAATTCCATATACTCTTTTTACGTATTTTGGTATTGAAAATGATTTTGAGAATGGATTTATTATTTCAATATCTTGAAATGATATCTTGTTATTGAAATGTGGAAATGTTATCTTTCCTTTATTCTTATGTTATGTGCTATGATCATGTTATGGTTATTGGGAATTATTTATGTATATGGGTGGTTTTGTGATAAAACTAGGGCAGGTGAGCCCGAGATAGCTCTTCAATGCATTGGGTAACATGACAGAGGTAAGCATGAATGTTTCTCCTAAGAGATTTAGGGAATATATTGTGATGGGTATTCCAAAGTAACTCCCTATGTAGCTGTGATATCTACAGTGTAAGTATGATATGGTTGCCACAAGTAACTTTTATGATTTATGATTTCTAAGTGTTATTCATAAATCTTATGTTTTCATGAGGTAAGTAAAAGAGTTTATGTTTTGTATGTATTAATGAAAAAATGTTTTCTTCCAATATTTTATAACCCATACTGAGCTTTTTATGCCCATCCCTAGTTTTGAAATGTTTTTACAGGGATTAAAGATGAATAGGGTAAAGTATGGGATCAAGGAAAAGTCATGCTATTTAAAACTTGGAACTAGACATGACTCTTTTTTTCAAGAGTTTTTATTTTATGGAAAAAAATGGATACTGGGTAGAATTTTCTACATGTAATATTCATGTTGTTATGTAAATGTAATGACCTAATTCTCTAAAACACTAAACCTGAAAAGATCCTCAATGTGAATTATTCATTTAATTCAATATTATGTAATTTTTAAGGTCAGGTATTTCTATTTGGTATCAAAGGTCAGTTTAGATAACTTTAGGAGTTAGGGTATTGTTAAATAAATGTCCATAAATTAATTTATCATAATATTGAAATGATATAGCATTTACAGATTACCATGTTACTTCGCCTAAGATATTTCTGTGTTCAGAATGGTTTTCCGTAGAGGAAACAGGGCAGTTATGTTGGGATGAAATCAGAAGGAAGACAACCTTCCAAATCAGCAACCTGAGATGGTCGGAATCAGAACTGAACAGTTTGTTGCAGTGATGGAAAAGTTGAATCAGGATATAAATGGTGGTGGTATCCATGCACGAGATCAGCTAGATCAACCGTAGAGGAACATGTCAGTAGTGGATCATTTCATGAGGCAACATCCCCCATCATTCAGAGGATCATCTGACCCTATGCTAGCTTAAGGGAGGATTAAAGCACTAGATAAGATTTTTGATGTCATGGGTTGTTTAGAAAATCAAAAGGTTAGTCTTGCTGTTTATCGTTTTGAAGGTGAAGCTGATCAGTGGTGGTCGATGGTGAAAAATATTAGGGATAGTAATTAGATTGATGCTCTTGATTGGGATGAATTCAAAGGTATGTCTCTTGAGAAATAATTTCCTAAGTTGGTTTGTCTTATGATAGAAAAACAGTTCCTGGAATTGAGGCAGGAGGATGACTTAGTGGCTGCTTATGAAGAAAAATTCACTCGACTGGAAAGGTATGCTTTAAATTTCATATGATATATTGATAGTAAAATCAACCATTTTTACACAAGATTAAATCCAAAGTATCGAAGGGATTTAGATTCTTGTGAGCTCAAAAGTTATGAAAAACTTGTTTGTTGTGCGGAGAAGGTGGAAATGGGGTTTTTCGATGATCAGTTGTTCTTTGAAAAACAATAGAATAAGAGGTTAAGGTGGCCGGAGAAAGGGAATAACTCTACAAAAAAGTCTGATGGTAAGAAACTTAAGTTTTCAGTTTTTGAAAATTGTGGTAAAAATCATGTTGGGGAATGTCTTTTGAATTATGGTAAGTGCTACCGATGTGGTAAAATGGGACATAAGGCTCGTAATTGCACAGAAAAAGATCAGGGTAATGGTAAGACAAAATCTGATTTATATTCAGTAAAATGTTTTAAGTGCAATGAAATGGGTCATTATGCAAATGAGTGTCCAACAGAGAACTCAACCGAAGGAAGGCATCTAGAATACATGCAGAAAGGGGTGGTGAAATCCTTTTCAACTACTTCATCAGATGTTGGGACATCAAATGAAGTTGTATCAGGTACACTGTTTTTTTGTTCAGATTATGCCAATGTGTTGTTTGATTCAGGGTTTACACACTCTCTCATTTCTGAGAAGTTTTCTAGTAATTTGGGAATTCCATCTCAAGATCTGAATACATATCTTACGGTAAAAACACCTTGAGGAAATGTTGAGACAAAAAGAAAACATAAGACCATCATGTCCTTGTGTGTGGAAAGAATCTACATGAAAACCTTATTGTTTTTCCTCTAGTAGAGTTTGATGTTATTTTGGGTATGGATTGGATTTCTGTTTATCATGCTAAGATTAACTGCAGAGCTAAAGAGGTTTCTTTTCAGAATTATTTTCAGTTTGTATACAAAAATGAACCCTTGCTTTTGATAACATATCAGGAAGCTGAGAAACTAGTAAAAGATGGAAATGAATGTTACCTTGCACATATTTTTGAAAACAAAGGAACTGTTCAGATTAATGATGTGCCAGTGGTAAATGAGTACCTTGATTTTTTTCCTGATGAGTTGTCTGGTATTATACCTGATCGGGAAGTTGAATTTATTGTTGACTTAGTTTATGATACTAAGACAATTTCAAAACCCCCTTGTCGAATGTCTCAAATTAAACTTTTAGCGTTAAAGAAGCAATTGAAAGAGTTATTAGATAAATGTTTCATTTGACCTAGAACATCACCATGGGGTGATCCTATATTTTTTGTTAAAAAGAAAGATGGTTCAATGAGACTTTGCATTGATTATTGAGCATTGAATATCATCACTGCTAAGAATAAGCATCCTTTGCCTCATATCGATGATTTGTTTGATCAGCTCCAGGGAGCTCAGTATTTTTCGAAGATTGATTTGAGGTCAGGGTACCATCAGTTGAAAGTAAAGGAAGCAGACATTCTGAAGACCGAGTTTCATACTAGATATGGACATTATGAATTTGTAGTTATGCCTTTTGGTTTAACCAATGCACCTGCTGTATTCATGGATCTTATAAATAGAATTTTCCTTGAGTTCTTGGATATGTTTTTGGTTGTATTCATTGGTGATATTTTGGTTTATTCCAAAATTAAGGAGGAACATGACATTTATTTAAGGGTTGTCTTTCAAACCTTAAAAGAAAAGAAATTGTTTGGGAAATTCAGCAAGTGTGAGTTTTGGTTACAAAAAATTTCTTTCCTTGGTCACATTGTTTCAAAAAAATGTCATAACTGTTGATCCTACTAAAAAAGTTGTTGAAGAATGTCCAAGACCCACAAATATAACCGAGATCCATAGTTTTCTTGGTTTGGTAGGTTATTACCGGAGGTTTGAAGAAAAGTTTTCATGGTTATCTAGTCCATTGACTAAGTTAACTCGAAAAGGTGTCAAGTTCATCTGTACAAAAGTATGTGATGATTGTTTTCAGGAATTGAAAAGAAGATTGGTTAATGCTCCAGTTTTGGCACTGCCATCCAGAAATGGTGAGTTTGTTATCTACAGTGATGCTTTTTTGAAAGGACTGGGTTGTGTCATAATGCAGAATGATCAGGTAATTGCTTATTCTTCCCATTATTTCAAACCACATGAGTTAAATTACCCTACACATGATTTGGAATTAGCTGCTATTGTGTTTGCGTTAAAAATTTGGAGGCATCATTTATATGGAGTAAAATGAAAAATATATAGTGACCACAAAAGTTTAATGTTTATATTCACTCAGTAATAATTGAACAGGAGATAGAGGAGATGGATGGAATTAATAAAGGATTATAATTGCATGATCCATTACCATCCGGGAAAAGCAAATAAAGTGGTTGATGCTTTGAGTCAAAAAAGTAATGCTTCATTAACCAAGTTATGTTTAGAACAAGATCCGTTGCTTTTTGATTTCATAAGCTTTGGCATAGAAGTTGTTGGTGCAGGAAATTATTCTATTTTTTTTCAGGCATCAGTGAAATCATCTCTATCAGAGAGAATAAAGCAAGTGCAGAAATAAGATAGTGAGTTGCAGAAAAAGGTAGAGTTGGTTCAGAATTGTAAGTTGCCTAATTTTAACGTTGATAATGATTGTGTTTTGAGGTTTGGGAAGAGATTATATGTGCCTTGTGATTCACAGTTGAAGAATGAGTTGTTATGTGAAGCTCATAGTTCTCCATTTTCAGTTCATCGTGGTAGTACTAAGATGTAGAGAGATCTTCAGAAGTATTACTGGTGGGATGGAATGAAAAGAGATATTGCTGATTTTACTGTGAAGTGTTTGACTTGTGAGAAGGTTAAAGCAGAGTGGCAGTTACCGAGAGGGATGCTTCAGCCTTTACCGGTGCCAGAGTGGAAATGGGAAAATATATCAATAGACTTTGTTGTGGAATTACCAAATACATCTCTAGGTAATAATGCAATATGATTTATTGTTGATCAATTGACTAAATATGCTCATTTCCTTCCTATTCGGGATACATTGTCTCTAGATCAACTTTTTCGATTATATGTTAAAGAGATAGTCAGGTTGCATGGATTTCCCCTCTCCATTGTATCTAATCAAGATCCCAGGTTTACTTATACCTTTTGGAAGGGCCTTAATAAGTCATTGGGTACTGAATTAAATTTTAGTACAGCTTTTCATCCTCAATCAGATGGGCAGTCAGAACAAAAAATTCAGACCTTGGAGGATATTCTATGTCCTTGTTCACTAGATTATCAGGGAAGTTGGGACCAATATCTTTCTTTGGTTGAATTTTCAAATAATAAGTGTTTTAATTCCAGTATACAGATGGCTCCATTTGAGGAATTATATGGAAAGCATTGTCGAACTCTATATTTTTGGGATGAAGTAGGTGAAACGAAGCTGATGGTACCAGAATTGGTAGAAGAGATGGCAAAGAAAGTTCAATTGATTCACAAGCACATGAGAACAGCTCAGAGCAGACAGAAATGTTGTGTAGATAACTAGAGGAAGGATATTTCTTTTGAGGTAGGTGATCATGTTTTTCTCAAAGTTTCTCCATGGAAAAGTGTGATGTGTTTTGGTAAGAAGGGAAAGTTTAGTCCGGGGTTCATTGGACCTTATGAAATCCTAGAGAAAGTTGGATCACTTGCATACAGAGTGGATTTACCTCCAAGTTTATCCCAGGTACACAATGTTTTTCTTGTTTTGATGTTGAGAAAGTATATGCCAGATCCATCTCATGTTTTGAGCCCAGAGGTAGTTCGATTGAAAGAGAATCTCTCTTATGAAGAAAAACCAGTCTAGATTCTTGACCATAGAGAGAAAGTGTTGTGGAATAAGGTAATTCACCAGGTAAAGTTTTTGTGAAAAAACATAATATTGAAGAGGCAACTTGGGAATCTGAAAATGCTATGAGAGATAAATATCGCCACTTATTTTGATAAGTGAATAAAATTGTGAGGACGCAATTTCCAAAATGGTGGAAGGATGTAACATTCCACGTAAATGAAGAATAAGAGTTTTTCATATTTATTAATATTTGTGAATTAAATATTAATTTTATTTTAAAGGGGTTGCTAGGTTCGATAGCGTACCCGATACACAAAAACGGGTTCTTTGAAATCTTACGTTGCATACTAATAATATAATATTATTATTTTAAATGGTAGGTAACTCCTAGCCGTTGTATTGGCGGGAATGAAAAAAACAAACTGAAATATTATTATACATTATCGTCAAATGTATTAACATTTATCCAATAAAAATTTAGAGGCTTAAAAATGAATGAATCTAATTTTAATCATAATTTAAAATAAAAGGTCGATTTAACACGTTTTAATGGTGAACCTTCTTTAAATATAGTTTTTGTCACTTTATTACATTATATATAACCAAATAAAATCCTTCTTTAGAACGGGGACATCAAAATTTACTTTGTGTAAATTTTTTGAATTTTCCTGATAAAGTTCATTTTTTTAATGAATAATGAAAATATTGTATTTTAATTCAAAACTGTATTTTAATATAATTTATTTATATGGTTATATTACCTTTTCAATTGATTTTAAAGTGTAATTAGAATATTTTTTACCATTTAATCGAATGTTGGTCATTTGAATTAATTTCACTTTGAAATTGGACTTAAACAAGTGTCAATCTTTTGATAGTTACTGTTTCTTAAAAACATGCTATTTGTTTTAACAATGGGAATTAATTTTAAATTAATTAATTCCACTTTTATGTTTAGAATCTGGTAAAATAGACATCATTTTTGAATTCATAATATCAATTATTTCTTTGGCTTAATTTTTGGTATTTTTCTAAAAACTTCAATTTTTGATGAATAGTGAAACCACTTAGTAGTAGTTAAAAAACTGAATTTTTAATTTAAATGAAATTTTACCGCTTCTGTGAATTGAATTTTGAAAATCAGACATACATGGTTGTTATTAAGAATTAAAATGTGGTTCAATAAGATGAAAATAAGTTTTGGTGAATAGTAACTTTTGACTTTTATTTACCGCGGTTAAAGGTAAATAGGGTAATTCAGGGTAAAAAGAATATTATAATAAATCACAACTACCTTAACACATGTCCAAACCTTATTGGTTGAGTCATTTACGGTCATGGTCATCTTTGGGTCGATTTTGGGACCCCTTTGAGCCACTTGGGAGTGCTAATGACAATATAGATTAATTAATTTAAAGTAAAGACAAAAATGACAGAAACAAATATCTCCTGGTAAATTAATTTTTACATATTGTTATATAAGTTATATTTTTTTACTATAAATATGAATTGAAAGTATAAAAATATTTCCAAAGTCATGGTATTTTTTTATAATTTTTAGACATCAAATAAATTAAATGATTTATGACACAATAATGATGCAGTATTTACCTCATTAATAAATGATTTAAATAAATAAGATTATAATGATTAAAATATTATCCAAAACCTTTCCAATTCCTCTTGGATGATTTTATTTCGACCATTAGTCATATTATCTTCAACTTTAATAGTTTTTCGACTTTTTAAAACCAAATATATGTTTATAATAAAAGAATGTTTTCACACTTTCTTAAAGAGCCCCTCCTCTCCCTTATAAAAGGAGACCACTTATAACCAATTCCTCACACTTCCCAAGCCATTTGGATCATCCAAAATATGCCCAATTAAGCTCCCTACATCCCTCTCCTCCTCCTAGAAGCCTTACTTTAGATAGAAGGCACTTCAAGAAGTCCTTTTGGTTCAAACCAAAGGATGTTACCCAAATTAAAGGTAACAGTTTCTCTTAAATTGTTTTCTCTTATTTTACTTCTCCAACCCCTAAACTCTTTTTATTCCTTTATTTTGTAACAACACCAGTATCCTCAATATACTATGATGTTGTTATGATAAGTATTCAAACTACACTTACACACACCTCCATATAATGGATGAAGAACATAATGTTTCTGTGGATGGAAAACTAACGCCTCACAAAATGATGATTGTTCAATTATCTCCTACCGCCTCTCATGGTGGCCATTATGATGGCACTGTATTTATATATGCTATATATTATTTTTATGTTTTCTTTATGCTTTTGTATTTTTTTTTATCGCATACCTTTATGGTTTCCATTATGTTTAAACACGATAATTTAATTAGAGGAAGTGCGGACTACCGCCCCCTCAAAGTGATACGACTCGTTAATGCCATATATTGGACGTATAAAGGATGGAGTTAATGATATTATATATGAAATTATACTAGAATTATAATATAACTATGTATCATTATGTTTTAATTCCATTAAAATAAGAAATATAAATGAAAGTAGCGTTCATGCGTACGTACGACAGTTATGTTCGGACGAAATCAGAAGGAAGGAAACCTTCCAAATCAGAAACCTGAGATAGTCAGAATCAAAACTGAACAGTTTGTTGTAGAGATGGAAAAGTTGAATCAGGATATAAATGGTGGTGGTATCCATGCATGAGATCATCTAGATTAACCGCAGAGGAACATGTCAGTAGTGGATCATTTCATGAGGAAACATTCCCCATCATTCAGAGGATCATCTGACCCTATGCTAGCTGAAGGGATGATTAAAGCACTGGAAAAGATTTTCAATGTCATGGGTTGTTCAGAAAATAAAAAGGTTAGTCTTTCTGTTTATCGTTTTGAAGGTGAAGCTGATTAGTGTTGGTCGATGGTGAAAAATATCAGGGATAGTAAGTAGATTGACGCGCTCGATTGGGATGAATTCAAAGGTATGTTTCTTGAGAAATATTTTCCTAAGGTGGTTTGTCTTATGATGGAAAAATAGTTCCTGGAATTGAGGCAGGAGGATGACTTAGTGGCTGCTTATGAAGAAAAATTCACTTGACTAGAAAGGTATGCTTTAAATTTCATACAATATATTGATAGTAAAATAAACCATTTTTACACAGGATTAAATCCAAAGTATCGAAGGGATTTAGCTTCTTTTGAGTTCAAAAGTTATGAAAAACTTGTTTGTTATGCGGAGAAGGTGGAAATGGGGTTTGCCGATGATCAGTTGTTCTTTGAAAAACAACAGAATAAGAGGTTAAGGTGGCAGGAGAAAGGGAATAACTCTTCAAAAAAGTCTGATGGTAAGAAACATAAGTTTTCAGTTTGTGAAAATTGTGGTAAAAATCATCATGGGGAATGTCGTTTGAATTCTGGTAAGTGCTACCGATGTGGTAAAATGGGACATAAGGCTCGTAATTGCACAGAAAAAGATCAGGGTAATGGTAAGACAAAATCTGATTTACATTCAGTAAAATGTTTTAAGTGCAATGAAATGGGTCATTATGAAAATGAGTGTCCAACAAAGAACTCAACCGAAGGAAATCATCTAGACTACAAGCAGAAAGGGGTGGTAAAATACTTTGAAACTACTTCATCAGATGTTGGGCCATCAAATGAAGTTGTATCAGGTACACTGTTTGTTTGTTCAGATTATGACAATATGTTGTTTGATTCAGGGTCTACACACTCTTTCATTTCTGAGAAGTTTTCTAATAAATTGGGAATTCCATATCAAGACCTGAATACAGAACTTATGGTAAAAACACCTGGAGGAAATGTTGAGACAAAAAGAAAACATAAGAACATTCATGTCCTTGTGTGCGGAAAGAATCTACCTGAAAATCTTATTGTTTTGCCTCTAGTAGAGTTTGATGTTATTTTGGGTATGGATTGGCTTTCTGTTTATCATGCTAAGATTAACTACATAGCTAAAGAGGTTTCTTTTCAGAATGATTTTTTGTTTGTATACAAAAATGAACCCTTTCTTTTGATAACATATCAGGAAGCTGAGAAACTAGTAAAATATGGAAATGAATGTTACCTTGCACATATTTTTGAAAACAAAGGAACTGTTCAGATTAATGATGTGTCAGTGGTAAATGAGTACCTTGATTTTTTTCCTGATGAGTTGCCTGGTATTATACCTGATCGGGAAGTTGAATTTATTGTTTACTTAGTTCATGATACTAAGCCAATTTCAAAACCCCCTTGTCGAATGGCTCAAATTCAACTTTTAGAGTTAAAGAAGCAATTGAAAGAGGTATTACATAAACGTTTCAATCGACCTAGAACGTCACCATGGGGTAATCCTATATTGTTTGTTAAAAAGAAAGATAGTTCAATGAGACTTTTCATTGATTATAGAGCATTGAATAACATCACTGTTAAGAATAAGTATCATTTGCCTCATATCGATGATTTGTTTGATCAGCTCCAGGGAGCTCAGTATTTTTCGAAGATTGATTTGAGGTCAGGGTACCATTAGTTGAAATTAAAGGAAGCATACATTCTGAAGACCGAGTTTAGTACTAGATATGGCCATTATGAATTTGTAGTTATGCCTTTTGGTTTAACCAATGCACCTTCTGTATTCATGGATCTTATGAATAGAATTTTCCATGAGTTCTTGGATAAGTTTGTGGTTGTATTCATTGATGATATTTTGGTTTATTCCAAAAGTAAGGAGGAACATGAAATTTATTTAAGGGTTGTCTTTGAAACCTTAAAAGAAAAGAAACTGTTTGGGAAATTCAGAAAGTGTGAGTTTTGGTTACAACAAATTTCTTTCCTTGGTCACATTGTTTCAAAAAATGGCATAACTATTGATCCTTCTAAAACAAAAGTTGTTGAAGAATTTCCAAGACCCACAAATATTACTGAGATCCGTAGTTTTCTTGGTTTGGCTGGTTATTACCGGAGGTTTGTTGAAAATTTTGCACGGTTATCTAGTATAATGACTAAGTTAACTCGAAAAGGTGTCAAGTTCATCTGGACAAAATTATGTGATGATTGTTTTCAGGAATTGAAAAGAAGATTGGTTAATGCTCCAGTTTTGGCACTACTATCTAGAAATGGTGAGTTTTTTATCTACAATGATGCTTCGTTGAATAGACTGGGTTGTTTCCTAATGCAAAATGATCAGTTAATTGTTTATGCTTCCCGTCTGTTGAAACCACATGAGTTAAATTACCCTACACATGATTTGGAAGTTTCGGTTGTTGTGTTTGCATTAAAAATTTGGAGGCATCATTTGTATGGAGTAAAATGTGAAATATATACTGACCAAAAAAGTTTAAAGTTTATATTCACTCAGTAAGAATTGAACATGAGATAGAGGAGATGGCTAGAATTAATAAAGGATTATCATTGAACGATCCATTACCATCTGGTAAAAGCAAATAAAGTGGATGATGCTTTGAGTCAAAACTTAATGTTTCATTAACCATGTTATGTTTAGAATAATATCCTTTGGTTTTTTATTTGATAAAATTTGGCATAGAAGTTGTTGGTGTAGGAAATTATTCTGTTTTGTTTCAGGCATCAGTGAAATCATCTCTATCAAACAGAATAAAGCAAGCGTAGAAAGAAGACATTGAGTTACAAAAAAAGGTAGAGTTGGTTCAGTAGGGTAAGTTACCTGATTTTAATATTGATAATGATTTTGTTTTGAGGTTTGGGAAGAGATTATGCATGCCTTGTGATTCACAGTTGAAGAATGAGTTGCCATGTGAAGCTCATAGTTCCATGTTTTCAGTTCATCCTGGTAGTACTAAGATGTACAGAGATCTTCTGAATTATTACTGGTGGGATGGAATGAAAAGAGATATTGCTGATTTTACTATGAAGTGTTTGACTTGTCAGCAGGTTAAAGCAGAGTGGCAGTTACTGAAAGGGATTCTTCAGCCTTTACAGGTTCTAGAGTGGAAATGGGAAAATATATCAACGGACTTTGTTGTGGGATTACCAAAGACATCTCGAGATAATAATGCAATCTGGGTTATTATTGATCGATTGACTAAATCTTCTCATTTCCTTCCTACTTGGGATACAGTGTCTCTAGATCAAATTTCTTGATTGTATGTTAAAGAGATAGTCAGGTTACTTGGAGTTCCCCTCTCCATTTTATCTGATTGTGATCCCAGGATTACTTCTAACTTTTGGAAAGGCCTTTAGAAGTCATTGGGTACTAAATTAAATTTTAGTACAGCTTTTCATCCTCAATCAGATGGGCAGTCAGAACAAACAATTCAGACCTTGGAGGATATGCTACGTGCTTGTTCACTAAATTATCAGGGAAGTTGGGACTGACATCTTTCTTTGGTTGAATTTTCATATAATAACAGTTTTCATTCCATTATATAGATGTCTCCATTTGAGGAATTATATGGAAAGCATTGTCGAACTCCATCTTTTTGGGATGAAGTGGGTAAAAGGATGCTGATGGTACTAGAATTTGTAGAAGAGATGGAAGAGAAAGTTTATTTGATTCAGTAGCACATGAGAACAGCTCAGAGCAGACAAAAAAGTTATGGAGATGACCGGAGGAAGGATATTTATTTTAAGGTAGGTGATCATGTCTTTCTCAAACTTTCTCCATGGAAAAGTGTGATGCGTTTTGGTAAGAAGGTAAAGTTGAGTCTGAGGTTCATTGAACCTTTTGAAATCCTGGAGAAAGTTGGATCAGTTGCGTACAGAGTGGCTTTACATCCAAGTTTATCCTAGGTAAACAATGTTTTTCATGTTTCTATGTTGAGAATGTATATGCTATATCCATCACATGTTTTGAGCCCAGAGGTAGTTGAGTTGGAAGAGAATCTCTCTTATGAAGAACAAATAGTCGAGATTCTTGACTGTAGAGAGCTAGTGTTGCGTAATAAGGTAATTCACTAGGTAAAGGTTTTGTGAAAAAACCATATGATTGAAGAGGCAACAAGGGAATCTGAAAATGCTATGAGGGATAAATACCCCCACTTATTTTGATAAGTGAATAAAAATTGCGAGGATGTAATTTTTAAAAGGGGGAAGGATGTAGAATCCCAGGTAAATGAAGAATAAGAGTTTTTCATATTTATTAATATTTTTTAATTAAATTTTAATTTTAATTTAAAGGGGTTGCTATGTTCGATAGTGTACCTGATACGCCACAATGGGTTTCTTTGAAATCTTACGTTGCACACTAATAATATATTATTATTATTTTAAATGGTAGTTAACTCCTAGTCATTGTATTGGTGTGAATGAACAAAAAAACTATAATATTATTATTCAAGATTGTTAAATGTATTTACATTTATCCAATAAAAAGTTAGAGTCTTAAAATATGAATGAATCTAATTTTAAGCATAATTTACATTAAAAGGCCGATTTACCACCTTTTAAAGGGGAACCTTATTTAAATCTAGTTTTGGTCACTTTATTGCATTCTATATAACCAAATAAAATCCTTATTTAGAACGGGGACATCAAAATTTACTTTGTGTAAATTTTTTGAATTTTTCCGATAAAGTTCATTTTTTTAATGAATAGTGAAAATATTGTATTTTAATTCAAATCTGTATTTTAATCTAATTTATTTATATGGTTATGTTATCTTTTAAATTGATTTTAAAGTGTAATTAGAATATTTTTTTACCATTTAATCTAATTTTGGTCATTTGAATTAATTTCACATTGAAATTGGACTTAAACAAGTGTCAATCTTTTGATAGTTATTGTTTCTTAAAAACACGCTATTTGTTTTAACAATGGGAATTAATTTTAAATTAATTAATTCCACTTTTATGTTTATATTCTGGTAAAATATACATCATTTTTGAAGTCAGAATATCAATTATTTCTTTGGCTTAATTTTTGGTATTTTTCTAAAAAACTTCAATTTTTGATGAATAGTGAAACCACTTAGTAGTAGTTAAATAACTGACTTTTTGATTTAAATGAAATTTTACTGCTTCTGTGAATTGAATTTCAAAATTCCGACATACATGGTAGTTATCAAGAAGTAAAATGTGGTTCAATAAGATGAAAATAATTTTTGGTGAATAGTAACGTTTGACTTTTATTTACAGCGGTTAAAGGTAAATAGGGTGATTCAAGGTAAAAAGAATATTATAATAATTCCAAATTACCTTAACACATGTCCAAACCATATTGGTTGAGTCATTTACGACCATGGGAATCTTTGGGTTGATTTCTGGACCCCTTTGAGCCATTTGGGAGTGATAATAACAATATAGATTAATTAATTTAAAGTAAAGACAAAAATGACATAAACAAATATCTCTTTGTAAATTAATTTTTACATGGTGTTATATAAGTTATATTTTAAACTATAAATATTCATTAGAAAGATAAATATATTTCCTACATCATGGTATTTTTTTTAATTTTTAGACATCAAATAAATTAAATGATATATGACACAATAATGATGCAGTATTTACCTCATTAATAAATGTTATAAATAAATAAAATTATAATGATTAAAATATTATCCAAAACCTGTATAATTCCTATTGGATGATTTTATTTCGACCATGAGTCATATTATATTCAACTTTAATTATTTTTGGACCTTTTTAAACCGATGATATGATTACAATAAAATAATGTTTTCACACTTTCCTAAAGAGCCTCTCCTCTCCCTTATAAAAAGAGACCACTTCTAACCAATTCCTTACACCTATCAAGCCATTTGGATCATCCAAACTCTACCCAATTAATCTCCTTACATCCCCTTACTCCTCTTATAAGCCTTACCTTAGGCATAAGGCACTTCAAGAAGTCCTTTTGGTTCAAACCAAAGGAACTTACCCAAATTAAAGGTAACGGTTTCTCTTAAATTGTTTTCTTTTATTTTAATTCTCCAACCCCTAAACTGTTTTTATTCCTTTATTTTGTAACAACACCAGTACCCTCAATATACTAGGATATTGTTATGATAATGATTCTGACTACACTTACACACACCTCCATCTAATGGATGAAGAACATAATGTTTCTGTGGATGGAAAACTAACGCCTCACGAAACGATGATTGATCGATTATCTCCTACCGCCTCTCATGGAGGCCATTATGATGGAACTGTATTTATATATGATATATATATTTTTTATTTTTTCTTTATGCTTCTGTATTTTTTTTATCATACCTTTATTGTTTCCATTATGTGTAAACACGATAATTTCATTAGAGGAAGTGCGGACTACCACCCCCTCAAAGTGATATGACTCGTTAATTCCATATGTGGGATGTATAAAGGATGGAGTTAATGATATTATATGTGATCCTATATATGAAATTATACTGGAATTATAATATACCTATGTATCATTATTTTTTAATTCCATTAAAATAAGAAATAGAAAAGAAAGTAGCATTCATGTGTAGGTACGGCTTACCGTCTCCATGAACGGTGCATTTCATTTCTTACCTCCAAATGTTATGTACTGTTATAAATACATGTATATACTAGATATATATGATATATATGATATCTAAATCATGAATATCATTCTGGATATAACGGACTATTGACCACATGGACAACTTGTAAATATAAGGTGTTCATTTTTTATTCAAGTACCAAATATCCACAAAATGAACGTTATTAACTTAAATGACTAAATAATGTTTATAACATGGTAATAAGTGATATAAACCCAATAATAAACTTGAAAAATGTTCTTAAGGAAGTTGAAATTAACTTTAGTTTATTATTCAGGATATTAAAGAATGAACGGGTCAAGTCAGACATGAGGTAAGGGACTTCGCCTCAATCTCCTTTCATTGAGGCATGTTTAGTTTTATACATGACTTTATTTTATACAGTGTATAAACCCCTTCGACTTTTCATTTCATTCAAAGAGAATCTTTTTATACGAATCGTTTTACTAAATGACAAAAAGGAATGTTTTTTTCAACGTAAGTGGTGACAATGACCTTTCTACCGCCGCGAGTATTATTTGATCTTTGGATTCCTTAACAAGCCGTAATGTTTTTAAAAAAGAAAAATAAATACCATATTCTCTTTTTACTTATTTTGGTATTGAAAGTGATTTTGAGAATGGATTTATGATTTCAATATCTTGAAATGATATTTTTTTATTGAAATTTTGAAATTTTATCTTTCCTTTATGCTTATGTTATGTGTTATGATCATGTTATGGTTCTTGGGAATTATTTATTTATATGGGTGGTTCCATGATAAACCTAGGGCAGGTGAGCCTAAGATAGATCTCCAATGCATTGGGTAATGTGACGAAGGTAAACTTGAATGTTTCTCTTAAGAGATTTAGGGAATATACTATGATGGGTATTCCAAATTAACTCCCTATGTAGCTGTGATAGCTACAGTGTAAGTGTGATATGGATGCCAAAAGTTACCTTTATGATTTATTATTTCTATGTGTTATTCATAAATCTTATGTTTTCATGAGGTAAGAAAAAGAGTTTATGTTTTGTATGTATTAATGAACAAATTTTTTCTTTAATTTTTTTATAACCCTTACTGAGATTTTTATGCCCATCCCAATTTTTGAAATGTTTTCACAGGACTTAAATATGAATAGGGTCAAGGATTGGATCAAGGAAAATTCATGCTGTCGAAAACCTGGAACTAGACATGACTCTTTTTTTTTCAAGAGTTTTTATTTTATGGAAAAAAAATGGATACTGGTTAGAATTGTCTACATGTAATATTCATGTTGTTATGTAAATTTAATGACCTAATTCTCTAAAGGACTAAACCTGAAAAGATCCTCAATGTGAATTATTCATTTAATTCAATATTATGTAATGTTTAAGGCTGAGTCCTTATAAGAATTATATTCCTCTATTTATATATAGATTGATGAATATAAATACAAGTACACTTTCAACCCATTTTATGTTCTATGTAATGAAGAACATATAAATAAATATGGGATATTAATAGATGAAAACACATAAAAAGTGTGGGAAACATTTGTAAGTATGACATAATAAAAAAATTCTATAAATTTCTATTACAAAACATTGATTACTTATTTTCCAATCTTTTCTATCTAATATAGTCACAAGAATCATCAACACATGTACTGTATGAACACATACTATCAATTGCATTGAAGCTCCTATAATAGTATGGTTGGGTTGTTCTTTATCTTTAGAGATCTTGATTTTTGTTGCGCTTCCTTGACTGCGAATCACAGCTGCTCTGCCTATCGGATTCACCGTGTCGGACTCCATTTGGTCCTTCTTAGTGTTCCTCATGGTGGTTTAGTATGTATTGGGGTTCAAGGTCATGGTTCACTTCTGAGGCTTCCCAGTTCTTTTGTTCTTCTGTTTACTTCCGATATTTTCCTTTCATTTCGATGCTTTTCATCCTTTATGTTGATAGCTTCAACTAGTGATGGTTTTTATTCTTTCTAGTTCTTTTCGTATCGGATTTTTTGATTTTTGGTTTAGTCTCCCTGAAGAAAACATCTCTCTATTATACCCTTTCACTCAACTCTATCCAAGATTCTAAATCCAATGCTCCAATCCTAGTTGGCCTAGTGTGTTGGTTCTGATGGATATTTGGGAGGTGTTGTTTGAGTGGTCGATATATTTCAGGAGGCACTCTTCATGTGGTTCTCTTTTTCTTTTTTCTGGTGATGTTTTTAGACTGGTTCAACTCATGATGGAATTATGAATGTGGAAAGATTTATTTCTTCATGGTTTTTTAATTAAAGTTGTGTATTTTTTAGATGAGGATGATGGTTCTCAATGTCATCTATAATGGATTCTGGAAGGTTTATGGTGGTCATGAATGGTGTTTTTGAATTATAGTGGTGATTTCTCCATTGATTGGTGTGGGATAGTGTTGATAGTGGGCCTCGTGATTACGATAGAGGGTGATACGACGTAACATTGGAAGTTTTGGGTACACATGGCTTGAGGTTGCTTTGGATGATGTGAATTTCTTTTTAAATTTTGAACTTTTTTTCTGCTGTTTTGAACCTGTATCCCATGCATTTTGTTTTGGTAATCGCTAACCATAAATCATCTTATCTAAAAATACAAAAAAAAAGAGAATTTTATAACAATCATTACGTAAAGATCCCACCCCACCTCCCACCTGCTTTGAGGCAATACATTACTCTCAAAGAGCTATCTTAGTTGAGGTAATCAATATTATAATATTTTTTTATGTTAAATGTGAATCATACATACACTGACACCTTTCCCATACTGATATTCTATAGAGTGAAAATGACTGTAATTTATATCTATCAACACCCACCCATTGCCTTATATAAAGAGATAAGATGTTCAATATATAAGATGGTCAGCTAAAAAACATACCACTTATAATAGGTCATGTGAGAGTGATGATTATCATAGCTCAGGAGCCAAGTAATGAGCTACATGTTCCACATGATGATGAAGATATTCATATGGTCAACCAAGCTGTTGGAACATTCATCACATGGCCATAAAATCTTGTAAAAACAAATGTTGAAAATTTGGTATTCATTTCTAATTTATTTTTCATGCTAACCCTTTAACAATTGATGAAAAAAGTTCTAAACTAATGAATTTTATTATAGACGGACGAAGAGAAGGGGTGAAATTAAAGGTCGAATCAAAACCATCTAAAGGATCAAACAATTGATCAAAAATAACTTATTAAAGCACCTTTACCACACCTATTCAATATCTAAATTTAAAAACATTGAAGGTTCGTGTGAATACAATGTTACAAAATTGTAGTAGTCTTGTAGTTTATTTTGAAGAAAAAATGTACGAAGAGGAAGGTACGGACTGTATTTATTTTGAGAATGAAAATGGAATCCTCAACAATGAATGGCTATGAGAATGAGTTGTAAAACTCTAAAATTTAATCATATAAAATATATTTTCATTTCCTTCATTACTTATTACTTTTTGTGTTTTTAGGAAATGTTGGATGCTCATTGATGTCAATTTTTATACTCCAATGATTTTTTTCTGGATTCAATGTATGGATAACCAACAAATCGAACACATATGATGATTTTTTTCAATTTGTAATACACTACATCAAATGTTTTAGAACTAAACTTCAAGTTATATATTTTATATTATGTTTTAATTAGAATTCTATTATGATAGAATGGTGTATAAATATTTTCAAAATCATATCATGGGGAAAGGCCATGTGCACAAGGACCTTGACAGGTTTTAAAACTAGAAAAGTATCAGGGTATATATAATAAGATTTCACTATCCAAACACATATCAAAACAAATTACTTATTTTTCTTAATGTTTTTATAGTTTGTGAAATAAACAAATGGAAAATATTATGGTTATTATGTTTTTAAATTTATAATAGAGATCATATTCTACCAACAAACTAGCATCCCTGCTGAGGTATTTTCAAAGATAATTAATATTTCATTTAAAATATTTATTAATCATTTGTGTATTTATATTTTTTCATTACTACAATAAAGGTCAAAAAAATTGTATTCACAATATTATATAGATTATCTCAAAAATGAATAGGTAGCATACCTGATGGTAGAATATATACTAGTAGAATCAATATGTGACTTCTATAGGAGTAATGTATTGTTTCATATTTATGTTTAATTTATTTCTTTTTAGTATTACTCACACAATAATTATTTTCTTATATAAATGGATTACTTTTTTCAATTTGGGGTAGTTTGTTCGAAGTTTCTCATGATTATGAGAGATTGGACTTCAAGGCTACAACTAAGAAAACAAAAACAAGAAAATGGGTCAAGAATGTATACAACCATCATGAAAAGGTGAGTTCCCACTAATTATTTAATTAATTTTTTCATCAATTTATCTATTATTTTTATGTTAATTTCCCTATCACTTTTATCTAATACTTATGTAGTTATTTTCATAGATCTTTTGGAAAGTTATTTTTATTTCAACTATCTGCAACAAGCCACAAAAGATATAACATGTTCCTTTCTGCCAATGTTACAATGATTTCAATGATTTCAATTGCTTTTATCTTTCTACCTTCCAAAACTCATATTGAGTTGATGTTATTATCATAAAACCCATTCTTATTGTCAAAAATCAGAAGAGTATAGGAATCACTTGTTCCCATTATGGTGACTTCTTGAGATATAACGGTCATAAGAGCTTTCTCTGCACTTTTTTTGCAAAAAACAAGAAATGTTTTTTTAGCTAATAACATTGACTCAATATGAAGTTTTGGAAGTTTGATAAAGAAATTAAAAGGTAATCAAGGTAACATTAGAATTTAGGAGAGTTTTGAGGCTTTGGGATGTATAGGAATCAGTGGTAGCTTAATCTGACATACTGTGTAACTGATATGATTCCATGAGTGTCTTTTTATTTAAAATTGATATTAATTGTAGTAAAATAGAAAAATAACATACTCAAAACTGAAAAAATGCATTCATATTACTTTTATAATTTAGTAAAAGGATACATAAGTCATTTAGGACATGTAGGAATCAGTCACACATCAATCTGATGCACGGTGTGATCGGTATGACTCAAAGTGCCCGTTATCAGTTTTAAATTGATATTTTAGTTGAAAATGTGTTAACTCATTAAAAACTAAAGAAAAATGATTATATTGTATTTATAATTTATTATAATGATTCATAAATCATTTTTGATATGCAATAATCAATCTCATATCAAACCAATACACAATGTGACTACGATGAGTCAAAGTGTGTGTTTCCAGTTTAAAATGACATTTTAGTAAATAGACAATTAATGTAATAAAAACGAAGAAAACACATTCATATTGTTTTGATAATTTTAGAAAATTATCCATGAGTCATTTGGGACATGTAGAAATTATCATCACCTCAATATGACACACAGTGTGATCGGTATGACTCCAAGTGCGTCTTTTTATTTAAAATTGACATCAATTTTAGTAAAATGTTCAACTAACCTACTAAAACCAATAAAATTAATTTTTATTGTTTTGATACTTTAGGTAAATTTTCAATAATTAATTTTATATGTGTAGGAATTAGTTGAACCATAATCTGATACACAGTGTGATCAATATTACTCCAAGTGTGTCCTTTTATTTAAAATTAAAATCAATTTCATTAAAAAAGAAAATAGAAATACTCAAAACTAACCAAATACATTCAGATTATTTTTATACTTTAGTTAAATGATCTATAAGTCATTTTATATTAATAGAAATTATCCATTCCTCAATCTAATGTATTTTGTGACCATTATTACTTCAAGTATATCTTTTCATTTAAAATTGACATCAATTTTAGTAAAAAGGAAATATGACCTACTCAAAACCAAGAAAAGGAATTAATATTTTTTTGATACTTTAGTAAAATGATCCATGAGTCATTTTTGGAATTTAGGAATGAATTGAATGTCAATATGACACACAGTGTGACCAATATGACTCAAAGTGTGCCTTTTTATTTTAAATTGACATTAATTTTAGAAAAAGGAATATGTGACATACTGAAAACCAATAAAATGAATTTGTGTTGTTTTTATACTTTAAGAAATGATCCATGAGTAATTTTTGATGTGTAGGAATCACACATAACTCAATCTGATGCACGGTGTGACCGATATGACTTTAAGTACATATTTTTAGTTAAAATTGACATCAATTTTCATAAAAATGAAAACAGACTTACTCAAAACCAAGAAAAATATTCACATTGCCTTAATAATTTAGTAAAATGACCCATGAGTCATTTGGGATAGGTAGAAATCATCCTTTTTTTCAATAAAACACACAGTGTTACCGGAATGACTCCAAGTGCATCTTTTTGTTTAAAATTGACATTGGTTTTTATAAAAAGGACAATTGACCAACTAAAAATCAATAAAATATATTTTATTATTTTGATACTTTAATTAAATGATCCATAAGTCATTTGTGACATGTTGGAAGTAGACTCCCCTTAATCTGATTCATGGTGTGACTGGTATGACTCTAAGTGTGTCCTTTTTTTAAATGACATCAATTTTAGTAAAAAGGGAAACTCACCTACTCAAAACCAAAAAAAATTAATTCGTATTGTTTTTTATAATTTAGGAACACTACACATAATTCATTTATTACATATAGAAATAAACCTCACATCAATTCAATGCACAGTGTGGCTGATATAACTCCAAGTGTTTCTTCTTATTTTAAGTTTCCATTAATTTTAGAAAAAAAATGATTGGCTTACTAAAAACTGAGAAAATGCATTCAAAATATTTTTATACTTTAGTAAAACAATCCATCTGTAATTTTTTACGTTTAGGAATCACCAGAAACTCAATATGATCCACGGTGTTACCAGTAAGACTCCAAGTGTGTCTTTTTATTTAAAATGGACATCAATTTTAGTAAAAAGGACAACCGACCTGCTAAAAACTAATCAAACTCATTCATATTGTTTTAATAATTTTAAAAAATGATCTATAAGTCATTTTAGATGTGTAAGAATCAGCCTCACATCAATCCAATGCGCGTTGTGACCAATATGACTCCAAGTGTATATTTTTATTTAAAATTGACATCAATTTTAGTAAAAAATACAACTAACTTACTCAAAACTATGAAAAAGTATTTTTATTGTTTTGATACGTTAGGTAAATAATCTATATGTCATTTTATACGTGTTGGAATCATCATCACCTCAATCTGATGCACGGTGTGACCATTATGACTCCAAGTACATCTTTTTAGCTAAAATGGACATCAATTTTAGTAAAAAGGAAAACTTAACTAGTAAAAACTAATAAAATTAATTTATATTGTTTTTATACTTTATTAAAATGATCCATAAGTCATTTGTGATTTATATAAATAAATCACACCTCAATCAGACACCTGGTGTGACTGATATGACTTCAAGTGTCTTTTTTATTTTAAATTGACATTAATTTTAGAAAAAAAGGAAAAAGAAACATACTGAAAACTACGAAAACACATTTGGATTGTTTTGATACTTTATTAAAATGATCTATTGGTCATTTTCTATGTGTAGGATTCACCCACACCTCAATCTGACATACTGTGTGACCGGTATGACTCCAAGTGAATATTTTAATTAGGAAAATGATCTTTAAGTCATTTGAGATGTATAGGAATCATCCACACCTCAATCTAATGTATGGTGTTTCCAGTATGACTCAAAGTGTGTCTTTTTATTTAAAATTGTAATTTTTAGTAAAAAGGACAACTAACCTACTCAAAACAAAGAAAATTCATTTGGATTGTTTTGATATTTTAGGAAAATGATATATAAGTCATTTTTTATATGTAGGATTCAACATCACCTCAATATGACACACAGTGTGACTGATATGACTTCAAGTGTGTCTTTATTTAAAATTGAAATTAATCTCATTAAAAAGAAAAATTGAAATTCTCAAAACCAAGCAAAATAATTTGAATTGTTTTCATATTTTAGTAAAATGATACATAAATTATTTGTGGTGCGTTAGATTAAATCACACCTCTATACAACACATGGTGCGACTGGTATAACTCCAAGGGTGTCTTTTAATTTAAAGTTGGAATTTTTTTAAATGTTTTCCTTTATATTAATGTTTAATTTATTTCTTTATAATATTAATAAAATAAAAAAAATTCTTATATAGGTGGATTATTTTTCATAGTTTGAGGTGATTTGTTTGGAAATGGATACCAAGGGCAGATCTTTTTGAGAGGGGATCACGGGTGCCAAAGATGATGAAAAATTAATGTTTTTAAATGTTTGTGGATAATAATTGTAAAAATAATTGTACAAAACATTGCTTGGAAGTTATATAGTAGTTATTGTTTGTATTCATGATGTAAAATTTATTTCAACTAAATTATGTATTTTGTGTACAGGTTACAAATTGATGTAGTGTGGTGTTATAAAAATATCACACTGCAGTAGGTGAGGCCTTTATCAGAACTATTTTTAGTACTAATAAAGGGGACCCCCTTTAATAGTACTAAGATTAACAACACTTTTTTAGAATTTTTAAAACCCTTTTTTGCATGTTATTAATGGGTATTTGTAGTAGTGTATAGGAATTGAATGCTCCTATGTGATCCTACCCTATGATCCTTTTGGAAATTCATGCTTTGAGTGATCCTACTATGTGTTATTTTTGGACATTCATGCACTCCATGATCCTTCCATATGATCCTTTAGGAAATCCGTGCTTTGTGTGATCCTTTAGGATATTCGCATCAACTATTCACATCTCCTTTTACCACCATCCTTTTTTAACAATGTCAAACCTTGTCAATGAACACAATCAACCCAAAAGCACCATCAAGAGGGATTTTGGCCAACATAATTTCAGTTTATTTATAATTATACAATGGTCATGATAATTAAAGTTATTAATTAACTGTAGTCACAATTTTGAGGTCTAATAATGATAAAAAATACTAATGTCAAAACCCAAATAATAATAAACATAATAATAAATATTAATTATTAAATAAGTTATAAATAAAGGAAATAACACACATCTAATAAACCCATTTGGTTCAAGACACCCATTGGGGTGACCTATTCCCGACTCAAATTTCAACTTCTTTTCCATTTGTCTTGCAAGCATTGTTCACCTGTTTGAGCATTTTTCCACCTTCAAGCACACCCAGTGTGATTCCTAATTAAATATTAATTAATATTTAGAATAATACTTTTAGATAAATATTAATAACCATAATAAAAATATTGTGTATTCTTTATATTTAAAAAACATCATATTTTAAAAAAATTACTTTGGAAACCCAAAACATTATATATTTTTTAAAAATATTTAAAAAATGAGATAAAATTTTTTAAAAAATTGAGTAAAACAACAATATAATTAAAGTAGAAATGAGTTTACACAGAGAGAATGTGAGTAATTACTCATAGTGAAGTGAGATTTCAATGATGCTTTAGGGGAGAATAATGTGCACCTATGATAAGTACAATGACAAGGGATATAAAGGGTAGTAAGGGAGTAGAAGAAGTCATTAGGAAGGGGTTGTGGAAGGTGGAGGAGGAGGAGATGTTAATCAGTGATGTCAAAAATTACATTCCTAAAACTCTATTTTATTCAAAGGCCTCCTCCACTTCACCATCTCCCCTAAGTTGAGAAATTCTTCCCCAAAAGGAGAGCATAGTGATAGTGTTGCATGTTCAGTTCAGTAAGAGGTGATATAGAAACCTGAAAATGTAATTAAACCTCATCAATCACTCTAATTCAATTGTATAAACTATTTATGTGTTTCTAGGTGTGAAATATTAGTGGGGTGATGTTTTTAGTGGAGGATGAGAGGATGGTAATAGTTTTTCATGGTAGGTTTAGTAATAAGTGAGATAGAATCATGTGGTACCCTCTCGAATGAGTTTTTTATTCGTTTTTTAAATAATTATTGAAATAATACTAGGTTAATTTATTAAAATAATATAGAAATATCGAATCACTAACATCATCTTTCATTTATTTTGAAAGGTGGAAAGGATGATTCCACCTTTGCCTCTCATTAACCCAGATCGATGATGTGGTGACAACGGCATCAAAGATACCACCTTTCTCATAAATTAAGGTGAAAGGCGACATTGATGATGCTACCTTTTCCCCAAAAACCTATAAAAAGGAATTTTCCCCTCCCCCTTCTCCTCACTCATTTCACCCCCTCTCTCTAATTCCACCCACTCTCTCTCTATGCTTTTCCCAGTGTTTTATCCATGCATGACAATTTTGGGGACCTAAAAGGAGTGCCAAATTTTGGAAAGCATTGTTTAGAGTTATTTTTCTTATTTATTTTAATGTTATTTATTTATTTAGTTATTTTGTTTTTAGTTAGTTTTACATATGTTATTTAATTTTTTGTTTAGTTAGTTAGATATAGTTTATAAATAATAGTTAATATTAGTGAATAAAATATTATTATTTATTTATGAATTTTGAGTAAAAAATTTACAAGTAGTCTTGGTAATGGATTTTTTATTATAATAAGATTATTATTTAGTATAACTTAGTATTTTTTAAATATTAGTGTCAAAATTAGGAATTAATATTAACTATATGATGAATAAATATTAGAGAAATAATGCTTTGGTTGTAATTAATTATTAAATAACTAATAATTAATTAATGTTAAAGTAATAATTAAGTATTGAGTAACTAATGAATATTTTAGGATTAAAGAATCATTAGACAATAAATAACCTTGGATTAAATTGGGACTAACTTAGGATCAAGTAATGATTAATTAATGATTAAATAATGATTAACTAATAATTAAATAATGATAAAAAGTAATTAACAAATAAATAACTATAAAATACTTAGATATTAATTAAGTAATGATTAATTATTGGTTAATAAATGGTTAATACATAATTGATTTAGGATTAACAAATGTTTAAAAAATTATTAGCTAATAAATAACTAATGAATAAAAAATTATGAAAGACTAATTAACTAATAATTACTTAATGATCAACTATTAATTAACTAATAATTAACTATAATGTAAATAAATATTATCTATTAATTAAGTAGTGATTAATTATTGATTAATGAATGACTAAGGGATAATTAATTTAGGATTAAATAATGTGTAACTAATGATTATCTAGTAATTAACTAATGAATAAAAAATTATTATCTAATGATTAAATAATGATTAACTAATAATTAATTAGTGATTAACTATTAAAAATAATAATTACTAGAATGGTTCAAATCATGGATTTGGTAACCCAAAACCATGACCCTACATGTTTTATTATAAAAGGTAAAGGCACTTGTACATTGATACATGGGGAAAAACCCCCCCAAAATTAAAATTGAGCGCCAACAGACCCATTTACTTTTGTTTGGTCCAAGGCCCATCCACCACAACCTAAAAGTCATGTATTCCTTGATTCATCAACCTATCTGCCCATGTGAGATTGGTATAAAGGATCATACAGAAATAACTCATGAGAGGCCCAATACAAGCCCACCCCCATTTTGGGCCCATCGCTGCATCTCAAAGTCACCTATGAATTCATCTCACGCCAATCATGAGGTCTCCTCCCACCTAAATCATGTGATTTTCATTGTCTTTCTGGCCTGTATCCACCACGAACACTCCATCCAAATTCATCGCCCAAATATCAAGGAACCAGCTCCCTATATCCCGGTCATGCATGTAGACGTTGTCGACTAGTTCTGAGGTCCAGTCCATACCCACATCTCAAAGTCAGTGTGCTTTTCATCGTCATCTTTGTTGCATCCCAAAAATGAGCTTAAACCCCACCATCGGGCGGGCTCCCTTTCATCCCCACTAAAGGGAGGTCTTACATCATCCCTTTTGTCAGAGTGTATCATTGAAAACACCCGTCACCAGGGTCACATGTCACAAGTACCCAATGAACCACCTACTACCTATAGACACCATCGGGATCCCACACCCACAACACCACAAGTCCCCGGTGACTCACTCACCATAAGCCCATCATCGCCACCAATGTTCCAAGCAACCAGAATCACTGGTCCTTAACTAATGTCATCCCCGAGTCCCAAATTCATGGTCATATATCTCCATCCTATACATGAACTCTAAAATCAGTAGTACCATCCAAATTCCATCCTCTCCATTGAATGGGGAGAGTTTGTCTCACAATTCAATTTGATGATGAAGTGGTGGCCACAGACCAGTACCTTGTCGCCTGTACATCAAGGGATCACTAAAGGCCTCTAAAAAGGGAACCTCTTCCCCATTGTTGAAATTTACTAATCTAGCCTCACTGATCCTCAAATAATGATCAAGGTTCCATGATATAACCTCCCATATCATCACCATGATTATCTCCTCTAGTTTTATCCCAAACACACTTGGGGCCACAAGATGAAAACATCTAAAAATGGCTAACAATCCAATCTTCACAAATATTTCTTGAGTTGTTAAAGAAAACCCCATTGAGATTATGATAGAGGGTCTCTCTATTATTGAGATAGAGTCTTTATATCTTCCATATATCATTAAAAAATAATTAACAATAAAGTAAATACCTATTATCTATTGATTAACTAATGATTAACAAGGATTAATAAATGATTAAGGCATAATTATTTTATGATTAACTAATGGTTAGTTAATGATTGCATAATGATTATCTAAATATTACTAAATGATTAATGAATGGTAAAATAATGATTAAAAATTGATTAAATAATGATTAATCAATGATTAAGGAATTATTAACATGATATTAAATAATGATGAAGTAATTATTAACCAATAATTAAGTAATGATTAACTATTAATTAACTAAAAGTTAACTACTTAAATAGTGATTACATAGTAATAACCTAATAGTTAAATTAAAAGTAAATACTTAATAACTATTATTTAATTAATGATTAAAAAATGTTTAATGAATGATTATGGTATAGATAACTTAGGATTAACTAATCCATAATGAATGATTAAATAATGATTAACTAATGATTGACCAATGACTAAGGAAATAATTAAGAATTATTAATTAATTGTTACTAATTATTTATCATTGATTAAGGAATAATTATTCAATGATTAAGGAATGACTACCTTAGAAATAATTAATGATTAACTAATTATTAAATAATAATTAATTGATGATTAACTATTAGTTGAGTTTATTCTAACTACCAAATAACTAATAATTAATAGATGTTTAACTAATAACTTATTAATGATTAACTAATTATTATAATATTACTAAATAATGATTATTTTTTAATTAAATTAATATTAACATAGTATTAACATAGGATCAAAGATAACTAACTACATGATAAAGAGGTTTAACTACACACCTGATTTGTTACTCCGGATATTTATATTATTCATACCTTGTTGCACTCCTAGTTTAATACTCTACATGGATATGTATTAGATGATTCATATTCTCTTCATAAACCACTGAACATACCTCTAGAAAGATTAAAAATTGTACAACAAAATAATAGGGTCATTTTTAGGATATAATAAAATATTCTAAAATTTATATAAAATAAATATTATGTGGTTATATAAGAAATAACATCCCTATCTGGATACTACAAGTGGATGTGGCACTAACACAGATGTGCCTAAGGGTAACAACCAAAAAACACTATATTGAGCTCGACTCGATCGGGAACTGGCTTATGACAACAGGTCTTGTTTCACACCATATTTGACACTCCTGGTGGATATGCTTTAAAAGATTCATAATATCTTTATAAACCAATGAACATACCTTTAGGAAGATTAAAAATTGTACTAAAAACAATAGGGTTATCTTATAAAATTTAAGATGGCATTTTAAAATTTAAGAATATATATATTGTGTGATTTTATAAGAAATGAAATCCCTATCTGGATACTACAAGTGGATGTAGCCCTAACACAGATGTACAAGGGGGTAATAACCCCAAAAACTCTATATTGAGCTAGATTTGATCAGGAACTAGTGTAAGAAAACAGGCCTTTATTCACACCTGGTTTGACACTCCCAAGGGATAATCGTTAGATGATTCACATTCCCTTTATAAACTACTTAACATACCATTATGAAGATTAAAAATTATACTACGAAACAATGGTGTCATCATTTGGGATATTAGAAGATGTTCTAAAATTTCGGTAAAGTAAATATTGTGTGGAAAACACTATATGATGATTCCTCAATATCAATATTATTTACACTATCTAAATCTTGATCAAAAACCATTTTCACATAGAAAATCACGTTTTTCTATGTCTACTACCATGGGGAGGTTATTCAAATAAAACAAGGAGATTCTTATAGTACACAACAAGAAAAATTGGTCAGGAAATATTATTTTGTAATCCTAATAGAAATTCATGATAGAATTCATGATTGTTTAAATATGGGACCTGATCAAGAGATCTAATTTATTAAATATAGACATTTACAATTCCTAACTACGTTATTTAATCTAGCTTATAAATTGGGTTATGATTTGGACTAGTTCTAAGAAATAACTTTATTATCCTAGCACTTAGATAGTTCCCTGATGGAGTTATGTGTTGAGGTTTCTAGTGTATGGAATCAACATCCAATTATATGAAGACATAGACATAGAAGAGTGGTTGAAGTAGTTCCATCCCAAGAAAACGACGTTATTCCATATGATGATGAAGAATACAACCTAATTGATCTCATAGATATAAAACATAATTAGCTAGATGATGATAAAGTTTCTAGTGATGGAACAAATGTAGATAATATCACTAATTATTAGGAAACTTCATAAGTTCTGGAGGAAGTTTCTAGAAATATAGTAGTTGTACAGTATACTGGACATAATAAATCATCCACCAATCTTCGCATCATGGTAGGATGAAATGGAACATTTTTCTTAATTAAACTATAATGTTATCACACTTGCAACTGAGTTTCTTGAAGTTACAGAGGATATATTTTGTGAGTTGGACAAAAATTTATACATTGGAATATATTTTCCAAGTAAATATGAAATGAAAAAAAAACTAAAAATATTAAATACTGAGACACATTGTAGATATTTAGTATAGGAATCAAACCTTATAAAATACATCATATGATGTGATAAATATGGGGATGATTGTAGATTCAACTTGAGAGAGATTCCTAACATTTCATTTGGAGGTTAAATAATTTATAAGATTGAGGAAGCTCATATTTGAATTTATCCAAACCTAAAACAAGACTGTACATCATTGGATACTAAATATTTGTAATTTATTATCATTGATATGATCAAGACATGCCAATATATTCCTGTAGAACTTGTACAGGAGATGATACAACAAAATTTTGGTTATAAAATTTCTTATAATAAGGCATGGATGGTGAAACATAAGGTAATTGTCTTGGTTTATGTTGATTGGGATGACTCATATCGAGTATTGCTATAATTGGTAGACATAATAAGACACAATGAACAATTTTTATTTTATATTGATATGAATTAACATGTTTCTCAAGATAACTAACTTGATCCATCCCATATCAAATTTCATCAGTTGTTCTGGGCATTCATTCTATGTATTTCTACATTTCATTTCTAAAAATAGTTCCAAAAAATTGAAGGTACAATTCTATAGTAAAAATTCATGGGTGTATTGTTGATTCTGGAAACCCAAAATAGAAACTGTTCACCACTACCATTTTCATTTTCTATTGTGGATAAGGAAAATTATGAATCCTGGAGTTGGTTTTGGGCATGTATCAACAACCATTTCACCCACATTTGGGTATTTTTTTTGATATCTGATCGTCATCAGGTAATCAACAAGGCAATCAATATAGATCCTATTACATGGAGACCCCTGAATTCACATCATCAGTACTAAATATGAAACATTACTAGAAACTTGTGAAAAACGTTCCATAATTAACCTATGAATAAGGATATCACTAGGATTGGTATAAAGTCTCTTTCTTAATTTTTACTATTTCAATTTAATGATAAAATTAATTTATGTGAAATATGATTGATTTCATTAGTAATTGAGCTAGATCAATGAAGATTTGAACAATGAATAGAAGAAATATGTAGGGCTAATTAGGGAGTGTATGATTTTATGATGTGAATTTCAAAATAAAAATACACATTGGAATATGATGGGGAAGAGGTATGTACACATGACCCCAAACATTGTGGAGTGAATCAATGGAATATTAAAGGATATTTAGAAGTTACCTATAATTGGAATACTTCAAGATACATTTTCTCATTCTGTCAATTTCTTTATTGATAGATAAAAATAGCCGGTGGATTAGATTCAATAGGGACTAAAGTATGGATGATGCTTTCAGTGAGAGATTGAAAATAACATTAAAGAATCATATTCTTATCGAGTGTGCCTTTTCCAATGAGAATACTATCTATTTGAAGTGAAAGTGTTTCTAGAATCCATCACAAGTAGCAGTGGTCGAGTCCTGGTGGTATTACTAGAAACAAGGTAATTCTAATGTGGAAAATTTTAATCATTACGGTTTTCACGTGCACATGCCATTTCAGTATCTCCCTCTGAGAATATATCATGGGAAGTATATACTGATTAATTATAGCATCTAGATACCATTTCTAACTGCTATGTTTCACCATGTAAACCTATTGAAGAGTTTTGACATTTCCCAATTCCCAAAGACTGGTTGAGAATGATATCGGACATCAACAAGTTTCGACAAAAAGGAAGACCAAATTCCAGTAGGATGAGGAATAAGATGGACTAGCCTCAACAGCAAGGGAAATGTTTGAGATGAAACATATTTCATCTAGAAGGTCATAATAGGAAATGATTCCCTGACATTTATAGATTGAGTTCACACTCTCATTCACAATGATGTATTAAATATACAAACATATATTTTAAAAAAAAATAATTTGGGAAAAGGCAGTGTCGGCCTTATCGTCTTTGGACTATAACCCAAAGGTGTGAAGGTTGGTGCTGCTTTTGTGCATTATTTTTTTTTAAAAAAATTGATGAACCCAATTGGACCTAAAATCCCAAAACGCTCGACCATGTCTGATCCCATCCCTCTGGTAGATAGCATACCCCTTCCACATGGAAGATAACATGCCCCCACCTCTTTCTAGCCCAGATAACATGTGGCTAGAACTGTACCTTTCCTAGAGGGGTTTTTAATTCACCTCCCCACAACTAAAACCCATGAACACAGGCTTAATATCCAATCAGGACGAATTACGAGTACCAACTAACTCAGTTGGTACTTGTAATGCTTCCCGGTTGGCTGTTAAGCCTGTGGTCATGGGTTCGAGTTGCGGGGGAGGTGAATTAAAAACCTCACCAGGCAAGGGACAGTTTCTGCCACATGTAATCTTGGCCAGATAGAGGTGGGGGTTGTTATCTACCATGTGGTGAGGGTATCCTATCTGTCAGAGGGCTAGGATTGGGCATGGCTAAACTTATTGGTCTTTTAGGTCCAATCAGGTTCGTTGCATAAAACTGCTCCTTTTTATGTAATGAACCAGATTAGATACGAAAGCCAACAAGCTCAGCCACACCCGAGGCCAGCCCTCTAGAAGATAGCAGGCCCCTTCCACATGGTAGATAAGAGGCCCCCACCTCTTGCTGGCTCGGATAACACATGGTAAGAACTACCCCTTGTCTGGTGTGGTTTTTAATTTTCCGCACCCGCAACTCAAATCTATGACCACATGCATAACAGCCAACCAGGAAGCATTAAGAGTACTAACGTATGAAATGAACCTGATTGAACCTGAAATCCCAATAATCTTGGCCACGCCTGAGCCCAGATTTCTTGTAGATAGAATACCCCCACCACATGGCAGATAACAAGCCCCCACCTCTTGTTGGCCCAGATAACACGTGGCAGGAACTATCTTTTTCCTCGTGAGGTTTTTAATTTTCCTCCCCTGCAACTCGAACCCCTGACCACAGGCTTAATAGCCAACAGGTAAGCATTACGCGTACCAACTAAGCCTCAGTTGGTACTCGCAATCCTTCCCAGTTGTCTCTTAAGCTTGTGGTCACCAGTTTGAGTTGTGGGTGAGGTGAATTAAAAACCCCACCAGGTAGGGGACAGTTCCTACCACGTGTTTTATGGTCCAGCAAGAGGTGGAGGCCTATTATCTTCCATGTGGCGGGGGTATGCTATCTGTCAGAGGGTTGGTCTTGGGCGTGGATGATCTTGTTGGGATTTCAGGTCTAATCGGTTTGTTGCATTTTTGACCTAGCATTATTTTATTAAATATTATTTAAAAAAATTTATAAAAAACTTCTCCCAAAAGGACAAACAATAGTTTTTTTATAATTTTTTTTAAATATTTAATAAAATAATCGCATGTCAAAAATATTTTTAAAACTAATGTACAAAGTTGGTATCAACCTTTCCACATTTGGGTTTTAGTCCAAAAGCGGCAAGGTCAATACCACCTTTTCACAAATTTAAAAAACAATCAAAAAAATAAAAATATATGTTTTTATATTTAATATATATATATATATCATTTTTATTTTCTTTTTATTTAGATACATATATATACAAATAATTTGTTAATAATAACATTATTATTAGTAATTAAACTTTTTATATTACTAATATAATTAAGATTTATTTTAAAAATATATTATTAATTACACTATTAGTTACATTAATAATTATAATATTTTCATCATTATTAAGAATTATTATTTTAATTGTTAAAAATATTTAATTTCATAATAACTAAATATTAATAATTTAATTACTAAAATTTAATTATAATAAAATAATTAATAATACTTCATAGTAATGTAATTAACAATATAATACTCAATAAGAATTATGTCCATTGATATTTGAAAGTGATAATGTTATGTTTTAAAGCAATAAATTTTGTGGAATATAAATTATATTTTTTTATTATATTTATAATTTTTTTTAAAATTATGTTTTATATGTTGAGTCAGTTTTTTAAATTACATTTATATTGTATTTGAATTTTATAATTAACTTATATGCTTTTAAAGTCATCTACATGAAATATAATAATGTTTCAAGTATGTGGATTTGAATGTCTAAAATAATAAAGTATAAATATAATCTAAATGAAATTTAACACACTTGCTAAACATATAAAACATAATTGAAAATAACAAGTATTTCATAAAAATAATTAATGAAAAATAATTTTAGTAGTACAATATATTGTTGTTTGAAAACATTTCATTTGTATTTATAAATTTATTTTGACATTCCTTTTATTTTAAATTATTCTTTATATATTTATTCAACATTCTAAATTTCATTTAGATTTTAGTTACATTATTATTTTTGTGCATATAATTTTTAATTTGTAAATATTATATTTTTAATCAATAATGTATGTGTCATGTAAATCAATTTAGGTTGAATATATTGATGAAATTCTTGCTATTTTCAATAGATTTTTATATTTTTAAGTTATGATTTTAGTTTTAATTAGATTATTTTTATATTTTATATTTTATAAGCTTTTAAAGTTACCTACTTGAAATTTAAGGTTTAATATGTTTCAAGTAGTCCACTTTGAAAGATTATAAAATTTAAACTATAAGTAACATATAAATGAAAATTAAAACACTATAAATACATGTAAAAATGGTTGAAAATAAAATGAATTTCATTAATATAATTGAAATACAATAAAATAGATGATTGAATACCTTGTTTTTTCAAATCTTTTAAGTCAATATAAAACATATAAATGAATGAGTATAGACACTATCTATTGTTAGGTCATGTTCCACAATCAGGTCTATGAATGGGATACCCGTATCGAGATCTCTAGCCTATGTGTTGGGGTAGAGTATGATAAGTTATAGTGGTCTCTTCCTTAGGCACCGAAACCTATAATGTTGGATGATATAGCTATGACTCATCAAGAGGAGGTTTCATTTGGATATCATCATATGCACAATATTCTTCTCCCACCATATAAGTAGAAGGACCAATCATCATCAACTGGAGGAACCATAAGGCATGTGAAGGCTCGGATATGAAAGGTGGAGGCATGGTAAATGATCCCTAATAGAAGTTATGATAAGTTATACCTGGAAAAAACTATGGATATCCTGACAACATAAATGGATCCCATGATTCCTGATGCACATTCGTTATTGGTTGAGGCTGAAATACTAGAGGTGTGACCTCTACTTGTGGAATAAGTGAGGCCCCAAATGCAGCATAATACAGTCTACGTCATCACTATTGTGGATCCTCAACATCATAAATTGATGGAGGATGTTCCTAAGTAGTAACCTCCACTCCTTGAGAAGGAATTTCATCTCCCTAGGGTGGGCAATCAAAGATGCTATCATGTAGAACATGATATGTTGGCATCATTCCCTACGTTGTAGCATGGTATGTTTCCTGGATAAAAACCTCCCCCTCCGTTGGATCAAACATATAGATAATATGTTGTAGTTGAGTATAGTGTAAAGAGATTAAAAATTAATTTAAAAAAATACAACAAGAAAAGAGATGGACATTTATTGAATTACCATATCCTGATGTCCTCTTTCATGTGGATTAAGATACAGTATAGACTTCAGTCTATACCTCTATTATAGGGAATCATATCACACACATACCCTCGATATGAAATAATGATCTTCTATCCTATAAATCCAAATATTCTACATGTCATTGGTGCTAGTCGATATCACTACCATTGATAGTCCATTTAACAACATGCAAAAAGGGATTTAATAGTGATAAAAAAGATATGTTTTCATCTATGTCATTAAAAGGGGTGACCCCTTTATCAGTGATAAAAAATCACTAATAAAGGACCTACTATTGTAGTGTGCTTTTTGAATAACAACACACTAAAACAAATACACCTATATGCAAATACACCTGTATGCAACTCCATGATTTAATTGAAATAAAATTTACATCACAAATAAAAAATACTATATTATATAAATTTCAAACCATGTTTTGTATAATTATATTTTCAATTACTATCTACAAATGTTTAAAAACAAAAATATTTATTTATCTTTGGCACCCGCGACCCCTCTTAAACAAAACCTGATCAAGGTATCAGTTGTCGAACAAACAACCCCAACACGAGAAAAATAATCTACCTATATAAAAAACAATTCTTATGTTATCAATAATATAAAGAAATAAATTAAATATAAATATGAAAGATTGTATTAATAAAATTACATTATTTGAGTCATACAGGTCACACCATGTGTCAGATTGAGGTGGGGATAATTTATTCACATAAAAAATAACTTATGGATCATTTTCCTAAAATATAAAAACAATCTTAATACATTTTCTCAGTTTTGAGTATGTAAGTTGTGTTTTTTACTAAAATATCATTTTAAACTATAAACATGTACTTTATTCATACCAGTCACATCATGTGTCTTTTTTATGTGAGACTTATTTATACACATCAAAAATGACTTATTAATAATTTTTCTAAATTATCAAGACAATCAGAGCATGTGTTCTTAGTTTTTAGTGAGTTAATCATGTTTTGAACTAAAATATCAATTTTAAACTGATAATAGATACTTTGAGTCATAATAGGAACACGGTGTATTAGATTTAAGTGCATCTAATTCATACATTTTAAAAATGATATATGGTTCATTTTACTAAATAATTGAAATAATAAAAAAAACAATTCTTATTCTTGAGTATGTTACTTGTCCTTTTTACTAAAATTATTGTCAGTTTTAAATAAAAAGTCACACTTTGAGTCATATCAATCACCTTATGTGTTGGATTGAGGTTCTGTTGGTTCATATACATCAAAAATGACTTATGAATCATTCTCCTAAAGTATCACAATAGTCTGAATGCATTTTCTTAGTTTTAAGTATGTCACTTTTCCTTTTTACTAAAATTGATGTCAATTTTGAATAAAAAGATTCAATTTGAATCATAATGGTCACATCATGCATTAGATTGAGGTTTGTTTTATTCCTTCATGTCAAAAATGACTTATGAATCATTATCCTAAATTATCAAAATAATTGGAATGTGTTTTCTTGGTTTTGATTATGTCACTTGTGTTTTTTACTAAAATGTAATTTCAAACTAAAAACACACACTCTGAGTTATATCGACCACATCATGTGCCAGTTTGATATGAGGCTAATTCCTACATCTCAAAAATGACTTATGAATCATTTTCCTTGATTATAAATACAATCAGAGCACATTTTCTCAATTTTTAGTGTGTGGAATTCTATTTAAAATAAAATGTCAATTTAAAAATAATAACATATACTTTGAGTCTTACTTGGAATATCATGTATTGGATTGAGTTTATTTTAATTTCTATGTATCAAAAATGAGTTTTGGATCATTTTCCTAAAGTATCAAAATAATATGAATTTGTTTTCTTGGTTTTGAGTATGTCACTTGTCCTTTTTACAAAAATTAATGTCAATTTTAAATAAAAAGACATACTTGGAGTCATACCATTCACATCATTCATTGGATTGAGGTGAAGATAATTCGTATACATAAAAAATGACTTATGGAAATTTTTTCAAAAGTATCACAATAATATTAATGTGTTTGATCAATTTTGAGTATGTCACTTGTATTTTTTACTAAAATGTCATTTCAAACTAAAAATACACACTTTGAGTCATACTATCACATCATGTATCAGTTTAATGTGAGACTAATTCCTCCATGTCACAAATTAATTATGAATAATTTCCCTAAATTATCATAACAATTGGAGCATTTTTTATCATTTTTCAGTGAGTGACACACTTTTTGAATAAAAATGTCAATTTTAAACTAATAACATATACTTTGAGTCATATCGGTCACAGTATTGAATTTAGGTGTGATTGGTTCCTACACATAAAAAATGAATTGTGGATCATTATTTTAAAGTATAAATGCATTCTGAATTTGTTTTCTTGGTTTTGAGTACGTCACTTGTCTTTTTTTACTAAAATTAATTTCCATTTTAAATAGAAAGACATACTTGGAGTCTTATTGGTAACACGGTGTTTCAGATTGACGTAAAAATGATTCCTAAAAATCAAAAATGACTTATGGATCATTCTCATAAAGTATTAAAACAATCTGAATTATTTTTCTCAGTTTTGAGTATGTCACTTGTTTCTTTTACTAGAATGTCATTTAAAACTAAAAACGTGCACTTTGATTCCTATTGGGCACATCATGTGTTGGTTTAATGTGAGAATGATTCATACACAAAAAAAAATTACTTATCAATCATTTTAAAAACTTATCAAGATAATCATAGTGTGTTTTATCAGTTTTCAATGAGTGGCACACTTTTTGAAATAAAATTTCAAGTTTAAACTGATAATAGACACTTTGAGTTATATCGAGTACACCATATATCATATTATGGTGAGGTTAATTCTTACACATCAAAAATTACTTATGGATAATTATCCTAAAGTATCAAAATAATATAAATTCTTTTTATTGGTATTGAGTATTTCAATTTTCTTTTTTAATAAAATTAATGTGAATTTTAAATAAAAAAGACACACTTGGGGTCATACCGATAAAATTGTATATTAGATTAAGGGTTGGTTGATTCCTACATGTCAAAAATTACTTATGGATCATTTTTATAAAGTATCAAAATAATATGAATGTTTTTTATTTGTTTTGAGTATGATAGTTTTCTTTTTTTATAAAATTAATGTCAATTTTAACTAAAAAGACACACTTAGAGTCATATTGGTCACACCATGTGTCATATTGAGGTTATAATGATTCACACAAATCATTATTTATTATTTTACTAAAGTATCAAAACAATATGAATGTATTTTATCTATTTTGAGTATTTCACTTTTGTGTTTTACTAAAATTAATGTCAATTTTAAATAAAAATATATACTTAGATTCATACTGATGACACTGTGTGTCCAATTGAGATTTTTTTGATTCCTACATAACAAAAATTAATTATATATAATTATCCTAATATATCAAAACAATACGAATGAGTTTTATTAGTTTTGATTATGTGATGTGTTTTTTGAAATAAAATGTAAATTATAAACTAAAAACATTTGTTTCGAGTCATATCAAGAAAATTGTGTATCAGATTGAGGTGTGGCTGATTGAGTATGTTATGTTTTTTATTTAAAATTTATACAGAAATCCAAAAAATATAGAACTATTCTATTTGGATGGAAGAGGAAACCCCATGCTGTATGAAATGCCTTATCCAAAAGCACCATGTTCTCTCTTTTCTAGCTTATTGTAGACAATTGAAAGAAAAATATGAATTCCTAAAATATATATGAAAAAAATAATAATTATTAGATAAAAATGATAAAAAAAATTAACTTAAAAATAATAGATAAAATAGTGACAAAATAACTAAATAAGTAGTAGGAATTCAAATTTTTATGATGTATGTATATATGCTTAACCCATTACCTTATTTCCATTATCTCAGTTTCATCCTCAAATTACAATCTCTCATGAGTATGAGAACCTTCAAACAAACCACCCCAACTTGAGAAAAAGAATCCACTGGTATAATAAAGTAATTTTTAGGTTAGTAATACAATAAAGAAATAAATTAAACATAAATATTAAAAAATAAATTAATAAAATATCAATTTTAAACAGAAACCACACAATTTCATCCATATCGGGTAAATATTTTATTGGATTGAGGTATGGTTGATTCCATTATGCCTTTTTATCCTACATTGTGTGATCATGATACAGGATTAAATTATCCTTTTTATGAATTCATTTATTTGTGATCTCTATGAAAATTAACAGAATAATTATAATATACAAATGATATAGAAATCAACTAAAAAAAGATAAAAGGATGAGAAATTAAACTAAATAAGTAGTAGTATGTCACATATTCATGATATATGTATCCATTATTACACCAGATATATTGCCCAATAATTTCTAAAAAAATATATTTCTTCTTATGAATATAAGGACTTTCGACAGTTGTGGTATTACTGTAAAATATAAATAAAAAATGATTAAAAGATATTTTAAATGTATTAGTAATTATCTTTGAAAATAACTCGTTGGGGTGCTAGTTTATTGATAGAATATGATATCTCTCATAAATTTTCAAACATGATAATGAAATTATTTTCCATTGGTTTGTTTCAAACACTACAGTAACATTGAAAAAAATAAGTAATTTGTTTTGATATGAGTTTTGATATGTGTTTTGATAATGAAATATTATTATATATACCCTAATACTTATCCACTTGTAGAATTCAATAGTCTCCTCGTATTCATGGACCATCCACATGCCATGATTTTCACAATATTTAAACACCGCCATATCATAACAGAATTCTCATTTAAACATAATATAAAATATATAACTTGAATTTTAATTCTAAAAAGTTGGATGTAGTGTATTAAAAATTGATAAACTGTCATTACATGTGGTCGGTTTGTTGGGTGTTCATGCAGTGAATCTGGAGAATAAATCTTTTGAGTATCCAAATTAACTGCAATGAGTAACCAATATTTCCTAAAAAATAAAAAATTAATAATTAATAAAATAAATAAAAATATATTTGATATTATTAAATTATAGAGCTTTACCCCTGTGTCATTTTTAATAAGAAGAATCTATCATCTATAAGTTTTCATCCAAACAATGTGGGAAGTTCTGCCACTATTTTATCAATTTCAACTGAATCCAATGATGTTAGTTTTGCAAAAGTAATGTGAGGACTAATGAGTCCATATTTATATTCATAGGGTAATCCCTTAAAAAAGTATTGATATAACTACCTGCAAAAAAATGAATTTTATTTATCCATAATTAACATAGTGGATCAGCTATTGGAAAATAAATAATAAAAACACACCACATGTATAAATTCACAACTGAGGCTCCTAGCCAGTCATACTTGAGGATTTAATTTACATTCTCAAGATTAATGTAGTATGTAATGGCTTCCCCATACATTTGTTCTTCAAAGTAAACTATGAAATTACTACCACTTTGTAACCTAGTATCTTTAAGAATATTTAATGTTAGTAATGTGGATATTGAATGGGTGGGGTAAAGGTGATTTTTGAAAATATGTTCAATTGGTTGGTTGATACTTTATATCATTTTGATTCATCCTTTCATTTTACTCCCTCTCTTTGATCATTTATAATAACAATAGTTAGTTCAAACCTTTTTTTATTAATTTTTAAAGGTTTAACATTAAAAATAAATTAAAAATGAATGCCTCCTTGTTGTAATGTTTTTAAAAAGATCGGACAACCATGCTAAAAATGTTCAAATAGAGTTTTAGACCATATAAATATATATTCCATTAAGTGGAATGGGTGTCTCAGTACTTGGCTCATGAGCTATTCTAATCCCCACTCTCACATGTCCTATTGGAATTTTTCTATTAAGTAGATTATCTTATTGGATATTATATATGGTATCCCTTGAAATAAGGTGATAGGTGGGTGTTGATAGATATAAATCAAAATCATTTTAACTTTGTATAATACCAATATATAAAAGGTATCAGTGTTTTCATAATTCAAATTTCACAAAAAAATATGAGAATATTGATTACCTTATATAAGATAGATCTTTGATGGGGATGGATCACCTCAATATTGGTGGGTGGCAGGGGATCATCACTGAGTGGTTATTCTTGATTTGTTTATTCTTTTTTATTCCTCCCCATAAAATTTTCTTGAAACTCGTACTGACAATGAAATTATTATTCAAGAGTAGTTAATCATGTCTATATCTCTTCCAGTTATTTATCCTTATCCCACTATTCTATTCTTTTCTCAAAATATATTCCACGCATCACCCCAAAACTTGAACCTCTCACATGACTATACTATTCTGGCTACTTCAAGTCTAGTGATAGTAGTTGTTCATCTGGTATAGATGATTATGACTCCTATATCTAAGTCAAATAAGAAAATAAAAAAAATCATTGTTATTTGATAGCGATTTAAATCAAATAAATTTCTATTATGTTATATTTACATATATTTCCCACACATTTTTTATATTTTCATCTATTAGTATACTATCTTTATTTAAATTTTCCAAACTTCCATAGCAAATGATGTGAGATAGAAGTGACTTTGGATTTGGATTCCTTAATCTGCAAATAAATAGAGGAACATAATTATATTATTGTTTTATGTCAGATAAAAGTATTATGATATATTTAAAATACATACCAATTCTTCTTCAAGTGAATTTTACCCTTATCCTTACATTATAGTAAGGGTGAGTTAATTTTTTTACCACTTGGATATTTTATTCACTCGATTGTTATTTCATAAATTAACAATTCTTAATAAAAGTGATTAATACATGTATTGTTAAACAATGTATTACCAAACACAATGTTCCTGAATATATGTCTCCATATGACAACTAGTGAACACATCCCACACTTCTTGTATTATCATGTGTTCATACATAAATGGTGGGAGTGGGTTTATTTTCCCTTCAGTATCTCTAATATGAAACTTTGTTATAATTGTGTGAAAGCCTCTATGAGCCTTTACAGTAAGCATTAATACAAACTTATTTTGGAATTCATCTACTATAAATTCACTTTGCAAAGGATAATGAAGAGTAATTCAATGTTTCATTATTTTATTTGTCAATAAAATAAATAAAGTATATTATAATGTTACCATAATATATTCCCAAATCATTATCTTAAGATTAGTAACAACATGGTTCCACAAATCTACATCAATCGACATGCACTATTGAGTGTTGAGCCCAATGAAACTACTTCACATGGCCTTATTGGTGTTAACATCTTAGTCGTGTGCATTCCAACCCACCTCGAATTAGATGCCTTTATTTTTCATCTTAATAATTTTTTCTAACACCATCATGCTATGAAACTCCTATTTTTTCTAGGATATCAGTTCTTCACCGTCTATCATTTCCTTAGGTTCAACATCATCAATATGTTGTTCCTCTACATTAGTAGCTTCGGCATGTGCATAAGGTTGTTCCTCTACACTGATAGCACCAGTAGGTTGAGAAACCTATTGTTCCTTAGGATTAGAAGCTCAACATGTGAAGAAGTCATTATCTATAAAATTGGTTCATCTTTTAATTTATATTATGTAAATTCATTGGTGAATAAATAATAATATGAGGCAACAAAATGTATATTAAAAAAATATAACCTGATTATTGAAATATCTTTTTTTAATGTTCAAGGGATTTAACCCCTCTATTAAGTATCCAAATCCCTTCATTGTGGTATCCTACGACATACAAGACCTCGTATACATTATTATTGTGGCGAAATGAATGTGATGTATCAATAAAAGGGTCATCCTTAGTTGAATTTTCATCTGACCCTTCATTGGTTTTAGACAATAATAGAATAATTGACCAATTTTGGTCTGTAGGATTTGGAACATAAAATACTTGTATTACCTATGATTCCATTATAAATGGTTCATCTTTGTACCCTTCCTTAATTAAATCCACTTTCACAAATCCCAATTAATCTATTTTAATAGCAGTCCTATTATAAATCCACTTATAGTGAAAAATCATCACTTGGAATGTTACATAATCCAACTCCCGTATTTTTTTAATGATTCAAAAGTATGACATATTCATTTAAATTGGATTTATATATCTAGTACTAGATATATGAATCATTCAGCCACAAGTGTTACTCCACTATTTTTTATATTACTACCTTCATCATTTTCATTTTTATATAATATAAAATCATTAATTAGATAACCATTAAATGATAATACATGCAAACTTGTTCCTTTGGATAGCCATCAAATTCATTCTAAAATTGAATCAAGATTTTAATTTTACACCTTAAAAATATGTTCTTGAAATAATCCTCTAAACTATTGATTATGTGAATTTGATATCCATTTTTCATCCCTTGATATATTAAAATGAATAATAATTTCTTTATGGGTTTAAACATATGGGGAAACCTCTAAACTGTTATGAAAACCATGAATATGGGAATGATCCCAGTCTATAATAGTAATAATGATAACATCTATTATAGAAATTCCTTTACCCACAAACTAAGCAGTGTGATGAGATTTTTCTAGAATAATGCTTTCCACACTGGACAGGTAGTCAGTAGAGAATTCAATGGCTTCCTCAGTAATATATCACTATATAATACAACCTTATAAACAACTTCTATTTTGACATACACTTTAAAAATATTTATATTCTATTCAATGTGGTACATCCATCTATAATATACAGGACCGCATAGTCGAATCTATCTTACCAACTAAACCATCAATTAAACTATCATATCAAATAATGATGATGGGAAAACATTTCCAATTCACATAATATGATGACAATTTCCTTTTCCATAGTTGTAAATTTTTATGGGTTTATAACATTGTTTCATAAAACATTGAAAAATAAATAGATCTTGTTTAATGTATAATGGTTAATCTTGGTAGAAAAGATGTAACATAAAGCTACATGCATTATATCTTACAGAAAAACATAATTGTCATATTATTTTAGACCCTTTAACTTCAAATCAGTCATTGACATGATATTCTTGATATTCAATGAATACCCCTCTGAAACTATTACATCATTTAAGAAGTTACAAAACTAATATCTCTCCTTCCTAAAAATATTGTAAGCAGCTAGAGGAAGGAAAGTTTATTTTTCACCCTTCATTGGTACCAACTCTTCCTATATTCTCATGTCAATCATTTCCAAACTAGCCTTAATTCCATCATTTTTTTGAGTGCAATTAGTAACGTGCCAATGACATTATCACATAATTTTTTTCAACATGAATAACATCAAAAAAAACTTCTTATGTATAAATAATTAAAGTATAGTAATTGAAAAAAATGATCACTTTTTTCAACTAATTTTCATAAGTTTTTTCAAAAACGAAATACCAAAAGTAGTGTACATATCTATTAATTTCTTAAATAGTTGATCACCTATTAGTGGATATGGTGTTTCATGTTCTTTTAGACTCTCATAAAATGATGTTAACCAATATCGACACTTAAGTCTTTAGGGTAGAAATATGAATTGTCTTAGAAACATAGTCTTTGATAAATGTTTCAACCTAATTGACTATTTACCTTATTCATAAATGGGACAGAATTGAGTTCATTTTATTCTATATCTCAACAAATTTTCATAAGCAAGAAATTCATTTATCATCTCGTACAACATGCACCTTAATGTGAAATATTCATTACTATAAGAATCATAGAACATAACAATTTAATCCCGCAATAATTTAAAATCTTCGATCAATGGATCCAAATAAACATTATTATCAGTATCCGGTTGTTTTGGTCCTGATATAATCATAGATAACATAATATATTTTTTTCTCGTGCATATCTATAGTGGAAAGCTATAATTTACCAGCATAATTGGCCATGTACTATAAGTATTTCTCTAAAAACCAAAAGGATTCATTCCATCTATAGATAGCTTTAAATAAAGTTTTCTTGGATAATTTCTAAATTCAAGATAGTCGTGATAAATTCTCTTCTACTAAGGAGAGTCTTTTGGGTGATGAAGCTTCCTATATTTATTTCTTGTATCTGTATGCTAAATTAATTGTCATATATTCTTCTCACATATATATATAGGTTCCTAAACCTTGGAATGATTGTAATGTACCATAAAAAATTCATAGGACGTGATTCAAATTTATTGTATCGAGAAACACTACACCTTGGGAATTATTTGAGAGATTTGTGGTTGTGGAAAAATAGTATAGAGTCATTTGGATAGGCATGTATTCTTTCAGTGAACATACCCATTGAATGTAGTATCTGTTTAGTGTTATATGTTTGTCTAAGAAGCTCATTATCTTATAGTAGAATATCATTCAAGATAGAAATTAGTTCAGTAAAACTATAACCACTCCATTCATTTCCAGCTTTTAAATTATACAACTTCAATATGGTTAACAATGTTGTATATTTAGTACAACCAGTATACAATTGTATCTTTATTCAACTCTTTAACTTCTCAAACAATTTTGTACAGTCATGAATTTCATCTTTATCTAGTATTTTCATTTCCACAATAAGATATGCATCATCATTCTCACCTATAATCGCATCCTTGATAAGGTATTCTCTATTTTCCACACTTGTAATCATATCAGATGATCATACAACACAGTGTTATCCCAGTCACTAACTACATTAACTTTTTCTACATGTTTAGCACAAAATTTATAACTTAAATCTATTACATGATAGATAAAGTGTTCTTCTAACTCCTATGGACTAATTACACTTCAATAAAAATAGTTTAAACATAGATAAAGAATTTGATAAGGTTCAAATGGATGATCCTTTTCAAACTTAATGAACTATTTCACCCCCATATTCATTCTCTTTTTCATATGATTGGAATAAATTTATTTTTTATTCACATCCATACTATTTTATTTTGTAATATTAATATTTAAAAAAATAAATAAATACATAGAAATGTGCTTTTAAAATAAGTGGAACCCAACATTTAAATGTTTCAAATAGTTTTATCATTAATTTAAGGAAATGGGTAATTGAATTTAAGAAAATAATTACTCCACTGGTGGTAGGTGTTATACTCTAAATCCACCCACAATGATCGCCAATACTTGGTATGGGACGACTACTACTAAGGGTAGTTCAAGAAACATAAGTGCATGTCCAGAAGAGATGGGGCATGAGTCTTAGGGAAAAAATGTAATAATAACTATTTAATAGATGAATATAATGAGGATGATATTTACCTCCTTTATTATAAATTTTCTCAGGATGGGGAGTTGGAGAATCATCATAAAACATTTATTAGTTTTCTATATAAAGTTCAAAAAATCAATAGCAGTAATCTGATCCCTACAAGGGTCTCCTTGATTGGTGTGATCATGAAAAGGATCAGGTGGATATCCTTACACACACTCATGCTGAGACAATCATTATAGCTTCAATATTCAAATCAAGTCTTCAATTGCTACATGAAAGGGAAAAGGATTTTGGAGGATTGAATTTTAGTAGTGCTTAGCTTCTTATGAGGCCAAGGTTATCAGAGCGGATTCATGATAGATATCCTATGGGTTAGATGGAGTTAGTGACATTCCCTTGTCATGGTGTTATTATCAATCACTAATAAATTACCACTAACCTAAAATCTTCAATATTTATTAGGTTTGGTTGTATTGGATGGTTTTCTTGGATGATACCAAGGTAATACATTGTTTCCTTTTTCTAGTTTCATACTTCATATAAAAAAACCAATACCTAATTTTATGTATGTATTTTGATAAGTGTCAAGTGTCCAATTTGAAAATCTAATTCAAGTGGGTGGTGTTCTAAATCCATTCAACTTACATCTTAGCATAGGAATCCAATTATGGAATACACATATTGATCATTGTAGCCAAAAAATATGATTAAGATCACTTAAGTAGAAAATGTTTGTAACCTACTAATACTAAAAAGAGAAAGGAATGTGATGTTCTCAACATGAATAAAGGTAAAAAATAACTCTTCATGGAATAATTTTGAGATACAATCTACCCAATAACACTGGGAATTATTGGGTTCATCAATTACGGTATGTGGTTTTACATAACTCCTTTGGTTTCCATAACCATGAATAATTATATTAATTTAATTCTATTTTTTCATAGAAATTAAATTTTGTTTATTATTGATAATGAAATGGTGATTGTAATATCATGATTTTACTTTATTTTAAATGTTATAAATTGATTTTTTTTCTTTAAAATTCACTAAACCAATTTTTTAAATAATAGTGCATAAAAGGAACTTGATGAAATGAAATTTAACTATGAAATTATTTATAATATACTATAAATGATATATGGGTGTGTTATAAAAAATGGTATTTAGTATTCCTAACACTGTTATAATTATCATTATTGTATCTCTACCACTATTTTTTTTAAAGATAGTTATCATTTTTGTTGATATATATTTTTCATTTATATATTATCTAAAATTAGAGTTGATGATATAAATGTTTTCTAGCATTTCATAATTCAAATAATTAATATTTTTGTTGAGTTCTTCCCCAAAAGGTTCATCAAATAGCTATAAAAAATATTTAAAAATGAATAAATTTGTTATTATTTTTAATGAAAAAATAATATATGTAAAATATTTGAAATATATTAAATATGGAAGAAAAAATAATATCGTCACATGAAATCATTCTGTACAACATAATTTTTAGGCTTATTTGAGTTTTGGTATTTAATGTTCCCCAGAATGGGAAATCATTTATATAGAAATTCCCAGCGGGTTATGACCACTTGTTAGTAGTTAACAATTTTTTATTACTTATTAATGCTTCTATAATTTCTAAAAAAAATAATTACTTACTTTTCAAATTCAATAAAGAATAATATATAGATATGATTCATTACAAAAGATCTTTATATGATGTTTAAATTTTTTAAATTTTTACTTTTAAAGAATATATAAAAATTTCATGTAAACATAACACATAGAAACAATTTGATATTTATAGGAAAATGAGTCAATAAGAGATAAATTTTTTATGTTTCATGGAATTTATGTAGACATAATCATAGTCAATTTATTTCAATATGAAAATTGATTTTGAATTTAACTACTTTGAATAATAACTAAATAACAAAACAATTTTCAATACATTAGAATTCATTGTATTCGCTCCAAAAAAAGTATTAAAAAAATAAACTTATATAAATCCAAGTGTGGATTAATGGTTTTATTAGTAAAGTATTTCAATATAAATTAAAATGATAGTTTTTTAGTAGAATTTTTTTTATACTGATAGAAAATGTAATAAATATATAATATATATATAATGGTTTTGGAATGAAATTCAAAAAACTATAAAGTTAGAGGGGTTTATAATAACATGTTTGGAAAGAATATTAGATCCTATATAATAAAATTAAATGAGTTGGGGATGTTTGTTTCTCAATATTTTTAAATAAAAATTATTTTGAAATGTTATTGTAAACAAAAACCTATCAAATTTCATTTTTAAAATTTTTAGCATCATTCATAGCTTATTACAAAGAGAACAATAAAACATTGTTTATGAGAAAGATTTATATTTGGGGAAACCCTAAAATTATTTTGAATGAATGGATTTTTTTATTGAATATAATTTTTCAAAATTATATTTACTTAATTGTGTTATTTATTTTTATCAATAAGGAAACAACTCGTTCAATAAATCCGATCCAATTATATAAATGCTTCTCACTTACCCTTTTAAACAAAATAAAACACACTACCATAGGCTAAGTAAATTTTAAAACCCATTCCTCATTTCATAAAAATAACATCTATTTACCAGCACATTTATCCATATTAAGTTCCCATTCATTTACATATTGATGGTTGTGGAAATCTATTTCACAACCATTTAATTATTCCAAAATTTCCATTTAACCATTTTAACTTAAGTATCCATTTAACATATTCAAATTATCTATCCATATATAAACATACCAATTAAATTTCTAACTCCAACATTAAACTCTTTACCTAAGAGATTTAATTGTGGATCTCTTTTTAAGGCTAGATTCAAGTAAAAAAGGGTCGTTGAATGTTAGTAGATAACATATTAAAACATTTCATTTTAATTACGTCAAGGGATAGTAAGACAGTGTGTCTGTACTACTCAAGAACTTGAACAAATAAGTGGAACTATGGATTAATTCAAAGGGACCACCTACAAATTTCCCAACAATTCCTACTCATATAATATTGACACTCGATTTCTCTGGAATTGTGAAAAATCAAAAAAAATTAAAAAAAGCATAGAAAATATGGAAAATTAGATTAAAATGATGATATAAAACTAATTGTAGAAATAAAGAAAGAAAGAAGACAAAAGGATTCATGGATAAACCATGGGATTTTGATCACAAGAGATGATGCTTCCAACAACCAAGTATTAAGGGATATCCCTTCATGGAATGAATAGAGGTTAAGGGGTTGTGAGGAGGGTCTACAGGACAATATGGGGGAGAAATAAAAAGTAATGGGTTTAAAGAAACAATAGGAAAAAGTACTATTTTCCCCTTTTATAAAAAACCACTCAACAACTACTTGATCGATTTTGAAGAATATGTGAAGACACGCGAGGTGAAACAGTTGAAGAACTGAATGCGGTGGGAGGCATGACACAAACCTTAGATTTTGAGAGGATTGATTTTTTGGGAAACTTGAGCGGCATCAGTGGTAGGCTTCAGCGAGAGCGGTGACACATGTCTAGTTCCGTGAGAGATTAATGGTGCGAAGAGTAGACAACACTGTTAGGGTTATTTTATAATAGTGTGAAAGGATTTTATCACCGCTTTCAAAAAAATCATTGATAAAGAGAAGCTTTATCAATGCTAAAATAGAAATCACTCATAAAACAACTCTTTATCAGTGTTTCTCTTTTGTGTTGATAATAATACCCCTTTATCTGTACTAAAAAGCACTAATAAAATGATTCTTTAGCAATGCTAAAATTTTAGCATTGATAAAGATGTATAATTATTATCCCTAAATAAGTGCTGATAAAGATTTAATTTTAATAATAGATATATTTATTTAAAATTATAATTATAAAAAAATATATTTAAAATTATTTCTATATATTTATAAATAATTATATGCATTTATAAATATATTTATATAATTATAGATATTTATATAATTATATATTTTTTAAAATTATAAATATAATTTATATATTTAAAATTTAAATATATTTTTTATAATTTTATAATTTTTTAAATAAATATATTTATTTATAATTATAATTATAAATACATATATATTTATAAGTATCTTTATATAATTATAAATATATTTATATATTTATACATTTATTTATATAATTATATATATTTATTAATATATAAATATATATATTTATATAATTATAATAATTATATTAATTATTTAAATATATGTATTATAGTTTTATAATTATTTAAATAAATATTTATTTATTTTTAATTATAATTGTAAATAAATTTAAAAAACTTTATATATAATTATAAATATAATAAATATATTTATTATTTAAATATATTTTTTATAATTTTATAATTATTTAAATATGAATTTATTTATTTATATTTATAATTATATATAAGTATATTTAAAAGGTATTTATATATGATTATAAATATAATAAATATATGTATTATTTAAATATATTTATTATAATTTTATAATTATTTAAAAATATATGTATTTATTTATAATTTCATAAATACTTTTTTTTAAAATTAAATATATTTATAATTGTATAATTAAATATTTAAATTAAAAAATTATTTAAAAACATTTAAATTGATTGATTATATAAATTTCAAACATATTTTAAATGTTAAAAATTAATAAATAAAAAATGATAAAGAGTATTGATGTAAATTACAAACACATTGAAAATATTACATGTATAGTAAATAAATATATGTATAAACAAATATTATAAAATTATTAAATATATTTTTAACATTATTAATTACTATATAATAATAAGTGAATAAATTAAATTAAATTAATTACAATTATATTAAAATGTGAATTCATAACATTTACCTAAATTACAAATATATATATGTACACATACACATCTACATAAACACATATACATACACACATACACATGCATACAAGCAGTTATACATGTACATATATTTTAAATTATTAAATATAAATATATATATATATATATATATCTAAATAAATATATTTATTTATATATTATATAATTGTTTAAATAAAATATTAATATATTCTATTTAATTTAATTATATAAACATTTTTTAATTAATGTATATAAATAAAATATTAAACATTTTGACTAATATAAATTTGATAATTTTTTAAATATAAAATTATGAAAATAAGATTCATTCTTTATTCAAAGTTATATAAATCATATTTATATATTACTTTGATAGAGGAATGGGAGAAGCTCTCTTCGGCGCTCCTGGACGACTGCGGTCCCTAGTTCATCCACATAGCATGAATCTATTCTCATATATTCTAAATCATTTTGTTGATCAACATAGACTTTTTTCTTTGAAGAAGGATAAGGAAAGTGCAGAGGAAGCTTTAAAGGGCTTCTCGTCCATCTATGGGTCCTCAAGAGGATTCTTCATCTTTCTTAAGGATCGGGACTTGTAGTGAATCGTTAGGATAGGTGTGATTACTCATGTCTCAGCCTCAAACAGCACTATTTTAGACTCAATTGATCTTTGTAAGAACTCCTTTATTTCTCACATCTCACTCTTGAAAGGTTTGAAACCTTGGAACATTTCCAATCTAGTATCTTTATTAGCTACTATTTGGGATTTTTTTGATTTCTAATGCATCTCTCTTGGTCGTGTGTTTTTTACATCTTATTCCCTTATGTGGAATTGAGGGTTTGAGCTTGGAGTTTGGGTTTGATCAATCTTAGGTCGGGAACCCTACGATTTCATGATTGGAACTTAAAATTTAATCTTAATGATTTTAAGGATACATGAGAATAGGTTTGGATCAAAATCCTTAGTTTAAATTGGGCCTTATATAACCCATGTATTTCATTTGATATTGCTTATGCAATCATCATACCGATCAAAATGGACATTGTGACTGAGATAGTTGACTATGATCACTTTGTGAAGATTTCGATAGAAGTTGAATTAAGTCCGACTTTGATTTATAAGGTTGTTCTCTCCACCCCTTGGGGTGAGATTAATCTTAGAATTGAGTTTGGAAGAATGTCGTTGTTTTGTGGTGATTTTCAAATTATTGTCCATTCAGTGTCTAATTATAGGAGAGACCTCATTAGTTCCAAATTTTGATTAAAAGTCAATGATCTTCAGCCCTTCCTAAGGAAGGGTAGTAATGCGACCATTCATCCCATTGATGACTAGGCTAAATTTCTTTTTATATATGATGTTTTACATGCCTCTGATTCTAGGATTTTGAATTCCTTATGTGGATAACCCCAGGTAAATGTGAATAGCCCTCCTCATGGAACCAGAATCATTAATTCTTAAGATCCTTCTTAGAGAAAAATATGCACATATAGCCCTTAGATTAGGCCTATTACTTATCCTATAAATGACACGATGTTTTCTCTCCTATCTAAATGATTGATCATCCCATTAAATCATGGGATGAAATTATTGAGAAAAATACTTTGAATGTTATTGGATTTTCTTTAAATAATGGTTTAATTATAAACTTAAGGGATTAACAGGATGTTGTGGATTATGATGATATTCAAGCTTCTAGGGAAGATTTTGTATAGGCTGATGTACACAACACCTTATTGAAGGAACAAAAACTTATTTCCTCTAAACATCGCAAAGGGAATTCCAAATTTGATGCTGCCTCTTATAAACACAAAAATCCCCACACTCAAGAGAAAATTAATTTCACAATAGTTTAAGATAATAAGAAGTATGTTGGTCCTCATAGAAAATTCAGTTTCCTCAAGGTCATTGGATCTAATTTAGATTCATTGGTCAGTAATATTTCCCTGATTGATTCAGCAGATTCTTACTCCCCTATTCATTTTGGTCTTCTAGTTTATAGTTCTATGGATGGAAATCCATCTTGTACTCATGTTTGTTAAAATGGTATGGATAGTGTTATGTAGACTCTGGCGCTTTTCTACAATGTACCAGTGGTTCATCAGGAACCACGGTAAATTTCAGAACCTACCCATGGAAAATAAGGTTTCACTAATATTACTATTTAATATTTAGATTTAGGTATAGGTTTTTTTGAAAAGGAAGAGGCTATTATGGCTCTTGGAAGGATGCATGTTGTTTCTATCCTTGATGAAATTAAGCCTCATGGTGTCTCAAATTTCTAGGAGGTGACTGGTCTGGTTTCTGAATATACTCCGAGCGGGGAAGTCCGTGTTAATTCTACTACTTTTTCTTTAGTTTTAGGTGAAAAAGGAGAAAATAGTTTTTTGTTTTTGTTAGAAACTATGATGGGACTTCTTCACCAAACAATTTTTTTGTTCAGCCTATGAAAAAATCACATTAAAATGTTAGTACTCATAACACATTTGATTTACTTGCCTTTGAGAGTAGTGAGGAGGGTGGATATTTTATTGATCGCATGCCAGATGCAAAAGAGATGGCTACTGTCAGTGATGATGGATTCTTGGATGATGGAGGTGGGTTTTGGATGTAGGTCAAAACATGGAGAATGGGGTGACATCCTCGTGGTCAAAGTGGACGCATCTAACCATAGCATGAGTACCTACTCTCGAGATTCTTGATAACTACTAGTCTTATTTTGTGTCTTTCTTGTGGAAATTTAATGCTTTGTATGTTCCTCCTATATTTCTTGATTTTATTTAATAAAGGGGCTCTTGAGCCTCAAATTTTTCAAAAAAAAATATATTACTTTAAAATATATATATATATATATATATATACTAATTGTAATATAAATTTTATTTAAAAATATATAAATATATGTTTATATATTTATAATTATAATTACAAATAATTATATTTAAAAATATTTGAATATAATTATATATATATATACATATATTTATATATATTTATATATTTATATAAATTTATTAATATATAAGTATATATACTTATAAATATAATAATTATATATTATTTTAATATATTTATCATAATTTTATAATTATTTATATATTTATTTATTTAAATATAATTATAAATAAATATAATTTTGAATATCTATATATAAATATATTTATATTTATATATATTTATATAAATATATGTAGTTATATATAATTATATAATTATATGTATTTATATTTATATATATATATATAATTATATATATTTATATAATTATATATATTTATGTCACGACCCGTCCTCGGGGCCCGTGCCGTGACTACCCCAAGCCCACCTTCCATAGGCCAGGGGCTAGCGACTAGCACCAAAGATGTAAATCCCGATAACTGGGAAGGCATTGCCTTTATAAAAGTAAACAAACATCACATAGTACAAGCGGAAGTAAAACACTAAGTACAAAAGAAAGTGTTGAAAAGTAAAAAGGGCCAGAATACAAACCCAACTGAAAAGTACAGCTACAACTGAAAGGAAATACAACAGAAAAGACAAATAGCTGGAAGAAAAGAAACAGCTCCTAGGTCATCCACCTCGGATCCTACCTGAAGGGTAGGTACAGATAGCACAGCTCCTGGATCGTCCACCACGGATCCTACTTGAAGGGTGGTACAGATAGCGCAGCTCCTAGATCGTCCACCAAGGATCCTACCTGAAGGGTAGGTACAGATAGCCTCCACAACGCTCTCGCCCGTCAACCTCCTCCGAGTATCGTCACATCATGAAGTCCACCTCCGGATACTGACTCGTTGTGAGATCCACCTCCGGGTACCGTCCAGTCCTCAAACACTCGGTCACTATCAGCGCTGCCCATCGTCTGGAACCAACACAACGAGGTGCGGGCATAGCCCATGTAGGGGTGAGTATAATGATACTCAGTAGGGACCCCGAGACCCTCAAGGTCTCACTAAATCCAATAAGGATAACCACAAAGAAAGATCTCAACAGATAACCTCTACTTAGGTATATACCCATACATATACCTAAGTTATCAATTAACTCATCTCAATCATGAGGAAACACAAAGATTATGAAATCAAAGGATAACCACTACCCAGGTATATGCCCATATATATACCTAAGTTATCAAGTGACCCATCTCAATCATGAGGTAAACACAAAGGTCATAGACTCAGCTCAAACCAGGATTTTCATTATCGAAACTGTAACCGCTGAAGAGCCCCATCTCTGGAGTGTACAGTGGTCCTATCACGACTCCGAGATACTTCTCACTAACCTAATACTGCTAAGGTACTCCTCCTTTCAAGTACTGCGGGTCATCCACCCAAACACAGTAGTGCTTCCCGTCGGGGTATGCCACCCAAACACAGTAGTGTACACCCCCTAATAGCCTGCAGAGGTACTCTCCGGACGAGTACCGCGGGTCTTCACCCAAACTCAGTAGTGCTCCGTCCGCCATGGGTCTGCACCCAAACAAATTATTGCTCCATCCACTGGGCTAGTCGACTCACTCCAAGTCGAGTTGGTCAAGCAGTTGTCAGGTCTCAGCCGGCTACACGGTCTTCGTACTCCATACGCTCGTCTCCGGGAGGGTCTGCTCCACGAGCTACTGGTCGATACTCCAAGTATCACAAATTCCCACAAAGATGTATCTCAAAGGATTGCCTCGTCATAGGGGTCTCAACACAACAGACGGTGCGTCAATTGGATGCTCGGTCTGTGAGTTATTAGCCTTTCCGTCCTAGGGGCCCGGTTGGTTTCGTGTGCGAACCAACCTGGCCGTATTTCAACTGTACCCTGAACTCTCGTAGTGTATACTCATAGGGACCGTTTCTCAATGTGATCACCGACACCACTGAAAGTTCGTCAAACGGACGTCCGGTCTGAAAGTTATCATCTTTTCCGTTCCAAGGGTCCGGTTGGATTTCGGGTACAATCCAACCCGTCCATACTCCAACTACATCCAAATCTCAGGTTAAGTATGCCAAAAGTTTCGTCTCATCAAGTGGAATCCAAAAAAGTTGACGGCACGTCAATGGGATGTCTGGAGCTCGAGATATAAGTGTTTCCGCTCCGAGGGCCCGGTTGGTTTCGTGATCGAACCAACCGGTCCATACTCAAAGTTCTCCAAAACCTTGAGTGTAATATACTGAAACGACTGACTCGATCCAAGGATCGCATCGCAACTGACAGTGCGTCAATCGGAGGTCCGTAGCCCAAGATATGGGCGTTTGAACAAAAACTGCCCGAGAATAGGGGTTCAGGCCCGGAACGACCCGGCCCGAGACCCCCCCTGGGCCGGCCTGAACCGGGTCAACCCGAACCGGGTCCGGGTCCGACCCAATAGGGCGCGGCCCGGCCGGTTGGCCTGTCGCGCTGGCGCGGCCACTTGGCCCGGTCGGCTGTCCGGCTGAGCGGAATAGGGGGGTGCGGTTGCCCACCTTGAATGCAGCTGTGGCCCCCACGTGGGGGCCGCTCCCTACCAGCGATGTGGCGGCCAGCGCTGCGTCTCCCTTGGTCTCGCATGGTGCACCGGGTGCCACCTCCGGCCGCCGTGCCGGCGTGGTACGCCGGCAGGCCCTTCCGCGGACCACCGGAGTTGCTCCGGTGGTCTGTTTTCAAATCCGTCTTCGCCTGCGATCCTCCCGGGACCTGCCCTTCGCTGCAAAGCCTTCAAATCTACCCTGCGGCCCATTCTTCCATGTCCCATCGATCCGCACGCCAAGTAAACTAACTGCGTCTCTTCGTGGTTTTCCGGTGCGGCGCGATGGTGTCGCGGCTTCATTCGGCCTCCACGGCGCGGCGCAAGGGCGTCGCGCTTCTTCGCCGATGATCCTCCTTGTTTCCACGCGGTGTCGTTGCACCGTGCCACCTTTGATCGAGCCGTGACAAACACATTAACGAAGGGGGAAGAGGTTTGGTCGTGTTCATGCGGTCCGACCTCCTCCCGTTAATCTGATATCAAGCAGCTTAAGAAAAATTGATTTTGGACGGTCAAGAAAGATTCATGAACCAAAATCAAACCCCCTACAATTTCCCCCACAAATAAATATTCCTAACCCACAAAATAAATCATTTGCGGATCAACTTGAGAATGATTTGATCCAAGTTCTTTGTTTTATAAAGGAAGAACCACGAGAATATAAACTTACACAAATTTAACCCCTACCTCAACAACGGTTGACGATCGAAGAGCGTCGCAGAAACGGAGTCGTGAGGTAAAACTCTGTATGCGCTTGACGGAGATCGTCTGAGGTGGATCGGCATCTCACATTGGCTGCGGAGAGGAGAAGAAAGGCACGACGATCACTCCTTGCGGTGACGGCATTCTTCTTCAGGGTCTTGACATTCTTCGCGTTCTCCAACGAAGAAGATAAAGTTTCCTCTAGCTTTTGAGTATTCTCTCCCAAACCTTAACACCACAAAAATAACCCTATAATAAAATAAGCTCCACTTATTTTCTTGAGTCATGCCAAGAGTTTAAAATTTAAAAACTCAATTCAATGAATTGAATTAAGGACTTGGCACATTAAATTTAAGGGGTGTCAAAGGGGGGTTGGAGAGAGTTATGGAAGATGAGAGGTCACCCACTTAATGGGGGAGTTAGAGGAGGTTTAAGGAATGTGAAGGGGTGGGGTTCGTGTGGGACCCACCTGATATTTAACCTCACTTAGGTAGTTAGGTTCACCCAACCTCCATCCTTAGGATTTAACCACTTTAAAGAAATAAAATTAGTTGCACAATTTTATTTCTCGTAAGTCTTTATCCACAAAACTAAACTCGTCCCAAGCAAACGCAACTCTGTAAAAGGTATTTTTAAGCAATTACCGGCGCTACAGCTTCATTGATGCCCTCAGATTTCGATTCCGATCACCGGTTCAAAATTTAGAAAAAAAACTCGCTCGTTCATTCACTGAACGTACCCAAGCTAAACTTCGGAAATTTATTTCGGGCACACTGGGCCTCGGAATCAGGCGCCTTCAGAAACTTATTTCTTGTAAAATTCCAAAGAAATTAAGAAAAAAATTTCCTTGAAATTTTTGGGTCTTTACATTACTCCCACCTCAGAGCTTTACGTCCCCATAAAGCTATAACACAAACTAGGTAAACAAAAGTGGTACTGAGCACGCATCTGAGACTTCCGCTCCCATGTGCCCACCTGGAGGTTCTCGTGCTGCCAACAAAAGCGCACAAGAGGAATCGACCATCCTCGTAGGACCCGTTCTTGTTGATCCTAAACTTCTACTGAAACCCCGCAAAAGTCAACCCATCTCCAATGTCCAGCTCCCCATGGTCGATGATATGTGTCGGGTCAAGCACGTATCTCCCCAGTTGAGATACATGGAAGTCGCCGTGCACCCGGTACAACTGAGGTGGATGGGTCAAGCTGTAAACCAGATTTCCTACCCAGTTGAGGACCTAAAAAGGTCTGCTGAACCTCGGAGATTACTTGCCACCTTGGCCACATCTTCGTAAACCTCATCGATGTGAGACCCATATAAGGACATAGTCGTCATCCTTGAACTCTAGAGGCTTCATGTCAGCTCTTTGCAGTCTCATATGCTGTGTTCCATAGGCGATCATTGCCCACTCCTACATCAGGACACACCCGATTCTGGTCCCTAATGTGTCACAGTGAACTATGTAACCAACGCCCACAGGTTGGGTGCACCGGTCAACCCAGCTCCTAAAAGCTCTGCTGGAAGTGGTGCCACAACTCTGGAGAATTCTGGCACAAAAGTAAGTTTGGTCATCTCCTGAGTGATCGAATTCACCCTCTTATGCATGATTCCATCCAGTGCTGCCTGGGTTTTCCTTTTCGCCGACCAAGTAAAACCCCATCCCAACATTGTAGATAAACCACAACCTTTTTTCCTAATACAGTCAATCCGTGTATGAACTGTGGATCCAATCCATACTCATACCAACATCCTAAGGCCTCAACGCTGCCACCAAGAGATTCCAACCAAAACTCTCGCCTCGTGGATCAGATCACACTGTCGGTGTAAGTGTGATTATCGAGTCTCCTCCCAAGGTATCTCCAGACGTGAGGGTCAAGTCTATGGATTACCGGAAACTCTAGGTCTAGGACAAGATTCGTTGAAGGAAGGAATGATTTGTATCGAAGTCTATTACTACGACAGCTAGTAGTGGACACAGACTTCCCCTCGAATCATTCTTAGAGTCATTGGGTCACTCTCCTTGACCGCATGCAGCTACTCTCTTCCCCTCTCATCCAGCTCCCTGAGCCTGGCGGGGACAACAAAGGCGGGTGATTGTAACATGTTGAAATGTACACCACCTCATGCTACTCTCTTAGCTCTACCTCCACATCCTCTACTCTACAGACTTATCTGTCCTTAAAATTTACTATTCTTGAAACATTTAACACGCCCAAGTCTCTGATACTGGCACCAATTTCCTACTTTCCCAACTTCTAACATTCTCTAGCTGTATTCGTTCAGCCAAAGAACATTCAACCACAAGTTTACCTCTAGTACCCTAACGTGAGTAGGAATGCATAGAGGAAAAAGTAATGGCTCGAATATCCTTTAAACACACCTCGCTCTGAGGTCCGAGCTCTAAAACACTGATCATATCGTAGTCATCAAGTACCAAGAATGATCGGTACGCCTCGATGAATACTCAGCTACTGAAACATAGTCATGTCGAAGCTGTATAAGCTCTAGAAAACTCTCAGCCACCTCCTCAAGCCAGTTCTCAGCTGCCTGTGAGTCGGTCTCGCCTCTGAACTTGAGGTTATCTGATGTTGGAACACGTGTAAGGCAGTAAGCCTACATGTGTCACCTACCGGCACCGCCGGTTGTAACTGCTGACCAACAGGTAGTGATGTATAGCTGCCACACTACCCGAAGGCACTATCTCAGGCATCGGTCCACATACCGAAGCCTCATCACTATGCGGACCATCATCATGGTCATTCACTGGAAAAAACTAGTATCCAAGTCCACCATCCACTCTACTGATGTCTCAGCTAGGCGGAAAACTCTAGCAATCGCCTCCATCCAGTGCTCTGCTATCTGGGAATCTGCCTCGCCTCGTAACCTCGGAGGCAGCTGCTACTGGAACTCGTGCAACGCGATCTGCCAGCGTGCACAGTTCGCTAGTATGGCTGGTGGCATCTGCTGCCCATCAGGTGGTGGTGCTTCTGGTACACCACCCGAGGGTGCCAATATAGAGGAAGGGCCCTGCACCGGAGCCTCGTCGCTCGGTGGGCCGTCATCGAGTACTCTCTCGGAACTCCAACTAACTATCTACATGGAGACATCCCGAATAGATGCGACACAGTCAACATTTTATACCTGGTGAGCTGACCTGGTTTGAGATGACTTTAAAACTCTTGGAAACACACACGCAATCAGTGTTTTCATGCACAAAGTCGGAAATCAGAAGTCAGGGTCCTGGTGTACGAATATGTCGGCCACCGCACCAACACTGGACTCCCTGAACTGATAACCACACTCAGTACCCTTAACACTATTTCTTCACAGAAAGTGAATATCAGAGTTATAAGTTCTGCAGTAGAACCGACTCCTTTGATACCAATTTATCACGACCCGTCCTCGGGGCCCGTGTTGTGACTACCCCAAGCCCGCCTTCCATAGGCCAGGGGCTAGCGACTAGCACCAAAGAAGTAAATCCCGATAACTGGGAAGGAATTGCTTTTATAAAAGTAAACAAACACCACAGAGTACAAGCGAAAGTAAAACACTAAGTACAAAAGAAAGTGTTGAAAAGTAAAAAGGTCCAGAATACAAACCCAACTGAAAAGTACAGCTACAACTGAAAGGAAATACAACAGAAAAGAAAAATAGCTGGAAGAAAAGAAACAGCTCCTGGGTCATCCACCTCAGATCCTACCTGAAGGGTAGGTACAGATAGCGCAGCTCCTGGATCGTCCACCACAGATCCTACCTGAAGGGTAGGTACAGAAATCCCAGCTCCTGGATCATCCACCACGGATCCTACCTGAAGGGTAGGTACAGATAGCCTCCACAATTCTCTTGCCCGTCAACCTCCTCCAAGTATCGTCACATCGTGAAGTCCACCTCCGGATACTGACTCGTTTTGAGATCCACCTCCGGGTACCGTCCAGTCCTCAAACACTCAGCCACTGTCAGCGCTGCCCATCGTCTGCAACCAACACAACGAGGTGCGGGCATAGCCCATGCAGGGGGGAGTATAACGATACTCAGTAGGGACCCTGAGACCCTCAAGTTCTCACTAAATCCAACAAGGATAACCACAAAGAAAGATCTCAACATATAACCTCTACTTAGGTATATACCCATACATATACCTAAGTTATCAAGTAACTCATCTCAATCACGAGGAAACACAAAGATTATGAAATCAACGGATAACCACTACCTAGGTATATGCCCATACATATACCTAAGTTATCAAGTGAACCATCTCAATCATGAGGTAAACACAAAGGTCATAGACTCAGCTCAAACCAGGATTTTCATTATCGAAACCGTAACCGCTGAAGAGCCCCGTCTCTGGAGTGTACAGTGGTCCTATCATGACTCCGAGGTACTGCTCACTAACCTAAGACTTCTGAGGTACTCCTCCTGTCGAGTACCGCGGTTCAGCCACCCAAACACAGTAGTGCTTCCCGCTGGGGTATGCCACCCAAACACAGTAGTGCACATCCCCTAATAGCCTGCAGAGGTACTCTCCGAACGAGTATCGTAGGTCTGCACCCAAACTCGGTATTGATCCGTCCGCCATGGGTTTGCACCCAAACAAAGTAGTGCTTCGTCCACTGGTCTAGTCGACTCACTCCAAGTCGATTCGGTCAAGCAGTCGTCAGGTCTCAGCCGGCTACACGGTCTCCGTACTCCATACGCTCGTCTCCAGGAGGGTCCTCTCCACGAGCTACTATTCGATACTCTAAGTATCACAAATTCCCACGAAGAAGTATCTCAAAGGACCGCCTCGTCATAGGGGTCTCAACACAACAGACAGCGCGTCAATCGGACGCCCGGTCTGTGAGTTATTAGCCTTTTCGTCCCAGGGGCCCGGTTAGTTTCGTGTGCGAACCAACACGGCCGTATCTAAAATGTACCCTAAACTCACATAGGGTATACTCATAGGGACTGTTTCTCAACGTGATCACCAATGCCACTAACGGTTCGTCAAACGGACGTCCGGTCTGAAAGTTATCAGCTTTTCCGTTCCAGGGGTCCGGTTGGATTCCGGGTACAATCCAACCCGTCCAAACTCCAACTGCGTCCAAATCTTAGGTGAAGTGCACCAAAAGTTCTTTCTCATAAAGAGGAATCCAACAAAGTCGACGTAACGTCAATGGGACGTCCGGACCTCGAGATATAAGTGTTTCCGCTCCGAGGGCCCGGTTGGTTTTGTGATCGAACCAACCCAGCCGTACTCGAAGTTCTCCAAAACCTTGAGTTTAATATACCAAAACGACCGTCTCGATCGAAGAATCGCATCGCAACTAACGGTGTATCGATCGGAGGTCCATAGCCCAAGATATGGGCGTTTGAACAAAAACTGCCCGAGAATAGGGGTTCGGGCCCGGACCGACCCGGCCCGGTGGGCACGGCCCGGCCTGGGCGGCCCGGCCGGTTGGCCTGCCGCGCTGGCACGGCCACGTGGCCCGCTCGGCTGTCCGGCTAAGCGGAATAGGGGGGTGCGGTTTCCCACCTTGAATGAAGTCACGGCCCCCACATGGGGGCCGCTCTCTTCTAGCGACGCGGCGGCCAGCGCCGCGTCTCCCTTGGTCCCACGCGGCGCGCTGGGCGCCGCCTCCGGCCGCCGGCGCCGCCGTGCCGGTGTGGTGCGCTGGCAGGCCCTTCCGCGGACTACCGGAGTTGCTCCGGTGGTCCGTTTTCATATCCGTCTTCACCTGTGGTCCTCTCGGGACCTGCCCTTCGCTGCAAAGCCTTCAAATCACCCTTGAAGCCCGCTATTCCATGGCACGTCGATCCGCACGCCAAATAAACTAATCGTACCTCTTCATGGTTTTCCGGCGCGGCACGATGGTGATGCAGCTTCGTTCGGCCTCCACGACGCCGCGCAAGGGAGCCGCGCTTCTTCGCTGATGATCCTCCTTGTTTCCGTGCGGTGTCGTTGCACCGCGCCACCTTTGATCGAGCCGTGACAAACACATTAACGAAGGGGGAAGAGGGTCGGCCATGTTCGTGCGGTCCGACCTCCTCCTGTTAATCCGATATCAAGCGGCTTAAGAAAAATTGATTTTGGACGATCAAGAAAGATTCATGAACCAAAATCAAACCCCCTACAATTTCCCCCACAAATAAATATTCCAAACCCGAAAAAGAAATCATCTGTGGATCAACTTGAGAATGAGTTGATCCAAGTTCTTTTTTTTAGAAGGGAAGAACCACGAGAATATAAACTTACACAAATTTAACCCCTACCTCAACAACGGTTGACGATCGAAGAGCGTCGCAGAAATAGCGTCGTGAGGTAAAACTCTGTATGCGCTTGACGGAGATCGTCCGAGGTGGAGCGGCGTCTCACACCGGCTGCAGTGAGGAGAAGAAAGGCACGACGATCACTCCTTTCGGTGATGGCGTTCTTCGTCAGGGTCTTGAGGTTATTTGTGTTCTCCAACGAAGAAGATAAAGTTTCCTCTAGCTTTTGAGTATTCTCTCCCAAACCTTAACACCACAAAACTAACCCTATAATAAAATAAGCTCCACTTATTTTATTAAGTCATACCAAGAGTTTAAAATTTAAAAACTCAATTCAATGAATTGAATTAAGGACTTGGCACATTAAATTTAAGGGGTGTCAAAGGGGGGTTGGAGAGAGTTATGGAAGATGAGAGGTCACCCACTTAATGGGGGAGTTAGAGGAGGTTTAAGGAATGTGAAGGGGTGGGGTTCGTGTGGGACCCACCTCACATTTAACCTCACTTGGGTGGTTAGGTTCACCCAACCTCCATCCTTAGGATTTAACCACTTTAAAGAAATAAAATTAGTTACACAATTTTATTTCTCAGAAGTCTTTATCCACAAAACTAAACAACTCGTCTCGAGCAAACGCAACTCTGGAAAAGGTCTTTTTAAGCAATTATCGGTGCTGCAGTTTCATCAATGCCCCCGGATTTTGATTTCGAGCACCGGTTCAAAAGTTATAAAAAACCCGCTCGTTCGTTCACTGAACGTACCCGAGCTAAACTTCAGAAATTGATTTCGGGCACACCGGGCCTCGGAATCAGGCGCCGTCAGAAACTGCATTCTTGTAAAATTCCAAAGAAATTAAGAAAAAAAATTCCTTGAAATTTTTGTGTCTTTACAATTTATATAATTATATATATATATATATTAATTTATAAATATATATAATTAAAAATATAATAAAAACATTTATTGCTTAAATAAATTTATTATAATTTTATAATTGTTTAAATATATATATTTATTTAAATATATTTTTTATTTAAATATATTTATTATAATTTTATAATTATTTAAATATATTTTTACTTAGAATGGGGCGAACAATGGGTTAAAACCCATGGTCCCAAAAAATTATTATTAAAAAATAAATTACATAACTAAAGGAAATAGGTGATGGTAGTCTAAAAAAGTGGCACACAATACCACCCAAAGAAAAAATGATTATTCGATCATCTTATTTTATTTCTGTCTCCCCTTCCTCAGGAGTCATCCTAACCTCTCGGGTGTCTGCCTCTCTTCCACTATTTAGGATCCTAAAAAGTGTCATTCTGATCAGCCATGCTTGATGACTCAACTTCCTCATCATGATGCAATATATCTTAATCTCTGGTGAAATTATTTTTTAAACACAAAATAGAGCCATATTTACTTCTTTCCTTGTGAATGTTTCTAAATATCCCATGGAACACATCTCTATTTTTAGACCTAGTTAAAATGTCAAGAAAAGTAAATTTACTAGGCCCAAAATTCAGTGGGACAGTGAAACCCTCGTCAGTTTCCACCTTTCCTTCTAACGCATCACCAATATCTAGATTTTCATCTAAATCCCCAAGAAAAACATCTTTGTCTCCCTTTCCTACATCTAAAACATCTCTTTCCCTCTTTCCTGGAAGAGGGGGTGAAAAATATGGTTACATATTGACTTTTCTATAGGTGACCAGATGATAGCTCTCATCATCCACTAAAACATTTTTTTACTTTGATTAGTGGAAAATGAATGTTTTCCTGATTATCTTGTGAGGAAAATCCTTCCTTGGTAGAAATCAAGTTAATGTCCTGAGAAAGAGTCTAGGGAGATCTAGTAAATGGTTCTAGAGTTTCATTACAGTCTACATTAATAGGGGCTGAAAATCATCCCCTATGCACACCTGGACAACAACATATTTAGTCCCCTATACATGAAAATAGTCGTGCTCATCCACACTTTCATAGACCTGCAAGGGATTCTCATCATGAGGGGCCTTTCCTGTTGTAGCAAGATTCCCTGAATAAGAAGCCACATCCCCCTATTTGACCACATCAGCAAAGGATCCCCCAATAGCATGAACATGAATGGTAGGAGCAACTCTGTCTTTATGCACCTATTTGAAGATATTTTTTTGCCTCTCAGGAATAGGATGCCCCACCACCCTATCCTCACCAACTTAAAGCTTGAACTTACATTGATCAGATGAATGATATTTTTTCTTATAGTTATAACATTTTAATTTCTTATGACATTGTAAAAATAAATGTCCAATATAGGATAAACTGACACGGAAATTAGAAAACCACCCAAATTTAATTGATATTTCCAGCTTGAATTCACCCACAACCAAGAATACAAGTTCAATTAGATCATAAGATAGATAAATATCAACCAATACATTATAAAAAATGGTCATACCATTCTCTTTCATCCTCCTTATCAATATTGATATGAGTCCCCACTATAGAGGCGACATCCTATGGAATATGCAGATATCAGAAAAAACCAACACAGGTCCCTAATTTGAATCCAAGCATGGGTACAAGAGTTCTTTATTGAAAATGAATCAAATAGGGGATCTCATTATTGAAAGGTAAGGAACCCAGGTTTGATAGAAATTAGGTTAAAACTACAAGAAAAAAAATTATCTCCTTCGAAGGGAATATGATAGGGTAGAAACCCTTACCGATAGAAATCATCCACCAACCAATAAACCCACGGTAATGATGAATCCAAATCCTCATATTCTCAAGCTTCAATTGAATACCCTTTCGATGAAAAAATCAGCAATGTTGAAGCATCATGAAGATCTGGAAAAAAACATGTTGTTGGAAGCATGAATCTTCAAATCATTAGAAGTATTTTCTGGATTCTGTGGATCATTCTTCATCGCATCAACCAAACCTGACGAAACCAAGTTCACCTGATCCATGTTGCCTTCCATCGTCGGGACCTTAAAAGTAGAAATAAAGACATCTTTGGGATCAAAATAACAATCTAGAGGGTTCTTTATAGATCAACATCTCATAATTTATAAGAAATTGCAGAGAGGATCTTCTGACATAAAACCCTCACTAAATATATATTTATTTATTTACAATTTTATAATTACTTTTTTCAAACTTTATATATATTTTTTAAATATTAAAAAAATATTAATATATCATATTTATGTTAATTATATACATTATATTTTTAATTAATTTATATAAATAAACAATATTTTTTGAATATAAATATGATAATTTTATATATATTGATAATAGGTTTTATTATAAGATTTTAACAGTGCAAATAATAACGTTGATAAAGATCCACCTTTATCAGTGCGAAAAAACTTATAAATGATATACCTTTATCAGTGATTTTTTTATCACAAATAAAAGTTTCCTTTATAATTTCTTTTAGCTAGCACTGATATAGGTAACCCATTATTAGTATTTCATCATTAGAACTAATAAAAGTAGGCACTGTGTAATGTGCGATATATGGTAGTGCATCATGTATCCCTGTCAACTTCATGGAATAAAGCATTGCTTGCTGTCAAGGTGAAATGGAAATATATTGAACATATCTAAACCAGCACATGTCTTCATCAGGTTGGTTCCACTTAATAATATGAAAGTAAATGTGGGGCACTACAGTCATGGAATCATGAATCCCATCAGTGTAGTATATAGGAAAATTTTCAAATAGAGTCTTTTATGGCATCCATGTAATCTGAAATGAAATGTGAAATTTTATTAAAAAAATATTAGTAAAAAGCAAAAAATATAATATTATTAAATTTATTAGTCAAGTAAAGACTATATATACTTACATCAGTGGATACTATATTGTCTAACATGAGATGATATGCACCCAATTTGTGCCTTGGAGCCCTAATAAAGTGGTGTTCTATAATCCACAAATAAAACACAACATAGAAAGTGGTAAATAATAAGAAATTAAATTCAATAACTCATAGTAGCATCAGAAAACAATAAAGATGAGTGATCATACTAGCATCCACATAGAGCGTCATGCAGAACATACATGTGAAGCTCCTAACTAGAAACAATAGGGGATAAGGGATGGATTCACTCCCATTCCAACATCTAAATAAGAATGACACATCCCCCAAGATCAGTGTGATCAGATTGGCATGCCATGCATAATTCTCTATAAGTGTATTTCGATCAAACAGATCCCTAGCTATTTCCCCCAACCTAATAAAAATATTCTAGTATCCTCAGATACATCATGTTCACATGTGTACCAGAGTGATCAATGTATGGTGTCCCTCTAATGAGTCGTAAGACATATGCATGGGAATAACACATGATAGCCTTCTCATCAACATCGATGGGTAACTGTGCAAAGTGCATCTCAATCCATTTCATGGATATTGACCCACCATCTGTAACATCATCATCCCCCAAAATTTCAGGGCCTAAAAATCACTATATAAGCTTATGACGGTCTCCATAAGTGGGTCCTATAACTACATCCCCCTAGATCAGATGACCAAGAAAAACTGCCACATCCTCAAGGGTGATGGTTATCTCTCCCTCAGGAAAGTGGAATGTGTGTGTCTCAGGTCTCTATATCTCGGTGAGGGTATAAAGGAGGTGATGATCAAGAAATTTATAATAACACACAATAACACCATAGAATCCTTCAAGGCATGGGTTTGGTATAATGGTGGATAGTGGTGGAATGTGATGATAATGGTGATCTCTACGCACCCTGATTAATTAAACTTCATATCCCACTAGCATGTTGTGTAAAAAATGCCTATACTGCTTAGGGAGTAGCATACTATCCTCCATATCTATGTATAAAACTAAAAAATATCTTAATTGAAAAATATAAATATAACATTAGGGTCAGTATAATTTTATTATTGGTATAATGTAAGACATAACATCCCTAGTTCCATTTTTTTATAATGTTTTTATTACCAAAATAAAAGGGCATGTATTCATGTTTCTCAAATCATATTTCTAAAGTGTTATTAGATGTGGTTTTACCTTGTAAAGGGTGTTTTTATTAAATTGTGGATGTTTGATTTATAAAATAGTCTATGTTATGTCTTGATTAATATGGGAACTTTCTTGTGATGTGTTGGCAAGGATTATCAGACATACTTGTTTACTCACTCATGAAAATCCTAATGGTTTGATCCCCTAGGGGAACATTAATAATGAAATTTTAGTTTATATTCTTTATTTATTTGGGTAGTTCCATTTTATGTGATGATATGTATTATGCCCATTTGTTCATTTTTCATTTGTATGGTTACATGATGTTGATGTTATTCTCACCTTTATTATTCCATTTAGTTATATTTGATCATTTTTTTAAGCATGTTGTGCCTTTTGGACTCATTATTTTAATTGATCTATGTTTGGGAATTGTTTTGTAAAACCATGTATGTTTCATAAAAGAAAATCAAATGGGTTTTAAAGGTTTAATTAAAGTTTGTTTTTTTCAAGTGGTTTTGTTTTGAAATTTTTTTCTAAGGTGACTAGTTTTTCCTCCATTATTTTTGGAATAGATTCATGTTTATAAATGGGTTTTACTTTAAAAATAGATTTATACGCACATAGGTTATGTCAGTTGGATCCACATTATAAATTGAGGATTTATTTTATGTCTATTACATATACCAATAGGTTAGATCCCAAATTGTGTTCTTTTTCATTTATGTATGATTTCTCACATGATGGTATATGTCATGGTAATTTTCTCACATATTTACTTTATTGTGTATCCCTATATACTTTTATTATGTTTTCATGTAATCTAACATATATTTATCATATTCCTTGTAATTTGAATATGAAAGTATTATTATGAAAACCAAAGGATGATTTAAAAAATGTTTTTATCATGTGAAAAAAAATTATAGAGGGAAGGTAATTATGTAGAATAAAGTTTTATTTATTTACATGATGAAACATTTATGAATGTTTATCTTGTGTGGGATTTATGTAAATGGTTTTATAATTTATCAACTATTTACTATTTGATAGTAAAAGTATTTCAAAATGTCACATAAATCAAAAAAATGAAGAATTTTATATTAACACCATGTAATTGATGATATGGAAAACTCACATTGGCAGAAATACATCATTGTAGCTAAGAGTGAACTTGATCTAGCAATATTAGGTAAACATTTCATGTTATGACCTTCCCGATGACATATACTACATCTCAAACATTGACCTTATTATTGAGGACAATCAATCTCATTCTACATCCTCCAATACTTTGGTCTCCCTCATTGTCACAACCTATTTATATCTGGTATCAATATTATTTGTTCTTCAGGCATTGGGAAATGTCAAAACTCCCCAATAGGTTTTCATGGTGTGGCATAGTAGTTAGAAATGGTTTCTATTTAGTACAATGGATAAACATATGCTTCAAATGATATGTTCATAGAGGTACATATTGAAATGGAGTGTGTGCATAGAAACCACAATTCTGGGAAGTTTCCACATTTATATTATCTCACTTCTAGTAATACCACCAATAACTGACTGTTGTTACTTATGATAGGGTCTGTACACTCTTGCACTTCAAATCAAAAGTTTTATCAATAGAAAAGGCGCACTCGATAAGTGGTATATTCTTCAATTCTATGTTCAATATATCATTGAAAGTGTTTTTTGTACCATATCCCCTTCAGAATCTCATCCTTAATCTATTTTTATCTATTAATGAAGTACTTTACACAATGATAAAATTTCTATGAAACTTGGCTGGTTATAGGTAACTTGTAAAGCCCCTTGAAGAAACCATTGATGCACTACAAAAAAAATTGGTCATGTGATTATACATTGAAATAGGATAATATTTATTGTTATAATATATAATTTTCATTTGTTTCATTATTCATAAACACCATTTTTAGAGCATTTTACAATTTCATCATTATTTCACATTATAATTGTAATTATTTTTTAATATTCACTGTTACTTGGAACATATTTGAATACCTCCTAAAAAACCAAATGGTTATGATTTTACTTTAATATTTCCTTTAAAGGTTTCTCATTCCATTGGGAACAATTCATACTTTTGGAGCACTAGAATAATCACATTGGATGAAGACTAAAGTGTGCATTCCTGCCAACGTATTCTGGGCTTAGTGAACTGCACATCATCCCAATAAAATTAATGTATCATACAAGGTCCAAGAAAAATGATTCTAAAATTTTGACTGAAGATAGAGGAAATAATTGGGGAAATTTCATAAAATAGTTTCAAGATATAATTCTAATGTATTAAGGGAGTTACAAGTGGCCCAAGTTCGAGATAAAATTCTAGGCCAGATTTTGAAGACCAGAAAAATACCCCACCATTTCAATAATATCTTGAAAAAAATCCATTTTGGATGAAATTTTATATTTTGTCATGAGAAATTATTAGCTTAATTTTCTTATTCTATCGACCACCCCAATTATACCATATATTTTGGATCCTTTATTTGGGGGAGGCAAGCTGGCTCGGATTTTTGTCAAGGGTGGAAAAGTCCTCATTCCATTAACCTTCCACCCACCTATGCCTATCATCATTAATTGGGATGAATTACACTATTTAATTCTATACCCAAGGATTCAAAAAAATTATTTAAGGTAGTTTTTTTGAGTATTTGGGTATCTTGGTGTGTTGTTTTAATTTTAATGTTATTCTTCCAATTTGATGTTGTAATCACATTTCTAAAATTGTAAGTTGTTCAATTCATGTTAGTTTCTTAATAAAAGTTCTTATTATCATATTATTATATTATTATTCATATAATTTTGATACCATTTCTTCAATGTGTGAACTTATTCACACCAATCCTTGATAAATTATTCACAAAATAGTAGAATGATTGTTATTTCATTGTTTTAACTTCTTCAATTCTGCCCTCATGAGTCTACTTCTCACTTCCATTGAGAGAATTGTATTAATGAAAGGATAAATCTATTATCGGTTGATCCAAGTAAGTATAAAGAGGATATATTTGATGTTATTTATCACTCTATAAATGTTTAATAATTTCTTTTATTTGAGTTTTCATTCAATGATTTTCTCTCTTACTCTTTCTTATTGAATTTTTTCACCACATTTTTCATGTGATTATAAGACCCTTTAAATAGGAGTGATCATGAAAATAATCCTATAAATTTATAGGTTATTATAATTTGTATTTTATGGTGTTAAACTAGTAAATTAAGAGTTTATATTGATTTCATTAAATGAATCCTTCTTGAGTTAATGAAATTTAAATAATATAAAAAGAAATCCATCCAATACAACCCTTATAATATCCTGGGATAAACCCATTATCATAATTTGAATTAACTTAGGTATATTAGTTATAATTTAAACCCATCTAAAATAAACTTTATTTTTTCCACTTCATAGCAAAAAACTATCCATAGAATGTACGTATTTGTAGGTTTCTTCTTAGGTATTTGAGGATTCGACAACCCCAGCTACACTACAAGTGACCTCTTAACCCTAAAAACTTGGGGAAATTTTGGTGAGACCAAATTTTGGCACTATTTTCAGGGACCTAAGTAAGTTATCTTAGATACTCACATCATATTCTCACCCCACTTCTCTATTCTTACCCCCTATTTTACTCTTATGGATATCCATTTTGTACAAATCCAAACATGGGGAACCTCTCCCTAATTTGACTACCCCACACCATGTGTGATGTACAATGACCATACAATTTTATATTTGTGCAATAATAAAAAATATAATCAACCACAATGTTTAAACTCATATTATTCAAAAAAAACATTCCATTCTATAATGAATTTCAATCCCCACAAAGCTAATTTGAACATCCTCCAATGCTATTCCAAGAATATAATTATCCTTTTAGAATATACCATTTAGATTAACCCATTGTCTAACCTGATCCACAACCATTACTTGAGAAATTTTGTAAAAAAATTGATATAATTACCTCTGAGGTTTCATCCTTGAGAGTAGAACTACGAAGCATTGAAATTTTTTTGGAACTCATTCCCACTCAGGTAGTCCCTTCCTTTTCTTTTATAGAAGAGTCTTATTACACACAAAATTCTCATGAAAATGATAAAGAATCATCCTTTTAATCTAGGATACCTTAATAATATGAAGTAATTTTTTATGTGTGTCTAAATCAAGAGTAAATTGATTTTCTTTATTCATAAGAAAGAAATTCGACAACGTGGATTGAGCGTCCTGGATATTTATCCATTGATGATTTTTCTAAACCAAAAACCATTGAACCATTTGGGAAAATATTAATATCTGATTCTATACCAACCACTAACATTTATATGGAAAATTTGGGGGTTGAAACATCTTTTATAATTGAACCAATTCTTTCAAAAAGTTTGGGAAAAGAAATTGATCGTAATTCACATTTCCAATATTCTTTAATAAATTTAAATCATACCAAACTCAAAATTAGATTCCTTCATTCCCCACCCAAGTATACCTTAATAGGTGATAACCAGGACCTAGTGGTGGTCATTAATTCTTCTCTTGAAACTAATAAAGTAGGAATGGTCCTTGATTTCTTAGGAAAGACTGCATAAGCAAGTGAGTCAACCAATTATAATATTCCTTGGATTTTCCCACTCATTATAAAATATAGGATTGTAAATGAAACAAATTCTAAATAAGGAATAAATCTCAATTTCATATAAGTGGAGAAAAATGTGGTCCTAAAATTTTGAAAGTTATTATTGGGTATGTTTGGGGGTTTATGTCAAGCTAGATACATTAAACTAACCTATTTCTAAGAGGAAACTAGGAATATGTATTGATTTTATTTTATTTTATTTTATTTTATTTTATTTTGGTGTAATTATATGTTTTCATGAAAAATAGAAAAATTTAAAAAAAATTAAAAAAAGTCTTCAAAAGGAAACATTGTAGGACATGGGGGAGACCCCTTCAAGATAATCGAAGCTATGGGACCCGAACCTATGACCAAAGGAAGATAGGGGAGTGCACCTTCCACTAACCTATTCCCTATAGTTCTTCTTTTTTCTATTTTATTTATATATATACTTATATTTGAATATATATATATATGTGTCTATATAATTTTTTTATTTTAATTTTTACATGTTCCTATTATTAGTCGTTGGTGTTCTAAAATAAACAGGTACATTTTTTTCCTTACCTTTTTTCTTTTGTTTTAATTAAGGGAACCTTATGGGTTCTTAATTTTGTTCTAATGGTATTGGTGTGTAAGATTTAGGGGATGCTGAGGTTGATGTATTTTTAGGCATATCATATTTCTTAAAATAATTCAAACACAATCTTCCATTATAACTGAGGTTTCTCTGAGTCTTATGGAGATCAAAGGAGTAATCAGGAGCATCATGAAATTCAAATTCAACTACCAAGTGACTTTGTTCCAAGTTTCTTATTTTAATTTCCTTTTTTAACTCATATTTTCTTAATCTACCTCCTTATTAATTTCTTTTCATTAAAAACTAGGGATAGTGTTATTCTTATTTGGGCGTGAAAGGAGAGAAAAAAAATTTGTGCAGAATAAAATTTTGTGTGTGTTAATGGAATGAAAATTTTCTTTAACCTTGAACATGAAAATACACATTTTAAACTCTGAAACTGAATATAAAATAATTTTTCATACCTTGATTCTCATTTTATTCCATGTTTAAGTTCATGAACATAGTTTTTGGAAAGTGTAGTTGTATAATGGTATTTTTCACCATTTATAATTTTATACATTTAATAAAAAAATCAAAATGAACATACTTTTGATTGTTGGGTATTAATTTGAGTTATTGGGGTCCCATAATAAATGGAATAGGTTTTGTGATCATTTTAATTTTAACATTTTATTCAAAAAAATAAAAAAAATACAATTGATTGTAGTGAAATGGATTGACCGAATGTGTGGATTTCAGCACTTGGGCACCATGACTCTATAGTTGTCTAGCCCAGATTTGGGAATTTTATCTCTATTTTTGGAAATTTTAATTTTTTTTATAGGTTCAACTAGAGATGATGCCCAATTATGTGAGATTAAATTTGTGCCCTAATGTATTTGAGCCTGGGAGTCATTGGAAAAGTCTCTCTATATGGTTTGACTTGATTAAGTTCAATTTAAATTACCATGGAAATTGAAAAAAACCAAAAAAAAACAAAAAAATGATACAAAATAAATAATAAATAATTCTCATATTAATATTAAAATTTGATTCCATATTTTCCACCTTGAATAAATATGAAACTCCATATCTTTTGTGATGCACAACACATCATCATGATTAATTAAAATTGGATGAAATGTGGTGATGAATTTGTAAAAAATAATGGGATTAGGCTTGGGATATTCATGAACCTATATTGTGTAAAATTATGTTAATGGGTTTTATAGTTGTTTGGTATGAGGTATTTTGGTGAGCATTGTAAATTTAAATGTTTTAGGAAAACGGAATTCCAATTTCATATTTTTAGATAACTTTTTCTTGGGACTAGAAAAACTCAATTTGGGGTGTGATTATCCACTAAAAGAGAATAATATACATTTTTATAATATATAATTTTCATGTGTTTCATTATTAATAAACACCATTTTTAGTGAATTTTAAAATTTGAAAATTATTTCAAATTATTATTGTAATTCTTTCTTAAAGTGCTCTATTAATTGTTATATATTAAAACACCTATTAAAAAACAAAATTGTCAAGATTTTACTTTTATATTTAATTTTTAGGTTTCTTATTCCTTTGAGAATAATTCAAACTTTTGTATCACTTAAATAATTGCATTGGAAGATGACCAAAGTGGGCATTCAAGCCAACACATTCTGGGTGAAGTGAACTAGACAGAAACCCAATAAAAATATTGTAATGGATAATATCTATGCCCAATGATTCTGAAATTTTAACTAAAGATATAGGACATCAAGGGTAACATTTAATCCAAAAAAAATAAAATCTAATTTTGATTTTTTAAGGGAGTATAGGTGGCCCATGTTGGAGATAAAATTCTATGCCATTTCTATAGCCCAAAAAAACTTCCCACCATTTAAATCATATCATGAAAAAAATCCATTTGGGATAAAATTTCATATTTTTTCAGGATAAATCCATAGATTCATTTTATTATTCTATATCCCAACCCAATTTATTCATCTAGAAGTTCATTTTGGTGCCTCTGTTTGGTGGGTGCAAGTTGGATTGGATTTTTTTCAAGGGTAGAAAAGTCTTCTCTTGATTAATTTTACACCCACCTAGGACTATAAAAAATAATTAGGGTGACTTAAACTGTTGGATGATATAAACAAGGCTTCCAAAATATATATTTAAGGTAGTGTTGTTGGATTATTTAGGTATCTTTGTGTTTTATTTTCATTTTAATCTTATTGCTGACAATTTGATGTTATAATCTCATTTATCAAATTGTAAGTAGTTAGATTCACCTTAGTTTATTAATAAAAGTTCTTCTTCCTCTATTATTCTGTAATTATTCATATCATGTTGATACCACTGCTTAAAGGTGTGAATTATTCACACCAAACCTTGTGGAATTCTTCAAATAGTGGTGGAGTGATCATTATTTCATTGGTTTTTACTTCTTCAATTCCTCCCTCATGAGTCAACTTTACGATTCCATTGATAGCATAATATCAATGGTGGGATAACCCTATTATGAGTTGATAGAAGGGAGTATAAAGTGGCTAGATTTTATTTTATTCCTCACTCTATAAATGTTTAATTATTTCTTTTATTTGAGTTTTTATTCAATGATTTTCTCTCTTCCTCTTTCTTATTAAAATTTATCGCCACACTTTTCATGTGATTATAGGACCTTTTACCTAGGAGTGCTCATAAAAATAATACTCTAAGTTTATAGGTGATTAAAATGTGTTTTTATGTGTTAACCCAGTAAGTGAAGATTTTATATTGATTTCATTGAATGAATCCTTCTTGATTTAATGAAATTTAAATAATTTAAAAATAAATATATCCAATTCATCCCTTATAATAACCTAGGATAAACCCATTATCATAATTTGAATTCACTTAGGTCTCTTAGTTATCATTTAAACCCTTCTAAAATCATCCAAAAGTTGGACACTTCATAGTAAAAAACTATCCATAGAATGTACATGTCTTCAGGTTTCTTCTTAGGTATTTGAGGATTCCACAACCCAAGCTACGCTACAAGTGACCTCTTAACCCTAAAAACTTAGGTAAATTTGGTAAAACCCATCATGTGTTTATACCTATTCTCCCCGTAAAATTCCAATTTCCATTTTTCTTTTGGGATATGCATCGTATAATCATACACTCCCGGATTGTCCCTATGGAATTCTTCTAAAAATTTCTTAAACCTTCATTGATATATTTCATATGATACAATTATCCCCATATTTATCACATCATATGATTTATTTTGAATTAATTGGTCCCTGAACTAAATATCTATAGTGTGCCTCAATATGAAATGTTTTTATTATATTTTTAATTGCATCATTACTTTGAAAATATCTTCTAAATTTGTAATTTTTTGTCCAGATTACTAAATCAGTCCTCTATAACTCCAAGAAACTTAGTCATCTGTGTGATAAAAGTATAATCAAATTCATTCAAACATGGAATTACTTCTGACCAAGATATGAAGAGTGGTGAATTATTTATTGTGTGTTGAGGCTTCTATACAACTACTACATTTTTAGAAAATTTCTTCCCCAATTTCTACAGTTTCCACTTCATCAGCACTATTGTCTTCATCTGTTTCATTGTTAGAAACTTCCTCATCACCCAAAATATTTTTTTGTATATTCAGAAGATCAATTAGTTTGTCTTCTTCGGCATAATTGGGAATAACTTCATTTTTTTTTTGGATTTACCTTCTTCAACCACTCTCTTGTGACTATATATTCATCTAATTAGATGTTTTTATTATACACTAGAAACTTCAAAATATAACTCCATAACGGCACCATCTAAGCATTGTGAGAATAAAGTTGTTGCTTAGACTCAGTCCCAATCAATACCCAATGGACAATCTTGATGAAATAGTGTACCTAGGATTTGAAAATGTCTATAACTAATATAATGTATCTCTTGATCAGGTCATAGATTTAAATGACCATGAATTATTTCTTGAATTTCTATTAGGGTTACACAATTAGATGTACTAACCATTGTTGCTAGTTATATACTATAAGAATCTCCTTGTTACGTTTTAGAAACCTCCCCATAGCAGTAAAAATAGGAAAACGTGATTGTCTACATGAAAAATATTTTTTGATCAAGATTTTGATAGTGTAAATAATATTGATAATTAGGAATCATCATGTAGCATTGAACACACAATCATTACTATATCAAAATTGTATAATGTCTTCTAATATCCTAAATTATGACACTGCATACAATTTTTTAATCTTCCTAAAGGTATGTTCTATAGTTTATAAATATAATGTAAATCATATAAAGAATTTCTACTAGGAGTTTCAAAACATGTGTGTAGTAAGGCATGTTGTCATGCACTAGTTCCCGATCGAGTCTAGATGAATATAGTGTTTTCGAGGTTTTTACCCCTATGTACATCTATTCAAGAGCCATATCCAATTTTAGTATCCAGATAGGGATTTCATTTCTTAGAAAACCAAATTATTATTATTTTATCAAAATTTCAGAACACCTCTTTATATATTAAAAGATGAACCTATTGTTTTTTAGTAAAAATTTTAATCTTCCTAAAGGTATGTTCAGTGGTTTATAAAGATAATGTGAATCATCTAAAGAATATCCTCCAAGACTTTCAAACTAAGTGTGAAGCAAGACCTATCATCATGCATCAGTCCCTAATTGATTCTAACATAATACAATGTTTTTGATGTTTTTACCATTAGGTACATTTCTTCCAGTGCCACATCCACTTGTAGTATCCAGATAGGGATTTCATTACTTATATAACCACATAATTATTATTTTATTGAAATTTTAGAATGTTTTCTTATATCCTAAAATATGGCCCTATTATTTTGTAGAATAATTTTTAATCTTCCCAAAGTTATGTTAAATGGTTTGTGAATAAAATTTGAATCATCTATAACATATCCATCGAGTGTATCAAACTAGGTTTATCATAAGGTATGAATCATCTAAATTATAGGAGTAATAAATCATGTGTGTAGTTAAACCTCTTTGTCATGCAATTATCCATCTTTTATCCTATGTTAATTATATATTAATATTAATTTAATCAATAGATAATCATTATTTAATTATAATTTGATCCTTATTTAATGATTACTATGTCAGTAGTTAAGCATTAATTAATTATTAGTTCTTGAGTAGTTATTTTAAATACAATTAATAGTTAATCATTAACTAATTATTTTTTAATAATTACTTCATCATTAGTTATTGCTAAGGTATTCAATCCTTAATCATTGAATGGTCATTTTTTAATCAATGATTGATAATTAGTTAATAATTAGTCAATCATTCATTAATATTTCATTAATCATTGGTTAATAATTAGTTAATAATTACTTAATAATTAATTATGCATTAGGTAATCCTAACTAATATACACCTTAATCATTTGTTAGACATTCTTTAATAATTCCTTAAATAATAGTTATTAAGTATTTAATTTAATGTTACTTATTAGTTAATTACTATATAATCATTATTTAAGTAGTTAACTTATAATTAATTATCTGTTAATCATTACTTAATTATTGGTTAATCCTTACTTCATCATTTATTAATCCCATGTTAAGCATTCATTAATCATTGATTAATAATTATCTAATCACTATTTAATCATTATTTTACCATTCATTAATCATTCACTAATCCTTAGTTAATCATTACTTAATCATTAGTTAATCATTAGTTAATACTGAAATAATTATTCTTTAATCATTAATTAATCACTTGTTACTCATTACATAATTAATATATAATAATTATTTAATTTATAGTTAATTATTTTTTAATTAATAGTTAATCACTAGTTAATAATTATTTAATCATTAGCTAATCATTTTTAATTCATTAGTTAATCCTAAATTAATTATTACTTAATCATTCATTAATCACTCATTAATTATTTCTTAATTAAAATATAATACATATTTACTTTATAGTTAATTATTTTTTAATTAATAGTTAATCATTAAGTATTTATTAGTTAATCATTCTTTGATCATTAGCTAATCATTTTGTATTCATTATTTAATTATTATCTATTCATTATTCAATCATTGGTTAATCTTAAATTAATTATGCCTTGTTCATTCATTAATCACTCATTAATCATTACATAATTAATATATATTAAATAGTTACTTTACAGTTAATTAATAGTTGATCATTAATTTTTAGTTAATCATTTTTTATTCATTAGTTATTTATTAGTTAATCACCCATTAAGCATTAGTTAATATTAAATTAATTATGTCTTAATAATTAATTAACTGATCGTTAATCATTACTTAATTAATAGATATTAAGTTGTTACTTTATAGTTAAGTATTAGTTTATTAATAGTTGACCATTAACTAATTATTATTTAATCATTTTTTAATCATTAGTTACTCATTTGTTATTCATTAGTTAATTATTAGTTAATTATCTATAAAACATTATTTAATCCTAAATTAATTATGTCTTACTCATCAATTAATCTCTCATTAATCATTACATAATTAATAATAAAGTATTTTATAGTTTGTTATTTGTTAATTATTGTTCATCGTTATTTAATTATTTCATAAACATTATTTAATAATTAATTAATAATTACTTGACCCTAAGTTAGTCTTATGCTAATCCTAGTTTATTTATTATCTAATCAATCTTTTATCCTAATTTATTCATTAGGTAATCATTACATTATTATTACTTAATCATTAGTTGTTTAATAGTTAATTATTAGTAAGCCATTATTTTACTAAAATTTATTCATCGTCTAGTTAATATTAATTCCTAATTACATCCCTAATATTTAAAAATTACTAAGTTCTACTAATTAATAATCTTATTATAATAAAAAATCCATTACTAAGACTAATTATAATTTATTTACTCAAAAATACTAAATAAATAATTATATTTTATTTACTAATATTTAACTATTATTTCTAAACTATATTTGACTAATTAAACAATTAATTAGATAACATATTTAAAACTAACTAAAAATGAAACAACTAAATAAATAAATAACTTTAAAATAAATAAGAAAAAATACCTCTAAATGATGCTTCGCAGAATTTGACACTCCTTTTAGGCCACCAAAATCATCATGCATAAAGGAGGAAACACCAGAAAAGGCATAAAGAGAGAAGAAGTAGAATTAAAGAGAGGAGGAGTAACATGAGTAAGGAGAAGGTGGAGGGGTAGGTTCCATTTTATAGGTGTTTGGGGGAAAGCATCATCAGTGATACCTCCTTTTAATTTAATTTATTGGAAAGGCATCATCTCGGATGACACCTTTCTCCTTAATTTAAAAGAAAGGAAAAATTTTCGATGCCACCTTTTCCATATCAATGGAGAGAGAAAAAGAAAGCATTTCCTGTGTCACCTTCCAAGATAACTAAAAGGTTGCATCAAAGATGCTACATTTTGCATTAGATTTAAAAAAAATTAACCTATTATTATTTTAATAATTATTTTAAAAAAAACATATGAAAAATTCAACAGAAAATGACGTTAATAACTTCTAGGGAAGCTATGGTAAGTGACTATTTAGGATCATATAGAGCCCACATTCACCCCATAAAGGCTATATTAATAAACCCCCATCCATGAGACCACCTTTGACCCTCTCCACCAATCATCCAATTATTCTTCTAAGATTTGAAAATATAATATTTGTGGTAGCCATGCATTAAGATTTCAATTTGGTCATTATAGGAAAGTAAGACATCATAACCACAAATAGGCCCTTTAATTGCAAGCAAAATGGGCTTTAACAACACTAAAAAATAATTGTGTTTTAAATAATCCTTAAAATGGGGACCCCTTTATTAGTTCTTTCATTAGAACTAATAAAGGTGGTGGGGGTCTTTATGAGCACTATAAATAGTGTTGATAAATTCCCTACCACTATAGTGTACTATTTGAATTACAGCACACAGCAACAACAACCTGTATATGGAAATTTCATAATAATTTAATTGATAAATAAATTACATCACAAATACATAAAAAACAATATATTATATATATTTCAAAAAAAAATTACAATTACATTAGCATGTGATATCACAAATATTCAAAAACATCAATGTTTCATTGTCTTTAGAACCTGACCCCTCTCAAAAAATCATGATCATGGTATCACTTGCCGAAAAAACTACCCCAAAATTAGAAAAATAATCCACCTATATAAAAAAATTCTTATGTTAGTAATACTATAAAGAAATAAATTCATCAAAATATGAAACAATGCATGAATAAAATGTTGTTTTAAATAGAAGGAAACACTTATAGTCATATCAGTCACATATTGTGTTGGATTGAGATGAGGTTGATTCCTACCCATCAAAATTTACTTATGGATCATTTTCCTAAAGTATCAAAAAAATATGAATACGTTTTCTTAGTTTTGAGGGTGTCACTTATATTTTTTACTAAAATGACCTTTTAAACTAAAAACACAAACATTGAGTCATACCGGTAACATCGCATGCTAATTTGATATGATAATGATTCTTACATATCAAAAATTACTTATGAAACATTTTACTAAATTATCAACACAATGAGAGTGTGTTTTCTCAATTTTTAGTTAGTGACACACATTTTGAACTAAAATGTAAATTTTAAACTGATAACAGACACTTTGGGTCATACCAGGCACACCATATATCTAATTGAGTTGTGTTTGATTCTACCACATAATAAATAAATTATGTATAGTTTTTCTAAAGTATCAAAACAATCCAAAATCATTTTCTTGGTTTTGACTATGTCACTTTTGTTTTTTACTAAAATCTCAATTTTAAATAAAAAGACACACTTGAAGACATATCGATCACACCATGCATCAGATTGAGGTGTGGATGATTCCTACACATCATAAATGACAACTGGATCATTTTCTTAAAGTATCAAACAATAAAAATGAGTTTTCTTAGTTTTGAGTGTGTCACTTGTGTTTTTCACTAAAATGTCATTTTAAACAGAAAACACGCACTTTGAGTCATACCAATCACATCATGTGTCAGTTTGAAGTGAGACTAATTATTAGACATCATAAATGAATTATGAGTAATTTTCATAATTATCAAGACAATCAGAGTGTGTTTTCTCATTTTTCAGTGATTGACACTTGTTTTGAATTAAAATATCAATTTTAAACTGATAACATACACTTTGAGTCATACCAGACACATGATGTATTGGATTGAGGTTTTGATGATTCCTATAGATCAAAAATGACTTATGGGTAATTTTTCTAAAGTATAAAAACAATCCAAATGTGTTTTATCAATTTGGAGCATGTCATTTATTTTTTTTTACTAAAATTAATGTCAATTTTAAATAAAAAGACACACATGGAGTCATATCGGTCACACTGTGTATCGTATTGAGGTGAGGAGGATTCCTATATGTCAGAAATGACTTATGAATCAATGTCAAAAAAATTTAAAACAATTTGAATATGTTTTCTTGGTTTTGAGTAAGTCACCTGTGTTTTTTACTAAAATGCCATTATAAATTAGAAACATATACTTTTTTCCATACTGATTGTATCGTGTGTCAGTTTGATGTGAGACTAATTCCTACACATGAAAAATTCCTTATGAAATTTTTTACTAAATTACCAAGACAATATGAGTGTATTTTTATAGTTTTCAATGAGTGACACACATTTTGAACTAAATTGTCAATTTAATACTGATAACGGTCACTTTGAGTCATATCAGATACACCTTTTATCGGATTGAGGTGAGGCTAATTTATGCCCATCAAAAAAAGACTTATGGATAATTTTACTAAATTAGAAAAAAAAATTGAATGTTTTTTCTTGGTTTTGAGTATGTCACTTTTGTTTCTTACTAAAATTTCTATTTTAAATAAAAATACACCCTTGGAGTCATACCAATCACACTGTTTGTCATATTATAGTGAGGATAATTCCTACACATAAAAAATTACTTAGGACTAATTTTCCTAAAGTATAAAAAAATATTAATGTGTTTTATTAGTTTTGATTATGTCACTTTTTTTTCACTAAAATTTTATTTTAAATTGAAAACTGGCACATTGAGTAATACTGGTCAGATCTGGTATCAGTTTTATGTGAAACTGATTAATGTACATAAAAATTTCTTATGGATAATTTTCATAAATTATCAACACAATCGGAGAATGTTTTCTTAGTTTTTAGTGAGTGACACATGTTTTGAACTAAAATGTAAATTTTAAACTGACAACGGACACTTTGATTCATACCAACCACATCATGTTTCAGTTTTATATGAGACTGATTCATACACATCAAAAATGGATTATGAATAATTTTCCTAATTTATAAAAACAATTAGAGTGTATTCTCCCATTTTTTGTGAGTGACATATGTTTTGAACTAAAATGTCAATTTTAAATTGTTAACAGAAAATTTGAGTCATAATGGGTACACCATGTATCATATTGAGGTGTAGATGATTATTACACATCAAAAATGACTTATGTATTGATATTATAAATTATCAAAATAATTCTAATGTTTTTTCTCAATTTTGATTATATAACTTATATTTTTTAATAAATTTCAATTTTAAATAAAAAACACACTTGGAGTCATAAGGGTCACACTGTACACTATATTAAGGTGCAGTTGATTACTACATTTCAAAAATAATTTGAGGGTAATTTTAATAAATTATAAAAACAATCCAAATGTTTTTTCTTGGTTTTTAGTACATCACTTTTGTTTTTTACTAAAATTTCATTTTAAATTGAAAACATGCACTTTGAGTCATACTTTTTACATCATGTGTCAGTTTAAAATGAGACTGATTCCTACACATTAAAAATAAATTATGAATTATTTTCCTAAATTATCAAGATAATTAGAGTAAATTTTATTGGTTTTTAGGGATTGAAACATGTTTTGAACAAAAATTTCAATTATAGATTGATAATGGGCACTTTGAGTGATATTGGGAACACTATGTATCATATTGAGGTGAGGCTGATTTCTATATAGCATAAATGAATTATGAATCATTTTCCTAATATATCAAAATAATATGAAAGTGTTTACTCTATTTTGAGTATGTCACTTATCTTTTTTAGTAATATGTCAATTTTAAATAAAAGGACACACTTGGAGTCATACTAGTCACACTGTGTGTCAGATTGAGGTGTGGTTGATTATTACACGTCAAAAATAACTTATGGATTATTTTCCTAAAGTGTTTAAATGATTTGAATGGGTTTTATTAGTTTTTAGTATTTGATGTATGTCTTGAATTAAAATTTAAATTATAAACTAAAAAATATAGTTTGAGTCATACTAAGAACACTGTGTATCGGATTGAGGTGTGGTTGATTGACCTATTTCCTTATTTCCATTATCTCATTTATAGCCTTGATATCCAATCTATCATGAGCATGAGTAGATTTGAACAAACCACCTCAACTCGATAAAAATAATCCCACAGTATAAGAAAACAAATCTTATGTTATTAATACTATAAAGAAATAAATTAAAAATATATATGAAACATAAATTAATAAAATGTCAATTTTAGAATGAAACCACACAATTTGAGTCATATCGAGTATATTGTGTGTCGTATTGAGTTATATTTGAATCCAACGTGTCTTTTTATCCTGCAATGCATTCAACATTCTAGGTTATCTAACAATATTATTGTTTGATAACCCAGAATATTGAATTCATTAGAGAATAAAAAGTAAATTGCATTATCATGAGTGCATCATCCTTGTTGAGTGCAAGATCATAGTACATGGGTGAATCATCCTTATTGATTAAATAATTTCTTCATAATCTTTGTGAAAATTTAAAAAAAATAAGTATCATATAAAAATGATATGGAAATTAACTTAAAAATTAGATAAAATAATGATAAAATAAACTAAATTATTTGTAAGAAGTAACTTCTTCATGATATGTCTATAAATTATGACACCAGGTATGCTTCTTAGTTGTTTTTAAACAAATCTATCTCTTATTTTGAATATGAGTACTTTTGAAAATCCTGTAAGTACCAGAAAAATATAAACATATAAAGGATTAATAAGTAATTTAAATGAAATTGTAATTATCTTTGAAAATACCTCCTCGGGGATGATAGTTTATTTATGGAATGTGATATCTTTCTTAAATTTTCAAACATAATAACCACAATCTTTTCCATTGGATAATTTCAGACACTGTAGAAATATTTAAAAAAATAATTATTTTGTTTTGACATATGTTTTGACAGTGAAATATTATTATATATACGATAATACTTATCAACTTTTAGTAGTCTATAGGATCCTTGTAGACATAAATTGTCCTCAAGCCATGATTTTGATGATATTTAAACATCTACCTATAATAAAATAATTCTCATTGAAATATAATATAAAATATATAACTTGAATTTTAGTTATAGAATGTTGTATGTATTTTATTAAAAATTGATAATTTTAATCATGTGTGGTCACTTTGTTGGGTTTCCATATAGTGAATCTCGAAAATAAATCTTTGGAGTGTCCAAAATGACTGCAATGAGTAACTGGTCATACCTAAAAAAATTAAAAGGGATAATTAATAAAAGGGATGAAAATATATTTTATCTGATTAAATTATAGATTTTTACCCCTACATCATTGGTAATAAGAAGAGTTTATCATCATTAAGTTTTCTCACAAATACTACATCTAGTTTTTTAACTATTGCATCAATTTGATGTAATTCGATTGAGGTTAGTTATTTAGAAGTGATGTGAGGAATAATGAGTCTATATTTATGTTCATAGGTTATTCCCTTCAAATAGTGTTGATATATACACCTATAAAAAATGGGAATTCTATTTATTAATATTTATTATTGTAGACCATATATTATAAAAACAAATCATAAAAACACACCTCATGTATACATTTACAACTAAGACTCCTAGTAATTCATACTTTAGGATTTCATTTAAATTATAAAGATAAATGTAGTCTATAATGGCCTCTATTTGTTCTTCAAAATGAACTATGAAATTACTACCACATTTTAACCTTGTATCTCCATGAACCTTCAATGTTATAAAATACATAAAATGAATGGGAATGGTAAAGGTATTTTTTGAATATATTTTCAATTGGTTGGTTGATATTTTATATCATTTTTATTCATACTTTCTTTTCACCACCTTCCCTTTTTCCATATATAATAACATTCAGTAGTTCGGACCTTTTTTCATTTATTGTTAAAGGTTTTTCATGAGAAGTAAATTTGAAATTAATACCTACTTATAAATATGTTTTTTACGAGATCTAATGGCCATGATATGAATATTCCAATATCTTTCTTGAGCATATGAATATTTATGTCATCAAGTGGAATAGTTATCTCGGATCTCGGCTCATGAGCTACGTTAATCCCCACTCTCACATGACCCATTGGAAGTTGTCTGTTGTGTAGAATATATTCTTAGATATTAAATGTGGCATCCCTCACAACAAGGTTATAGATGGGTATTGATAGATATAAATTACAATAATATTCACCCTATAAAATATAAGTATGGAAAGGGTGTCAGTGTCTTCCTGATTCACATTTCATAGAAACAGTTATGTGATTATTGATTACCTCATCTAAGACAGCTCTCTAAGGAGAATACCTCACCTCAAAGCTGGTGGTGGTGGGGGTATCATTACACAGGGGTTTTTATTGTGTTGTTTCTTCTCTTTTATTCTCTACCATAACATTTTATATAAACTATGACTAATAATTAAATTTTTTTCAATATCATCTTATTGTGGCTTTATCTCTTTTATTTCCTAATAATTATCCCCTTGTTCATTTATTTTCTAAAAATATGTTTGGGGTTTCACCCTAAAACTCAAACCTCTAATAAGACCATGTTATTATGGATGCTTCAATCCCCTGATAGTAGTTATTCATCAAATACAACTGATGATGACTCTTGTGTCTAAGTAAGATAAAAAATCTAGGAAAATAATTAATCATTGTTATGTAATACCGATTTAAATTAAGTCAAATTTTTATTATGTCATACTTACACATGCTTCCTATAATTCTTGTGTGTTTTCATCTATTAGTATCTCATCTTAATTTACATATGCCTCTTTTCAAATCACATGATGTGGAATTAAAGTAGATTTGGATTTGGATTCATCAATCTGCATATTTTTTGTTTCATGTCACATAAAAATTTTTACAGTAGATTTAAAATACATTCTAATCTTACTTCAAGTGAATCATACCCCATACTTGTTTTATGATAGGGGTATATTTATTTTTTTTCCCATTTTTTATTTTCATCACTCAGTTATTGTTTCATAAATAAAAAATTCTTAATCAAAGTGATTAACAAATGTATTTTCAAGCAATGTGTTATTATTCACAATGCACCTGAAAAGTTGTCTCCTCATGATAACCAATAAAAAAATCACATTATTCTTGTCTTATGATGTGTGAATACATATGTGGTGGGTGTGGGTTTATTTTACCATCATCATCTTTGAGATGAAACTTTGTAAAAATTGTGTGAAATCCTCTATGAGCCTTTCTACCAAGAATTATTACAAATTTTATTCTGCAGTCATCTACTATTAATGTACTCTGCAAGGGATAATGAATCGCAATTCAATGTTTCATTTTTTTTAGTAAAATAATGAAATAATTTCATCATTTTACCCTAATCCCTTTCCAAATCAGTGTCTTAATCACTAGAAAAACATTTTTCAATGAATCTATATCAATCGTTATGAATTGTCGAGTGGTGATCCCAATGAAACTACTAAACATGGATTTATTGGAGTTAACATCCTGGTCGTGTGCATTTCATCCAACCTCGAATTTGATAAATTTTATTATCACCTTAATAAAAATTTTATCACCATAATTGTAAAATGATTCTCTTTTTTCTAGGACATTGTTTGTTCCCCATCTACCATTTACTAAAGTTCAAAATCATTAATATATTGTTCCTATAGATTGGTAGCATCAACAGGTGTAGAATTTGGTTGTTCCTCTACTTTGGGAGCACCAGGAAGTTGAGAAACTTGTTTTTCATTAGGATTTGGAGGATCGACACATGTAAAAGTCGTTATATGCAGAAGTAGTAGAGCATTTAATTTATATTACATAAATATAGTATTGAATGGATAATAATATTAGGTAATGTAGTGTATATTATGAAAAATATATAATATGAATATTGAACTCTTTTTTTAAAAGGTTGAATGGATTTAATCCCTCTATAAAGTATCCAAATAACTTCATTATGGTCTCTTATAACATATAAGACCCCATTTTTATTAGGACTGATATAAAATGATTATAATGTCCTAATAAAAGGGTCATCCTTAGTTGAATTTCCATCTGAACCTTCAGTGGTTTTTGTTGATAACAGAACAATTGACCACTTTTAGTTTATGGGATCTATAACATAAAATGATTTTACATCCTATGATTCCATTATAAATGGTTCATCTTTGTTCCCTTCTTTACTGAAATCAACTTTTAAAAATCCCAAATCACCAAGTTTAATTAAACTCATCTTATTAACCCACTTTCATTGAAAAATCATCATTGTAATGTTTTATAATCCAACTCCCATATTTTTTTGATGATTCCAAAGTATGACATATTCTCATAAATTATATTTCTATCTATGGTACTAGATACATGCATCGCTTCAACCACAAGTGTAAATCCTCTATTTATCATAGTATTTTATTCATCATTTTTATTTTTATAGAACTTATAACCATTAATTACATAACTTTTATAAGATAATACATGAACACTTGCTCCTTTATCTAACCATCAAAGTCATTTTGAAATTTATTCTACATTTTTAGATGACTCCTTATAAATACTGTCTTGAAACCATCCTATAAACTATTGATTATGTGTTTTTGATATCTATATTTTAACCCTTTTTTAATTGAAATACATATGAATTTCCTTGTGGGTTTCAAAATATGGGGAAACCACTAAATAGTTATGAAAAATGTAAAGTTGTTCATACTTTTAATCTGTAATATTGATTGTGAAAACATAAATTCAAAAAATCCCCTCACCCACAAGTTTCCTAGTGTGATAATATTTTGATAAACCAATGCTTTACATGCCCAATAAGTAGTCCGTATAGAATTTAATAGCTTCCTAAAAAATATATAACTCCCCAATACAACCTTTTTTATGACTTCTATTTTTGAAAAAACCCTTTCAAAATATTAATATTTCATTTAATGAGGTACATTCATTTATAATGTACAGGACCACATAGTCAAATATATCTTACCAAGTGAACCATCAAGTGAACCATTATATCAAATAATATTGGTGGGAAGAACATTTCCAATTTACATAATATGATGGATGTTTCTTTTTACATAGTTTGAAATTTCATTAGGTCTATAACTTTTCCACATTTTTAAAAATAAACATAACTTGGTTAATGTATGACATACATTCTTGGGTAAAATTAGACCTAAAGCTACATGCATTAAATATTTTATCAATACATTATAGTCATGTGATCTCAGACCCTTTAAGCAGAAATTAGTCTTTGACATGATATTATTGATATTAAATGAATACCCCATATAGAATTTTTACATCATTTAATAATTTTCTAAACTAATATCTATCATACATAGAAATAGTGTAAGTATTTAGAGGAAGAAAAATTTGTTTTTCACCCTTCACATGTGCCAAATATTCTCATATTCCTACATCAATCATGTCCAAACTATCCTTAATTTCATACTTTATTTTACTGGTTGTATTTATTAATGTGTCAATGACGCTATCAGGTGCATTTTTTTCAACATGCTTAACATTAATAAAATGTATTATGTAAAAAAATTCCAATGTGTTAATTTAAAAAAATGATCACTTTTTTCAACTGATTTTTGTAAGGTTTTTTAAAAATGGTTTACCAAAATAGGTGTCAATATTAGGATACTCGTATTGTTTCTAAATCCAGGATACTCGTGATCAATTCTATTCTAATGATAATATTCTAATAGGTAAAAAAAATTCCCATATTTATTTCTTATATCTACATGCCACATCAATTTCCTTGAAATATCCTCACTTCCACATAGGCACCTAAACCTAAGAATTATTGGAAAGTAACATAAAACATTCATAGGACCTGATTCATCATTCTTGTACTGAGAATAACCAAAATTTAGGCATTATTTAAGTGATTTTTAGTCCTTTTGAAATGGTATAAATTCATTTGGATAGGAATGTATTCTTTCAGAGATCATACCCGTTGAATGTAGCATTCATTTAGCATCATATGCTCAGGTAGGAATCTCATTATTTTCTGATATCATATCATTCAAGAGAACAAGTAGTTAATTAAGACTACTTTCACTCCATTAGTTGATGGATTTAAAATTATACATATTTATTATAGCTTACAATGTTGTATATTTATTACAACCAGCATACAATGACATCATTACACAACTCTTTAACTTCTCAAAAAAAATTGGACAATCCTGAGGTTCATCTTTAACTATCATTTTCCTTTCCTCAATACGATTTACATCATCATTCACACTTTTAATCTCATCCTTGATATGGTATTATTCATTTTCCACACTTTTAATCATATCATAAGATCCATAAAAGGCAGTGTTATCCCAGTCACTAGCTACATTCACTTTTCCACATGTTTATTCAAAAATTTATAACATTTATTGTTTTGTGATAGCAAAAGAGTTCTTCCAACTCCTATGGACTAATTATTATTTAATAGCACTAGCATAAACACAAACAATGGATCTAAAAAGGGTTATATACATGATATTTTGAAAACTTTATGAACTCTTTCACCCCATATTTAAACTCTTTTTTCATATGATTGGAACCTGTAAATTTTTTATTCATATCCACCCAATTTGATTCAGTAATATTAATACTTAAAAAAATACACAAAAGGGCCATTCAAATAAGGTGAACCGAGAATTTTAATGTTTAAAATAATTTTAGTATACTTTGAAGGAAATGGGTAATTTAATTTAAGAAAATAATTACTCTACCGGTGGTAGGATTTATCCTCTGAATTCATACACATTGTCCACTAGTACCTTGTACGGGATAACTACTACTCAGAGTAGTTAAAAAAATATAGGTTCATGTTCATAAGAGATGGGGGATGAGTCCTAAGAAACAATATTCAATAATAACTATTTGGGAGATAAATTTGATGATTAAGAAAATTGTATCCTTAAATCAAAATATTCCCAGGCTGGGGAGTTGGTGAAGTACCAAATAATATTTCTTAGTTTTCTTTCTAAAGTTGAAAAATCAGCAGTAATAGTCTAATCCCTACAATGGGATCCTTGATTGGTGTGACTGTGAGAAGGACCAGTTGTATTCTCTTACATGTACTCATGCTGAGACAGCCATTACGGTTTCAACATTCAAATCAATCCTTCAATTACTCCATGAAATAGAAAAGGATTTTAGTCTAAGGACTGAATTTCAGTATTCCTTAGATTCTTGTGAGGCCAAATTTGTGGGTGTGGGTCATGATTGATATCCTATGGGTTGGATAGAGTTAGTGAAATTCCCTTTCCATGGTGTTATTATCAATATATATTATGTAGGAGTTGAGATTATGTGTATCTACGAAGTATCTGAAAGTTAATATGATCAAATAAATATAGATACCACCCTTTGTCCTTACACATGTATGTGTTTATAAATATAGATAACACTTAACCCATTTCATTTATAAATAACGATAATACTCAACTTTTTGAAAAATATTTTAAGGAGTGTTTGAAAATCAAAAGGAAATTAGTAATTGAGTGGATCAATACTTTAATCAACAATAGAGGTTAATTTATAAAGAGTATTTGTAAAAGAAACGGTGTATCACTTTTTTTCGCCCTATATTAGAAATAAATTAACACTAACCTAGAATCTTTAATAAAGGATATTCCTTAGAAAGGTTATCCTATATACTATCTTATAATATTATTCTTCAACTTTTTCTTTTTTACAGTATCCCTACACATTTCAATCTGGTATTAGGTCATTGAATCTTTTTCTATCATTCAATGTTCCTTAGGTTTGGTTGGAGTGGATGGTTTTCTTATATGATACAAAGGTAATACATTGTTTCCCTTTACAAGTTTCATAATTCAAATAAAAAACAAACCAATACTTAATTTTATGTTATTTCTAGGTTGGTTCTTAGCTTAAATTGGATGTTTAATCTCTTCCTTTAAATCCAAAGTCCTACTTTTTAATCCTTTTGGTAGGAATACACCTCTTCCATCTCATATTTACTTAGAGATAGGATGAAATACATTTAGATTTGATTATATTTAAGTAAAATTGAACTATTTTTGTTAGGAATGTCTTATTAACTTATCTCGTAGGGTTTTTAGGGTTACTTAGAAGTTTTCTTGTCTTTATGATGAGTTATAAGCACACCTTTGGTATTTTCATGTTTCTTTTCAATGATGGTAAAATTATACATGTTCACGCCCTTGAATGCCTTATTGGTACAGGTGTTATGTAACTTAAATTTAGGAAATTATTAATGTGTAACTATTTATTTAATAAAAAATTAATATTTATAAAATGTATTTTATAAGAAGTCATTATTTTTATTAAATTCATATTTTTAATTGAAAATAAAATTTATTATAATTAAATGGTAAATTTTAAAAAATAGATTATATATGATTATATATATATAATAAAGTAATTAATAATGCATAAATAATAAATTATTTCTTACAAAAATACATAAATTTAAAATACATAATATATATTAAATTAATAATTCATTTATATATATAGAGAGTTTGATTTAAAATAAATAAATTCCATATTTTGAATCAATATATTGAAATTGATTAAGAGAGTAAACATCATTTATTGGTAAAAAATATTACATTTTAGAATAGTAAAATATGTTGAGGAACAGTAAATACTATAAAATATGGTAAATAGTAAAAATGATGTACATATTTAAAAAATAATATATATGATTATAATATATTAAGGTAATACCCAATTTCCATTATTTGAAAATAAATATTAATTCAAAAATATTAATTCAAAATAATTATTAATTCAAAATTATTTATGAATTTTATATATAAATTATTAATTTAATATAATAAAAATTATGTATAATCAAAACTATATATAATGAAAATTGTTTATAAATTATTTATAATAATTTATGTACACATAATCTATAGGTAGAATATCTAAATCTCCCCCAAAATAAAAATCCAAGAAGGCTCATATAGTTTTAACTCCAACAAATAGATGCAATCCTGACCTCTCCATCTCTAAAAAATGGTTTTACTCAAGAAATAATTGTTAGACATCGGATAGAAATAAAGAATAAAAGATCAAACACTAGATTCTTGGGAACCTTAACCATTGATGAACAAAAAAAATAGACCCATATGGGACCTAGAATTACATTTTTAATTAATAAGAACACCCTTGAAATTCAAAGGAAACTTTTAAAATCAAACTGAAAACCAAAAACCATCTTAAAATATGTATACCCATAAATAATAGTCATTCTGTAAATTTTTCAAATAAATGTTGTGTGAGGTTATTTTAAAAGATATTTTTCCCTTATTTCTAACTTGAGAAATCCATTTCAATTAAATTAAAATCAACTAGAATTTTATTTTCCTTTCAAATACTCCTTATAAAAATTCAATACTATAAATAGGTATCCAAAACATTAATTTAAAACACATGATATTAGTGTCATTGAATTTAATGATAATTGTGATTGTAAACCTACCCCAATCAATAACGGTGATGAATAAACCCTCAATTATGGAAGAAACAAGTCTTGAAGAACCCATCACATACCCAAACAACTATGATATCAAATAAATTTAGAACCTAAACCTCACCTAGGGTTCGACTGGTGTGCATGCAACAAGGGGGATATTAGGGAACAAAATTAAATGAGGGATAATGCAGAGATAAAAGAGAAATCAACCCTAACCTTGATAAACCAGACCAAAATCGAAAAGAAACCATAAAAAAGAACCATTTTATGGAGAAAAATAGAATGGATAAGTGAAAATGAACTTCCCTAGTCTGTTCGTAATGTGTAATAGGGGAGATGGGTTTAGGGAGAGTTTAATTCGAGTAGGGTAATATCATAATTATTCATTTTGGAATTTCTGGGAACATTGCGGGATTGGTGGTCGAGGTGAGCATCTATGGTAGTTCTCAGTGGAGGCCGGTGTGTGTGGTTGGCTAGTGTCCCGCCGACATCGGTGTGAGAATGAAGATCATGATAAAGAGGAAAAGAAATTATCACACGCCTTATATCTTGAGAGGATTGATTCGTTAAGAATCTTGATGAATAGAAGCAATGAGGGTTCAATTTCTTGAAAGTTTGAAGGCATGAGGGAGAAGGAATCTATTAGGATTCTATTTAAAACATTTGGTAAGGATTTTATCAGCACTTTCAAAAATATTGCTGATAAATATACATCTTTATCAATGCTAAAATATCACTGATTACACACATATTTATCAATGCTAAAATTATAACTCTGATAAAGATATGTTTTATCATCACCTTTTTAGCATATATAAAACTCTATCTTTATTAGCACTAAAAATGATGATAAAGAATCAATTTTAATAATATAATAAATATAACTAAAAATTTAAATTTATATAATTATAATTAAAAATTTAAATAATTACAAATATGTATTCATAAATATAATTATAAATAAATATATTCATTATTTAAATATATTTATTATAATTTTATAATTATTTAAATACATTTAATTATTTATAATTATATATTTAAAAATATTTTTTTATAATTATAACTATATTTATATAATTATATATATTTATATAATTATATATATGTATATTAATATATTAATATATATAATTATAAATATGATAAATATATTTATTATTTAAATATATTTCTTATTTAAATATATGTATTATTTAAATATATTTATTATAATTATAAATAAATATATTTATAAATATTTATATATAATTATAAATATATATTTGTAATTATATATATTTATATAATTATATATATATTTATATAATTATATTTATTTATTTATTAATATATAAGTATATACTTATGGTTTTTTATTATTAATAAATTTCTGAATCTTGGGCTATAACCCATGGTTCACACTATCTAGGTATAATAAATATATTTATTATTTATATATATTTACAATATTTATATCATTATTTAAATATATATTAATTTATTTATAATTTTAATTATAAATAAATATATTTTTATTTATTTGTATTTAATTATAAATATATTTATATAATTATATATCTTTATATATTTATATATATTTATATATTTATATATATTTATATATTTATATATATTTATATATATTTATATATATTTATATATATTTATATATATTTATATATATTTATATATATATATATATTTTTATATATTTATATAATAAATTTATTTTATTTATTTTATTTATTTTACCCCCTTTTAATTGGATTGAGGGATAACCTGAAATGGCCCGTAATCCCAAAGGCATGTATGCTTAATATGTGACTCGTAGACCTCATAGACCTTGACACTATAAGGAAAGATCCTCCCTAGCATAATATACATTAAACTAATCATCCAACCTTGCAAGGCTGCATAATGAGCATTGCCCTATGCAGAACATGGGGCTTGGTATCGATGGTAGATGTCATACCCTCTCATTCTTCCAATCTGGTAGTCTGCAAAGCTGTGTGTTATTGCTCTGAAGTCCAGATCTAGATCTGCACTATAGGATATCGAGGCCCGAAGATTCCCCCCCCCCTTATTTCTCATCGAGAGCGTTGCTTCGCTACCCAACCATCATCTAAGAAAACCCACCATCGAGCCTCCCCGCCGGCCACCGATGCCCACCGTTGTGCCCTACTGAGGTCTGATGCCACTGACCCTGCCACCCATCATTTACATCATTGAGGATTGTCATGCGTCGAGCACCGACCTCGCTCCTACCTCCTCTTGGACTGAAATCCCCCATCAATGTCAATCTGTTGATGAGTCCTTCTACTACCAGCATTGATGTTAGGTGTCGGGCATCGATGAATCATTGATGTTGACTCCAACTCATTTCTTGTTGGCTCGTCATCTCCTCTAGAGAGCGCACTGTCCTAAATCTCTATATATTGGGGCCATCAAGAATTGATCCTTATATCAATAGAGTATTACAGAGTGCTTTTACCACTAGGCCAGACCCCAACTGCATAAATATATTTATTTTTTAAATATATTTACTATAATTTTATAATTATTTAAATATAAATTCATTTATTTATTATTCTAATTATAAATAAATATTTTTATAAATATTTTCATATTTTTATAAATAAGTTTATATAGTTATATATATTTATATAATTATAGTTATATATATTTTCCCATAGGGTGTTAGTTGAGTGGTACCCACTGGTTTTACCCCTCGCTCTTCGTGAGAACTAGTACAGACTCGAGTCTTGCCAGACTAAGACATTGTACATATTATGCACAGGGTGATTCAAATCTATTTTTCTAGCTAGGGAACATTTGGGGTGCTCTAGACCTGGAGGGGCCCCCCTATGGGAGGCAAGCATTACCCTTTCAAACGTTTGTGGCCAAGGGTGTAACTGAGCGGTACTCATCACACCTCCACATCTGAAGAGGCTGAAGTTCAAACCTCACCCTGCACAAATTATCTGTAGTGCGGGTAAATGTTCTCAATGGTGTGTTGAGGGAGAAGTGTGTGTGGCTAGAAGTATGTTGTGTGGGGGAATTCTACACGTTGGAACATATCGGGAGGGACAGATCATTGTTGGTTATGGTGAAGGAAGGGGGATGGCCAGCCTGTGGGGAGGTACGATGATTGATGGTGGGGATGAAAAGTCTCTTATATAAGATGGGCCTACGACGACGATTGGTTATGTCCATAGTATAACCTCCAGCGTCAAGTTGTGGTGATTGAGTAGGACAACACAAGAACCTCTGGTGGTGGGCGAATGTAGGGAAATGTGGTCTGTACAGTAGTGGAACCTCCAGTGTTGGGCGTCAAGAAGGACAACATGGGGACCTCTTGTGGTGAGCCGGTGTAGGGCTACACAGGGATGGTGGTAGGACGATGTTGGGTGATGTGGCAGGAGACCCTCTGCCATTGAAGGTTGGTTGCGAGTCGGTGATGAAAAAAATAGGTTGTATGGGTAGCGGTAATCGGTGATGAAGATAATAAAAGGGATAAAGGTCAGTTAATATGACATACGGTGGGTCTTTTCATGATCTATATTGTAATTGGGAATTTCATCTTGAAATATATGGGGTCTACAAGCCTATATATATAGAAAAATAAAAATGGGTTCGATGGGTGGGCTATCCCTTGGGGGATATGGCCTTCCTTCCAGCCTGTGTGTTGGGTGTGTGTGTGTGTTTGATGTAATTATACCCCCAAATCATCTAATATATATAAATATAATAAATATATTTATTACAAATAGTTTTTTTCCAAAGTTCAGGCCAAAACCTCTTTTTATTATGAAATCAAAGTCCTCTTTCAATTTGAGTAGAAGGAGATCCATTACATATCATGTAGGCCCAATGCCAAGTGGCCCATTAACATGGAATGAAGTCCCAATGCAGTGTCATGCCTGCGTCACCACCTGCATCATAAATCCCCAAATGGATTTCTAAAATTTGAATATTGATCTTTTGGATGCAAGATTACGGGGTTGACCACTCAGGTACCACCCCAACTAAAAAATAAATATATTTATAATTTAAATATATTTATTATAATTTTTTAATTATTTAAATATATATTTATTTATAATTTCATAAATACTTTTTTAAAAACAATATATATATTTAAAATTTTATAATTAACTAAGAACATGTCATACATATACACATGTCAACATGATATATATATGTGTGTGTGTGTGTGTACATCTCACGTGCACATGCACATATATATCCATACACATACATATATCTATAAATGTAAAATATCTATATATACCCATATGCAAAACACACGCATGCACAACATAATGTATACACATATAATCACATAGACATTGATATAAATATATAAGTTCAAATATCACATATTAACAATATATCATTTATATTTATATAATTGTTTGAATTATTAAAATATACATAAATATATCATATTTATATTAATTATATGCATGCATTTTGTAATTAATGTAAATAAATAAATTATTAAACATTTTTACTAACATAAATTCGATAATTTTTTATATATAAAATTACGAAAATAATATTCACTTTTTATTAAAAGTTCTATCAATCATATTTAAATATTATATTTAAATATATATAATTATTGTAATATAAATATTATTGAAAAAAATATATAAATATAAAATTTATTTATTTATAATTATATTTATAAATAAAAATATTTATAAATATTTGTATGTAATTATAAATATATTTATATAATTATAAATATATTTATATAATTATAAATATATTTATATAATTATAAATATATTTATATAATTATAAATACATTTATATAATAATAAATACATTTATATAATAATAAATAAATTTATATAATTATAAATATATGTATATAATTATAATTATATCTATACAATTATATATATTTATATAATTATATATGTATATATATAATTTTATATATTTATTAATATATAAGTATATATAATTATAAATATAATAAATATATTTATTATTTAAATATATGCATTATATTATAAACGGAATGAACTATGGATTAGAACCCATGGTCCCAGAAAATTTACTCATAAAAAAAGTGCACAAACATAAAAAAAAATGGGGGTTACAGAGAAAAATTCGAGCCAAACAGTTCCACTAAGACCAAAAGATCATTCAATAGTCATCTTCATTTATGACTGCCACCCCTTCCTTGAGATCCACCCCAACCTATCAAATGCCTTCCTCTCTTCCATTACTTAGGGGTCTTCCAAGTTTCAACTTGATCATCCATGCTCAGTAAATCATCTTCCTCATCATTAGCATCTTGATTAGAGTCATTATCCTTCATATCAAAAGTGATCCTTTCATGAATAGTTTGAATTTCTGAGGACTATCCTCCAAAAGGTCCATAAACATTGCCAAATTACTCATAGTAAACGTCCCTATTATTAGATCTATTAAAAATATCAAGAAGATTAAAATTATTATTGTGACCATAGTCAGGTAAGACATTACCACCCTCCTCTATCTCAAGGATAGCTTCCTCATCCTTTTATACTCTCTCGACTACCTCTAAAATAGCTTAATTAGACACTCTCATCCCACATGGGTATATTTTCAATGGGGTAACATCTCCAAGAATTTTTTCTCCAGTTGAATCAGTCTGAACCAGAACAATTGAGGTATGTCCCATCTTGGAGGGAGAAACAAATTGATTATATTTCTTACATGATACCAGTTGAAATCCATCCTCATCCACTATAATTTTTCTACTCCCTTCCTTGAATCCTATATTTTCAGAGTTTCTAATAGGGGAATATTTAAAATAGGATCTTCCAACTTCACCCTTAGTCTAAGAGTTGTTAGGTAGCTTGGAGGATCACATTGAAAATCAATTTCTTGATTACATTAAATCCTCTTTTGATAGTGGATTTCACCAGTGTCACCAGTTTAAACCATGAGATGATCCATCCCAAAAGAAAGTCCATAATTTCGAGTAGGGTTTGTTTCCAAACATAGGTTTATTCAGTAAATAGATCTAGGGTTATCAATGGGCCTAAATCTAGGATTAAATGATTTATGGACCTGCACCTCTGTATCAGTCCTCTTCATATTCATATCAACATCCTTACTTGTTTTTGTGGACCCAATCTCAGTAGGGGTGCGGCCACTCGCTACCTACTTCCTCATATTTGAGACACCAAGATATTTCTTCCCAACAGGTTATGAATAAGTTTCTACTTTCTTTATTTAAATATTTCTAACATTTCTGTAATTGGGAACCTCATTTACCGTAAGCTTATAGAAGTCACAAAATAATGGGATGAATTCATATTCAAATTAAACCCCAATTTTCACAGGATTTCCCACAAAAATGGAACAGTCAGTCATTGAAATTAATAAGTATCACATACCTTGATCCTAGTATGTAGTATCATTTAATATTGATGGGAAAAGTCACCATACATTCCACAATATGTCTTGGATGAACATGGTGATCACACTACCACAGATTGTGCCTTACGCAGTGCTAGATTTTATCATAACTAAACATAATGCACTGATAAAAGGGTTAACTTTATTAGCACTAGCGAAAATCATTGATAAAGGTAAATTTTGTCAGCACTAAAAAAAGCACTGATAAAGTTGTAACCTTTATTAGCACTTTTTTATTACAGATAAAAATGGATATTTACCAGTGCTATCCTTATCACTGATAAAAACTTTTAATAAAAAATATTATTAATATACATATAGCTCCAATCCTAATGGATTTTTTAATTTTTTATTTATTTTCCCATTTTTTAACTAGGTTGAGGCGTAACCTTACATGGCTCAGAAGCCCAGATGCACTTAGGCCTAATAGATAACCATGAAGGCCCTAATGATCTGACACCACAAGAACAGCCCCTCCCTAGCATATTTAACACATTCACCCAAGCTTCCAACCTTGTAAGGTTGCACAACTAGTAATTCCCCATGAAAAGATGCACAGGGCCTAGTACTAATGGCTAAAGCCATACCCTATCATTCTCCCAATATGGTAGCCCTATAAAGTTGGGTGCTACTGCTCTAAAGCCCTCAATTGAAACTGATCTGGAGGAATCGAGACCCATATTTTTTTCCCATGTCACCAATAGCACTACTCCTCAACCCATCACTGCATGCTAGTCCGGTCCGGCCACTATCTCACTTCTCCATCGATGCAAGAACTCCCCATACCACACACATCGGTTGCTGTCACCCCTAGTAGAGACATCTAATTACCATCATCAGTAGCCCACTGAACTAATGGATGACTCAGTACCCTTTCCCACGCACTGTGACATGCCTCCGTAGGAGCATCCAAGCCACCACATCACTCCCCCATCATTGGACGTCACTGAACTTCATTTTCGCTAGCCTGAAGCGGCCCATCGGTTCTAACCATCCATGCTGCATGTCCAAAGTGTACTTCATCATTGTTCCCATAAATCCCCAAATTTGAGGTTGTCAAGGATGGAACCCTAGTTGATACAGGATTATAGGGTATCCTTAAGCACTAGGCTATGACCACAACTACTATATATATAATTATCATATTTATATTCAAAAAAATATTTATATAAATTAATTAAAAATGAATGTATATAATTAATATAAATATAATATATTAATATATATATATATATATTAATAATTCAGATATATATAATGTTTTTTAAAAAGTATTTATAAAATTATAAATAAATATTTATTTATTTAAATAATTATAAAATTATGATAAATATATTTAAATAATAAATATATTTATCATATTTATAATTGTATATATATATATTAATTAATAAATATATATAATTATATAAATATATATAATTACATAAATATATATAGTCAGGTAAATATATAAATAAATATATAAAAATATTTATAAAAATATTTATTTATAACTATACTCAAAATAGTGTCAACCATGGGTTGTGTCCCATGGTCCTAAAATATATTAAAATTTTAAACAAATAGAAAGTATAAAAGAGATAGATATGGAAAATAGTCACAACCACTGTTATAAAACAAAGAAAACACCAAACCCAGAAACAAAAGAAGAGAGTTTATTTCGTGAACCAAGGTCAGCCACCACCCCGACCTCTTAGATGATGGCACCTCCTATAGGTTTTAGGATTTTTCCATGTCTTATCACCATCAGTCTAAGGATAAAAGTTGTTTTTTTGGTGGGGTGGGATCCTCAAAAGGTTGAAGATATTTCTATCTATCTTGACCTAAACCCTTTAATGATATATTCAGACCAGAATTTCTTTTTTCAATGACAACCTCAGTGCTTGGCGATTGTTCATTGACTCGAGATATTCCATGAGTGCTTCTAAATTCCTCAATGAAAACTGCCCAGCTATTATATTGATTTAAGATATCAAGAAGACTAAGTGAGTGTGCCCTTACTGGAGGATCGTACTTTTCTTTAACAACCTCAGTTCCATTTCCATCAGCATCACCCATTACAATAGCATCACCCTTATTGGGAAGTCCATTACCATCAAATTCAGACACTTTGAAAATTTCTTCATCAGTTAATTTGAGACAAGAAGCACTAGGACTTTAAACTGGTGGAGAAATTATTTTCATTTTTCCTTTACTATATTTGGAGGAACTTATTTCATTCTCTTTCCAAGTCTTTGAGATATAGAAAACAATTAATATTCTAGGTCCAATTCAGAATATTTGTTTTTTTATTATAGGGATCAATGAAGCCTTCTGGTTGACCATATGTATATTGTCCAACCTCATCGCCATGTTGACTACCCTCATCTAGTCCACCGAAATTCTACCCACAAGTATGGATCACAGAATTAGGGACTATCCCAACCTCAACCAAACCAAGTGAGTCTGATTCTTAACCTGATAGTGAGAAATGGTGGAATCCCCTACATCTCCATCTTTTTCAGTCCTATTAAAGACACCATAGACCTTCCCAATTCCATTGAACATAACATCTTTAAAGGAAGCACTACACTGATCATCTTTATCAGTAATAACATCCCAGGAAGGATTCCTAGTCTTTTTTGCTTGTTCCCTATCACAGAGTACCAATAGAGTACCCACACTAGACCTTTGAGTAGCCTATGACCCATCCATGAGGAATTTCTCCTTGTTTAAGTACTCTGAGTCTGTACCTGCATGTTCATTAGATAAAGAGGCACTTTTCTGGGCCTACACCTGACCCTTTTTCTAGCCATGAGTGAACAGACCCTTTGATCTCAAACCAGGATGATCAACCTTGGCCACCTCAACCATTGACTGCACCCCGTACTTGTTGGCCAAAGTAGTAGAATGTTTCTTACCCTTTGATTTCATAGCACAATCTTACTTCCTTCTAAAATTTTCATCTGAGTGGCCAATAGATTTATAAGGATGAAAAAATTATGGGAATTTATCATGATCCAATGTTATTTCAATATCATCAGTTGGATTATTAACAACCACATAATCATTAAGAGTAAAGCTAATATCAATCTCAACCAGCATTCTCACAAAATTCACATACCTAACATACTCGGTTTCCTTGTTCAGCCAAATTGGAACACTAATTACAGTATCCATATCATAATGAATTGTTAGATGTCATAAAATCCAATTAAGACTATGAAATATAACCCAACCCTTGAAAAAGTGTTCTTAACATGCGACACACTGAATTCTATGTTCTATTCATGAAGATGTATCATATCGGGCTTAAAAAATAATGAGCTAGAGGTCCATACATGAATCCTAGAATCATTCGATTAAAAATAAAATGAAAATATCCTTGTCCTAAAGAGAAACACCTCCAGTTTGAGAACCCCCAAAGAAAGGAGATTTGTCGAACCAAGTCTTCGTACTGCCATGGATTTTCACCCATGGGAAGGATAAGTCGTGTGATTAAGGAGTTCTTTCCCATGGATAATATTTCCGATAGATCTTCCATATTGGCTTGCAAATGGTCTAATGAGCCTTTCCTAAGAACCCTGTTAGAGGATTAACCCTTGAACGAAGTCAGGATTCATCAGCTAGATCCTCAGTTCAGATCTAAAATCCCACTTGAACTGACATCTGAAGTCGAAGAAGCTTGAAGTCTCTATAGAAGATTACAAGGATCCATATCCAACACCTAAAAATTACATATATAGAGAATATTATAACCCAAGAATTACGGAATCACCATTTTTTAAGATTAACCCTAAACGTTATTGTCATCCTCTCAAAGCCCTTCCCAGACCTGCACCCCTTTCACCCCCTTTAATTAAAATATATTTATTTAAATGATTATAAAATTAAAATAAATTTTTATTATTATATACAAATATTTATAAATATATTTATTTATAATTAGAATTATAAATATATATATATTTATTTATTTATTTAAATAATAATAAAATGATATATTTAAATAATAAATATATTTATTATATTTATAGTTATATATATACTTATATATTAATAAATATATATAATTTTATAAATATATATAATTATATTATTATATATAATTATATATATATTTAATTATAAAAAATTATATAATTATATAAATATATTTATAATTGTATACAAATATTTATAAAAATATTAATTTATAATTGTAATAAAATAAATAAAAATATATATTTATATATTTTAAATAATATTTATATTAAAATAATTATATATATGTAAATATAATTTATAAATATGATTTATATAACTTTTAATAAAAAATGAATCTTGTTTTCATAATTTTATATATAAAAAATTATCAAATTTATATTAGTCAAAATGTTTAATAGTTTATTTATATACATAAATTAAAAATGACATGCATATAATTAAATATAATATATTGATATATATTCTAATAATTAAAAAAATTATATAAATATAAATGATGTATTGTTAATATGTGATATTTGAACTTATGTATTTATATCAATGTCTATGTGCATATATGTGTACACATTATGTAGTGTGTGTGTGTGTGTGTGTGTGTGTTTTCATATGTGTATATATAGATGTTTTATTTGTACAAATGTATGTATGTGTATGTATATATATTTGCACACATACGTGGTATGTACATATATATATAACATGTGTACATGTGTATATGTATGACATGTGCTTAGTTAATTATAAAATTATAAATATACATAATGTTTTAAAAAATCATTTATAAAATTATAAATAATTATATATATTAATAATTATAAAATTATAATAAATATATTTGTTATATTTATAATTTTATATACTTATATATTAATAAATATATATATAATTATATAAAATTTTCTTGTGAAGGGGTTGCGATGTAGGAAGGTTAGGTGATTCTCTCTCTTCATGACATCTAGGTCATTGGTTTGATGGGATCGAATTTGGATTTATTTGATCCTCATGGGGTTTTTGGCAGTCCTTGTAAGAAGAAGAAGGTTGATGTCACGCTAGAGGGCACAGATTGTGTCTTGGGTCCCACAGCGGTGGATTTTGTGGGTTAGGAGGTCTGTGATGTTAGGTCATCTAATCTAAACATGAATCTGGTTATCCTAAGAAACAATATGATTTCCAATGCAGTGATGTGATATAAAATTAGGTTCTTTTATAATCCTCCTACTAATGATTCATATATAGGGAAGATCATTACGAATAATAGATCTATGGATTTTGTAGAATCTAACCCAAAAAAATTTCAAGATTATATTGATGACTGCAAGCACTCCCTTATTGCTCGATTATCTTTTTAATCTATAACACATGGAAAATTGAGGGCTTAATGATGTGGCTTCTCCAGTTTTGGGGTTTTGACTATTAGATAATATTTTCAGTTGGTATGGGATTTTATCATATCGTCTTTTCCTCACAAGTGATTAAATGTAAGGCATGGAGCCTTGGCTTCATTTCTCTTAAGCTAGAGATCCTTATATTACAAGATTGGGATCCCTGGTTTGATCTATCAAAGTCCAAAAACCTTTATTCTCAAACATGGATCTAGATTAGTGGTTTTAATTGATTCATTTGGCACTCTCAAATTCTTTTAGATGTCTCCTTTGTGGTGTGTATCCTAATTAAATTTGATAAGGAAACTGAGTTAGCAAGACACGGGCATTATGCCAGAATTCTTGTGGAAATTAACCTATGTTATCCATTGATTGAAACTATTTTTTTGGTTTTTAATGAGTTCAAGTTTGAGTTTTCTATTGAATTTGAGTATATTCTCGATTTTTTTTTTCAATTTTCATTATACTAGGAACCTTAGGTAAAAAGTTCCTTAAAGTCCTGTGATGTTCCAATAGTAAAAGGAGTGGACATCTTGTTGGTAATTTTAAGTTTAAATTTCCAACGATGGAAGATGATAATTCCAAGGGAAATAGGGAAATGAGGAATCATTGGGGGATATTTTAAGGGATTTTTTGAGAGGTTCAATGTAATTAGACCTATGGATAGTAAGGGAGCTACTGATGATGGTCATTATACTAACAAGAAAAAATAGTCAATGGATGTATTCAATATGGAGGGAGGAATGGATGAGCATAGGGTTGGTTTATCAATGAGGATACCTGAACCACTATCATTCACTAATGTGGTTATTGGTTATCATTCTTGATTTCATGGATAGGTTGGAATAACTTCTATGAGAAGTTTAGATTACTGAACTCACTTGAAATGGGGTGATAGAAACGATATGGATGAATCTATGGGTTTTGATAGTGATGTGGGGGTGATCATGCTAATGCTCTTGAGGACCATTTTTTGTCCACTAATTAGGTGGATCGTGCTTCAGGATCCTTTCCTTTATATCCCAAATAAAATTTGTGGAAAGGAGGTTGTTAAACTTAAGAAAGTTGTGCAGGTTGAGGGTGATGAGGCAAGGTAGGTGGTCCAGGATGGGAACTCAGCTAGTGGTGTATCTTTTGAGAGGATGACACCTGAAAGGAATAATACCATGTATGATTATGGTTTTTTTAACTCATATTTATGGAATTTCATGTGTTATTGATGAGGTTATAGCTTCTAATAATGTTGTATCTGAAGTGAAGTCTATTATAGTAGTGAAAAAAATCAGTGGATGAATTAGTTATTGGGCTGGAAGGTAGTGAAAATAGTCAAAGTGGGATAGTCGTAATGCATAGAACCCGAAATATATTTTCCAATCCTGATTCAATCAATACTCCTAACTTTGGGTCATTCTACTCAGAATGTATTTAGAAGAGTTGTGTTTCTCTATACAATGTGGAAATTGTTGAGGGAACCAGTACATGTTCGACTGTGCAGGGTCCTAGCCAAGGATAGGTATATGGACCTTTTAATATTCCTAAATATAGTATAAATGTGGGTATGAGGAGGTAGTTGTATGAATAAATTGTGAAAAAAGATAATTTTACCAAGTAATGCCACAAGCTGGATGAAGATTCACTTAAGCTGCATTATGAAATTCCTAGGCATGAGCAAGATGGTGGTATTTTGGATCTGCATGTGGAAAACAATAATGTGGACAATATGAGGCAGTTGAGTGATAGTGTTGGATAGTAGGATGAATTGGAAAAGGAAATCCACAACTTAGTTGAATATTAATGTAAGGGGAGGAATGATAAGGAAGCAACAAAGGAGCCTATGCAGGTGCTGGAAATTTCTACACTTGAGGCAACTGATTTTGAAGTTGGAGCTCAATCCTCTAGCATGTTTTGTGAATTAGAGGCTATGAGAGATAAGGAGGATGTTGTTAAGGATGATCGAGGTAGACTATGGGTGACCCCAAAATTAAGGATAGGGTATCACCCTCGAGGTTTTGGTAGACATTAAGGAGCAATAACCTTGATGTCTAGTTTTCTTTTATAGGAATGGACTACTCTGTTTGGTTTTTCATAGCGTGTGTAACATATTCTTCACATTGAAACCACTCCTTTATACCTCAATCTTTTTATTAAATAAATTTTGGGTCCATGGGATTTTAATCCTATGGTTCACACCGTTTGGAGTATAATTATATAAATATATATAATTATGTAAATATACTCAAAGTGGTTCGAGTTTAAGTTTGAGACTCAACCTACACCCCCAAAATTTATTAGAAAAAAGTAAATAACAAGAACATGGGTTTCGAGTATTATATAAATGTTTATAAATATATTTATAAATATATAAAATAATTATAAATAAATATATATATTATTATTTAAATAGTTAAAAAATTATAGTAAATATATTTAAATAATAAATATATATATTATGTTCTTGGTGGTACAATTACATTCAAACACACACACACCACACACACAGGTAGGAAAGGCAATCCATATTTCCACCAAAGGGATATCCCACCCATCAAGCCTTATTTATTTATTACATGACATGTAGGTCCATTGGGAATGAAGCCCAAAACATGACCCGAAATCCCAATGTAGTGTCATGCCCACATCACCAAGCCTATGCGATGGCTTCATCACCGCTTGTCTATGTCATGCCTACATCACCACCTATCAGTATCATCATCTATGTTGTTTCCTATATATTACTATAATAGTACCTATGCCCACCTGGATTTGAACTTGGGTTTGATGCAGAATTATAGGGAACCTTTACCACTATGGTAAGCCCCAAAATGAAATATAAATATACATAATTATATAAATATACATATATATATAAATATATTTAATTATATATATATATATATTAGGTGCTTGGGGGTAAATTACAATTAAACACACACACACACACCTCACACGCAGGCCGGAAAGGCAGGCCATAACCCCACCAAAGGGATAACCCACCCATCAATCCTTATTTATTCAATACATGGCTTGTAGTCTAGGGGGAATAAATCCCATTACATAGACCATAGGCTAGGTGGGCATGAAATCCCATTACATGGCCCATAGGCCCATAATTTTGACTCAAAGGCCTGTCGGTGAATAGTTCTGCTACAATACTCGGGCTGCTACAGTACTCACTACAGTGTTTTCGCCGCTACAATTCCTATTATAATTCCCACCATCACTATATTTTCACCATTTATATAGTTTTATTGCTGCTATAGTGTTGCTACAATACCACTACAGTGTTGTTACAGTTCCTATGTTCCATGAGTTTTGAACCCACAACCTCGATGTAGTATTATGGGGTGCTTACCACTAATCCAAAGCCCAACTACAAATGTATTTTTTTGGTTAATGAGGTATATTTGGGTGTCACACCATGCCTATCTTAGGACCAACCCACCACCTATGTGCCACACACCCTTATCTAATTTCAAGTGTGGTAGGACTCGAACCTGAGTCAGTTCCATTACCAGGGAGTGGTTTCCTTACACGGTACCACTAATCCAACCCCGATTAGTGAACATGTTATTTGGGTAAAATGGTAGAGGTGGGTACCACACCACAATTGTCTTGGTCCCAACCCACAACCTACACTCCCCATGCCCCCAGCTAATTTTGAGTGTGGCAGGACTCGAACTTGAGCCAGTTCCATTGCTAGGGAGTGTCCACCCTACACGGTACCATTAAACAAACCCCAACCAGCTTATATAAATATATATAAATATATATATATATATATAATTTTATAAATATATTCAAAATTATATTAAAATAATTATAAATATACTTATTTATATTTAGCATTATAAATAAATTAATATATATTTAAATAATTATAAAATTATAGTAAATATTTTTAAATAATAAATATATTTATTATATTTATAATTATATATAGTTATATATTGAGGATGGTATTGACTTGGGAAGTTAAATCACTGGGGTGAAATGGAAATACTGGTGTGCTTCTAATGGCCAATCTCGACTGCTATTTTGATCCTCGAGAAGTCTTTATCAGACCGTCGAAGAAGGGGAAATATCCTACTGGCTCGAATCAGGCTTGTGTTCAAGATTATATGGAGGTATCCAAGGGTTTTCCACTGGATCTAAGGTTTTTGGGTGGATCATTTTATTCTCTTAAGGATCGTCCCTCGCAATGAATAGTTAAGAAAGGTAACGTCGTTCATGTTTCAACCTCTGATGGCCCCATTTCCAAGAGGATTGATATCTATAACACTACTATAAAATGGGCTTTATCAACGCTCAAAACGGGCTTTAATAGCACTAAAAAACGATGTAAATCTCAGCGCTGATAACGGGGGGGTCCCTTTTATCAGTGCTAAAAAGGTGCGGATAAAGGTAGCATTTATCAGTGCTAAAAAATCACAGATAAATGGATCCTTTATCAGAGCTAAAAAAGCACTGATAAAAGGATCCTTTATCAGTGCTAAAAAAGCGCTGATAAAGGGATGTTTTATCATTGCTTTTTTAGTGCTGATAAAGGAACCCTTTATCAGCGCTTATTTAGCATGGATAAATGCCCTGCCTGCTGTAACATAAAATTCTACAGCAGCACAGCCAAACAAGACCTGCAAAAAATTAGCATATCAACAAGTATACCCATACAAAATTAACACATAATTCATAAGGTAATTAAAAAAAGTATACATATACAAAAAGTATACACATACACCATTAACACATAATTCATAAGTTAATTAAATACATAAAGAATTCAATTCAGAATTCAGGGGGTTGGGGGTGTTTAGGGGCTTGGGTGGCTATCCAAGGGGGTAGGGGTGTCTGGGGGGTGGGGGTATCTGGGGGTGGGGGTGGGGGTGGGGGTTTTCAGGGGTGGGGTGGTGTCCAGGGGGTGGGGGCGGTCCAGGAGGTTGGGGGCTATCCAAGTGGGGTGGGGTGGTGTCCAGAGGTGGGGGTGGTTGTCCATGGGGGTGGGGGTGTCCAGTGGAGGCAGGGGTGTCCAGGTGGTGGGGTGATGTTTAGGAGGGGTGGGGAATCCAGGGGGTGGGGGCCGTCCAGGGGGTGGGGGCATCCGGGGGGTGGGGCTGTCTAGGGTGGTGGGGGGCTGTCTATGGGGGTGTCCAGGGGGTGGGGGAGCTTTAATGGTTTTAATGGAATAAATTTCATGGATTTTAAGATCATTGGTATTTTTAAAATGGTTTTGGAATAGTTTTTATTTCAATAGTATGTTTTTTAAGAAAAAATGAATGCTTTTGGTGTGTATGGTAGGAAGGGGGTTTTCGTACGTTAGTTATTGTTTTCACTTTTAAACAAAATAGAGACACTTTGAGTGATATCGGCCACACAGTGCCTCGTATTGAGGCGGGGTTGACTCGTACACATCACAAATGACCCATGGATCGTTCTCTTAAAGTAAAAACACAATCCAAATGTGTTTGGTTGGATTTCCATACGTCATCTATTGTTTTCACTTAAAATTATGTCCATTTTAAACAAAAGAGAGACACTTTGAGTGATACCGACCACACTATGCATCGGATTGAGGTAGGTTTGTCTTTTACATGTCACACATAACCCATGTATCATTCTCCAAAAGTATTAACAAAATCCAAATGTGTTTGGTTGGTTTTCCGTATGTCAGTTGTTGTCTTCACTTAAAATTCTATCCATTTTAAATAAAATAGAGACACTTTGAGTGATACTATCCACACCATGCCTCGTATTGAGGCGGGTTGACTCTTACACGTCACAAATGACCCATGGATCGTTATCCTAAAGTATCAACATAATCCGAATGCATTTGGTCAGATTTTCGTACGTCAGTTGTTGTTTTCACTTGAAATTTTGTCCATTTTAAACGAAAGAGATACACTTTGAGTGATACCGGACACACCATGCCTTGTATTGAGGCGGGGTTAACTCATAAACGTCACACATGACCCATGGATTGTTCTCCTAAAGTATCAACACAATCAGAATGTTTTTGGTTGGATTTTCGTATGACAATTGTGGTTTTCACTTAAAATTTTGTCCATTTTAAATAAAAAATAGATAATTTGAGTGATACCAGACACACCATATCTCAGATTGAGTAGAGGTTGACTCGTAAATGTCAAACATGACCAATGGATCTTTCTCCTAAAGTATCAACACAATCTGAATGTGTTTGGTCAGTTTTCTGTACGTCAGTTGTTGTTTTCACTTAAAATTATGTCCATTTTAAACAAAAGAGAGATACATTGAGTGATACTGGCCACACCGAACCTCGGATTGAGGAGGGGTTAATTCTTACATGTCAAAAATTACCCATGTATCACTATCCTAAAGTATAAACACAATCCAAATTCGTTTGGTCATATTTACATACGTCAATTGTTGTTTTCAATTAAAATTCTATCCATTTTAAACAAAAGAGAGAAACTTTGAGTGATACCGGCCACACCATGCCTCATATTGAGGCAAGTTTGACTCGTACATGTCACACATGACCCATGGATTGTTCTCCCAAAGTATCAATACAATCCTAATGTGTTTGGTCAGTTTTTCGTACGTCAATTGTTGTTTTCACTTAAAATTTTGTCCATTTTAAACAAAAGAGAGACACTTTGAGTGATACCGGACACACTGTGCCTCTGATTGAGGTGGGGTTGACTCGTACATGTCAAAAATGACCCATGGATAATTCTCCTAAAGTATAAAAACAATATTAATGCATTTTTTCATATTTATGTATGTCAGTTGTTGTTTTCACTTAAAATTTTGTCCATTTTAAACAAAAGAGAGACACTTTGAGTGATACCGACCATACCGTGCCTCGGATTAAGGAGGGGTTGACTCTTACATGTCACAAATGACCCATTTATATTTCTCATAAAGTATCAACACAATATGAATGCTTTTGATCATATTTATGTACGTCAGTTGTTGTTTTCACTTAAAATTCTGTCCATTTTAAACAAAAGAGAGATACTTTGAGTGCTACCAGCCATACCGTGCCTCGGATTGAGGTGGTGTTGACTTGTACATGTCACACATGATTCATGGATCGTTATCCTAAAGTATCAACACAATCTGAATGTGTTTGGTCAGTTTTTTGTACGTCCGTTGTTGTTTTCACTAAAAATTCTTTCAATTTTAAACAAAAGAGAGACACTTTGAGTGATATCGGCCACAGAGTGCCTCGTATTGAGGTGGGTTTGACTCATACACGTAACACATGACCCACGGATCATTATCCTAATGTATCAACACAATATGAATGTGTTTGGTTGGATATGAAGTTATTTTGAATATTTTACTAGATTTTATTATCCAAAGCCCAAAGAAAAGTGGTTCATCATTCTTGCATGTTGCTGGTGCCTTTCATATGTTAAAATGGACAAATGAATCATTAGAGAAAGGTTGTTTTATTTAATAACAATTAAAATTTTCCTAATAACATTTACATACAAAAATGTTTCATCTTTTGATCTCTTTAAGACCTCTCAAAAATAGTCATCAATTGTACACATCCCCAAGTCAGATCTTCATGCTATTTGTGTACAATATTCCATCAGGTATGCGGCCCACTCATTTCTGAACAAATCTATATCATCTTATAAATATTAGGCATGTGCCTATGGTTGTTGTAACTCAACACTAGGAGTAGAAACATGTTCATAAACTTGTTGTTCCTCTGCACTGTGAGCAGAAGCAGCAGCAACAGCTTGAGAGACTTGTTCAGCCTCGAGGTTAGGAGCACCATAATGTGCAGAATTCATTATCTACAAAATTGGTTGATCAGTTAATTTAGATTACATAAATTCAATAATGATAATATAATAACATGAGATAAAAATATCTATATTATAAACAAAATATAACATGTTTATTGAACTCTCTTTATTTTTTTCAAAGGTCGAAGGGATTTGACACCTCTATCGATTATAAAAATCCATTCATTGTGGTCTCCTCTAACATGCAAAAAATCATCTACATTGGGACCACTACAAAATGATTGTGACGTACCACTAAAAGGATCATCCTCAACTAAATTTTCATCGGACCCTTCAGTAGTTTTGGACGATAACAGAATAATCAACCACTTTCAATTTGTGGGATTTGGAACATAAAATACTTGTACCACTTGTGATGTCATTATAAATTGTTCGTCTTTGTACCCTTCTTTACTAAAATTAACTTTCACAAATCCCAATTCATCTATTTTAACACCACTATTGTTATCAACCCATTTGCATTGAAAAATCAGCAATTGGAATGTTGTATAATTCAACTCCCATATTTGTTTGATAATTACAAAGTATGAAATATTCGCATAAATTAGATTTATATCCTTACTACCAGAAACATGCATCGCTTTAGCCACAAGTGTAACTCCACTATTTTTCATGGTATTATCTTCATCATGTTCATATGTATATAATGTATAACCATTAATTACATAACCATTGTAAGATAATATATACACACTTGGTCTTGCGGCTAGCTATCGAAGTCGTTCTGAAATTGAATTCAGATTTTCAGCTAACTCCTTAAAAATATGGTTCTGAAACCATCCTATAAACTGGTGATTATGTGTATTTGATATCCATTTTTCATCCCTTTATGGATTCAACTACCTAAGAATTTCTTTGTGGGTTTCAATATATAGAGAAACCTCCCAACTGTTATGAAAAACATAAAGGTGGGCATACTCTCAATCTATAATATTGATTGTCACAACATCTCTTCCAGAAATTCCCTCACACTCAATGCATCCAGTGTGATGTGATTTCGGGAGACCAATGCTTTCCCCATCAGATATGTATTTAGTACAGAATTCAGTGGCTTCCTCAAAAATATATTTCTCCACAATACAACCCTCTGGCCAACTTTGATTTTTGAAATACCCTTCCAAAATCTTCATATATCATTCAATGGGGTACATCCATCTATAGTGCACAGAACCACAAAGTCTAATTTCTCTCACCAAGTGAACCATCAAATGAACCATCATATCAAAGAATGATGGAGGGAAGAACATTTCTAATTCACATAATATGATGAAAATTTCTCTTTCCATAGCTAGCAATTTTACCAGGTCTAAAACATTACTGTATATAGATTTTAAAAAAGAAACAAAGATTGGTTAACATATGATGAACATTCTTGGGAAAAATGCAACATAAATCTATAGGAATTAAACCTTTCATCAAAACATGGAAATCATGTGATTTCAAACCTTTTAACTTCAAATCAATTATTGACACAATGTAATTGATATTTGATGAATAACCCTCTGGAACCTTTACATCATTGAAGAATTTGAAAAATGGATATCTCTCCTCCCTGGAAAGAGTGTAAGCAGCTCGAGGAAGAAACATTTTATTTTCACCCTTCACGAGAGCCAACTCCTCTCATATTCCCATATCAACCATGTCCAGCCTTGCCTTAATTCCATCCTTTGTTTTTTCAGGGGAATTTAGCAACGTTCTGATAACACCATCACATAAATTTTTTTCCACATGCATCACATCAAGAAAATGTCTGACGTACAGACAATTCCAATATGGTAATTCAAAAAATGATCTCTTTTTCCAATCGATTTTTGTAAGGTTTTTCAAAAAAAAATTACAAAAAATAGTGTTCATATCTTTTAATTTCTCAAAAAGTTGATCACCTGTTAGTGGAGACAGTGTTGTGCATTGTTCTAAACTTCCATTGAATGATGTCATCCAAGATTGGTACTTATACCAATGAGGTAGAAATATACTATGTCCTAGAAACACGGATTTTGATGAATGTTTCAACCTAATTGATTATGTATATTCTTCGCACATGGGACACCCTTGAGTTCCATTAATCCTATATCCTGAAAATTTTTCATAAGCAGAGAAATAATTTATCATCCCATACAACATCTCTCTCAACGTGAAGTATTCACTTTTATAAGAATCATACAACATAACACATGAATCCCACAATAACTTCAAATCCTCGATCAAAGGATCCAAATAAACATCAATATCGTTACCTAGTTGTTTTGGTCCTGATATAAGCATAGATAACATGATGAATTTCTGTTTCATGCATAACTAGGGTGGCAAGTTATAATTTCCCAACATAACAGGCCATGTACTATGAGTGCTGGTTTGAAAACCAAAAGGATTCACTCCATCTATAGATAACGCAAGACGAAGGTTTCTCGGCTCATTTCCAAATTCAGGATACTCATGATCAATTATCTTCCATTGAGGAGAGTCGTCCGGGTGACATAATTTCCCATCTTTATTTCTTTTCTCTGCATGCCACGAAAATTGTCTTGTAGTTTATTCACTTCCATATAGATGCCTAAACCTTGGAATGATTGGAAAGTACCATACAAATTTCATAGGACAGTATTCATCTTTCTTGTATCGGGAAGAACCACATTTTTGGAATTCTGTAAGTGATTTTTTATCCCTGAGAAACAATATACAGTCTTTCGGGAAGGTATGTATTCTTTCAGAAATCATAAATATCGAGCGTAGCATTCGTTTAGCTTCATATGTCTGGATTGAGAGCTCATTATCTTCCGGGATCATGTCATTCAAGAGAGAAAGTAGTTCCGTAAAACTGACATCACTCCATCTGTTTCCTACTTTCAATTTATACAACTTCATTACAGCTAACAATGTTGTATATCTAGTGCAACCAGCATACAATGGCATCTTTGCACAACTCTTTAACTTCTCAAACAATTTTGGGAAATCAAGGAGTTCATCTTCAACTGTCCTTGTCATTTCCACAATACGATCTTCATCATCATTGACATCTGTAATCACGTCCTCCATATGGTATTCTTTGTTATCCATATTTGTAATCATTGATGATTCATAAAATGTAGTTTTATCCCAACCAGTAGTTAAATTCACTTTTTCTCTGTGTTTATTCCAAAATTTATAACTCTGATCTATTCCGTGACATATCAAATGTTCTTCCAACTACTCTAGAGTAATTAATCTAGAATAACAATAACGTAAACACGAAAAAATTATTTGAGAAGGATCCTTTGCATGATCCTTTGCAAACTTGATGAACTCTTTCACTCCATTCTCATACTCTATTGTCAAAAAATTAGAATCCATCCAATCTTTATTCATCTCCATCCTATTTGAATCTGAAATATTATTATTTATGATTCAAATACACAAAACAAGACTTCCAAATATAGTATAAGAGAACCGCTTATAAAAATAGAGATTAATAGAGCCTAACCATTTTCAATAAAGATTTTGAAATCAACAGAACCAGGATAGGCCCCCCCATCAAAATCAACACACTTTCCAGCCCCCTTACCAATAGTTCTAGCACCCACCACCCTTGCAGCAAAACATTAAACATCCTTTTAACCACCCCTACCATCCACCTCATTCATAATAAAATAATCACATTAAACAGCCCAAAACTAGTGACCAAAATCAAATAAAATGAAAAAAAGGATACAATTTTGATGAGAAAACTAATATAGTAGATACATTTCCAAACACAAAGGGGTTTGCGGGGGAGGTAAATAACCTAGGTTTATCCAAAATTACTATGTAATATCATAGGTTTTGTTACCCAAATTAACATAATAAATATAAAATTGAGGTTAGTGAACATAAATTCTATCATGAACATCTAAAGGATATGCAATAACTCTCCCTCACCTTCCCCAAACTTGTAACTAATATCCACAGACATGTCTTACATCCATTCTATAAAAAACCACATTCCCACACAAAGGAATAAACAACAATTACTTAGTGTTAAAAAACTCACACATGAGGGAGAAGGACCACATCAACCATCCCTATCCAAAACTCAAACCTCCTCTCAAAATTCCTCTCACTAACTGTTAATACCTTCCATAATATTAATACCTACCATAAATAAATTATTTCTCAAAAGCATAACCTTTAGATTAGAAAAATTCCCATACATTTAGGTAAAATAGAAATATGCTTCCTTTTTTTCTCATGAATCATTAAATTTGGACACACACACTAACCAACTCAATAAAATTCATATCTTCATAGGAATTTGAAGGTAAATAGAGATAAATAATTCCATTGAAAATAATTCGACTGGATCTTTTAGTATTAATTGAAAGAGGGTATTGGTTAATAAAGGTATGAGGTTAATAACTCAGGACATAATCTTGCCTAGAATCTCAACCAATATCACCACATCTCAAAATTTTATCAACTAAAACATGACCATAAGACTAAATAAAACTTCACCATAATGAATATTAGCATAAGAAAAAAAGGAAATGGATGAGGATGAGCGAAGAAATCGCCAAAGATCAAAGATGGGAAGCCAAGAATCTAACCTCGTTGAAAGGAATCCAAAACACTTGAAGTAGGGTTCATAGGGAGTAGGGTCCAGCGGGGAGGAGGATAAGTAGGGTTCATAGAGAGGATTATTCATGGAAGGGGAGGATAAGAATTAGGGATAGTGGTGGTGGAGTAGGGTAGCAGTGGCGGAGTAGGGCAGCAGCGGAGTAGGGCAGCGGTGGCGGAGTAGGGCAGCAACGACAGAGAAGGGCTAGCGGCGGCAGAGTAGGACTACAGCGGCAGAGTAGGACATCGGCAGAAGAGTAGGGCAGCGGCGGCAGAGCAGCGACCAACAAAGAGAAGATCGGGGGGAGGGAGGGGAGTTGTCGCAGGGGTACAGTCCCGTAAGATCTTGAGGGTGTGATAAACAGAGGGCACTGTGCACCCTATTTTATAAAATGGGATTATGGTTTTATCAGCACTAGAAAAGAACTGATAAAGGATCCCTTTATCAGCACTAAAATTTTAGCGATGATAAAGGTAAATCTTTATCAGTGCTAGAATAGCGCTGGTAAAGTGACCCTTTATCAGTACTTTTAATTAGCGCTAATAAAGAGTTACCTTTATCAGTGCTTTTTTCTTATCATTGATAAAAGGTGGCACTTCCCTTTCCTGTTTTGTAGTAGTGTAAGAATTCTTTTATTTCTCATATTTTACTATCTAAAGGCATGAATCCTTGGAAGGCTTCTGACCTTGTTTCCTGTTTGGAATTGATATGGTGATTCGGTGATTGGAAGAGTGTATCCCTTACTCGTGGGTTTTTTCACATCCTTTTCCCCTCAACTAATTTAAAGAGAAGGGCCTAGAGATTTGGTCCAGTAAATCTAAAACCTGGAACACTTAGGATTCATGATTTGAATCTTAATTTCAATTTTCATGATTATAAGGAGACATGTTCATAGGTCTAGGTCCGAATTTATGGATTGAGCTGGGTGTTATAGCATCTTGAAATATTGTATGATATTGTGTCTTTAATTGGAATCCCAATCAAAATGGATAATTCCACTGACTTGGTTAGATTATAAAACTTTGTGAGGTTACTCATTGAGGTTGACCTTAGCACCACTATAATTGAAAGAACTATCCTTTCCACTCCTCAATATGATGTAAATCTGAAGATTGTTTATAAAAGGATGCCACCCTTTTGTCTTATTTGTTGAATTATTGGGCATGAAAAATCCAACTATATTACTGAAACTTTCAATTATAACTACTTTGAATGAGGGAATGAATAAACCCTTTGTAATAAGAAGGTTGGAATTTTTGGGCAAGCAAGGAATGATCAAGACATTGGTAATCTTCCAAGGAATGAGGTTTGGGGCATGGGTGTGTAAGATCATGCTACTTCTAGGTCTTTAATTGAGTAGTAATAGGTTAGTTTTTCAGGTCTACAAAAGGATCCAACTGCTTTCAACTTGTCCTAGGGGAATATAGCTGATGAGAAGACCTCTATTTCTTATAGGGATTCCTTCAGGGATGCCTTCATCCATAGCCTAGTAATGGATAAATCACCTAATGATGGTAGTGAAAGGATTTAGTACCCAGCTAAAGGTGTTTTACATACTAATGAACATGTTGTTGTATGTTCAGTCCATGCACCTTTGACTCGTGATAAAATTCCTTGGGTGGACCTTGGTGAAGATGAGGAGAGGCATCTTATAGGTAAATGTCCTCCTAAAAATAATTTTGTTCAGGTTTATGAGGGTGAGGATGAATAAGTGAATGTTGAAAATGAAGTTGATCGAGAATTATAGTGGAGAAAAGGATTTCCAATACAAAAATAAAAGGTAAGAATAAGATTGTATGTGCTATTTCAAAAAGAAAAAGACCAAATGGATCTTCTTAGATGGAAACTCCCAATATTAATGGGATTGGGAGTTCTAATGGCATAGGTGTTGGTTATGGCAATGAAGTAGAGGTTTCTAAGGAGAAAAGGAGATTCTCCCTCATCTCAAGTTCAACCAAAGGTAAGGGATCACTCTCTCAGTATTCTTAACATCCTAAATATACCCAAAATTAAGGATGTTTTCCTTGAAGAATTATATAGTTCTCATGGAATGTCCCATGACAGAAAACCCCTATGCACTAAGGATGTCACAGTTAAGAGAAACTCTAACATGAAGACATTACCAAATGGCTCATGTCTGTCTAGTTCTCGACATCTGTAAGATTCTATCTTAGTGGATGATAGCTTTGATACTTAGGATGATAAGATATGTAAAAATATAAGATCTTGAAAGAGGTTCTATCATCCGAGAGGTTGGGGTTGGGGTTTCTCTCAGCCTACAAGATGATTTATATTCTTCTGTTTCCATGGTAGGTGTTTGACTTGTTTTTTGTTAGTGGATTGTTACTGTCACCCACATCCCATATCTTTTTTACTTTCTACATGTTTATTTTAAATAAATTTTAAGATTATGGGATGCAACTCATGGTTCACACAATTTTTAGTATACTTATATATTAATGCAGTTGGGGTGGTGCATGAGTGGTAAACCCCGTAATCCTATATCCAAAAGACCAGGGTTTGAATCCTAGAAATCCCATTGGGGGATTTATGATGTAGGAACTAATTTGGGAAATGGCATAGGTGGCAGTGACACATACATGATACGGGAAAGGGGTGAAAACCCATAAACATATTGATGTAAGCATAGCCTTTGGGTCATCAAAATGAAGAGGCCTTCGGGCCATCCATTGTTGTTCCTACAGACCTTTAATATATGAATAAATAGATATGGATGGGTGGGTTATCCTTTGGGGTATATGAATTTCCTTTCCGGACCATGTGTGTGCGGTGTGTGTGTGTGTGTGTGTTTGAATATAATTGTATCCCCGAGAACCTAATATATATATATACTTATATACTAATAAATATATATGTAATTACATATATAGATACATCTTTTTAATTCTTTAAATATTTATTTATAATTATAAAAATTTTAATTTTTTAATTATATTTATTATATTATTAAAATTGAGCCTTTATCAGCGCTTTTTTAGCACTGATAAATATGTTTGTTATCAGCACTTTTTTATTACTGATAAAGAGATATCATTGTCATCATTGATAAAGATACATTTTATCAGTGCTTAATATTTTAGCACTAATAAAATATATCTTTATCGGTGATTTTTTGAAAGTGCTAATAAAAGTATTACCTGATATTTTAAATAGAACCCTAACAGAGTCATACTCCCTCATGTCTCCAAGCATTCGCTGAATTGAACCCTCACTATCACTCTTCATCAAAATTCTCAATGAATTGATCCTCTCAAGATCTAAGGTATGTTATTATTTCATCTCCTCTTTAATCAAGGTATTCATTCTTGCACCAATGTCGGCAGGACACCGGCCAACCGTACACACCAGCCTCCACTAAGAACCATCGTAGATGCCTACCTAAACCACCAACGACATGATGTACCTAGAAAATATAAAATGTAAATTTTTGATATTAACCCACTTGAATTAAAATCTCCCTCAACCAACCTCTTCTTGTTACGAGTTTCAAACATACTATAGAAGGTCATTTGGACTTATCCCTTCCATTCTTCTCCACATAAATGGTTCTTTTTTGTGGTTTCTTTGTGATTGGGTTCAAGTTAATCAAGGTTAGGGTTGATTTCTATTTTATTTCTCCTTTCTCCCTCATTTCATGTTGTTACCATACCCCCCCCCCTTTCTCCATTTACACCAGCTAAAACCCTAGGTGAGGTTTGGGTTCTAAATTTATTTGATATCATAGTTTTTGGGTATGTGATGGGTTCTTCAAGACTTTTTTCTTCCATAATTATGGGTTTTTTCATCACCATTCTTGATTGAGGTAGTTTTCCCATCACAATTATCATTAAATTCAAGAACACTAATATCATATATTTTAAATTAATTTTTTGGATACCTAATAATAGTATTGAATATGTATAAGGAATATTTAAAAAGAAAATAAAATTGTAGTTTATTTTAATTTCAATGGAATGGATATATCAAATTAGAAACAATCTAAAAATATATTTTAGAATAACCTCTCACACCATGAATTTTAAAAATTTTCAGAATGGCTATTAGTTATGGATTTTCATATTTTAAGATTTTTTTTGGTTTTCAATTTTATTTTTAAAGGTTCCTTTAAATTTTAAGGGTGTTCTTATTCATTAAAAATGGAATTCTAGGTATCATATCCATCTAGTTTTTGGTTAACCAATGGTTGAGGTTCCTATAAAGTTAGTGTTTGGTCTCTTCTTCCTTGTTCATGTTTGATGTTTGAAAATTATTTCTTCAGTTCAACCATTTTTAGAGATGGATAGGTCATGATTACATCTGTTTAGTGGAGTTAAATCTGTATAAGCCTTCTCAGATTTATATTTAGGGGAGATTTGAATGTTCTACCTATAGATTATGTGTATATAAATAATTATAAAAAATCTATAAATTTTTTTGATTATAGGTAATTTTTATTATATTAAATTAATAATTTATATAATTAATTTATAATTAATTTTTAATTAATAATTATTTTGAATTAATATTTTTGAATTAATATTTATTTTGAAAAAAATGAGAATTAGGTATTAGATTAATAAATTATAATTATATATATTGTTTTTTAAATTCATACATCATTTTTACTATTTACCATATTTTATATTATTTACTATTCATCAAAATATTTAACTATTCTTACATGTAATGGATTTTTTAACAATAAATGATGTTTACTCTCTTAATAAATTTTTATGTCTTAATTCAAAATATGGAATGTGTTTTTTTAAATCAAACTCTCTCTATATATATAAATATGTGTAAATGAATTATTAATTTAAAAAAAATGTATTTTAAATTTATGTTTTTTTGTAAGAAATAATTTTTTATTATAAAATATTTTATTTTAAATTCTCGAAAATCCTTTATTATTTCTAGATCACTATTTATTTTATTTGATATATATAAACATATACAATCTATTTTTTAAAAGTATCCATTGAATTATAATAAATTTTATTTTCAATTAAAATTATTAATTTAATAAAAATAACGACTTCCTATAAAATATATTTTATAATTATTAAAAAAAATATTAAATAAATAGTTACACATAAACAACTCCCAGAATTTTAGTTACATAACACCTATACCAATAAAGAATTCCAAGGTATGAACATGTAAAATGTTATCATCATTGAAAAGAAACATCAAAATACCAAATGTGGGATTATAACTCATTATAAAGACAAAATGACTTATAAACAACCCTAAAACTCCATACAAGATAAATTAATAAGTCATTCTGAAAAGAATTGTTCAATTTTACTTAAACCCACTCAACCCTCTATGAATTTAATCCTATCTCTAAGGGAATATGAGAGGGAAGAGGTATATTCCTACCAAAAGGATTATATATATATACTTTGGATTAAAAGGAAGAGAATTGAACCACTACTTTATGATAAGAACCAACCTAGAACTAACATAAAATTAGGGATTGGTTTGTTTTTTATATGAAGTATGAAACTAGAAAATGAAAACAATGTATTACATTGGTATCATCCAAGAAAACCATCCACTCTAACCAAACCTAATGAACATTGAAGGATTGAAAAAATTCAGTGGCCTAATACAAGATTGGAATGCATGGGGATACTGTAAAAAATAAAAGGTTGAAGAATAATATTATAAGAGATCATATAGGCTTACTTTTATGAGAAATATGTCTTATTAAAGATACTATGGAAGTAATAATTTATTATTGAGAAGGGGTGATAAATAAGTGATACACTTTTTCTTTTACAATAACTCTTTAGAAATTAACCTCTATTATTGAAAGTCTTGATCCACTCACTTACTAATTTCCTTTTCCTTTTCTAACACTCCTTAAAATATGTGTCAAAAAGTTAAGTGGTATATATATTTATAAATATATTGGTATGAGTGATATCTATCTTTCGAAATGCATACAAGTGTAAGGAAGAAGGGTGGTGTCTATATTTATATGATCATATTAACTTTCAAAGACTTCCTAGATGCATAGAATCTGACCTCCTATATAATATAGATTGATAATAACACCATGTAAATGGAATCTCACTAACTCCATCCAACCCATTGGATATTCATCATGACCCCACTTCATCAACCTTCGACTCATAGAAAGGTAAGCACTACTGAAATTTAGTCCTTAGACCAAAATGCTTTTCATTTTCATGGAGTAAATGTAGGATTGATTTGAATATTGAAACTACAATGGTTGTATCGGCATGAGTGCATGTAAGACCATCCAGCTGAGCCTTTTCACGGTCAACCCAATCAAGGAGCCCCTTGTAGGGATTAGACTGTCGTCACTACTTTTTTCAACTTTTGATAGCGACCTAATAAATGTTGTCTGGTGATTTTCCAAATCCCTGTCTTGGGAACATTTAGATTTAAGAAGACAACTATCATCATCACCAAATTCATATCCTCAATAGTTATTATTTCATTTTTTTTCCTGGGATTCAGCCCACATCTCTTCTGGACATGCACTTATGTTTCTTGAACTACTCTAAGTAGTAGTCATCCCATACTAGGTACCAATGATCATTGTGACTTAATTCATATGATAACACCTATCACTAGTAGAGTAATTCTTTTCCTTAATTCAATTACCCATTTCCTTCAAATGATGCTAAAATTATTTCAAACATTCAAATGTTGGGTTCCCCTTATTTGAAAGCCCCATTTTGTATATTTATTTATTTATTTAAATATTAATATTACCAAATGAAATAGAATGGATATAAATATAAAATGGATGGATGATAATTAAATAATAAAAGAGTATGAAGATGGGTTGAAATATTTCATCATGTTTACAAAATGTCATGCATATTAACCATCTAAAATCTTTTTTCCATGTTTACACTATTGTTATTAAAGAACAATTAGTTTATAAAAGTTGTAAGAACACTTGATCTATCATTAAATAGATCAAATTTATAAAGGTTGGACTAAACATGGGGGAAAAGTAAATGTAGCTAGTGACTGGGATAACACTATGTTTTATGGATCATCTGATATGATTACAATTATGGGAAATTAAGAAGACTATATCGAGGATATGATTATAAGTGTGAATGATGATAAAGATTTTATGGATTAAATAACAATGATAACTTATGATGAACTTTTTTATTGTCTAAAATTGTTTGAGAAGTTCAAGAGTTTTCCAAAGATGACATTGTATGCTGGTTGCACTAAATATACAGTATTTTCAGCCATACTAAGGCTATATAATTTAAAATATATCAATGGGTGGAGTGATTCCAGTATTACTGAATTTCTTACTCCGTTGAATGATATTCCCCCAGAATATAATAAGCTTCATATCTAAACATATGACGCTAAAAAAAATATACGCCTAATGGTTATGATCTCTAAAATAATACATGCATGTATAAATGGTTGTATATTGTTTCTAAAAGAACAAAAATCACTTAAATAATGACCAATTTGTTGTGATTCTTGATATAATAAAGATGAATCAGTTCCTATGAAATTTTTATGTTACTTCCCAATAATTACAAGGTTTAGGGACTTATATAGAAGTGAGGAGACTGTATGGAAATTGACATGGTATAAAGACACAAGAAATAAACATGTGAAACTTCATCACCTAAAACACTCTCCTTGGTGGAAGATAATTGATCATGAGTATCCTAAATTTGGAAATGAGTTGAGAAACCTTCATCATGTTCTATCTATAGATGGAGTGAATCCTTTTGGTTTTCAAATCAGCACTCATAGTACATGTACGGTTATGTTGGTGAATTATAAATTTCCAATGTGGTTATATATTAAATGAAAATACATTATGTTATCACTGCTTATATTTAGACCAAAACAACTAGGTCATGATATTGATGTTTATTTGGATCTATTGATTTAAATTAGAAATTATTGTGTGGTTTAAATGTTGCTTTGTATGATGCTTATAGAAATGAAGATTTCATATTGAGAATCATTTTGTACAGGATGATAAATGACTTTCTTTCTTATGGAAATTTGTCAGCATATACCATTAAAGGAACTCAAGGGTGTCCCATTTTTTAATAAGGTACACAGTCAATTAGGTTCAAACATTCATCGAAGACTTTATTTCTAGGACATCTCATATTTCTACCTCAGTGACTTCAGTACCAATCTTGGATGAAATCATTCAATGGGAGTTCAAAAGAATATATAGCACCATCTCCACTAATAGGTGATCAACTATTTGATAAAGTAAAATATATGGACAATTCTTTTGGTAAACATTTTTCAGAAAACATCATGAAAACTAGTTGGAAAAAGATTTTTTTTGAATTACCATACTGGAATTGTTTGTATGTCAGACATTTTCTTGATGTAATGAATTTTGAAAAAAAATGTATGTGTTAGTGTCATTGTAATGTTACTAAATTAACATATAAAAACAACATATGGAATTAAGACTAGGTTGGACATTATTAACATGGGAATAAAAGAAGATCTAGCACCAATAAAGGGTAAAAAATAGAATTTTCTTTCTCCAGCTGCTTACACTCTTTACAGGCATGAGAGATATAAGTTTTGAAATTTATTGAATGATGTACAGATTCCAGAGGGGTAATCATAAAATATAAATAATAATGTGTCAATGACTGATTAAAAGATAAAAAGTCTGAAATCATATGAATATATTGTTTTGAGTCAAGATCTAATGCTTATATATTTTCATTCCATTTTTTCCAAGAATGTTCATCATACATTAACCAATATTTTTTTATTTTTTAAAACTATATGAAGAAAATTTATAGGCCCAGAAAATTTTCTAACTATGGAAAAGGAAATTTTCATCAAATTATGTGAATTGGAAATGTTCTTATCACCATAATTCTTTGATATGATGGTTCACTTGGTAAGATATATTCGACTATGTGGTCCTATAAATTATATATGGATACTCCTCATTGAATGGTATATGAATATTTTGAAAGGTTGTGTTAAAATCGAAGGCAGTCAGAAGGTTCTATTGCAGAGAGATATATTTTTGAGGAATCCATGGAAATTTGTACCCACTGCCTATTTGGTGCGGAAATAAATGGTCTACCAAAATCTCTTCAAATTGGATGGATTGTGGATAAAGAAATTTTTGGAATAGATATTGTCACAATCACTATTACAGATCAGGAGCATACCCACCTTTTCATTTTATATAATAGTTTAGAGGATTCCCCGTATGTTGAAACCCACAATGAAATTATCAGTCATTTGAATCCATCAAGGGATGAAATCTGGATATCAAATACACATAATCAATAGTTTATAGTATGGTTTTGAGACCATATTTTTAAGGTGTCAACTGGAAATACATATTCAATTTTAGAATGAATTTTATGGTTAGGAAAACGACCAAGTGTACATGTATTATCATATAATGGTTATATAATTAATTATTATATATTCTATCAAAATAAACATGATGAATGAAGCACCATGTAAAATAGTGGAGTTAAACTTGTGACTAAATTGATGGATGTATCTGGTGGTAAGGAAAAAATACAGTTTATGTGTATATTTCATACTTTGGCATCATCAAACAATTATGGGAGTTGTATTATACATTATTACAAGTTCCTATTTTTCAATGTAAGTGGTTTGATAGTAGGGGTGCTGTTAAAATAGATGAATTGGGATTCATGAAAGTGTATTTAAGTAAGGAAGGGTATAAAGATGAACCATTTATAATGGAATCATAGGTAGTATAAGTATTTTATGTTAAGGATCCCACAAACCGAATGTATTAAATTGTTTTGTTATCAACCAAAACCACCAAAGGGGCAGATGAAAATTAAAATTAGGATGACCCTTTAATTGGGATGTCATAATCATTTCACAGTGGATTCAATAAAGACAGGATAATGTATGAGATAGGAGACCATAATGAAGGGATTTGGATACTCAATAGAGGGTTCAAATCCATTCAACCTTTTAAAAAAAAGATAGTTCAACAATAAAGTTATATTCTTTTTTAATATAAATATTGTTACCTCATATTATTATATGTTCACTACTACATTTACATAATCTAAATTAAAAGTTCAACCAATTATATAGATAATGACTTCTACATGTGTCGATGCACCCAATCCTGAAGAACAATAGGTTTCTCAACCTTCTAGTTCTCCCATTGCAGAGGAACATCAGCCTTTTATACATGTTTATGCTACCAATCCATATGAAAAACATATTGATGATGTTGAACCCAAGGAAATGGTAGGTGATAAGAAACGGGTGTCCCAGAAAAATAGGATCATCATAGCATGATGGTGTTAGAAAAAAATATTAAGGCGAGAAGCAAAGGTATCAAGTTTGAGGTTGGATGGAATGTATGTGGACATGTTGTTAACCCCAACAAGGCCATGTTCAGTAGTTTCATTGGGCTCAACACTCAGCAATGCATGTTGATTGATATAAATTCATGGTTTAATGTTGTTCTTGCACTTAAGAGACTAATTTGGGAAGATATTAGGGTAACATTATGATATACTTTCTTTATTTTACTAAAAACAAAATAATGAAACATTGAATTACCCTTAATTATCTCTTGTAGATTGAATTTATTATAGATTAATCTTGAATTAAATTTTCATTAATGATTGATGGAAATAATCACAAAGGATTTTTCACAATTCTTATAAAATTTCATCTTAAATATTTTGAACAGAAAATAAACCCACGCCCATTGTAGATTCATGCACCTCTGATAAGATAAGAAGTGCAAGATGTGTTTATTGGTCATCATGAGGAGACATATTTTTAGGTACGTTGTGACTGGTAATACATTTATTGAAAATATGTTAATCACTTTGATTAATATTTTTTAATTTATGAAACAACAACTAAGTGCTAAAAATAAGAAATGGAAAGTAAAACCAACATACCCCTACTGAAAAGTAAGGATGATATACATTCACTTGAAACAAATTGGTACATATTTTAAATCTACCATAACAATTTTATGTAATTTAAAACAACAATATAATTATGTTCATTTGTTTATATAATTATTGGTGAAACCAAATCCAAATTCACTTCCATCCCATTTCATGTTCTTTAGAAAGAGTCATGTGTAAATAAAGATGAGATATTGATAGATGAAAACACACAAAAAGTGTGGGAAAAAATTGTAAGTATGACATAATAAAAATTTTCTTTGATTTAAATCAGTATTACATAACAATGATTACTTATTTTACTATATTTTTTATCTGACTTAGACACAAGAATCGTCATCAAATTTACTAGATGAAAAACTCTTTTCTGTGTCCTTGAAGCAGTCATAATAGTATTTTCTCGTCAAAGGTGTGGGTTTTGGGGTGACACCCTAAACATATTTTGAGATATAAATGAATAGTGGGATAAAGTTAAAAAGATGAAAGAGATAAAAGAATGATTAACTGATCTTAAAGAAAAATTTAATTGGCATTCATTTTTGTTAGAAAATTTTATGCATAGGAATCCATGAGAAGAAAAAACACAAGATCAACCACTATATGAAGATCCCCCACCCCTATATCTTTGAGGAAATCTATTCCCATCAAAGCGCTATCTTAGATGAGTTAATAAATATTCTCATTTCTTTCATGAAATGTGAATCCAGAAGATATTGATACATTTACTATACTAATATTATATAGGGTGAAAATTATTGTTATTTATATCTATCAACACACAACCGTCATCTTGTTATGAGGGATTCAATGTTCAATATCCAAGAAGATATTCTACACACAAAAAACAAATTTAAATAGTCCATGTGGGAATGGGAATTAACAAATCTCATGAGTCGAGTGTTGAGCTAACTGTTCCACTTGATGATGTATATATTCATACGGTTGAGCAAGTTATTAGAACATTCATAGCATAGATGTTAGATCATGTAGAAAACGTGTCTATAAGGAGGTATTTATTTAAAATTTATTTTTCATGAAAAACCTTTAAAATTTAAAGAAAAAAATTTAAACCAATGAATGTTATTACAGGTAGAAAAAGGGGAGGTGGTGAAATCAAAGGTTGAATAAAAAAGATCTAAAAGATCAACCAACCAACCAAAAAGATCTTCACAAATCACCTTTACCCCGCTCGTTCAATTTCCACATTTACTAACATTGAATATTGATGTAGATACAAGGTTACAAAGTGGTAGTAATGTTATAGTTGATTTTCAAGAATAAATGTTTGGAGAGGCCATTACAAACTAAATTTCTCTTGATAATGTAAATTAAATCCTCAAGTATGAATGGATATGAGTCTTAGTTATAAATGTGTATATGAGGTGTGTTTTCATGATTTTTTTCCAATAGATTATCTACTATATTAATTATGACTAAATTCAATTCATATTTTTGTAGGTGTATATATCAACACTATTTGAAGGGATTACCCTATGAACATAAACACAGACTCATTGGTCCTTACATCACTTATAAACAACTAACCTTAATGGAATCAAATCAAATTGATTCAATAGTGGAAAGACTGGATGTAGTATTTGAAATCAAACTTACAGATGATAGACACTTCTTATTACCAATGATGAAGGGGTAAAACTCTAAAATTTAATCATATAAAATATATTTTCATTACCTTCATTACATATTCATTTTTTTAAGAATCATTGGTTACTCATTATAGTCAATTTGGATACTCTAATGATTTATTTTATGTATTCACTACATAGATACCCAACAAACCAACCACACATGATGATATTTTTCAATTTGTAATACATTATATGTAATGTTTTATAACTAAACTTAAAGTTATATATTTTATATTATGTTTTAATGAGAATTATGTTATGATAGGGTGGTGTTTAAATATCTTCAAAATCATGTCATAAGGACAGTCCATGCATACAAGGAGCCTATCGACTTTTACAAGTGGATAAATATTAGGGTATATATAATAATATTTCACTTTCAAAACATATATCAAAACAAATTAATAATTTTTTTCAATATTTCTATAGTTTATAAAACAAAGAAATGGAAAAGATTATGGTTATTATGTTTGAAAATTTATGAAAGATATCACATTCCATTAATAAACTATAATCCTCAAAGATGTATTTTTGAAGATAATTACAATTTCATTTAAAATATTTATTAATCCTTTGTGTATTTATATTTTTTTAGTACTACTAGGACTATTTAAAGGACTCACATTCAAAATAATAAATAGATTTGTTTAGAAATGACTGGGAAATATACATAGTGTCAGAATGTATATACATATCATGAAGATGTAACTTACTACTACTTATTTAGTTGATTTTATTATCATTTTATCTATTTTGTTGGTTAATTTATTTATCATTTTTATTTGATACTTATTTTTTTAATTTTCTTAGATATCGTGAAGAAATGACTTCATAAATATGGATGATTAACTCTTGTGGTATGATCATACACTCAACAAGGATAACTCACTCATGATGATGCAATTTTCTCTTTATTTTCCAATGAATTCAACATTTCAGGTTACCAAACATCAATATTGTTAAATAACCTGTAATATTGAATGCATTATAGGATAAAAAGAGATGGTGGAATCAACCATACCCCAATCTGATACACAGTGTGCCCAGTATGACTCAAATTGTGAGGTTTCAGTTCAAAATTAACATTTTAATAATGTATTGTTTCATATTTATATTTAATTTATTTTATTATAGTATTACTAACATAACAATTGGTTTCTTATACATGTGGATTATTTTTTTCAAATTGAGGTGGTTTGTTCAAAGTTTCTCATGATTGTAAGATATTGGACTCTGAGGCTGAAACTGAGATAATGTAAACAAGGAAATGGTTCAATCAGGATCACCTCAATTTGATATACAGTATGCTCGGTATGACCTGAACAATATATTTTTAGTTTATAATTTATATTTTAGTTCAAAACACACATCAAAAACTCAAAACTAAGAAAAAAAATTCATATTGTTTTAATACTTTATGAAAATGATCCATAATTCATTTTTGACGTGTAGGAATCAATCAAACCTCAATCTGACACATGGTGTGACCAATATGACTCCAAGTGTTTCATTTTATTTAAAATTGACATTTTAGTAACAAAGTTGAGTGGAATACTCAAAATAGATAAAATGAATTTGTATTTCTTTGATATTTTAGGATAGCAATCCATAAGTCATTTGTGCCATGTAGAAATCAGCCTCACCTTAATCTGATACATAGTGTGCCCGGTATCACTCAAAGTGGTCGTAATCAGTCCAAAATTGACATTTTAGTTCAAAACACGAGTCACACATCGAAAAATGATCAAACTCACTCTGATTGTCTTAAAAATTTAGGATAATGATGCATCAGTAATTTTTGATGTTTAAGAATTAGTCTAATGTCAAAATAACACATGATGCAACTTGTATGACTTAAAGTGCATGTTTTCAATATAAAATGAAATTTTAGTAAAAAACATGCGACATACTCAAAACTGAGAAAAATAATTTTTATTATTTTTATACTTTAGTAAAATTATTCATAAGTCATTTTTAAAGTGTAAGAATCAACAAATCCTCAATCTGATACATGGTGTGATCAGTATGACTTAAAGTGTGTCTTTTTATTTAAAATTGACATTTTAGTAAAAAAGAGAGTTGACATGGTCAAAACTAAGAAAAAACATTCATATTATTTTTATAATTTAGGAAAATAATCCATAAGTCATTTTTTATGTGTAGGAATCAGTCACACCTCAATCTGATACACAGTGTGCCTAATATAACACAGAGTGTCTGTTATCAGTTTAAAATAGACATTTTAGTTCAAAACATGTGTCACTCACTGAAAGTAGAGAAAATTTTCTCTGATTGTCTTGATAATTTAAGACAATGATCCCTAAGTCATTTTTTGATGTCTAGGAATCATTCTCATGTCGAAGTAACACACGATGTGACTGGTATGACTCAAAGTGTCCGTTATCAGTTTAAAATTGACATTTTAGTTCAAAACAAGTGTCACTCACTGAAAACCGAGTAAAAATGTTCCACTTATGATAATAATTTAGTAAAATGATTCATAAGTCATTTTTTACATGTAAGAATCAGTCTCACGTCAAAATGACACACGATGTGACCGGTAGGACTCAAAGTGCGTGTTTTCAGTTTAAAATGGAATTTTAGTAAAAAAACATAAATGGAATATTCCAAACCAAGAAAAATAATTCAGATTATTTTGATACATTATAATAATGATTCATAAGTCTTTTTTATGTGTATTAATTAGCCTTACCTCAAATTGATGCACGGTGTGACCAACATGACTCCAAGTGCACCTTTTTATTTAACTGATATCTTAGTAAAAAACACAAGTGACATACTCAAAACTAAAAAAATGAATTTATATTATTGTGATACTTTAGGAAAATTATAAATAATTCATTTTTTATATTTATGAATCATCTTCACCTCAATATGATACACAGTGTTCCCTGTATGACTCAAAGTGGCTGATATCATTTTAAAATTGACATTTTAGTTTAAAATGCATATCACTCACTGAAAACTAAGAAATATACTCAAGATATCTTAATAATTTAGTAAAAATATTCATAAGTCATTTGGGACATGAATGAATCAATATCATGTCAAACTGACACACGATGTGATTGGTGTGACTCTAAGTGTGTGTTTCCTATTCAAAATGACATTTTAGTAAAAAAACACAAATGACATACTCCAAATTGAGAAAATGCATTTGTTTGTTTTTTTTAACTTATTAAAATTATCTATAATTCATTTTTTATGTGTAGGAATCAACCAAACCTCAATATGACACACATTGTGACCGGTATGACTACAAGTGTATCTTTTTATTTAAACTTGACATTAATTTTAGTAAAAATCATAATTGACATAATAAAAAATGAGTAAATGTATTCATATTATTTTTATACTTTAGGAAAATTATCTATAATTCATTTTTTATTTTTAGGAATTATTCACACCTCAATATGTACATTGTGTTCCTGGTATGACTCAAATTGTCTGTTATGAGTTTAAAATTGACATTTTAGTTCAAAGTGTTGAGTCAATAAGGTTTTCCTTAAGACTTTTCCATTCCTTCTTGTTTTGAAAATCACAAACACCTTATACTTAAGAAAATCCATATTTTACTTCTATAAGGAAAATTTCATTTCCAAATGAATTTACCCTACTATATTTTCATTACTCACATTAATATTTTTCTTAAGTATAAAAACCAGATTCATACCTAAAAAAACCTCGGAATCATATAATACTTAGATATGAAGCATTCTGTTTTAGGATCTAAATTCTAGATACAAACTCTAATGAAGTTCCACTCCGAATTCTGAATACGAACTCTAATGAAGTTCCACTCCGAATTCTAGATATGAACTCTAATGAAGTTCCACTCTGAATTTTGGATACGAACTCTAATGAAGTTCCACTCCGAATTTTGGATAAGAACTCTCATGAAGTTCTACTCCAAATTCTAGATACAAACTTTAATAAAGTTCCACTCTGAATTATGGATTCTGAACTTTTACTAGTTCGACTCCGAACTTCTATGAGTTCAACTCCGAACTTTTACTAGTTTGACTCCGAACTTCTATAAGTTCAACTCCAGACTCTGCAAGTTCAGATTCCGGATTCTAGTGAAACAAAACTCTGAATTTCCTTAGAAATTCAGACTCTGAATTTCTACAGAATTCAGGTTCTGAATTCCTACAAAACAGAATACGAATATCTCTTTATTATAGACTCCGAATTTCATTTTGGTTATACTCTGAACTTTTATTTGCTTACATTCTGAACTTTAGTTTTACTTATGCTTACACTTTTTTCATTATAAAACGATGTCGTTCTTTCAGTTATGGACTAACCGTTGGTTAAGTGACACGTGTACAGGTCCCTCCGAAATTCAAGGAAAAATATGATCGTTGGAGGAGGGAGCCGACCGTTGGAGCTTTGCCTATAAATAGTAGCTCATTTGAAAGTCGACAATAACTTTGACACATCTTTGAGATCTGTTCTTACATTTTGTTGAAGTGATTTCTAGAGAGAGAGGCTCTTATCAACTCTCAAAGCTTCGTACAGAAAGTTTGAAAATATTGTTAAAACTTTGCCTTGTGTAGACTTGCTTCGTGCGATTCTGATTGTTGGTGATTACAATTTAGGGCTTCTGGGGATAGGAAGACAGAGATTTCAACGCCTTGAAGTTGAGGGATTCCTTGCTGAGGAAGACAGAGGTGTCGACTACCTGATAGTTGAGGGCTTGCGGGGATAGCAAGACAGACTCTGATCTTCATATCGAGGGCTTACCCTGGTGTGGGTAAGACAGACTTTCTTGAAAGTATAAATCAAGGGACCTTTATCCAAGGTTGTTGGATAACCTTCTCTTTGGGTTAAAAGATTTATATCTTGTTACTTGTTTTTGTAACAAGTTTATCTTTTCTGCTGCATTTTGTATTGCTAAGGAAAGTATAACTTTCTTATACTTCCTTACTTGTACTCTGATATAGTTAGATTCTATACTCTTTAAGGTAGAATCTTAATCTTTGTAACTTTTGTTAAGTTCCATTTTCAGAATCACTATTCTGAAATCCAGCAAGTCTTTAGTACTCAAAGAGGACTTGTGAATTTTCTTAGTTTAACTTTGTTAAACTTAGATCTTTCCTGGTTTAAGGAAATTTTTTTAAAGGTACAATTCACCCCCCCCCCCTCTTGTATATGAGAATCTTATTCTTATTTCGATCCTACGTTTGGTATTACAGAGTATATCATACTCAGAGTCATATCATCCTAACAATTGGTATCAGAGGATTTGGTTCAATCTGAATTAATCTCACGATTAGATTCAGAAGAGAATTCTCAGAATTTCTTTTTCAGATCCACATTTCTAGATTCATATTTTTTGGAATCCATTATTTCGGATTCACTTTTTCTTAGAGTACAATATTTCTTGCTTAGAATATTTCCTCTAGTTTACAAACTTTTATTTCTAACAAGTTTGTGTGCCAAATATTTTCTTAAGGATGACAGGTTTAACTGTTGGTTCTATCGACAACCTAAATCCTACTAGACCACCTATTTTTTATGGTAATGATTATGAATATTGGAGAGATCGTATGAAGACTTTCGTTATCAATACTGGGGTAGATAACTTTTTCATGCTTACTGGTGGATACAAGATTCCTGATAAGGAAGTAAGTGCTTTTACTAATCAAGAAAAGAATGAATACCAACTCAACTATAAGGTACGCAATACTTTACTTTGTTCAATGACTAGGAACATATATAGCCAAATTTATTCTTGTGAAACAGCTAATTGTATATGGAAGAAACTTGAAGTTACGGATTTTGGTACATCTAAAGTGATTGAGACAAGAAGAGATATGTTGAGAGATGAGTATCATGGTTTTAATTTTCCTTATGGAGAACCAATTTGTAAAGTTTAACAGAGATTTATGACTATCGTGAATATCTTACAATCTATGGGAGAGAAAGGTCTCGATGATGAAGCTCTTGTTGACAAGATTATTGACATCATGTCGAATGAATGGGAATCAAAGAGAACTGATATCAATGAAAACAGAAATGTTACTCAAATTTCTCTTGATGAACTATTTGGAACTCTTCTACAACATGAGTCAAGAATGAAGAGAGATGCTGAAAACATAAAGAAGAAGAATGGGAATGGTAGTGTTGCTTTTATTATAACTTCAAATCTTATGAAAGTTAAGACTCCTGAGAGAGTTACTAGATCCAAATCTAAGAAGTTTATTATTAAATCTGAATCTAGTGAGAGTGAAGTCTCATAAAATGAGTTAGATAATATTTCTCAAAGGATGAACAAGATAGTTGGACAGAGAAATTTCCAATCCAAGTATAAGAAAAAGGAAAGGAAAGATAAGAAAGATTCAGAGGTCACATGCTATGAATGCAAAAGAGTTGGACACATAAGACCTGATTGCCCTATGCTCAAAAGGAAAGAAAGAAAAAAGAGGCATTCTAAAAATAACATGAAGAAGTATTATAAGTCCAAAGCTAATAAAGTGTTAAAAAGCTAATGACACCTGGAGTGCCAGTGGTGGTGACTCTTCAGATGAATCTTCTGATTATGAATCTTTTGGATAGAAGAATCTTGGTATTATAGCCAGGCTACCAATTTATAATCATTGTTTTATGGATAAGGTACACAATGTTGAATCCTTGACCAATGTTTCTTTAAATCTCAATGATAGTAAATATTATAACTCTTCGGATGAAGAATCCTATTCTGATGAAGAAAATACTTTACCTACCTATGAAGAAGTTTCTAGGTTTGTTGAACTTCTTGAGATTGAGAATTCAAAACTCAATAAAAACTTGATAAGGAAAACTCTAGGAATATTATTCTTACTAAGGAAATATCAGATATTTTTAAAGATCTTGATAAGAAAAATGTTGATATTATAAGTATGTCAAAAAGTCTTGAGGAAGTAAATTCTGAGAAGAATAAACTTTCTAAAGATATTGAAAATTTAATTTCGAAGAAAAGTGTTTTTGAGCCTAGCTCTAGTTCCAAATCTAATGATTTTGAAGATAAAAACTTGGTTATAAAACTCAAGTCCGAAATATTTTCCTTAAATAAGTGTTTGTTGAACTTTACCTTAGGTAAAGAAAATTTTGATAAGATGTATTCACAAATACGACCTTTAAGAAACAAATCTGGATTTGGTTATACCCATGCAAAACCAACTTTTAGTAACAATTATTTTTTTCCTCAAAGTGACCCATTTTGTACCAAGTGTCAATGTGGTGGTCACTGGGCAAAGAATTGTTCTTTAAACAAAACCCAATCTTGAGGTTTTCATAAGGATTATTTTTCTAAGAAGATGTGGGTGCCCAAAATTTTGTTATCTGAAAATATCGGATCCAAACAAGTTTGGATTCCGAAAGTCTAATTCTTTTCTTATTTTTAGTAAAATAGGGAAAGTACCAACAGTAATACATGGTACATGGATAGTGGATGTTCCCGGCATATGACTGGTAACAAAAACTATTTTGAAAATATTATCAATACGAAAGGAGGAAAAGTAACTTTCGGAGACAATGATCAAGGAGAAATTCTTAGTATAGGTAATATTGTTCTTCTTGGAAAAACTTTTATTTCAAATGTTTTATTTGTTAAGGGTCTTAAGAACAACCTCATTAGCATAATCCAGTTATGTGATGAAGGATACCTTGTGAATTTTATGAATGATAAGTGTTTAGTACACAATTCCAAGGAAGAGTTTATTCTTTCTTCCCATAGGCAAGAGAATGTTTACACACTAAACTTAGAAGACCTTAGGAGCCAAGATTTACCTTGCCTTAGTACAATGGAAGATCATTCTTGGTTGTGGAATAGAAGGTTAGGACATTGTAACCTTAGGAACTTTGTAAACTCTCTAAGAATAGTTTAGTTAAGGATCTACCAGAGCTTAGATTTGATTCTTTAAAAGTCTATGAACCTTGTCAATATGGAAAGCAACATAAATCTAGTTTTAAATCAATCAGTGAAGTCTCAACAACTGATGCATTATAGTTGGTGCACATGGATCTTTTTGGACCAACACAAACTGGAAGCATTGGAGGCAAATACTATGTGTTTGTTCTCGTTGATGGTTATACTAGATTTACATGGGTCTATTTTCTAGCAAAAAAGTCTGAAGCTTTTTATTATTTCAAAAGTTTTAGAGCCCAAGTTAAAAATGAGAAAAACCTTCCATTGAAAACCATTCATAGTGATCATGGAGGAGAATTTCAAAATTCTGATTTTGAAACTTTTTGTAGTAGAAAAGGTATTACTCACAACTTCTCAGTACCCAGAACACCTCAAAAAATGGTTTTGTTGAAATAAGAAATAGAATTCTTCAAGAGATAACTAGAACCATGTTGAGTGAGTATTCTGTTTCCAAACATTTTTGGGATGAAGCTGTAAGTACTGCTTGTTATACTATAAATCGAGTTTTAATTATACCTTTTCTTAATAAAACTATTTATGAGTTATGGAATGGTAGAAAACCTAGACTTTCCTACTTTAAGATTTTTGGTTGCAAGGTATTCATCCTGAATACTAAAGATTATCTACAAAAATTCACACCAAAATCTAATGAAGGAATTTTCTTAGGCTACTCCACAACTTCTAATGCTTATAGAGTTTTCAATAAAAACACTTGTACTGTTGAGTAAACAGTACATGTAAAATTTGATGAAACTGATCCCTTTGTTTTCAAACAACCTCAACCTACATCCCCGGATGTGTTTTCAAAAACTGATTATCAACCGTTGATAGAAAATCCTTCTGAGAAGTAAAATGTACAAGAAGATACTTCTGAAACATTTACCCCAGAATACTTTTTGCATTATGTTGATGAATAGGTTTTACAAAACCCAATTTAGTCATTTCTAAAGAATCGTCCCAGTAATAGTATCATTGGTGATGTGAACCAACCTGTAAGAACTAGAAGTTCCTTAAGGAATGAAGTAGAACATCTATAATTCCTTTTCCAATTAGAACCAAAAATCACTGATGAAGCTTTAGGTGATGAAGATTGTATTAAGGCCATGCAAGATGAACTAAATGAATTCGAAAGGAATAAATTCTGGACCTTGGTTGAAAGACCTAAGGAAACTTCTGTTATTGGAGTAAAATGGGTCTTCAGAAATAAGTGTGATGAAAATGGAATCATCTTAAGAAATAAATCTAGATTGGTTGCTAAAGGCTATAATCAACAAGAAGGAATAGACTATGAAGAAACTTATGCTCCAGTAGCTAGACTTGAATCTATTCGTATTCTACTTGCCTTTGCAGCATTCTTCAATCTTAAACCTTTTAAAATGGATGTGAAATGTGATTTCCTTAATGGTTATGTTCAAGAGGAAGTTTTTGTTGAACAACCTCCTGGTTTTGAAAAGACAAAACATCTTGATCATGTTTTTAGACTTACCAAAGCTTTGTATGGCCTTAAACAATCCCCACGAGCTTGGTATGATAGACTTACAAGATTTTTTCTTCAAAATAACTATGTTAAGGGAAATGCAGATCCAACCCTTTTTATAATGAAAGATAAGAAAAATGTTTTTATTGTTCAAATTTATCTTTATTACATTATATTTTGTTCAACTCAGCAATCCTTAACTGATTCTTTTGCGGATCTAATGAAATATAAGTTTGAAATGAGTATGATGGGTGAGTTAACATTTTTCCTTGGTTTTCAAATTTCTCAAAAACCAAAAGGAATCTACATATCCCAACATACGTATATTAAAGATATTATTACAAAGTATGGGTATGACAACACTAAAAGTATAAGTACTCTTATTGGTACCTCAAACACACTTGATCTTGATGAAGCTAGGAAACCAGTAGATCAAACATCCTTTAGAGGTATGATAGGAAGTCTACTTTACTTAACAGCTATTCGACCAGACTTGATGTTTTCAGTATGATTATGTGCAAGATATCAATCCAATCCTAAGGAATCTCATTTAAAGGTAGTGAAAATAATTTTTCGCTACTTAAAGGGAACCATGGATCTAGGACTATTTTATACTTCTGGAAATGATTTTGTTTTAAAAATATTTTTAGATGCTGACTTTGGTGGATGTAGAATGGATAGAAAAAGTACATCCAGAACTTGTCATTTATTATGAGATTCATTAGTTTCTTGGTCATGCAAGAATCAAAATTCTGTTTCACTTTCCACTGCTGAAGCTGAATATGTAGCAGCTGGAAGTTGTTGTGCTCAAGTGTTGTGGATGCAACACACACTCACAGATTATGGCTTGAGTTTTACTAAGACTCAAATTTTTTTTGATAACACAAGTGTCATTGACCTTAGTAAAAACCCTACACATCACTCTTGTGCAAAGCACATAGATATTAGGCATCACTTTCTTAAGGATCACACACAGAAAGGAGATATCATTCTTCAGTTTATCGGAACGCGAGATCAACTTGCTGATATTTTCACAAAATCTTTACCTTCTGATAGATTTGAATACATTAAATAGAAGTTAGGAATGATAATCGTAAGTTAATTATTCTTCATTAACTTCTTGTTGAAACAATATACTTATAGTAATAAACTCCTTTTCATAGGGGGAGTACATTTGTTTGTTACCTTTTCAAAAAAATTCGTAATGAGCTTTTGAAACTTTTTTGTAATGAGATTTTCAAAAAATTTCGTAATGAGATTTTCAAAATTTTCATAATGAGCTTTTCAAAAAAATTCGTAATGAATTTTTCATACTAGAACTTTCGTAATGAAATTTTCGTACTGGAACTTTCGTAATGAAGTTTCCATACTGGAACTTTTGTAATGAAATTTTCGTACTAAAACTTTTGTAATAAAGTCTTCATACTGGAACTTTTGTAATGAAATTTTAGTACTGAGAATTTTCGTAATGAAATTTCCGTACTGAGAATTTTCGTAATGAAATTTTCATACTGAGAATTTTCATAATGGGAATTTTTTCACTCTTTTTTTTTGAGTTTTTTGTAATGAGGTTTTCATAGTCAAATTTTCTTCAAAAAGAATTTTACTTATTACGAATAAACTTATGAGCCAATCCAAAAGGTATGATTTCCTTACTCAAGTTTTCGTAGTCATTTTTTTGTTGTTGTTAGTTTCCTTTTCTTTTAAAATTTCTCGGATTTGTTTCTAGTTAAATCCAAATATTTTTAAAACCTCAAAAGATCGGATTCAAGTTTTCCTTACGGGTATGATTTCAACCATCAGATCAGATAAGAGAAGTTCTCAACTGTTAGATTGCTTTTGGAAGGTGAAAGGTCACCTCTATCGCCTATATAAAGGGCACCCCTTTTTGTGTACCACATTGATTTCAAGCTCTTGTGAGTCGAAGCCTTGCCTCTGTTCTTAAAGACCGTTCCGAATCTTTCTGTACTCCTCCATTCTGAATGTATGTAGAAGCTACTTCCCAAGATATGTCTTCCACAAATCCAATTTCAAAATGGAAAGTGTACAGAGAAAGACTGGTCCATCCAAACTTTTTAAAGTACGATTCCATCATCTCTAAGAATATCAAGTTGAATGGTTGGGAAGATGTGTGTGTTTCTAAGACAGGTGATCAAGATGCGGTCTATCCGGAGTTACTTGTAGAGTTCTATGAATCATCAAGATTCTATGAGGAAGAGGGAAGAGAAAAGTTTTCTTTCAAGTCTTATGGGAAGACTTTCAAACTTACTTAGACCAAGGAAGCAAGCTTGGTGGGGCTGGCATATGATAGAGAGGCTGAATTCTGCTCACATAAACTTCCAGATGTACAAGGAATCTTTGTTAAGGTAAAGGCCTTGGAGTGTCTTGGGCTTCATGATGTAAAGACATCCAAGATTGCTCACCTATCCTCTAATAATTGTATTCTTCAGCTTTGGGTACAAGGTTTCCTGGTTCCTAGAAAGGGTGATAAAGACACCCTGAAGAAAAGTGATATATATTTCTTAGACTTCTTAGTGAATCTAATAAAAATCAATCTGATGAGTCATGTTCTTGTGATAATCAAGAACATCAAGGAAGGAAATTTGAGAGCTCAAATCATCATGTTCTCTGCCTTACTATCAAAGCTGATAGTTCGGTGTCTGGATTCTTTCAAGATTGCATGTAAGTCTAAGATTCGGAATTGCAAGGTTATGCTTGTAAGTGATGATACCTTGAAAAGGATGGATATGGCTTATTCTAAGGAAACAAGAGAGTTTTATATGTTTCCAGAGGAAGAAGCTGAAACCAATCCAGAAAAGGTGGAGAAGGTTGAGCCAGTGAAGAAGGTTGGTAAGAAAATAAAGTTGAAAGAAGTAGTTGCTGAATACAAATCCCCCATAGCTAAGGGAACCCAATCCGCACCTCCCAAGCCGAAGAAACAAAAAGCCTATCCAGATAAGGTATCTTCTAAATAGAGAGAAGATAAGGAAAAAAGGAAGGAAGGGAATCCACAGTTCAGATTGGACCCTGCTGAGGCTAAGGCCTTAAGAGAAAAAGCTGCGGATGAGTTATAAAAATAGTCCAAAGAGAAAAAGATGAAGAAGAAGATGTCAGAGGAAGAGATTGTTCAATATCCCTTAAAATCCACTGAAGTAGCTTTTGAGAAGATTCATGTTCCGGAATCTTTTGATGTTCAACCATTACAGGAGACCCCGAGAAGAAGTACTTCACTCTAAAAAAGTCCAAAGGGAAAGAGGTTGTTGAAGAAGTTTAGAAAGGAGCTGGTAAAGAAGAAAAGGAAGAATAGGAAGTAGAAGAAGAAGAAGAAGTATAAGAAGGAAGTGGTGATCTTGATGACTTGATTAAACAAGTGGAAGATTATCAAGAGAAGGCAAGCCTATCAGAAAAACTGCCACTACAAACTTCTGAGGCCGAATCCTCAAAGCCTATCACTCCAGGAAAGGGAGATGACAAAGATGGTAAAAGAGATGATGTCGAGAAAGAAGAGGAAGATAATGAGTTGCCTGAGGAAAAAATCTTTGAGAAGCATTTTCTATAAGAAGGAGTAGAGAAGGGGAAACCAGATGAAGATAAGATTGTTCAAATATTTGGAAGCGAGGAAGAATCTCGTGATGAGACAGTTCTGAAATTTGATAAGGGGAAGCGAGTGCTTATGGACACCCCAACAAAATATGTTATAAGAAATAAGGAGGTTGGTGGTTCTTCTAGAAGGAAGTTGGTGGAAATTGAAGAAGAACAATCCCCAAGAAAAGTTTCTGATTCGGAGTCATCAGCACTAGGTCATGATTTTGTTGTCGAGTCCTTGAAGAAATTGGTGGACACCATTTCAATCTTTTCCACTATAGACTCCAGATGTCAGATGCTTTAACATAGCATGAATTAGAAGTCAGAATCCTTATCCATGGTGATGGATAAGTGTGTAAAGATTGAGGATGATCATAGAAATTTCCTTATCAATTATGATGTGCACAGGAAATCATGCAGTAAAGTAACTTTGTGGTCTAAGAAAGTTTAGGATGACTTGGCTGAGTTTGATAGCTTTCAGAATGATGTTAAAGATGCTTTTGACACCGAAGATTCAAAGATTAAGAATCTTCAAGATAAGCTGGGCATTGAGCAAAATCTTGGAATCAATAGGTCAGAGATTTGAATGGAAAGCTAAACTCGGTTTCTCAGAACTGGAAAAGTGAAAGAGATTTCTGGATTGAGTTTCAAGAAAAGCTGCAAAAGCAAGATGAGTTGTTGAAGATGTAGGAAGAGGGCATGAAGGATCAGGCAGAAGTCTTGAAATCTCAACAAGAAAGGATCACAGCTTTGGAGAAGCAAGCTAAGGAGGATCAGAAATATTTGAAGAAGCTGAAAACCCTCTTGAAGAAGTTAATCCCAAAGGAAAAGGAAGACAAATGAACTCAATCCTATCTTTTTTTGCATTTGATCTTCCTTGTAAAAATTATTCCAATCATAATAGAACTATGGTTTCTTGTTTTTCTTGCATGTCTTTACTAATATTTCAGGTACCAAATTTCTTTTCCATTCCCTTAAATTATTTTTGAAAATCACAAAGGGGGAGAAAGAAAAATTTCTAAGTCAAGAACTATATTTAAGTAAGGGGAGTTCCTCTTTACGAAGTTTTTCATTTCCTATGGTAATGAAAACTCCACTCCGAAAATTCAGAATACAATTCTTAGAGTTCCTAAGCCTAAGGGGGAGTTAGTTGTATTCACTATCATCCATGAACAAAGGGAGATAAGTTTTAATTTCAAAGTTTGAAGAATTTTTTTTCAAAGTCCTTATATTCCTTTTCGAAGGGTTGTTTGTGCTTTCCAAAAAGGGGGAGATTGTTGAGTCAATAAAGTTTTCCTTATGACTTTTCCATTCCTTCTTGTTTTGAAAATCACAAACACCATATACTTAAGAAAATCCATATTTTACTTCTATAAGGAAAATTTCATTTCCAAAGGAATTTACCCTACTATATTTCCATTACTCACATCAATATTTTTCTTAAGCATAAAAATCGGATTCATACCTAAAAAAACCTCAGAATCATATAATACTTAGATATGAAGCATTCTATTTTAGGATCCGAATTCTGGATATGAACTCTAATGAAGTTCCACTCCGAATTCTGGATATGAACTCTAATGAAGTTCCACTCCGAATTCTGGATACGAAATCTAATGAAGTTACACTCCGAATTTTGGATACGAACTCTAACGATGTTTCACTCTGAATTCTGGATACAAACTCTCATGAAGTTCCACTCCGAATTATGGATACGAACTTTCATAAAGTTCCACTCCGAATTATGGATTCTGAAATTTTACTAGTTCGACTCCGAACTTCTATGAGTTCGACTCCAAAATTGTACTAGTTCGACTCTGAACTTCTATAAGTTCAACTCCGGACTCTGTAAGTTCAGATTCTGAATTCTAGTGAAACCAGACTCAGAATTTCCTTAGAAATTCAGACTCCGAATTTCTACAGAATTTAGGTTCCGAATTCCTACAAAACAGAATCTAAATATCTCTTTATTATAGAATCCGAATTTCATTTTGGTTAGACTCTGAACTTTTATTTTCTTATATTATGAACTTTAGTTTTACTTATGCTTACACTTGTTTCATTAAAAAATGATGTCGTGCTTTTAGTTATTGAATAACCATTGGTTGAGTGACACGTGTACAAGTCCCTCCAAAATTCAAGGAAAAATATGACCGTTGGAGGAGGGAGCCGACCGTTGGAGCTTCTCCTATAAATATGATCTCATTTGAAAGTAGACAACAACTTTGACACATCTTTTAGATCTATTCTTACATGCTGTTGAAGTGATTTCTAGAGAGAGAGGATCTTATCAACTCTCAAAGCTTCGTGCAGAAAGTTTGAATAGCTTGTTCAAACTTTTCCTTGTACAGACTTGCTTCGTGTGACTCCGATTGTTGGTGATTACAATCGAGGGCTTCCGGGAATAGGAAGACAGAGATTCCAACACCTTGAAGTTGAGTGCTTCCTTGCTGAGGAAGACAGAGGTGCTGACTACCTAATAGTTGAGGGCTTGCGGGGATAGCAAGACAGACTCCGATATTTGTATCAAGGACTTACCCTGGTGTGGGTAAGACAGAATTTCTTGAAAGTATAAATCAAGGGACCTTTATCCAAGGTTGTTGGATACCCTTTTCATTGGGTTAAAATATTTATATCTTGTTACTTGTTTTTGTTACAAGTTTATCTTTTCCGCGGCATTTTGTATTTTTAAGTAAAGTATAACTTTCTTATACTTCCTTACTTGTACTCTGATATAGTTAGATTCTATACGTTTTAAGGTAGAATATTAATCTTTGTAACTTTTTTTAAGTTCCATTTTCGGAATCACTATTCTGAAATCTAGCAAGTCTTTAGTACTCAAAGAGGTCTTGTGAATTTTCTTAGTTTAACTTTGTTAAACTTAGATCTTTCCTTATTTAAGGAAATTTTTTAAAAGGTACAATTCACCCCCCCCCCCTCTTGTATCTGAGAATATCATTCTTATTTCGATCCTATGTTTGGTATTACAGAGTATATCATACTCAGAGTCATACCATCCTAACACAAAGCATGTATCACTCATTGAAAACTGAGAAAACACACTTTGGTTGTCTTGATAATTTATAAAAATGATTCATATGTCATATTTTACATATAAGAATAAGTATCACATCAATACAATACATGATATGAACAGTATGACTCAAAGTGTGTGTTTCTAGTTTAAAATGAAATTTTAGTAAAAAAAACAAGTGACATACTCAAATCTATGAAAACAGATTCAGAATATTTTGATACTTTAGAAAAATGATCCATAAGTCATTTATGACATGTATAAATTATCTTCATTTTAATATGATACATGGTATGACTAGTATGAATCGTAGTGTGTATTTTTATTTAAAATTTACATTTTAGTAAAAAACACAAGTGACATACTCAAAACCAGGTAAACACATTCAGATTGTTTTTATACTTTAATAAAATGATCCATATGTCATTTATGACATGTAGGAATCATTCTCATCTCAATCTAATACACTGTGTTAATGGAATGACTCAAACTATCCATTGTCAGTTTAAAATGGTATTTTTAGTTCAAAATGTATGTCCCTAATTAAACATTAAGAAACACATTCCAATTATCTTGATAATTTAGGAAAATGATACATAAGTCATTTTTTGATGTGTAGTAATCAGTCTCGTATCAAACTGACACATGATGTGACCAGTATGACTCCAAGTGCATGTTTTCAGTTTAAAATCACATTTTAGTAAAAAAATACAAGTGACATACTCAAAACTGAGTAAATGTATTCAGATTATTTTGGTACTTTAAGATAATGACCCATAAGTCATTTGTGAGGTGTAAGAATCAGTCCAACCTTAATTTGATGCAATGTGTGACCTGTATTACTATAAGTGTGTCCTTTTATTTAAAATCAACATTTTATTCATGTATTGTTTCATATTATGTTTAATTTATTTCTTTATAGTATTACTAACATAAGAATTATTTTCCTTATACAGGTGGATTCTTTTAATCGAGTTAGTGTAGTTTGTTTGGAAACCGATACCCTGATTGTGTTTTTTTTAGAGGGGGTCGGGTTCCAAAGACAATGAAATATTGATGTATTTTAATTTTTATGATATAATTTTCTAATTTAATTGAACAAAAAATTGGTTGAAATGTATATAATATAGTGTTTTTTAGTTATTTGTGATGTAATTTTTATTTCAATTAAATTTTTATGAAATTTTTGTATACAGGTTGTTGTTGTAGTATGGTGTAATTCAAATAGACTGTAGCAGTATGGACTTTATCAACGCTATTTCTAGCACTCATAAAGTCCCCCTTTATTAGTTCTAACAAAATCACTGAAAAAGGGTTCTCTTTTTTAGTGCCAGAAATAGCGCTAATAGAGGGGGTCTTTTACCATAACGGGTTTAGAACTAATAAGAGGCCACATTTATCCATTATTTTTCAGCACTGATAAAGGGGTCCCCTTTTAATGACACTTAGGACATTAACACTTTTTTAGTGCTATTAAATCCCATTTTTCACGCTGTTGAAGGGATGATTTGTGGTTGTTTCATGTTCTTAGGATACAATGTATACATTATCATTATCAAAATCCAACACTAGATATTATTATATATTATATTCAACTTATTAGATTTTTTAGTAGTTCTATGTGTGACTATATTCATATTGACTATCGGCTAATTAATATAGTAATTGAGAGATGAAGGCAAAATACATGTACTTTCACATACCAAAGGGATAGATGACTATCATGTTATAGAATGTGTCATATCAAGTCATGATATACATGCTCAAGTATCCATTGGAGCCATCATTAGGGGTTAGGATAAATTGATATTGGAAATGTTAGTTTTGAGGTTTCTAAATGATCAATGGGCTCTTAATGGAGGTCAATTATGCATGACATGGATAATGAATCATTTAATTGATTTGGTTGGCAATATTGATGAGAAGGATATCATTTTCCTCAAATTGTCATATATGTTATGTATTGGAATTAATATTCTTTTCTCATACTACTTGAACACATTTTTTCATCGTATGCATCTCCTATTACATTCTTATCTTAATGAAACAAACAATATTATAGTTACAACTTAACCTGTTTGGAATATCATTATAAAGAACTTTGTAATACTGCATATTCTCACTCAAAAAAATTGGGAATATGTCTTATTTTACTTTAGTTTTGAGCATGGGATTTAATTTCAAATATCAAACCTTAGCTCACTATAATGGATATAACTCTAAAGAATCTTTTTAAGGGTCTACTTTATAACAAATAAGTTATATACTCTAATTTTAATCATACATATATTTAAAAAAAATTATTACATGTTTTATTATTTTATACTTTCAATATATACGTAAATAAAATAAAGTGAAAAAAATTGGTGATATCCATACAAAGTCTCAGGCATTATATATTTTTATTTTATACACTTCGAGATTTGTAGGTATTTCAATGTTTCATTTATGTAGCATTTTATATGTATTACTTTCATCATTATATTGACTGAAAAATTTTCAATTATTCATTTCATAGATTCTATGGATGTATTACACTAACATGATTATTATATCTCTTCCTCCTAGCTATATAGATTGGAATGATGGTTGAACTATAGTGGTTTCACTCATTCATTTTCATATTATTGAGTGACATCAACTAGATAGATTATTATGATGGTTTTTCCAGTTAGCTTATCCTAGCTCCACCGAGTCAGGATGATAGTGTGCATGGATAAACATTGACTGATAAATTTAATCTCTAGTGGAATGTTAGACATGTTTCATTCATTGATTTTTTAGATAAACAAAATATATATTGTGTCATAGGATAGTGTAGTTTATGATTACATATCGATTATCATTTTGGGTACATGATATGATACTAAAGAGTTACAAGATTTTTTTATTAAATTACCTGGAATAACATTTAAATTTTTTGTATTTAAAATTAATTATATGTGTTTTTTTATTATATATTGACTTTTTTAATTTTAATTATTTATATGGTTTACATTTTGAGTAGGTATGTTGATTTCATGAGATAAGTGCACTATTTTAGTGAAATGGATTTGATTTGGATGTGTTTCAATCAAACACAATATCGATGGTTGAGGCACTTCCTGGTGTTCATGCTAATGCCTGTGATTCACAGTCATGGGAAAAAACTACAACATAACATTATATAGAACCATCACATCTTGTAGATAAGGTTCCACCTACACATTTTCATTATTTTTTTCCACTCATCATATGAGCTGATACATATCCTCATTATTCGATATTCATGCCTCTATACATTGTATGTATTCCTTGATCTATATGTAATTATTTCCCCTTCAACATTACTTGTAGTGGCTAGTTTTGGGTCATCATATTCAGTTTCTTAATCACTATTCATTACTGATTTACTAATAGCATCTCCTATCATGGAATAATTCTTTCATCTCATGCATTTTCAATGGATTATATTATAATTTTCACATTTTTTATCATAATCAAGACTTCACCTTGTCAGAGATTTATCGATGTTAGTGTAGACCCAACAAGTGAATTTTGGTATCACACCCAATATCAAAACTTCTATGACCATAATAACACAAAAACATGATGTATCCCCTTTATCACAAGTTGGGCATAGTTTATTTAGGCACTCCTATTAGGGAGTTGAATCGTGGAATGAGACATCATGATACATTTCATCTGGAGATTATTTGTATTTTTTATATGGATTCATTATCAATATATGAACACATTTTATTTGATGAAAAATTCAAATTAATTAATTTTATTTATATTATACTCATATCAATTAAAATAATATGATTATTAATATATTTTTACTAAAAAACCCCAATACAAACCATGGTGATCCACATTTATTATTATTATCATTTTCATCATCATCATCGTCATTGTCATCATTATAATCATTATTTTAGATTCATATTTGGATGCACATAATGTTAATTATTATATTCTGGGCTATTAGTTTTGTATTTAATGCAAAAATCGAATTTTAAATCTTTGTTATGATATTTTTATAAATATAATGAAAATTATTATTAGTTTGATTACTATAACTCACTTGATATGTATTAATCATATAATAATGTAATTTATTTATAATTTTGAGTGAATTTATAATTATCCAACCATCGTGATAATAAAAGTGATTAATTTATAGTAATCATAACTTTGAGGTCTTGCAATGATAAAAATTACTAAGTTAAAACCCTTGTTGGCCTTATCTTTCTCCTGATGAAATCGAACCTTCGTAATAGTAACCCTAAAAATAATAGATATAATAATAAATATTAGTTATTGAATATGTTAAATGAAAAAGGAAATAACACACATCCAATTAACCAATGTTGGTCCAATACACCCATGTCGGGGTGACCCATGCCCAACCCAAATTATAACATGGTTATTACTCATTTCGTTAGAATTGTTCACCTGTTTGAGTAGTTTGTTATCCCTCTTGCACACCCACCGAGATACCTCATCAATCAATTTGAGTCAATCATATTCTATGTTTATGTTTCAATGTGTATAGAAGTCCAGTGGGGTGAATTTTTCAACAGAGGATGGGTGGTGATATTTTTGCATGGCCAGTTCAGTAATAAGTGGGATAGAATTATGCAGTACGTTCCTAGCCAGATAGATAGTGGTGTTAAGATCTTCTAGAGTGGCTTCTAAAAGAGACTTTCCATGATCCAGTAGAACCCACATGCACCCCAGAAAGGCCACACTGGTGAACCACTAGCCATGATGCCTCCTATGACCCTCTCCACCAATCTTCCCATTCTCCAGGTCATATTTGAGAATATTATTTTTGTAGTATTCATGCATTAATATTTCAACATTTTCATTATAGGAAATTCAAACATAAATTAGAAGCATTATCCAAATTCAAATGTAAATTCACCATTTCCATGTTAATAATTATTCAAAGAATTAATTATTTCATGGGTTTTAATATTATATCGATATTTGTTATTGTATATTTATTATTTTCAAGTTATTTACACTTAAAATTATTAATTCAATTTTTTAAAGTGATTTTTTATTTGAAATTCAGGATTCATTGTACTATTCTAATTTACACATGGTATCAACAAGAAACCCAAACCTAAATCTTGGTATGTGGGATCATTTACTATTCACTGTAAAGGCACCATATATGTCACAACATGTCTTTGATGAACAAAGTTATCATATTCTGTAGATATGATGTACACATTATCATTATAATCATCCACCAACATATATTACTTACCTTATATTCAAAATGTTTTATATTTTGGTATTTCTATGTGTGAGTATATTTTTATGGACCATCGATTAATTAATACCTTCATTGAGTGATGGAAACCAAAGATGCATACTTTTCACATACCATAGAGTGAGATGAATATCATATTATAGGATGTGGAATATCAACCAGGTCAAGGTATACATGCATGAGTAGCTATAGAAGCCACTATTAGGGTTTAATATAAATTGATACAGGACATGTTAGGTTTGATCTTTCCAAATGATTAGTGGGATGTTAGTGGAGGTAAATTATGAATGACATGGATGCAGAATCATTTAATTGATTTGGTTGGACATGTTAATAATAAGGATATCATTTTCTTCATATGAGCCTATATTTTATGCATCATCATCAATACTCATTTTTATGGATATAGTCCCTAAATCCTTTTTATATGATATATATAGGTTGTTTTCATGCATGGGTTGTGTCACTTTGGTTCGATGGTTTTCATAAAATACTTCCATTTTGTATTCCCACATAGGTTATCATTAAAGGATTGTTTCATAAGATGAAACATATGTGTAATGACTTGGATTTTCCATGTATTATTTTTGGATATTATATGGATTATTTTTGAGACTAGGCACTAAGACGGAATATGATTCTTATGCTCAGTGTTTCCGGAATAAATGTTTGAAATATATTCAATATATTAAAAATAACGTGCACATAGTATTCCTAAAAAAGTATAATAACACTTTAATGGGGTCTTAGATAAAAAAATTCTGAGGGAACCATTGAGTTCATAACATGGTTTTTATCCTAGGAATGATATAATCTTTGTACGCATGGGCTGTAACACCCTATTACTTTTCTATCAGTTTTTCTATGACCCTTATCTTTGGTTTCCCTTTTTCATTGTAAAATTATTTTCGACCCTAAATTGGGAGGATACCTATAATGGTGAAGTCACATATTTTAGGATTTTTATCTTTTCCTTGGGCTTTTTCTTCAATTCATTGGGAAGTTACATGATGTGCAGTAGGGTTTCACGATGTGTAATATCATTCAGACTCATCTCGTGTGTTTATTTCATAGTGTGAGTTTTTTCATGTCATGTAATGATTATATGTCATGTAATGTGAAATCCAATTTTAAATTGAAAAGGTTATTCCTTTTTTGGAATAACTCAAAATTCAAGAGATTCATGACGTCTAAAAGACTACACACCATATAATTCCTTGAGTTCTAGTTTTTAGGGTGTCGTGCGGGTGTTTGAGGGCTCACTTATGTTCACAGCACCCTCCACTTGGACAAAGCTCATACACTAGGTGATTTTGGGTGTCTTACTTCCATTCATATTGATCCTCTTAGTGATTGATCAGAAGGGTTAGGCACTTCGTCCTTCCGGTTAAACCTTCTTGGTTTCTCTCTCACTGGTGGTTGCGACATTGTTTGTTGTAGGGATTAGAAATCGGATGGTGTTTTCCATCAACCCTTTTCAGTATTTTGTCATGCCTTGTCTTTTGGAGGCATATCTTATCGTTTACAATCCCCATTGTCAAATGTGGTTAGGTTTTCGATGCTCTTGAGGTATGTGGATCTGTATAGTTATTCTAATTTTATGAATTACTTTTTGTTCAAATTGATTCCTTGAGATTTAAATGGAATTGCATGTGTTAAAATTTAAAGGGGCATGGGTTCATTTTTTAAAGGTTTTTTGACTTGAAAACGTAATTTCCTTGATTTAAAATGGAAAATGGATTTTCAAACCATGAAGAATATTAGCTTGGATTTGAAATTGTTCTATAAAAATGTGAGCATCGTTTTTAAAACAGAAATTGATAAACATTGAACAACAAGAACCTTGGGTACATCTAGATAGAGATATGGGTAGCCTTAGTGTGTGTGACACTACTAGGAGGTAACCTCTTATATGCCAATGGTATATAGAAATCCTCAATGTTAGTTCAGATCCAACTTTATGCCTTGTTTGGATTGTTAGTGTTTAGTATACATTGTACCATAGGCTAGAGCATGGATGGTGGGTGCATTATTGTTTCTGGTTGTTTATTACATGATAGTTTATTTCATGGATGTTGGGTCATATGTATATTTATTTTTCTATATCTTTATCTTCTTTATTTCTAGATTTGGATGTTATAGCATGCAGTTTGCAAAAAAACTCAATGATTGTTTGAAAAAGGATTTCAAATTTATTTGTTTATGAAACTACTTGTAAAACTATTTTTATTTAAGACCTTAGACTTGTGCATTCTTATTATTATAACTTGTATAGATTTTTGGGTGGTATCCTACTAGGCCTTGTTTCTCACACCCTAATTCTACCTATAGGCGGCTATATATTTTTTTTGAATAATTCAGGTGAAGGAAAGTTCATACAGTAGTGATGTAGGTTTTCTCTTTATGTCGTTGTTCATTTCGGGATATTTTGGAGGTGACGCTTGTCACATGGGGACTTTTTTTCTAGACTTGTCATGTTTTTATAGTTTATCCAATTTGTATCAGTTGTATATGTCATTTTTTCACATAGTACTCTAGTTTTATGCCTTTTTTATGATATTTAATACTTTTTTTGTTTTATCTATTTTACCCCACCCCATAATGGGCTAGCTTGGGTGACTGGTCTAGTTTTCCCTGGCCAGTCTGTTGCAATTTAGAATTAGAGCCTTGCTCAGCATGAAGTGTTTCAGTACTACCTGGTTTGTTTCAGTTTCTTGGGTAGATAGGAGTAGGATCATTAGAATTCAATCAGTAGGTGTGAAAAAAGGTCCTAGCCAGCTCACTCCCTTTACTGAACCCAGGTTTCCATGGGTGGTCAGAAAATTTTCACAAAGTCCCAGAGCAAGTGTTTAGTCTCACTTGAATAAATTTTATTGGAATTTTATTTTATTCATCCTATATATAATGTCTTATCACTTGGTGTGTGTAAGGTCATTTGGATAAACTAATTGGAGATTTTATTTAGATAGACCCATTTCTTTCAAAGTGTTTTGTCCTTTTGTGATATAATTCATAACTACTTTAAATTTTCTTATTTTAAAGCATGGTTTTGGATTCTTTTTTTCAATTAAATGGTTTTGGAATTTTCTCATGGATAATAGGTTGTTGTCTTGTGTTAACAGAAAATGGATCCTAGAAGAGAACTTCCAAATATAGGAGGGGAAGTTGCAAGGAAAGCTCCATGGTTAGATCCTCCAGTGGACCCTTCTGTGGTTGAATCAGTGATCTATACCATTCATACTCTGGGGTCAGTAGGTGCAGTGAATCCGAGATGGTTAGTGGATCATGGGTTAGAATTTACCAAGAAGCATCCACTTGTCTTCCATGGTGACAAAGGACCATAAGATTCAGAGGAGTGTCTTGAACAAATTGAGAGGATCTTAAACTTTTTAAAGACTCTTGAGGATTCTCAGGTGGGGTTTTCCAGGTATATGCTCGAAGGACTAGGAAGAAAATGGTGGGAATCAATAGTGTAAGCTAAGTTTCATGAAGGTCTTACCTGGGTATCTTTCAAGAATATCTTCAATCAACAGTTTTATCCTGAGACTTTATGTTTGGAAAATACCTAGTAGTTTATAACATTAGATAAGGGGGAGCATACCATTCTATAGTAATCCACCCACTTTGCTAAGTTGGTGCATCTGGCACCGAATCTTATCACCAATGATTACCTGAAGGCTCGAAGGTTCGAGATAGGGCTAAGGTCTGATGTTTGGTTGATGATTGTTCTTTTTCACCTTCAAAACTGTGTGAAGGTAGTGGATAAATAATATTTTGCTAAGGTAGACATGGCTTGTAGGATATTATTGGGAGGAGCTTTAATGGGTGAAATGGTTAGATAGGGTGCTTCTTATGGTCAGAAAAGAAAGCGCAAGAGTGGGCAGATTTTTATAGGACCAGTTTCAAGGGTCTCTACAGGGAAGTAATAGGTTATTTTCTTCCAGTGTGGGAGGTGTGGTCATACCAGGTCTTAGTTTATGGAGGCTCCTAGAAATTGTCATTATTTTGGTTGATCTATCGATCTGAAGTGGTTCTCTGATAAGATGTCCCAAGGAAGTAAGGTGGGATCCACTTTCACCAAGAGTTCATAGGTTCATGTTAATGCTTCCAAGGGTGGTGGGTATCATTCTAAAGCCAAGGGGGATGTCCAAGTGGCCAATTCTAGAAAAAAATTTGCATCTGAGTGTGTGTAAGATGAATCTAAAGCAGGTATAGCTACTATTAGAGGTACGGTGTTTATTTCGTCTTCTATGGTGAGAGATTTGTTTGATATGGTTTCTATTGACTCTTTTATATCATCAAAGTTGGTTGACATGTTATGATTTTTTTCATAGATTATTCCATTCTTTTTGTATCTTTATACACCTTTGGGAAAGAAGTATGAACAAGGTTTCAAATTTCATGTAGGTCAAGTGGTGATCAATGACTTTGAGGTGGCTTGGGACTTCTTAGTTCTTGATCTTGACATCTTTGACTTGATCATCGGTATGGTTTTTATTATTAGTGTAAAGGCCTAGATATACTTTTATCACAGTTAGGTACAATTCTTATATTGATGGGGTCACTTATTCTATTCTAGGTTAGTGGGACTGAAGATTTGGAAATGTGGGGTTGGTTGACTTATGCTAGTTTCATCTCATGCCAGTTGACAGAAATGTTTCTTAATGAAATTGACCCATGATTAAGTAGTCAACTAACTATTATTGTGTGTGATTACCCTGAGGATTTTTTGGTTAGTCTTTTTGGATTGCCTCCACAATGAGAGGTCGAGTTTACTATTGAACTATTACCAAGAATGATTCCTATTTTTATGTCATCCTATCGACTGGAACCTTCTGAGTTGTTGGAACTTAAATTCCATCATTATGACCTATAGGTGAAAGGATTTATTCTTCCTAGCATGTCACTATAGGATTCACCTATAATCTTTTCTAATAAAAAAGATATAATTCTTAGACTTTGTATTGCCTATCAGAAGTTGAATTGGGGTGGCCATTAAGAATAAGTATCATTTACCCAAAATTGATGATATCTTTAATCAAATGAGAGGGAATCATTGTTTTTATAAGTTTGACTTGCAGTCAGGGTATAACCAGTTGAGAGTCTAAGAAGACTATATAACCATGATAATGTTTCAGGGTCTATATGGGCATTTTGAGTTTCTATTTATGCCATTTGGACTCACTAATGCTCCTACGGTATTCATGGATTTGATGAATTTAATATTTCATCAGTTCTTGGACTATTTTGTTTTTGTGTTCATAGATGATAACTTGGTGTACTCTAAGACAGAGGAGAAGCACAAAAAACATTTGAATATCATTCTTTTAACTTTTAGGTAACATCATTTATTTGGTAAACTTTCCAAGTGTGAATTTTGCATCCAGGAAGTGAAGTTTCAAGGGAATTTGATATATGAGAGGAGAGTCTCAATTCATCCTAAAAAGGTGAAGGTGATTATGTCTTGGGAGCAGCTCAAAATATGTGTTTGAGATCCAAAGATTCTTGGGTTTGGCAGGTTACTATAGGTGATTTTTTTGGGACTTCTCAAAGATCATAACTTAGATGACATCTTTAACCCATAAGGGTTTCAATTTTGAATGGAATTAAAAGTGTCAGAGATCTTTTGAGGAGATGAAGATGAGCTTGGGTTCAGCACCTATTTTGATTCTTCCAAAACCAAGTTTGGGTTGTGATGTTTTCTATGATTCTTCTGGTATGGGTTTGGTATGTCTCTTAATGTAGGGGAAACAGGTTGTGGCATATGTCTCATACTATTTATTACCTCATGAGAAGAAATACCATACCCATGATCTTGAATTGGAAGCTATTATGCATACACTCAAAATGAGGAGTCACCAACTCTTTGGAGAGAAGATTGCTGCATATTCTAATCAAAAAATATTGAAGTATATTTTCACTCAATGATATCTAAACTTATGAAAAAGACACTAGGTTTTGTACCTTCATACCTTTGATTTTGATATCACATATACCCCTAGGAAAGGGAATGTGGTGTCCAATGCATTGATAAGAAAATTAGTAACACAGGCTATGAAGGAATCAGTTGATCAGTGGTCTTTGATGAGTTTGTTTTCTAATATAAGCTTAGGAGAATAAGAGGCTGGTGGATAGGTGTTCTTAACTTCAATAAAATTAGACTCGTCTTTTAATGAGTGTGTTCAACATTGAGAAGATGGCATACACCATAATATGACACTTATGAGAAATCCTAAAAGGTGGGGAGACCTTGTGCGAGTTGTCTCAGTCTCCCAATAGATCTTTGTTCTTCTATAATAGGTTGATTGTTCCATTTTCCATGAGACAAGAGTTGATATACAGTGGAAACTAGTCATGTTGGTTCATGAACCCAGGGGATACAAAGATGTACTACGATTTGAGACTTCAATATTGGTGGTCGAGGATGAGGCAATCAGTTGTAGTTTTTTGTATCGCGGTGTCTCACTTGTCAAAGAGTTAAGGTGGAGCACCAAAGACCTATAGGTTTTTTACAACCTTTACCTGTTACGGTATGGAAGTGAGACAAGATTTACATGTATTTATTCATTGTTTTACCATGGACTCCTAATGGTAAGGGTGATATTTGGATGATTGTTGACAAACTCACTAAATCAGTGCATTTCTTGCCAATAAATGAGATGAATAATGTGAAACAAATTGGGGACATGTATTTCTGAGAGATTATGAAGATTCATGGGGTTCCCTCTATAGTTGTTTCTGATAGGGACTTTAGGTCCACGTCTAGGTCCTAGAAAGGTTTTCAGGAGGTAATGGGTTTCCAGTTAAAATTAAGCACAACTTATCATCCACATACGGATGGACAGACAGAGAGGGATATCCAAGTTCTTGAGGATATTATTCAGGCTTGTATGCTTGATTTTGGAGGACCTTGGGACATACATTTTCCTTTGGTTGAGTTTTCCTATAATAATATTTATCAGGATTGGATCAGGATGGCTCCCTTTGAGGCTTTGTATGGAAATCCATGTCGGTCTCTCTTATGTTGGGTAGAGTTGGGGGATATATCCTTGATTGGTCCAAACATTATTTAAGAGATGATAGAGGTAGTGCAGTTGATCTAGAGGCATTTTATCATGGAATAGATTCATCATAAATCTTATGCGGACCATAGTCGTCGGCTGATGGAGTTTGATATTGGTGATCGGGTCTTTCTTAGAGTTTCACCTCGCTTGGGACATCATCGGTTGGGTATGTAGGGTAATTATCGCAGAGTTTTTTGGGACCATTTGATATCATTGAGTGACTACAGAGGGTGGTCTATCAGTTTTTGTTTCCATATATCTTGACTTCCATACATGATGTGTTTCATGTTTCCTAGTTGAGGAGGTATATATCAGATCCTTCCCATGTGATTATATGGGAGGATGTTGTTCTTGAACCTGATACCACTTTGGTTGAGAAGCCACTTTAGATTATCGATCTCTAGGATAAGGTACTACTGGATAAAATTGTTCCCCCGATCTGAGTACTATGGCAGTGTGGATAGGATCACTTCAAGATGTGGGAGTGTGATTCGGTGATGAGGTAGTAGTGGCTTACTCTTTTTGAAAATATAAGATCTTGAGTTCTTTTGGGGGGAAGAAATATTTTATGGTGGAGATTCTGTAATACCTCACTAACTTTATGTCAGGTATGTTATGAACCTTGTCTTTGGTTTCCCTTTTCCGTTGGGTGAGTATTTTTCCCCTTAATTGGGAGGATAACTGTAATGGTGAAGTCATGGATTCTTTGAATTTTTAACTTCTCCCTAGGCTTTTTCTGCTATTTTCTGGGCATTTATACGATGTATAGTAGGGTTTCATGATGTGTAATGTCAATTGGACTCATCCAATGAGTTTATTTTATAGTGTGATTTTTTACACATTGTGTAAAGGTTATACATCGTATAATGTGAAATCTGGTTTTTAATTAAAAATTAAATGTGTTTTTTAGTGTAACTCAATATTAAATGGATTCATAATGTGTGAAATATTACATTCCATGTAATTCCCTGAGTTCCGGTTTTTAGGATTATGTCCAGGTGTTTGAGGGATCACTTGTGTTTGCAGCCCCCTCCACTCGGCCAGAGCTCTTACACTAAGTGATTTTGGGTGTCTTTATTCAATCTGAATCGATATGTTCAGTTATTGATTAGCAGGGTTAGTCACTTCATCATTCCAGGTAAGCATTATTCTTTTTTTCTATCTCATTGGTGGTTACAGCACCATTTTTATAGGGATTGATAATTAGATGGTGTTTTCTACTAACCCTTTTCATTCTTTGGTCATACCTTGTCTTTTAGAGGTAGATCTTGTGGTTTCCAATCTCCATTATTAAAGGTGGTTAGGTTTTCTATGCTCTTGAGGAAGTTGGATTGGTATAATTATTCTAATTTTTTGAATTTCTTGTTGTTCATATTTATTCCTTGATATTTGAAATAGAATTGCATGTGTTAAAATCGAAAAAGGCATGGGTTCATTTTTTTAAAGGGTTTTTTCCTTGAAAATGGAATTGCCTTGATTTAAAATGGAAAATATATTTTGAAACCCTGAAGAATATTGGCATGGATTTGAACTTTTTTTATAAAAATTTAAGCATGATTTTAAAAAAAAATTGAAAAACATTACACAGTGGGAACCTTGGGTATGTTGAGATAGAGACACGAGTATCCTTAGTGTGTGTAAAACCACTAGAAGGTAACCTATTATATGTCAATGATCAATGGAAGACCTCAGTTTTTGTTCAGATCCAACTTTATGTCTTGTTTGTATGTGAGTATCTATTATGTATTGTCCCATATTCTAGAGTTTGGATGGTAGGTGCATTATTGTTTCTAGTTGTTTGTGACAAGATATTTTCTTTCATGGATGTCAGATCACATGTATATTTACTTTTCAGTATCTTTTTCTATTTTGTTTTTGGATTTAGAATTTATAACATGTAATTTGTGTAAAACTCAAGGATTGTTTGAAAAATGATTTCAAATTGATTTGTTTATGAAACTTCTTGTAAAATTGCTTTTGTTTTAAAGATTATACTTGTGTATTATTGTTATTAGAACTTGTATAGGTTCTTTTTGAGGTTTCCTACTAGGCATTATTTCTCAAACCCTACTTCTTCCAGTGGGAGGCTATAGACTTTGTTTTTTAGGATTTAGGTAAAGGAAAGTTCATAAAGTAGTGATGCAATTTTTATCTTTACATTATTGTTCATTTTGGGAAAGTTTGGAGGTGACACTTGGTCACGTGGGGACTTATTATCTAGTCATGTTTTTTTGGTTTAGTCGGTTTGGCTTAGTTGTATCTTTCATCTATTTCCACATACTAAACTAGTTGTATGTGTTGTTTTACTAATATTAAAGACCTTTTTTTTGCTCTATTTTATCCCATCCCATAATGGGGTGTCTTGGGTGATTAGCTTGGATGGCTTGGGTTGGTCCATTACACGATATATTAGTGAAAAAGTTGTCAGGGTCATAAAATTAATAAAATAAATTAATTAAAGAATTTTTTTGATGTATCTACCTACTTCCTCTTTAAATATACATTTATAGGATTTCCATAGGGTTAGATGCTCAAACCCAGGAGATTCAAATAATCATTGGGGAGATTTCTTAGAGGACGAAAATGGATCAGGATCAGATCATATATCATTGCACCAATGGAGTCTGTGGATCTCACCAACAATGGTAACATAACCATTCTTCATCAATGATCAGTCCAAACTCTAAGTAGGATGTTTTACTTTGTGATTTTCATCCCATTTATTAATACCAGACGAACGTGTATCAATTCCATGAATAGAATTGATATGTAAATTATTGGTAGAATTACATTAATGGAGTTTCTATTTTCTCATTTTAACTATACCTCTTCATTAGTATTCTTCTAAAAAAATGTATTAAGGCCAAATGAACAATGGCCAGGGTTCATTCCTCACATCTTATGGTTTATAGTTTGTTCCCTCATTCTTCGCACATTCATTGCGGGCGTTTCCTTTTGGATCATGGTTCGATGAATACACAATATTAGATCATTATACAACAATTATTCAGTGCAACAGATAGATATTGTGGGTGCATTTCATGATCTATCATGTAGTCAAGGTACGACGTCGGTAGTGGATGATTGAGAGAGGAACGGACAGATTTGCAGATCCCGTTATTCATAGTTTTGATGTGTGGTGATTGTTTTTTCTCGATGGATCGTTGGTTTAAAATATTTGAACTCAGATTCTGGATGGTGATGATGGTAAGGCTTGGCCTACCACCGATCTATAGGTTCCAAAAAGTTTGGAAGATTTGGTGATGTGAGGGACAATGCGGAAGAGATCCTTGATGGATCTAGAAAATCCCGAGAAACACATCGTGTATTTCGAGATTACGCATCATGTGCGCCCCCTCACTACGGTTCTAGGGTTCTGGATGAAGTTAAATATCACATGCCATGTGACTCAATCACACACCATGTGACCCCTCAATAATGGCTCAGTGTGTACATCAGTAAGTACACAGACATAGGAAAAAGTACATGATCATTGGCACATCATGTACTTGGACACTGACACGACCAAGTGTACACAGACATGGCTGCCTATACATGGGTCGGTACATGGGTAGTCCAAAGTGCACAAAGAAATCAAATGGAACATGAGTAGGATCTAGGTTATATCTACATGTTGTGTACTTATTCTACTCACTGTGTATGTTGAGATTTACATGTCGTGTGAAGCTCTTCCACAATGGAAGAATTGGGTATAGCTGGACATGACATGTACCCTCTGGTAAACACCATGTACCCCCCCCCCCCTTCAAGAGTTTTTATAGCTATTTGTTTCCTTAGTTTGGACCAGTATAGGTTGATTGTGTTCCCTTGGTCCTTTACTTTGAGATTACAGTGTGACATTACATCCATATCATAGGATTGTGATCTCCTCTAGAGGACGAGTCTTAGATATAGTTGTGGTGTCCCTCTATAAAACTGGATTGAGATCATGTATCATCCTTGTTCCATAGATGGTGTTTGAGGAATAAACTTGGCCTCCATAGGTATTTTATTTATCCTTCGTCTAATTGGTCATATTGGTAGGGTTTGCAGTATCGTAGACATATGATCCCCTACATAGTAGGTTGATCCAGATTGGGTCTATGGTGTCCCCCAACAGATTTGGGTGTGACCCCCTATCTGAGTATCAAGATATTCTTAAGCCAGTGAGATTTATTAGGTGGGTTATAATGATCTAGAACTCTTTATCAAGTGTCTCCAATGATAGGATCTCTCATGGAGTAGACTCTCCTGGAATGAGAATTACTGAGTAAAATCTTGTGGTTGGCAGTTGGTTATGACGGCCTAGTGGCATAGTGCTTTTCCTAAGTAAATCTTTGTGTTTCTGTTACACATTCATTTTTTTATATTGTACTAAGTTGACTATACTTGGTGCTTTATGTTAAGTGTTTTTTAGGTTTCCTAGTGAGTATTTTTATACTCACCCTTGCATGATATTTTCCCGAACGTGTCGTGTCTTATGCAGAGTATAACCCTTTTATTGGTGTCCTAAGAGGACAACGAGTTGGTGGAGCATATCTTAGTATTTTTAGGATGAAGTGGTTATTGGGTGATTGTATTTGACTTTAGTCCTCATCCTTGGAGTAGGTTGGACTCTTTACAGTTTTTTATTGGGCTTGTATTTGTCCCCTTTTCCTACTTTCAGTATTTTACTATCATACTCTATTGTGCATACATTGTTTCAATTATTTTACATTTCATCATTCTATGGGATTAGATATGTGTGCGTGTGTATAGGTACTTTAGGCTAATGCTTCCTATTTGTGGGAAATTCCTACTCGATGCTGGTTTCTAGCCCCTAGCTTATTAGATGTGGGCTTGGGGTAGTCATGGGTTGGACCAAGGCGGGTCAGGTCGTGACATAATATTATCAGAGTAGTCAGTTCTACCTTAAGACTAGAGTCGGTGATATTGGTTTGGGATAACAATGTTTAGTGTTTTGATTTCAGATTTTAGGTCAGGGACTCTAGTGTCGGTGTGGTAGTCGACATATCTATACACCAGGACTCTAATCACATACCTTTCGAATTAGTACATGTAAAAACTGGTTGCAGGGAAAATTTTTGGTACATAAATCATATAGGAATGGTTGTGTTTTCCATATAATTCTTGATACAGCTCCCCAAATATACTCTTTTGAACATGGTACATCTTGTGTTATTTTAGGATGCCTCCATGTAGAGAGCCATCTAGGATTGCATTGCAAAATCATGAGAATGATCCGCTTAGTGATGAGGAATTGGTATAGGGGCATGTAGTAGAGATAGGACCTTCGGGTGCTTTACCAGCTATACCATCACCCATTGAGAAGCATCTATCACTATAAGTACTAGTTGAGGATGGTGGATCTTAGGGAATCAGTCACATGATGATACATCTCTCTCTTGGTCAGACTTTAAGCATCTCTTCAGGGAGGATTTATATCCTCGTGCTATGATCGATAGGCATACAGGAGCTTCTACATCTACAATAGGGCAGTATGACCATGGAAGAGTACTTAGTGTGGTTTACTGATCTATCATATTACTCCTCAGATATGGTGAAGGGGTAGTTCTTCATAGCTTGGACATTTGAGAAGGGATTATGTCGAGACATTAGGGATTCAATAGTATCCCTTTTCATTCTCACCTATGATGGGGTGCTTGAGAGAGCCTTGGTGGGGGGGAGAATTCTGGCAGAGTAGGCACCGGTGGTGGGAGCTAGTAGTGGGCACCCAATAAATGAGACATCGATGGTAGGAAGTTGATGGCAGTCACAAGGATCCAAGCATTTTAGATGATTCAGGATTCAATCCTAGGACATAGGGTTAGCGGTACAGGGCTCTCAAGCTAGATTGAATCAGCCAATGGATAAGAGGTGTTTCTCCTGTGATGGTCAAGGACATCTGGCTCAGGATTTTCCAACCCATCATACAGCTGATCATGAGAAATTCTAGGGACTACTGAGATAAATTAAAAGGTAGGAGTAGGGTGGTCCTCGGGGTAAAAGACATGGAAGAGTGGTTGGTAGGGCAGTGGGAGGTGGTTGGAGGTTCGACCTATTACCACCACCACACCCAGAGTGATGGGCTTAAGGATTTGGTGGATAAGGATGAGATAAGCTATAAGCTATAGAGGCATATAACCCCGAGGTTACAGGGATAATACGAGGTAATATCTATCTCTTTTCTACTTTAGATGAAGTATTGATAGACATGGTTGTGATTCATTCCTTATTTTCCACTTCCCTAGGTTGAGACTTAGATATGTCGGTTGAGCCATTGGCTCGAACATTATGGTTGGAGACTCTAATTAGTGGTGACTCTGTGATTTCACACTTGTGACAATAGTGTGATCTAACTCTTGGAGGTGAGAGATTTGTATGATATCTCTTCACTATAGTAATGAGACCTTACAACATCATCTTATGTATGGAATGGCTATCCACAGTTCATGCCCATATTTACTATTTAAGGTGGAGGATGCAGTGTGTCTGCAGTGATAGAATGAGGTTTTCCTTTGTGGGGGAAAAGGAGAACTTTACGGAGTAATATGAGATCAGGAATATGAGAGTGTGACTGATTACGCACTAGTTGGATAGCATGACTCTTGGAGCAGTAGATGTTTTGGGCTACAAGTTCCCTATGGTAGTGGTGGAGGAGTATGAGGACGTCTTTCCTGAGGACGTACCAAGTTTACCTCCCAACCGAGAGTTATACTTCTGCATCAATTTTAATCTCTGGATGACACTGATATCTACACCATCATATCGAATGTCTCTGACAGGTCTTTGATAGATGAGGGTGTAGTTAGAGGACTTATAGAAGAAGGGATTTATAAGACCTGGTGTTTCCCCCTAGGCATCCCCAATGTTGTTCTCCAATAAGGAGGATAGGATCTTGAGGTTATGTGTGGATTACTAGTGCTTTAATTAGGTGTCCATGAAGAATAAGTATCCACTACCATGGATTTATTACCTCTTTGATCAGTTGACATGGGTACAATGGTTCTCGAAGATTGACCTCAGATCAGGCTATCACCAGCTATGATTACTATATGAAGATATATCAAAGATGGAATTTAGATGTCACTATGGTCACTATGAGTACTTGGTGATTATATTCAGTAAGATGAATTCCCCAGCATCATTCAATGGACTCATGAACTGGATCATCCAGTCCTTCTTAGACCGGTTTTTAGTAGTCTTCATCGATGATATACTGGTGTATTTGGCATCCAAGGAGGAGCATGCAAGACACTTGAGGATGGTCTTGGAAACACTCTGAGAGAACCATCGTTACAAGAAGCTCTCAAAGTGTCAATTTTGAATTTGAGAGGTCCACTTTCTAGGACACATCATCTCAGAGGTTGGAGTAGTCACGGAACCAGTAAAGGTTGAGGCAGTTCTTTCTTTTGAGCCACCCAAGAGTGTTACTGAGGTGCTGAGTTTCTTTGTGTTTACAGCATACTATCAAAGGCTTTTACCCGAATTCTCCCAAGTGGAATCACCCTTGGAAGCTTTAACATAGAAGGGTTATACTTTCTTGTGGATGAAAAGGTTCCATCAATGCTTTCAAGAGCTAAGACAGATCTTGATGAGTTATCCCATATTGATATTTCTAGAGGAGGGTGTCGAGTATGTAGTGTTTTGTGATGCATTAGGGACTAGACTTGGTGGTGTTATGGTGTATATGTAAGCATTTATTGACTATGTTTTATTCCAATTGAGACCGCATTAGAAGAACTACATGACCCATGATCTTGAGTTAGCAGTAGTAGTCTTCGCATTGAATATATAGAGGCACTATCTGATGGGCAAGTGGTTTAACATTTACTTTGACCACAAGAGTTTCAAGTATATATTCTCTCAAAAGGATCTTAACTTGAGACATAGGTGGTGGATAGAGTTCCTCCAATACTGTGAATTTGATATTTTCTATACTCTTAGAAGTGGGAACGTGGTGGCAGATGTTCTCAGTAGGAGATCTTGTTCTTAGTTGTTGACCGAGGCGTCATAGTAGTTAGCCTCATTACAATTGTCCTTAATGGACAAGGATAGTGATTCATATCTTTAGTATATTTTTGTTACCCCACCACTTTTACATAATGTTAGGGATGTTCAGTTATGAGATACCGACTATGATACCTTATATACTCAGATATCCATGGGACATGCTCCTGATGAATATTCTAAAGTTGGAGAGCACATTATCATTTTCATAGGGTGGATGATGGTACCTTTGATGTTGCAAGAAGATGTGATGTGGGAGTTTCATACATCCCCTTTGAAGGTATATCCAGATGTGGAAATATTTACCCGGACATTTGATGTCAACTTTGGTGTCCTGGAATGAAGAAGGGATTTACAGAGTTTGTCTCTTGATACCTCACTTTTTGGTAGGTGAAGGTTGTGCACCCAGTTCCTGCAAGTATAGTTCAACCCCTTGAGGTGACATAGTGGAAGTGGGATGGGATATCCATGGAATTCATGAAAGTATTACCATTTATGTCTAGGGGACATGATTCCATCTGGGTGATCGTAGACCTACTCACCATGTCGACCTACTTCTTATCCATTCAAGAGAAGAGTTCAATAGAGTGCTTAGGGAACTTTTATATGGAAGAGATAGTTCGACTCCATGGGGTTCCATCGATGAACATCTCTGACCGTAATTCTCACTTCACATATCAGTTATGGAGCGGGTTTCATGAGTCTTTCAGGACTCAGTTACACTTGAGCATAATGTTTCACCCCAAAACTGATGGCTAGACAGAGCAGACCATCCAGAGATTGGAGGATATGCTATGGGCTTACATGTTGTACTTTGGACATAGTTGGAAGGATCACATACCCTTGGTGGAGTTTCTGTACAAAAATAGCTACCATTCCACCATTGGTATGACACCATTTGAGGCTTTGTACAGGCAACCCTATAGGTCACTGCTTTATTGGATTGATCTAGGTGAGTCAGTACTCTTGGGCCCGGAGTTGGTGTGAGAAACTACAGAAAAGGTGAAGATTATCTAGGAATGGATGAGGACTTCATAGAGCCATAAAAAGTCTTATATAGACTAATAATAGAGACCTATGGAGTTTGAGGGAGTCCATGTGTTCCTGAGGGTCTAACCTCAATGAGGATTGAGGAGGTTTGGTCGTGATAACAAGTTATCTATGAGATTCATTGGTTCCTTCTAGATACTGCATAGAGTTGGTGAGGTGGCGTATGGATTTGATCTACCACTACAGTTGGAATGGGTACATGTCGTCTTCCATGTGTCGTAGCTAAGGAGGTACGTGCACGACCCGTCGCACGTTATCAACTGGGGAAATCTGGACATCGAGGATGGAGCGGCCTTTGTAGAGTACCCAGTGGGGGTTGAGGATCGGAAAGAGAGGATCCTTCATGGGAGAATGATTCCCCTTGTGCATGTCTGGTGGCAGCATAGGAATCTTCAAGAGAGAAACTGGGAGAGGGAGACCCAGATGTAAGCCCACTTCCCTTATCTTTTTGAGTGATTTTTTCTTCTTTTAGGACGAAAATCCCCAAGGTGCGGATAATGTAATGACTCATATTTTCCATGTATTATTTTGGGATATTATATGGATTATTTTTGAGACTAGGTGCTGAGACGGTGTGTGATGCCAAGGCTCGGTGTGTCCGAAATAAATGTTTAAAATATATTAAATATATTAAAAATCACACACATGTAGTTTCCCTAAAAAGGGGAATAAATACTCAATAGAGGCATGGATTAGAAATTTAATGGCACCATTGAGTTCATAATGTGGATTTTACCCCAGGCATGACATTATCATTGTCAGCACGGGCCATTTGTGAAAAAATTGTCACGAGCACAAAATAAATAAAATAAATTAATTAAAGAATTTATTTTTATATTATTTTTTGATTCACTAACCTACTTCCTCTTTAAATATAAGGTTATAGAATTTTCTTAGGGTTGGCCTCTCAAACCTAGGATATTCAAACAACCATTGGAGAGCTTTCTTGGTGGACAATGATGGATCGAGATTGGATCATGGATCATCGCACCAACAGAGTATGTGTATCTCATAAATGAAGGAAATGAAATCATTCTTCATAAATGATCAATCCAAACTCTAGGTAGTATGTTTTTATTTGTGATTTTCATCATGTTTCTTAATACAGGATGAACGCGGATCAATTCCACAAACAAAATTGATACTCACATCATCAGTAGAATTAAATTGATGTAATTTATATTTGTTCATTTTTATTATTCCTATTTTTTCATCTTCTTCTATGAAAATGGATTTAGGACAAACCAAAAAAGGCCAAAGTTCAGTCCTCACATATTATGGTTTATGATTTTCTTCCCCCGTTCTTCGCACATTCATTGTGGGCATTACCTTTTGGCTAGGGGTTTGATGAATACTCAGTAATTGATCATTGTGCAACCATTATTCGGTGCAATAGATAGATATTGTGGGTGAATTTCATGATCGATGGTGTGGTCAAGATACGAAAATGGTGGTGGATGATCGGGATAGAAAAATAGATTTTTGGTTCTCGTTCTTCCTAGTTTTTACACGTTGTGATGTTTTTTTCTCAACAGATCATTTACTGAGCAGATTTGAACCCATATTCTAGATGATAATGATGGTAAGGATCATCCTATCTCCAAACAATAGGTTTCGGTAAGGTAAGTGGCTCTAGAGACATGAGGTACTATGTAGAAGAGATCCCTGATGGTTCTAGAAAACCCGAGCAACACGACATGTATTTTGGGATTACACGCCATGTGGGCTCTCTGGCTATAGTGCTAGGGTTTTGGTTGAAGTTAAATATCACATGACATGTGACTCTCTCACATTCCATGTGACCCCTCTGTGACGGCCTAACATGTACTTTGGGAAGTACTTGGACACGGGAAAAAATACACAAACAGTGGCATGTTGTGTACTTAGACATGGACATGGCCAGGTGTACACAAACATGGCTACATATATATGGGTTGGTACACAGGTAGGTGAAAGTACACATACATGGGAAGTGGAACACGGGCAGGATCTGTGTGATATCTACATGTCATTTACTTCTTCTACACATTATGTATGTTGAGATTCTCATGCCATGTAAATCTCTTCCACACATACAGAATTGGGGATAACTAGACATGTTGTGTACCCTCTGGTACATGCTGTGTACCCCCCCCCCCCACCCCCTCAAGGGAAATTGTAGCTCTTCATTTACTTAGTTTGGACTGGTGTAAGTTAAGTGTGTTCCCTTGGTCCTTTCCCTCAAGGGTACAGTGCGACGTTACATCCATATGATAGAATTATTATCCTCTCTAGAGGCTGAGTATCAGATAGAGTTATGGTATCTCTTTGTGAGACTGAAGTGAAATACTCTATAATAGTTTTTCCCTATATGGGGTTAGTTGAATCAGCATGACCTCCCTAAGCAGGGCGTTGATCCTCCATATAGCAGGATTTTTCATTAAGGTTTGTGGTATCATTGACATATGATCCTCTATGTAGCGGGTTGATCCAGATTGGATTTGTGGTGTCCCCTAGAGGATATGGGCATGACCCCCTATATGAGTATCAGGATCTTCTTAGACCAATGATCTTTATTGGATGGGTCCCAATGATCTATACCTCTTTAATGAGTGTCTCTGATGATAGCATGGCTCATGGAGTGGAATCTCCCAAAATGAGCATTACTTCAAGAATAATCCTTTGGATAGAAGTTGGTTATGACCACCTAGTGGCATGGTGTTTTTCCTGAGTATATCTAGGTGTTTATGTTAAACATTTATTGTTATATCTTTTATTGAGTTGACTACACTTGGTGCTTCATGTTTAGTGATTACGGGGTGTCCTATTGAGTATTGTTATACTCATCCATGCATGGGCTTTTCCTGCACGTGTCATGTCTTATGAAGACAACGGCCCTTTTGATGGTGTCCTGTGAGGATAGAAAGTGGGTGGAGCATGGCTTGATCTTTTCGAAACAAGGTGGTTATTGAGAGCTTTCATTTGACTTTAGTCCTCTCTCTTGTAATAGGTTAGACTCTTTACGGTTTTTGTTTGGGCTTGTATTTGGACCCTTTTTTCAATTTCAATAATTTACTGTCATACTCTACTGTGTTATCTTAGATGTATGCATACATTATTTCAATTTTTTTACATTTCAGCATCATGTGGGTGGGGATATGTGTCTGTGTGTACAGGTACTTTAGGCTAATACCTCGCATTTGTGGGATATTCTTACTCAGAACTGGTCTCCAGCCCATGGCCTATTGGAGGTGGGCTTGGGGTTCTCATGAGTTAGACCCTAGCATGTCGAGTTGTGACGGTATGGGAGAAGTTGTTTCCATACGATGGATTCATGATTTACCAAAGAATTATTAACTCATGCATTATAAACACATGCATAAATATAGTAGCCTAAGAAGTGTACTCATGACTTTAAATGTCGTTTTCATTCAATGGAAATGGGGGTGGTGCTTCTATGATGTTTGGGGAAAAAATCCCCAGTACCCAAATACTCTCTTAATCCTTCCCCTTTTTATTATAGGCTCTAGAAGGTCATAGAGGAAGGTTAGATCCCATCTGAACGTTAGATGATTCACTTGAACCATGGATACACTATAAAAATGGGATATTTTTTGGCTTCCCTTTTGAGTTCTTTATCAAACACATGTTATCATTTTTGAAGATGTTGTAGATGCTCTTTGGTGTAAGGTGCATTATTTACAATATTTCTTCATTTAAGTTATATATGTTGTTTCATTTATCTTGCATGGGAGATCCTCAGACAAGGATGTAAATCACTTTTGTTTCATCTAATAATCATTATTAGACCCATTTTAAACTTTTTAGTGGTATAATATCCTTCATATTCTTTATATTTATAAAAACATGTGGTGAAATGAATAATAAACTAAAACAAAGCATCATTTTTTTTATTTTGAAAATCTAGAAAAATAATCAACCCTTATATAGAAGGGTTGCATAAAAGTAACTAAGGCATTGACTTTACACAAAAATAGGTTACATAAAAGTAACCAATGTGTTACCTATAAAAAATAGTCTATATAAAAGTATTCATGGTTTTTTAAGGTTACGTAAAGGTAATAAAGGACATAAATTTACACGAAGAATTCCACATAAAGGTAATGTCATGTTTTAAAGGCTTGTGTAAAAGTAAATATGGAACTGTGTAAAGGTACCTAATGTTTACCTTTATATAGAATAAGTAATTTTAATGTTACCCTTTCATAGAAGAGTTCTACTTAAGGTTCACCCAATCTACCTTTACACGGTGGGTTTCAGCTTAATTGTGTAAAGGTAGTTTTGAGTTTTAAAGGCTTGCATAAAGGTAAGTGACATGTTACCTTAACACAACTAGAGGTCCATCCTTATGCAAAATTAAAAAAAAACTAGTTCTACCCTAATGTGGGTGTTCTATAATCATATTACCCTTATAAATAGTGCTTGTATAAGGGTAGAAGGAATTTTTCCTTGCACAAAAATAGGGATTATGTGTAAGGGTAAATGTAATTGTTTTAAAATTGTTAAAAAATGTTTTTAACATATAAAGTGATTTAAATGGTTTATGAAATATTTATAAATCATTGTAAAAGTTATTTTTGGGAATATTTATAAAATGATAAATTGGTAATTAATTAATTAATTAAAAAGATTTTATAATTAATTGATAAGTGTTTCTGAAACATCTATTATTAAATATTCCTTAAATATTAATTGTTAATATACCTTATAAAAGAGTTAAATGGAATAGATTATGATTTATAAATAAGTGTTTATTTAGAATTAATAAGGGATAACTTATAAAGGGTTATAAATTATTAAATAAGGTCCAAATATAAACTATTCTATATTTATGAATTGTTTATAATTTATTATTTTGAATTATTCAAAATAAGAGGGGGCCTTATTATAACAACCCAGATATTTAAAATATATTTTAATGTTTTTCATTCAATAAATAATATACATTTTACACTTAATACTATATTATTTATATTAAAAGTTTATATTTTATTTGGTATTTATTTTATTAGATACAAAGTAATTTATTATGAACCTATGAGTGTTACATTAATAAAATTAATTCTTATCCATTAATATAACATTTTATTCAATTCTATACTCAAAATATTTTACATGTTTTTAGAAAATTAAATGGATTTATATGGATAAGTTGTTTTCATGAAACTTGTTCATCCATGTATTCTAATTTTTCCTCAAAATTTCAGCTTATTTGGCCATATGTTAATGACATTATAGCTGAATCATTATAAATAATAATTCTATCCAAACAGACTGTCCGGATTCAATGTACCAGATACCCATTCATTTTTTGGATACCTTAATGGATGAATATTGAAATTTAGTATTCTGTGTACTTTCTACCCTATTTCTTTCACACCAACCACCAAAATTTGTTCCTCTTAAATTATGTTTTATATGAGTTATAGTCGAATCATTTATGAAAATATTTCTAACCAAGCGATTCATTGAATCTAAATGCATTGACTTCACATGTGATTTTGACCATGATAAATTCTAACCAAACATTCCTTCAGTTGAATGAAATTATCCAAATAAAGTCATATTTCATCTGTCAAAATTTCAGGCCAATCCAAGAATGGGAAAAATATTATTATCGAATTACTATGGTGGAACCCATCTAGTCATATCTGCATCAATGTTGACTTCATGGTCACTTATCACCCCTCAAAATGTGGACCCAGCTTTCATTGTCTAAATGAAAAGTTTAGATACATTAGTATAGAATCCACACACAAATTAAAATATGGCTGAAATAAAATTTTAGATGAAAAATACTGAAGTTAAATTGAAATGGAAAACTCGAATTCCCATGGAATTTTTAAAGTCATGCTCTAATTACAAATTTTGATAAAATAATCCATTAAAACTTAATGTGAGAGATAATAAAATTTAATACTATGTTTATGAAACAAATGGGTTATAAAATGGTATTTTATAAATAAATGTATATATTTATAAGTATTTATGTGCAATATATATATATATACTTACAACTTGTATGTATATGTATAAGTATATATATGTATATAAATATATATGTGATTGTTTGAATATATATATATATATATATATATTTTGAAACATATACATACATATATGTTAAAATATATATGTTGGAACGACCCGAAATTTTATTTCTTTTAAATTTATATTATTTTTTTATTCTTAGTAATTTAGTATAATATAAGATATATACTAGAATAAAACAACACTTTTATATGACAATATAAATTAATTAAGTCCTAAGTTTTTTGGGGGGGTGGTGCCATGGCCAAAAGACCATGGCACAAATTTTATTAAAACAAAGAAAATATTACATGAGTCTAAAGTACAGAATCATATTACAATCCTTCTCACGAAGAGGAAGCAAATCAGCGGGGAGATCATCAAGCTAGGTAATATCTTGATTTACTCCCTTATTAGAAAGGTCATCAACAACTGTATTCGCTTCACGGTAAATATAAGTTATAATGTAGTTGATGTCGCGAAGCGAGTGGGTGCAGTCCATCCAATGAGTAGTAATCAGACACTCAAGGTGTTTCACACCATTCCAAATTGATCGCACAATGGTGGTCGAATCACATTCAATCCAGAGATTGTTCCAACCATGGCTCCTTGCAAAAGAAATAGCATATATCATGCCCATCATTTCATACTCTACAGAAGAGGCAAAGCTGCATAAACCAAGAAAACATACAAGGATCTGTCCATGATGATTTCCGAAGATAGCGCCACAACCCGTGGGACCTGGATTTTCCTTTGGAGCCACCATCCACATTAACTTTAATCCAACCAAGGAAGGAAGCACACCAAAAAACTTCAAAGGTGCGGCGTGGTTGACAAAATTTCCCATCAATCTGAAGTTGTCGCAAAATTGTGAAGTCATTCATAGTGTTATTGCAATGACCCTTTTGCATCAAATCTACTTCACGAATGGACATAAGGATCTGCATCCAACCTGCATTATGATTGAGTGAGTAGTTGTTATGAATAATAGAATTTCTATCATACTAGATCACATGATGAAGCTCAGCAACCGCAATAAGGAAGAGGTTCTTAATTTGCTGAGAATTTTCCATTTCAGCACATCTCTTTAGTTTAGAGTTGACAGAGTCAAGAATCAACCATATGCATTTAAAGATGTCAAAAATATAGTTCCAAATAACAGAAGCAGTAGCAAAGTAAAGGAAGAGATTATTATCATATTCTCTGTGTTGATTGCAGTGTCTACATTTAGATAATAGTTGAATACCAAATGATTGAATGAATCCATCTGTAGTAACTCTATTGTGAGAAAGGCGCCAGATAATAGTGAATCTTGAGGGTTTTATCCAGGGTTTGTCAAAAGATTTATCCAACCAAAATCACTTTTAGAGTTACATAAAAATGATTATAGAAATTTTTTGAATTAAGCATACCATTGTGTGCAGGTTTCCAAATTAAAAAGTCATCAGTGTTTTAGAAAGGGTATTTATTGATGACATGCATAAGGTCTTCAGGTAGATGATAATTGTAATAATTTAGCATATCTCTAATTGAGTAGTTGGTGCTCTCAGGGATTTTCTCAGGATGAATCATAGAAATTAAGGGGGTTCCAGTCCAGTTATCCAACCAGAAATTGATGGAGGAGTCCCTGGTAACCATCCATCTGGAATTTTTCATAATGCTAGAAAAAAGATTGTTTAATAGAAGGCTAGATATAGGAGTTGAGAAAATTCAAATTGTTTTCCTTGAGTTTTCCAAGGAATCTCTTTTTGAGAAAAGCAACATAATCTGAATTATTGTAAATAAAGTTTCAGGCGATTCTAGCTTGAAGAGTCTCATTAAAGTGCCGAAGATTTTTTATACCAATCCCACCCTTTTCAATAGGTTTTCAACGGGTCGATCAGGGGACAGTCACAAGTTTTTTTTCCAACATGCTACCAGTCCAAATGAAATTTTTGATAGAGGTATTCGTTTTTTTAATAAGTCCAATGGGACATTTATAAACCATCATGGAGTAGACCATTTTAGAAACCACAGTGTATTTTACAATACATATTCCGCCTTCCATAGAGAGGGATTTACCTTTCCGAGAAGTTATTTGGTTAAGAACTTGGTCAACAGTTGTAGAAAAATGAGAGGACTTGGGTATGCCCTGAAAAATGGGAACACCAAGATAAGTAAAAGGAAAAGAACCTTCTTTAATGCCCAAATCATTAATAATATTACATTTCCTACTGGGAGAGAAGTTTTTCCCAAAGAATATGGAAGATTTTTAATAACTTGACCAGAAACCTCTTTATAATGAGAGAGAGAATTTTTGAAGTTTCAAATATTTATTTTATCACCCTCTAAAAAAATGATAATTTCATCAGCATAAAGGAGATGGGTGGGAGCATTCACATTCCTGGATACATGAATTATCTTGAGTTTGGTCTGATCCACAAGACGAGTGAGGAGGCAGCTAAAGTAATCTTCTAAAATAGAGAAGAGGATGGTAGAGAGGGGGTCACCTTGCCTTACACATTTGGTGCATTTAAAATAGACCTTGGGGGATTCGTTGACCAATATGGAAATAGAGGTTGAGGTGAAAAGGATTCAGAATGTATTGATAAAAGAATCACTAAAACCAAAGCCTTGAAGAACCTTGAAGATGAAGCTCCAATCCATGGTATCAAAATCTTTTTTGATATCAAGTTTGATAGAAATATTACCCCCTCTGTTAAATTTGTTTAGAGTATTAACGCATTCAAAAGAAAGAAAAATACAATCCTATATGGATCTACCTTTAATAAACCCAAATTTGTTCCAGGAGACAATTTTTTCTGTGATAGTTGAGAGACTATTAGCAATTATTTTGGTGATGATTTTATAAAGGGTGTTAATGAGAGCAATGGGTCTAAATAGGTGAATCTCATAAGCATTGTTCACTTTAGGAATCAAGGAACTAAATTGATCATTAAGACCATGAGGGAGGACACCATTGGAGAAAAAATATTTGACAAGTTTACAAACATCCAAATGGATAACGTCCCAATAGCGTTGAAAGAAACCATCAGGACCCAGAGCACTATCAGGATTCAGAAGATAGTGTCTTTAATTTCATGATCAAGAGGTGTGATTGGGAGGAAAGTGTTATCCTCACAATTAACCACCTTTGGAAGGACCTCAGGTAGGAGGTCTTTGTTATTATCAGGACCATTAAAGATGGATTCAAAGTATGAGACAATATGGCTGGAAATATCATCCTCATTATTTAAGAGGTTGTCCCCATCTTTTAAAAGAGATAGCAATCTGCAGGCTTTCCTAACTCTATGAGGAGAATTATAGAACTTAGTGATCTATCACCATCAGATAACCATTTAATTTTAAAAGTTTTTTTCCTCATGTTCTCCTTAAATGTGAGCAAAGAGTTTAGTTTTACCGACAAGTTGATTTCTTGAGTTGGATCAGTGTTGAAATTAGAGCTAGTGTTATTATTTTGAAGTTGCTTAAGATCGTCCTATAGATGAAGAATGTCATTGTTAATTTGTTTGGCTGTAGAACTAGACCAGATTTTGAGAATCTGTTTGAGGTGCTTTAACTTACCAGAACAAGCAAAACCATCATTCCAGTGGGACATAGAAGACCAAAAACTTTTGATGATATCTGTGCATTCTTCATTAGAAAACTAAACATTGTTAAACTAAAAATGTAACAAGGGTTTCATATTTTTGATGGATACATTGACTAGAATGGTATGGTGGTCAAAGTGAAACTTTTGGAGGGTGATACTGGAGATGGTGTCCCATTTATCTAAAGCAGGGACATTCGTGAAAGCTCTATCCAACTTAGAGAAAACCATCCTATTATAATGCCTTCTATACTAAGTATATTTAGAACCAGTGAGATTAATTTCTACAAGGTTGTTGTCTTCAATGGAAGTTTTAAATTCTCTCATGGAAATAACCCCATGAGACGAGCCAAATTTCTCACTAGAGTTAAGAATAGCATTAAAGTCCCCAATCAAAAACCAAGGAATATTGATATTCATACCTAAATAGGTAAGATCATTCCAAAGGGGCCTCCTATCTTGATATCTATTCTTAGCATAAAAAGGGAGTAGAAAGAATGAGCGCCATCAATTATGAAGTCACAAGTAAATTCTTGCTCAGAGGCATTGAAAACATTGACATTTTGAATAGACGAGTGCGAGAAAACCCAAAGAGATTCAACATTAGAAGAATTTTTGGTTGCACCTAAAAAATAATAAGCATGCTGGCATAAATGGGAGTATTTAGATGAAAAGTTAGTTTTGGGCTCAGCAATAGCAAACAAAATTGGACGATGAGTGTTAATCAGTATTTTTAAAACTATAGACATGTCAGAGTTGGAAATACCCTAAAAATTCTAGAAAAATATCTTCATTTAAACCTAGGTTTGGAGCTAGAGATCCCCTTTTTTGTTTCCTAAACCCTTCTGCCTAGAAGATATTCTAAGCTTTTTGGCATTGTTTGGGCTGGTGATCTATTTCTGCATAGTTTTAGGAGAAGCTGAGGGGACTTCCTTAGCATTATTCGTGGGAGAGTCATGCATAGAGGAATTCACAGGTGAATCTATAGAACACCTAATATTAATATCAGTATGATCCACATCTTAAGTAGTAAACAGATTATCAGATTGCATATAAATAACATTGTTGTTAGCAGTTTTAGAACCACCTACCAAAGGACTGATAAACATAGGAGCAAGAGTACCTGAATCTGTTGAAGCCATAGGTATTTTTTTTTTGAAAAAAGACGTAATCATTAAAAATGAAGATTAGAGGAAGTACAATCACTTAACCATGAAGGAAAGTGGTCCAGCTAGAGCTGGTCATTGTTAGGAGGGTCAGATGCCGCCACCTGATGGGCAGCCTTGTTTCCTTCCCTTTTGATAAAGGAGAAGGTGCAAATTGTGAAGCTTTGACGGAGAGATTGGATTATCCTGATGAGTGAACCAAAAGGTTGGAAGCCGCCGTCGTTGAGGTTGATATCCTTGATAATGGTGAGACAGTACTATTCCAGGTGGATTGCATCCCATCCGCGATCTTTAGAGAACATCATCCCAGCGAGGATGGCGGTAGCTTCAGCAACCACGGGTTCCCAAAGAACGTGGTGAGATTCATGTTTGGCTGCGATGGTCTGCCCAAAATGATCTCGGGCCAAGATACCAAGACCTATAGGTTTATCCTTGGGAAGAGACACATCCACGTTAATCTTGAGACTCCCTTCCGGTGGAGGGTGACAATGGGAAGAAGATGATGGGGTTCCAAAAGGCTTTTGTTTTCCAGTGTGATGTTGTCATCCCTCAATCCATGATAATGCCCATTCAATCCAGAAACTGGGGGGCTTGATGATGTAGTTAAAAATGGCATCGTTGCGCCGCAACCAAATGATCCAGGCCAAAATGAAAAGCGAGCCCGCTTTAGTTGGCGAAAAAGAGGAGCATCATCGCATTAGAAGAGAGGGGAGGTCTGAGACCACGACCAGTGAGAGATTCGTACAAGAGCCTCATTTGTGTCAGACCTCCTTTGCCTCCGGGCATTGGATGATAGCATGGAGGGGAGTTTTTGGGGTGTTCGGGCACAAGGGGCACATCATGTCGCTGGAAATATGACGGAGGACGTCCTTGGTCGAGAGGGTGCAAGTGCATACCTGCCACCAGAAGTGGCAGATTTTTTGAGGGACATTGAGTTTCCACAGCTGTTCCCAGGGCCCCCATCACCTCCGTCTGTCAGAGTACAGAGGGTGAGCCGATAGACATATTTTACCGTATAGGTTCCCGAGATGTCGTTGATCCTGTAGAGATGGTCAGGGCCTGCATCCGGAACACAGGGGATACTCAGGATAATCCTTTTGTCCCTTTTGTTGAACCACGAGTGAAGTTTTTCCATGCACCACTCATTCCCATTATCAGCAAAAAGGCATCGAACAGTGGACCCTTGAAAGCCTGGTTGAGCAGGGAATGATGCTCGCACACCTTCCATGTCAATCAGCTAGGGATCGGTCCAAATATTAACAGTTGAGTCATTCCCAATCCTCCAACCCAACCCTTTATTCAGAAGACTTCAGGATCCCCATAAACTTCTCCAGAGGAAGCTGGGTCGGGGGCCCAGAGATGAATCCTAGAAATCCTTGTGGGGGAAGTATTTTGCTCGGAGTACCCACGCGCAGAGAGAGGATGAGTAGTTAATAAGGTGTCATCCTTGCTTAGCCAGCAGTGCATCATTAAAATGAGAGAGATCCCGGAATCTCATACCTCCCTCCGATTTGGGTTTGCAGAGTTTATTCCAGGTGATCCAATGGGTTTTATTCCTTCCATTGTTTTTTCCCCACCAGAAGTTGGCAGTGCATGAGTGGATCTGGTTAACAACAGCAGCGGTAAGTTTGAACAGGGACATGAAGTAGTTGGGGATAAACCGAAGAGTAGCTTTTATGAGGGTTTTCTTGCCGGCTCTGGAAATTCTGTTTGGAGTCCATCCAAGCATTTTTTTCTCGATCATGTCCAACATAGATGCGAAGATTTCTTTTTTGGATCGGCCGATCACCGTGGGTAGCCCGAGGTACTTCTGATGCTTCTCGACCATATGAATGCCTGCAGCGGCACAAAGTTCTTCCCTTTTGGATGGTGGTACCCCCAAGCTGAAAGAGACTTCCGACTTTCCATGATTAATTTTTTCCCCTGAGGCCCTCTCATACTGGTGGATCGCATGGCCGATAGCAAGACACTAATTATGGGTGGCTCTGGAAAAAAGAAGGTAGTCATCGGCGAAAAAGAGATGTGACACCGGTGGGCTTGCATGGAAAACCTTTGCCCCATGAATTGTATGTGATGATGCTTCCCTAGAAATGAGGTTAGAAAAAACATCAGTAACCAAGATGAAAAGAAACGGGGAAAGAGGATCTCCCTGGCGAAGGCCTCGGGTAGGGGAGAAGCCTCTAGTAAGCACCCCATTAACATTAATACGGAAGGAGATTGAAGAGACACAGTGCATGATCATATCTGTCCATTTTGAGCAGAAGCCCATTTTCAGCATCACGAATCTGAGAAAATGTCATTCCACTTTATCGTAGGCCTTGGTTATATCCATTTTCCATGTCATGGTTCCCCTTTTCGCGGTGGAGCGTGTTTTCATAGAGTGGAACACTTCATGGGCCACAATAGCATTATCAGTGATCAGTCTCTTGGCCATGAAAGCACTTTGATTTTCCGAGATGATTTCAGGTAACCAAGGGCACAGCCGATTAACAAGAATCTTTGAGAAGATCTTGTAAGAGACATTACAGAGGCTAATAGGTCTGAAATCAGAGACCGCGAGAGGTTTCTTGATCTTGGGGATGAGGATGAGGACAGTTTTGTTAATATCAGATAGGTTTATTCTCCCTGCCCAAATGTTCTTCATCAGAATGCAGATGTCGGGACCCATAATGTGTCAGTACTGTTTAAAGAAGAGGGCGTGGAAGCCATCCGGCCCCAGGGCTTTGGTAGGGTGAATATGTTTTAGAGCCAGAAGAATCTCGTCATCTGTAGCATCATTGGTAAGTTATTTGTTCATCTCCTCGGTGATCACGGGTAATATGCATTCCTCCACCTCAGCCGAAATGTTAAGGCTTCCTGCCGTAAAGAGATCCTAGAAATAACTGGATATAACATTGTGGATTCCGTCAGTGTCGTAGACATTACTCCCATCCGGGTGCGAGATGCAAGAGATAAAATTTTTCCAACGCCTAGCTGAAGCTTTATGATGAAAATATTGGGTGTTTGCTGTTTGATTGGCGTTGCCCGATCCGGTTGGGCCGAATGCTTGTGGCCCGCAACTGTCGCGGGTCGAGCTCCGTGGTGAGCTCATTAGGGGTTGCATAGGGCAACGCGCCCCTGTTCCGGGGGTCCGGGGGTCGAAGGCCCCGGCCCAATTTTTTTGGCACTGTAGCAATGCTAACCACTGTAGTGGAGTTGACCGACCGACACCGACAGGCACTATAGCGGTGCGGACTTTGGGGTCAACTTTACTGTAGTGCTTTTGACAAAGCCAGTCGTCGTTCACTGTAGCGACACAGACCACTTTTTCGAACAGTGATCGTCTTCTCCATTGTTTTATAGCCCATTTCCGGGCTAGGGTTTCTACTGAAATTCTCTGTAATTTTGTGCTCCCGAATCATAGTGAAATTCTGCCTCTCCCGTGGACGTAGGGATTTTTCCCAAACCACGTAAATCGTTGTGTCATTTGCTTTCTTTCTTTTCGTTTTTCCTCGTTTTTGTCGTTGTGTCTCCCGACGATTCCACAACATTTGCATCCCCTTCTGCAATGTGGATGTCACGCACCCGCATAGCCCAGAAGCTTTTCTTGATACGCAGGGCGGCATCCAAGTCTCGTTGGGTGGCTCCGATTTTGGAAAGAGTACAATTGGATGGGGTTTGGTTGAGAAGGTTAGACAACTTTCTTTCAAGGAAATCACAGTGCATGTCTGGTATACGGAATTTTTTATTACTCCAAGACCTCAGATAGGTTGCCACCTGTTGGAGGTTGGACCCAATGTCAGTTTGTCCACACTTCCAGCCTGACCGGATAACATCTTCGCATTCACGATCTTTTGACCAGAAGCTTTCAAATCTGAATGGTTTCCTGACTTTAGTGATGTGGTTACCTTGGGTGCATTCAATGACAATCGGGCAGTGGTCCGAGCAATTGAGCGCCAGGTGTTCGATGTGAAACATTCTGAAATAATTCGTCCAATCCGTTGAGCCCATAAATCTATCAAGGTGCTCAGCAATACGGGTACTATCTGTATTCCCCCTAAATCAAGTGAATGGGTTACCCGCGTAACCCAGATCGACCAAATCCGCACTAGAAATCGTCTCCTTGAAGTCTGACATCGACTCAGAGGGTCGTAGAGAACTACCTCTTTTTTCCTTCTGATACAATATCTTGTTAAAGTCCCCTCCGAAGAGAATGGGGCTTGGCAGATCTTGTCGCGGATTGCGATGAAGATCCCATGATTTCCACTTCTCATTATGGGATGACCAACCATAGAAACCCACGAACGTCCATGGCGGGGTTTGGGCCTCATGGATTGTCGCCGCCACATGGTGCGGAAAGAAGGATAAGATCATGACGTCAACATTGTCCTTCCAAAGGAGACAAAGTTCCCCTGAGTGGCCTTGTCGGGACACCGGGAGGCAACCCTGGAAGCCCCATTTCTGAGCTAGAGCAGTAGTGTCCTTGTTTTCCAGTATGGTTTCGGACAAGAAAACCATATCAGGGCGACTTTGAGCGCAATGGCGCTGGAACATGCGAACCGTTCATGGGTTTCCAAGCCCACGACAGTTCCAGCATAAGATAATCATTGCTCTAAGCAGGGCTGGGACATACCTGCTTCCGCCTTTGAGTCCTCTGGGATCATTGTGTCACCCACCGCTTTCCATTTTTTTGGAAAGTTTTCAGTCGAATTACTTATTTCAATTCATCGTTTAAGTTCCCATGGTTTTGGGTTAACTATTTTCCCGTATCTGTTTGCACAGTTCACTCTTTTCCAAGTTCAACGAGTAATTGGGCCTGATGATGTTATTCCTGTCATCCTTGAGTCACCTTGTGAAAAGATGTCTAACGTGGCCATGTCTGGATCAGGGTCAGGATCAAGTGGTTCGATGCACAATTTCTTTGGCTTTGGACTTTGATCAGGTGGGTCCAGATCTTTTGGAAACGGCTTTGTTGATGGTAAGACAGTGTCTTTCAGGAGGGTAATAGCTCTGTCTGGGTCGATGAAAAGCTTCTTTGTACGAATCTCATGTCTTTCCCCAGTATTGCTCGTGATGTTTAAGTCCTGGGGAGACCCTCCAACTGCCCTCTGATTTGTTGGGCTATCCTCAGGGAACTCTGGTGGTCCAAGCATGATGACATTGTTATGTTCAGGATTCTGCCTGTTTAGTGTGAGCCATCGTGAGACGGTCTTGATCCCTTAGTTTTTTCGCCTCAGGGATGAAGCTATATCTTGACGTTTTAGCTCGAAGCCAAGGACCATAATGCAGAATGATATTGCCTAACTCATTCTTTTTCTTTGCTTCACACGTTCTCTCCAGATGGTCAATGTGCCCACAGAAGAAGCGGAAAATTGGGAGTTTCTCGAACTCAAATGATATCCAGGTGTTAGAGTCATCGATTTTCAAGAACATGCCCCTCATCAGAGGCTCTGCTACTTCGACCCCGACTTTAATCCGCACCTCGGGTCCCCATTGGATTGGGTCAGAGCAGTCCCATTCAAGGAAGTGGCCAATGCGATCTCCAATTTCTCTCATAACTCGTTCCGTTCTCCCATGAAATATGATTCCTTTTATGTGTATCCAGAAGGGGGAACATGTAAGGTTAATATGCTGGATATCATCCCCACCTTTGAATTCTTCCATGATGAGGAGCTGATTGTCAAAGGACAATGGTCTACCTTTGAGGATTTTGTCTCTATCTTTTTCATTGAAGAACTCAAAAACCAGGAGGTTATTCTCTACTTCCCGAACAGCCACTCCAGCTTCCAGTTTCTATAGATTTTGGAGGGTGTTTTTGAGGGCCCACTGATTGACTGAGGTTTTTTCCACAAATTTTCCGACAACCAACAGCGACATACGTTTTGTTAGAAGCATATCTTCATTCCTCCAAGTCTCAACTAGCGCTTTTTCTTTGTTCGTCAAAGACAACTTCATCCATTGTTTCATTAGGTCGGCTTCCATGGTGCGTATCACTTTGTTTTGATTATTTTCTTTTTAATTTTGTTCTTTTTCCCCGCACCATGACTATGCGACCAGTTTTGCCCACGCACCACCCTTGGACAGTCCACCAGTGGGAGGAGTATGTGAAGGTTTGTGGAGGTGCCCGATTCTCTGCGCTCCAACCAGGCCCAGCCCCAAACCTCTTCCTTCAAGGCCCGGCCCACAAAGCCTCCGTCCAGGCCCGGTCCGTTCCCACCACGGGTCTCCCTCAGTCGCGCTCCGCCCTTCGCGTTCAGCACATCGCGAGCAGTCTTCGCGGCAAGGAATATGTTCCCTTCAACCACGATCCCACCTTCGCGATCAGCTCTTCGCGAGCAGTTTTAGCGACAAGGCTACTGTGTTCCGGACCTCGCAACCATCGCGACCCCGTTCTTCGCTCTTCGCGAACCAGGGGGAAACGCTCCTCGCAGACAGTCAAATGCGGATCAGTCGGGGAAGCGTCCGACACCCTGGCGCAATGTCGACGCGAACCAGTATCAAGATCGCGCAGAAAGAGCGATGCAAAACTGTCACCGCGGATCAAGCAAGCCAACCGCCGACTTGCACAGAGTCAAATCCGCAGATATATGCCTCCGCGAATCAGATCCACCGCCTGAGATCTCCGCAGATCGGGAAGAACCTCACCAGAAACCGAACCAGATCTGAGCCGCTGTGAGTCGGATCGCCGTCGGAACCTTCTCGGCGAAGCAGGTGTGGGAACCTCCCTTTCTGTTGCCGGATGCGTCACCACGCCAGGGAGAACCGAGCAAAGGTCCGGATCTCAGAGGGGAGGAGAAAAATCTCGCCTCGCACAATCCGTAGGGAAAAGGAAGATCTGGCCACGATCCAACGGAAGGGGCAGAGATCTACGCTTCAAAGGTGGGTTGGAGCAGGCGGTCGGCCGTCAGAAGACCAGCGAAGAAACCCTAGGATATCCCAGGACGGAGCTCTCACCGCGCGGGAGAGACTCGGTATGTTTAGCAAAGTGTTCTGTATTTAAAGCGGGAACATTTGAAACCCTTAGGTGTTGTATCGCCCATTTTTGTGTTTAAAGGTAAGACTAATTGGTTTTTCGGAGCAGACAATGATGGCTCCTTATGGAAAACTAGTTCAGTATTTAAAGCTGGAACATTTGAAACTCTTGTGTCATCATTAATCTGCAGTTTTCCATTGTCGGAGCTAGGTTTTAAAATACAAGGCTTACCTAAGACTAACAGCTCATTGGTTTTACAGCCTTGTGCGGACTGTTTGTTGCATATAGTTTCCTATACACCCAAGGCAGTGTTGGCATGTTCAAAAACATGGTATGAAGGGGGACATTCAGTGTAAGTAGAACTGTCAATATGTAAATTATGTTCCTCACTAAGTGCCGGAATTGAAACAGAAAGACTGGTTTTCATCAGCCTGTTTATTACTACCAGAATCCTGAATAAACAAGAACTAAGTAAAGTGGGGGTAGGGCTGTTGCATACTGGCTGAGCAGTACCGTCAACAGAAGTATTATGTTCTTCACCCTGTGAGAGTTTTAGGGAGTCACCATTCGAGTCATTTATATCCTTACTGTGTGACACTGGAGGATGCGATGCACACTCCAGCACTTTATGAGGATTCCATGAAGTGTCAAAATTCTTCAAAAGATTGCTAGGAGAATTAAGGTTTGAGTCCAAGTTTGTGGCTTCAGGATTTGTTTGAGTTTGAATAAGAACTTCCATAACAATTGTTTCAATTTAATTAGAAATACATTGGTCATCAGTCTCATTTTTCTGTTCTTCCACTAAATCAGCCCATGATTTTTTCACTTCAACCCCTAATGGATTCAAGTTCTTGGGTTTGATAACCCACTTTTTAGTGTTCCTCTTAGAGGTTTCAGGTTTATCAAAGGCAGGTCCTTTATCTTTATTTTTTTTAGTCTCAGTTCATTCAATACCACTTGGTTGAGAGGTCTGTTTGTGCACTAATCTACAGTTTAGTATTGAGTGGCCTATAATTTTACAATAGTCACAAAAAGGAGGTTTTCTCTCATACTCAATCCTCACTTCAGCTCTATAGTCTTTAGAATTAAGAGTAATGGTGTGCGGCAGTTTAGTTTCCAAGTTCACTTCCATCATAACTCTAGAAAATAATCCTAAATCACCAGTTAAGGTTCTTTGATCAATATCTAGGGGGTACCAATACAAGATGTTAGATCATTTAAGATCTTCGGGTGCCAAAAAACCAATTAAGATTATGCAATCTAACCCATACCTGAGCCGTAGTATTCCTATGTGTATTCGGATTAAAAGCAAAATCTCATTCAAAGATGCGCAAGATGCCAGGTTTGAGATGTAAATTATTCTCCATACTCGGTCTAATTCTTCCTGCAAAGATAGCAGTATATGGAACTAACCCTTACCCAGTGGGACCAGTTTCCAGTTAGAAAATCCCCAACAGTGAGCAATGCGAGGCTTTAGATCAAGGTACAACCCCGGTTTTTCACCCTTTAAATATGTAATGTGGCCCATGATAGAAAACTTACACATTTGAGTCTGCTGATGAATCGCTTCAGGATCAGCCTCCACAGAAAATCCTCCATTGTCCGTTTTTTAGAACATAGGAGGCTTCATCAGAGTTGATTTTTGAAGATCCGATCCCTCCAGAGCCTTGAGGAAAGAGATCCCCTTAGCTTTAGCATTCGGCACCTGTACCGAGTCAAGCTCAACGGGGGTTTTTTCCTCTTTTGTGAGAGTAGTAGTAGAGATGAAAGAGCGCTCCCATTCCGGATCGAAGGAGGCCATGATACAAATGATTTAGCGGGGAGAGAGCCTAACATCTTCAATATTCTGCAACTTCAGGATTAAGGTTCGAGGGTTCGCCGAGACGCTCGGAGAGACACTCCGCCATCAAACCAAAACTTCTCTTCAAATTAAGTCCTAAGTGATTTTTATAATGGTTAGAAAATTATTTATGTCATAAAAACTAATAATTTTCAATAAATAAGAATTTTTATTTAAAAGTTAAATTATCGTATTTATATAATTAATTTGAAAAGATAAATATAATTTATGGACTTGGCATATCTAAATTAATATAGGATGGTTTTCTTACAATTTTATGAAAATGTTGATTTTTGGGGTAAAAAGAAATTATTGTTTTTATAAAATACCATAACTCTTATGATATAATCATGATATGATCATGATTTCAAATTTATTAATCATTATTCTGAATAAAATTTTATTTAATAAATAACATAAAATTAAATCAATGATTGATGTGTTGAATGACTCTTTAACCAACCTTGACAACATTAATTGTAAACCAAAAACATTAGAATTAATGCCACCCAAAATTGGTTGCTTTAATGGAAAAATAATCATTATTTAAACCATTAGCGTCACTCATCCTCAAGTATAAATATCCACCCTCTTTTCCCATTCTCCCACTCCCAATTATATGTTCTCTCATCGTATTCCTCCCAAGGAGTCTCTTCAATTTCTCCCTCTTCAATCTTGAAGAGTTTTGTTGGTCCAAAGGTTCGTCTCTAAGCTAAGAAACTCAAAAGTGGTAACGGTTCCCAATCATCATATTTACTTTTCACATTCATTACATTCATTATAATTTCTTTCTAAATTCCTCTTTCATATACCACCATGCTTGTTATTCCATGATATTATCTTCCATCTGATATGTTTTAAATGAGAGCTTATTTATTCCCTCTCATTTTAACCTTTGTTTAAGCTGTTATTATGCTAAAGTAAGGGTTTCCCCAATCCTACCCTTTAATTTTCAATTGAAAGTCCTTCATTATATTTTATTTTAAGATTCAATTTCATATATATAAATCCTTTTAATTTCAAGTTATTATCATCCATTTGAATTATTCGAAATGAGAGATTACTTACTCTCCCTCATTATAGTCTTTGTTTAAGCCATTATAATGCTTGAACAATCCCATAACCATCAAACCATCCTAAAATTTTGGTGATGTAATGTGTGTGTGGATTTATAAGAAAATAAATCGATTTCTGGATAATACTAGTGGTTTTGGATCTGACATGGTTATACCTAGGGGTAATAACCCCTAAAAGGGTGCATTGGTCTTTGACTCGATCGTCACCTAGTGCAAGACAATGAGTCTTGCTACATATCTGGTTTGACACTCCTAGGGGAGATGCTTAGATGATCTATATGTTACATAGAAACCATTATAAAGGATGTATTTATCATTTTATTGGTCTCCTTCCTTATAAAATCCATATATTTATTATCGATTCTTGGATTTGGGGTGTCACGACCCATCCCTCGGGTCCATGTCGTGACTACCTCAAGCCCGCCTTCCATAGGTCAGGGGCTGGCGACTAGCACCGAAAAGACATATCCCTTTAAACGGGAAGACATTGCCTTTAAACCTGCAAACACACAGTCTAAGCACACAACAGGAAGCAAACCATGAAGTAAAACTATATAGTAAAAGAGTGAGTACTGTAAGTAAAGGGGGCTGGAATACAAGCCCAGCATATAAAGTACAACTACAACAGAGAGATGGCTCATGTATTCATCCGCCAAGGATCCTACCTGAAGGGTAGGTACATCTCACGACCAGTAGTCACTACAGAACGTCACGTCAAAAGGTCCACCTACAAGCACCGTCCAATCCTGGATCCTCCAGCCTCTATCAACGTTGTCTGTCGTCTGCACAAGACACAACAAGGTGTGGGCGTAGCCTGTGCAGGGGTGAATATAACAATACTCAGTAGGGACCCTGAGAGCCTCGAAGGTCTCCCAGAGTTCCAACAAAAGAAAAACCACAAATCAAGATCTCAATCACAAAGAACGAAACAATCATTAATATCTACTTAGATATATGTCCATACATATACTTAAGTTACCAAAATATACTCGTCTCATTCATGAGGAAACATAAGGCTACAACTTTTAAGCCATTTGCACAACTAATCCACGAGGGGAGAATACCACAAAAGTAACACCATGAAGGTAAAAGTTCCACAAAGGTAAAGACTCCGCTCACACCAGGTATAACTTAAGTACTGAAGTACAGATGATTAGACATATCATTGGATCATCTTATTCTGTCGAGAGGCTCTACTGCAGACCCACACAGGATTTGTAGATGCTAACCCACATAGGATTGGTGAGCGCTGATCCACTCAGGATCGTTGTGCACTGACCCACATAGGATCAATAAATGATGACCCACATAGGATTGATATATGCTGAACCACATAGGATTGATGATCTTTCTTCACGTTACATCCAGCCACTAGATTCCCGCACTAAGCCCACTTGATTCCGAGAGGATCCGTTCCTTAATCCATCGGTCATACCTCAACTACCACGAAGTTCCACAAAGAAGTATCCCAAAGGACCATCATGTCGTAAGGGTTCCAGCGTGACTGACGACACGTCAATCAGACACTCAGTCTGTAAGTTATATGCATTTTAATACCGAGGGCCCAGTTGGATTTGGGTTCGATCCAACCCAGCCATACTCCAACTTTCTCCAAAACTCAAGTGAAGTATACAAAAAGGACTATCTCACTCCAAGGATCCCAGCGCCGCATATAGTTCGTCAAATGGACGTCAGGTTCACAAGTTATGGTCCTTTAAGCGAAACTGGGCTTGGTGGGGTCTGGGTCCGGTCCGACCAGGTCGGACCGACACGGAAAAACCCGATCTGGGCCACCCCGACCCGTTTCGGTTCGACCCAACCCGGTCTGGGTCTGACCCGGTTGGGCTGGGCCACGGCAGGCTCAGCCCGCTAGGGCGTGGACCAGCCCGACCCGCAAAGGGGCGTGGCTCGCTAAACTCGTGCGGCCCGACCCGCAGAGGGCACGGCCCGCTGGGCTCACGCGGCCCGACCCGCGGAGGGCGTAGCCCACTGGGCTCGCGTGGCCCGACCCTCGGGGGGCGCGGCCCTACCTGCGGAGGGCACGACCCACTAGCTGGGGCCCACCCTAACTGGTGCAGGGGGGGGGGATGCCCCCCCTGTTCAGAAGGCGAAGCAGTGGCGCCACGTGGCACTACCAAGTCGCCCGCAGGACCCACAAGGAGCGGGTCCCGGCCCTCTGCCGCGGCTTCTGAGACGCAGTCATTTTCAGCAATGCGAGATGGCTCGCCTCCACCCATGGTCGGCTGGTGTCGGCCACCGCTGTCTGTCGCGACTATATGTCGCAGCCCTCTTTACCGGCAGCGTGTGACAGCGCGCCGCCACCTCCTTCATGGTCGGTCGGTACCGGCCGCTGCCATAACCCCCGTCAGCACTAGTTGTCGGCGCCTTCGTGTCGGTGTTGTGCCTGCGGTCTTCTGCGGGTCATCGAGTGAGTTCTGGTGACCTGTTTTTCCATCTGAAGGTATCAACGGCCTCCCAGGGTTTCCCTCTTCGCTGCTTGACCCACTGTTCCGAGTTCTGCCCAACCCAAATAAAAAGTCTGTGAAGAACGCATAGATCAAAAAAGTAGTGGAGGGTTCGGGCCTTGTTTGTTTGGCCCGCACCCTCCACGTTAGCTTGATAACATGAGGGAAGAATAAGATTCAACAATTCTTTTAAAACTAATCCAAATAAAAACCCTACCTCAAGATCATTGGAGAATGTCCGTGTTTGAAGAAGACTCCGGGTTTTTCGTTCCCGCAACAAGCCTCCAACGACGCCGCTCAATCGTTGTTCTTCAGTTCTCCTTGGTTTGGGGATTTATTCTTCGTCAAGAATCCTCCTAAGATCAAGCATTTTCCAATGATTTTCCAAAACACCACGTTAGAGTTTAACTCTCTAACATGTGATTAAGAGGTTCATTAATTGGTGTAATTAATGAGCCTCATTAATCACACGAAGGGTGGTTACACAACCATTGTGTAACCGGGCATTTAATGTCCTTCATTAAATGCCCGACCACCCCTGTGGTCCCCACCATAAAAACTTAAAAGTGAGGTGGAAGGATATTTAAAAAATAAAATAAAATATATTTTATTTTATTTATTCATCCACAATAAACGCAAAAACAACTTTCCTCCTCCACCCACAATGGTCGAGGTTAAACCCCCCTTAAGAGAATCTTAGTGCTGCAAGTTCAACGGTGCCCTCAGATTTCAATTCTGAGCACTGGTTCAAAAGTTAGGATTCCCCGCTCGCACATTTACTGAAAGTACCTTAAAGAAAGTTTAAAATTCCGTTCCGAGTACACCAAACATTAGAATCAAACACCATCAGATTTTTCAGCCTTGGAATAGTCTCATATAATTAAAAAAATACATGGAAAATTTGGGTCTTTACATTCTCCCCACCTTAGGGATTTTAGCCCCTAAAAGCCACAACATAGACTAAGGAAACAAATGGGGGTACTGAGCATGAATCTAAGTCTCTCACTCCCATGTGATCTCCTGAAGGTTCTCATGTTGCCAGCGAACACGCACCAAAGAAATCGATCATCCACGAAGGACCCGCTCCTGTCGATCTTCAATCTCAATTGTAACCTCTGTAAACGTCACCCCATTATCAATGTCCAGCTCGCCCCAGTCAATAACGCGTGATGGATCATGCACGTACTTCCTCAGCTGCAACACGTGGAAAACATCATGCACCCGATGCATCTGTAGAGGAAGAGCTAGGCGATACGCCACCTCACCAACTTTGCTGAGAAAAGGGTCCAATGAACCATTAATATAGCTTGTCACCCCAACCAAATCTTCGTAAACCTCGTCGAGGTGAGACCCATAGGAAGAAATGGTCTCCCTCCTCGAACTCCAAAGGTCTCTGTCTTCTGTCAGTATAAGACTTATTCCTGCTCTGTACAGTCTTCATCCACTTCTGGATGATCTGCACATTCTCAGTGGTAGCCCATACCAACTTTGGACCCATAAGTGCTAACTCCCCTTGGTCTGTCCAGCATAGAGGTGATCTTCAAGGTCGACCGTACAAGGCCTCAAATGGTTCCATATCAATGGTGGAGTGATATATATTGTTGTATGTGAACTCCACCAAGGAAAAGTGATCCTCCCAGCTACGACCAAAATCTAGGACGTAAGCACGAAGCATGTCCTCTAGTGTCTGAATGGTCCGCTCCGTCTGATCATCCATCTGTGAATGAAAGGCGGTGCTTAAACATAGCTGTGTCCCTAATGCTTCCTATAATCCCCTCCACATCCGGGATGTAAAACATGCATCACGATCAGAGACGATCGTCGATGGCACCCCATGAAGTCGTACAATCTTTTGTACGTAGAGGCATCCCAAGCCCTCTACTGATCCCTGCTCTCATATGAGTAGGAAGTGGGATGACTTGGTGAGTAGGTCAATGATCACCTAGATGGAATCATGTCCCCTGGATGTACGTGGAAGCCCTATCACAAAGTCCATGGAGATATCATCCCACTTCCACTCTGGAACCTCTGGTGGCTACGCTAAGCCTGCTAGAACCTGATGCTTGGCCTTCACTTGCTGACAAGTGAGGCATCGTGAAACAAACTTTGCCACTGCCTTCTTCATCCCTAGCCACCAGTTCTAACGTCGGAGGTCCTGGTACATCTTTGCCACACCAGGATGTACTAACAGAGGGGACGTATGGAACTCCCTCAACACCTCCTCTTATAGCATCACTGGTACCATGGTACGTCCTCTAAAGAGGATGACATGCTCCCCACCTTCATAAAATTCATCAAGTGTTTATCCTGAGGATATATGGGCATGTCGATCCTCACAGTCAATGTCCCCAAGTTGTGCCTCTTGGACTCGCTAAAGAAGTTTGGGAGTGACAGTCATAGACTAGAGGTAAGCTTCTCCATCTCTATCCACAAAAGATATCTATGACGTGGGTAGCTGCTCTGTTGCCTCACTCAACAGCTGTAAACAAGACCTCCTGCTGACTGTGTCTGCCACTACGTCCCCCTTCCCAGTAGTGTAGACTATTTCAAAGTCATAGTCTGGGAGGAACTCCAGCCATCATCGATGTCTCAGGTTCAAGCCCTTCTGTGAGAATATATACTTGAGACTATTGTGATCAGAGTAAACAGTAAACCATTCACCCATCAAGTAGTGTCACCACATCTTCAAGGAGAAGACTACTACTGCTAGCTCCAGGTCATGGGTAGTGTAGTTCTGCTCATGTTGTCTCAGCTTTCATGAACCATAAGTGATCACTGCTCGCTCTTGCATCAGGACACATCCAAATCCGATCCCTGATGTGTCACAGTAGACTACATACCCAACACCTTCTTCTGGTAGCCTCAAGATGGGGTCACTCATCAGTATCTACCTCAGCTCTTGAAAACTCTAATGGAATCTCTCTATCCATGTGAAGGGTTGTCCCTTCTTCATCAGTGCTTATAAGGGTGTCACAACTCTGGAAAAGTCAAGTATGAATCTACGGTAGTACCCAACCAAACCCAGGAAACTCCACACCTCGGTCACACTCCTGGGTGGCTCCCAAGCTAGCCAGCCTCTATCTTTTATGGATCCACTGCAACTATAGCCTCCGAGATAACGTGTCCCATAACGTGGACCTTCCGTATCCAAAACTGGAAATTTGAGAGCTTACCATAAAGCTGGTGCTCTCAGAGTGTATCCAGAACTATCTGCAGATGATAGGCATGATCCTCCTCCGACACTGAGTATATCAAGATGTCATCTATGAAGACCACCAAAAAGTGATTGAGGTATGGCTAAAAGATCCTTTTCATGAGTCCCATGAACACTTAAGGGGCGTTGGTCATGCCGAATGACATAACCAAGAACTCATAATGTCCATACCGACATCTGAAGGTCGTCTTCTGCACATCCTCATCTCGTACCCTAAGCTGATGATAGCCCAATCTAAGGTCTATCTTTGAAAACCATTGAGCTCCCTTCAACTAGTCAAAGAGATCTTCAATCCTCAAGAGTGAATACTTGTTCTTCACAATCACCCGGTTCAAGCGCCGATAATCCACACAGAGCCTCAAACTCCCATCTACCTTCTTGGCGAACAAAATCGGGTCTGCCCATGGAGAAACACTGGGCCTTATGAACCCCTTCCTCTGCAAGTCCTACAACTATACCCGTAATTCACGATGCTCTATGGGAGCCATCTGATATGCTGGTGTAGATATTGGTGTCATCCCGGGGTATAGGTCGATGTAAAATTCCACCTCTCTACGAGGAGGTAGTCCTAGAACATCATCAGGAAAGACATCAGTATACTAGTCCACCACTATAGGATAAATCGAACTCTCAACATCAACTGCTTTGAGGGTAAGGCTAGCCAACTAGTGAGTGATCGGTTGCACCCTTCTCCAGGTAAGTCGATCATGTACTGCAAAGGTTCCTTTCTCACCAGTGAAGAAAAACCTAGTCCCATCATCACAGATGCACCACACCTTGCGCCTAATGTAGTCAATATGAGCATGGACTGTAGATAACCAGTCTATACCCAATATGACGTCGTAAGGCCTCAACGCTGCTACTAGAAGATCCCAGCCGAAACTCTCACCTCCTAGAGTAAGATCACACTGCCGGCACCAATGTGTAATCATCAAATCTCCTCCCATGGGAGTCTCTAGCTATAAGGATCGAGCCAACGACTCCACCAGAATCTCCAAGCTTCGAACGAGGGTCATGGAAATAAAAGAGTGATTGATGCATGTGTCTATAAGTACTGCAGTTAGGGTGGAGTATACACAGATCACACCTTGAATCATATCTGGAGCACCGTGGTCATAGGCCTCAGCTGCCTGGAGCTGAGCTCGTCCCTGTCCTCCTGCTCCCTATGGTCGGGGTGGACCACCTAGAGGTGGTGGCGGTAGAACCTCCGATCACCGCCCACCACCTGCTGTATGGATAGCTCCTCTACTATATCCGCCTGCTGCATGCAGAACTCCCCGATCAAATCTCTACCTCTGCATCGGCGGTCCCTCAACCATTTGTTGGTCATCCGTACGACAAGTCGGGCAATCGCAAGCCATGTGACCCTACCCATCGCACGAGTAGTACTACCTGCTCCTCATCTATCCTCCTCTGTCCCTTGAACCCCACACCACTGACCCTGTATCCCGAGGTCATCCACCGGAAGGTCTAGCCTGCTTGGGCCTCTGCATTATCCGTCTACTACCTACTGCAGATAAATCTGCTACCTGATGTCCGGTGGTGGCTCTCGCTGTTGGTGCCTACTCAGCTAGGAATCTTTCCACCAAAATTGCTCACTTTAGCACCCCAGCCAGCATTATAATGTTGATCGATATAATCGATGCTCTGATATCCCATCGAAGACCCTGCTCAAAGATTTAGGCCCTGAAGAAAGGGTCTCATACCATGTAGGTGGAGTAGAAGGAGAGATCAGTGAACCTCACCGAGTACTGGGCCATGGTCATGATACCCTATTGTAAGTACAGCAGCTCCTGTATACACATTGATCGTAGAGTCGCTCGTACGAACTCTACCCTGAAAAGGCCCTCGAAGTCTGCCCAGGTGAGGGTCTTCTCGTTGTGTATTGGGAGTGTCAGACTCCACCATCTCCCAGCTGCTCCCTGGAAGAGAATGGTAGCTAGGATCACCATCAAATCAGCTAGTGTCCCAACCAAGTGAAAAACTCAAGCCACAGCCTCCAGCCAGTCCTTAGCTGCCTGCAGATCTGTCTCGCCTCAGAACCTTGGAGGCCTCTAATGCTGGAACTCGTGCAGTGCACTCAGTAGGTGTGCACTATCTATTGGTGGGGCCGGTGGCAATGGCTTCCCAATGGGTAGTGGTGCTGCTGGTACACCACCCGATGGTACTATTGTTAAAAGAGGGCCCTGCACTGAAGCCTCGTCGCTCAGTGGGCCGTCATCACAAACTCTCACTAGAACCTTGACTGGATGTCTACGTGGTGGAATCCTGAAAGAAAACAGATACACCACAATCACTAAGTTATACCTGGTGAGCTGACTCAATGATATCATAAGAAAAACTTTTCAAAAACACATGCAATCAGTGTTTTCATGCACTGAGTCAGAAATCAGAATTCAGGGTCCTGGTGTATGGATACATCAGCCACCGCACCAACACTAGATTCCCCAAACTGAGAACCACACTCATAACACTTAACACTATTGCCACATTGAAAAGATAAAAGTCATAGTTCTTCGGTAGAACCGACTCCTCTGATACCACTTTGTCACGACCTGTCCCCCGGGGCTCGTGCCGTGACTACCTCAAACCCGCCTTCCATAGACTAGGGGATGGCGACTAGCACCAGAAAGGCATATCCCTTTAAACGGGAAGACATTGTCTTTAAACCTTCAAACACACAGTCCAACCACACAACAGGAAACAAACCACGAAGTAAAACGATGCAGTAAAAGAGTGAGTACTGTAAGTAAAGGGGGCTGGAATACAAGCTCAACTGAGAAAGTACAACTACAACAGAGAGACAACTCCTGTGTTCATCTGCCAAGGATCCTACCTGAAGGGTAGGTACAACTCATGATTAGTAGTCACTGTGGCACATCACATCAAAAGGTCCACCTTTGAGCACCGTCTAGTCCTAGATCCTTCATCCTCGATCAACGTTGTCCGTTGTCTGCACAAGACACAACATGATGCGGGTGTAACCCATGCGGGGGTTAGTATAACAATACTTAGTAGGGACCCCGAGACCCCTGAAGGTCTCCCAAAGTTCCAACAAATAAAAAACAAAAATCAAGATCTCAATCACAAAGCACTAAGTAGTCATCAATCTCTACTTAGGTATATGCTCATACATATACCTAAGTTACCAAAATATACTTGTCTCATTCATGATGAATCATAAGGCTCCAACTTTTAAGACATTTTCACAACTGATCCATGAGGGGAGAATACCACAAAGGTAACACCACGAAGGTAAAAGTACCACAAAGGTAAAGACTCAAATCACACCAGGTATAACTTAAGTACATAAGTACAGATGATTAGACGTATCACTGGATCATCTTATTATGTTGAGAGGCTCTGCTGCTGACCTACACAGGATCTGTAGATGCTGACCCATAAAGGATTGGTGAGTCCTGACCCACTCAGGATCATTGTGTGCTGACCCACATAGGATAAATAAATGTTGACCCACATAGGATCGATAGATGCTGACCCACATAGGATCGATGTTCTTTCTTCATGTTACAGCTAACCACTAGATTCTCGCACTAAGCACGCTTGATTCTGGGAGGATCCGTTCCTCAAGCCATCGTTCATACCTCAACTACCACTAAGTTCCACAAAGAAATATCCCAAAGGACTACCATGTCATAAGGGTTCCAACACGACTAACGACACGTCAATCAGGCGTTCGGTCTGTAAGTTATAGGCATTTTAATGCTGAGGGCCCGGTTGGATTCGGGTTCGATCCAACCCAGCCGTACTCCAAATTTCTCCAAAACTAAATTGAAGTATACCAAAAGTACCATCTCACTCCAAGGATCCCAACTCCGTCGATGGTTTATCAAACAAACATTAGGTTCACAAGTTATTTCCCTTTAAGCGAAACTGGGCTTCGTTGGGTCTGGGTCCTGTCCGACCCGGTCGGACCGACCCTGCCCAACCCGGTCTGGGTCGCAGACCGGCCCGACCTGCTTGGGCGGCACTGCCTACTGGTCTAGCGCGGCCTGGCCCGCGGAGGGGCGCGGCCCGCTGGGTTCGCGCGACCCGACCCACGGAGGGTGCAACCTGCTGGCTGGGGCCCGCCCTAGCTGGTGCGAGGGGGGGTGGGGGGTGGGTGGGGGGGTGGCTCCCCCCCATTTTGAAGGCGGAGAGGCGGTGCCATGTGGTGTTGCTAGGTCACTCGCGAGACCCGTAGGGAGTGGGTCTTAGCCCTCCGTCGCGGCCATTTTCAGCGGCGTGCCGCTCGCCTCCGCCCGTGGTCAGTCGGTGTCGGCCGCTGTTGTCCATCACGACTCTATGCCACGACCCTCTTCACTGGTGGCACGTGATGGCGTGCCACCACCTCCTTCACGGTCGGCCGGTACCGGCCGCCGCCATCACCCCCTCCAGCACCGGTTACTGGCGTCGTTGTGCCGGTGCCACACCGGCGGTATTCCATGGGTCACCGGATGAGATCCGGTGACCCGTTTTTCCATCTGAAGGTATCAACAACATCCCCAGTTTTCCCTCTTCGCCTCTTGACCCGCCGTTCTGGGTTTCGCCCAACCTGAATAAAAAGTCCGTGAAGAACGCATAGATCAACAAAGTAGCGGAGGGTCCATGCCTTGTTTATTTGGCCTGCACACTCCACGTTAGCTTGATAACATGAGATAAGAATAAGATTCAACAATTCTATTAAAACTAAACCAAATAAAAACCCTACCTCGAGATCATTGGAGAACGTCCATGTTTGAGGAAGAGTCGGTGTTCGTTGTTCCCGTAAAAAGCCTCCAACAACGCCGTTGAATCGTCATTCTTTGGTTCTTCCTTGGTGAAGGGATCCATTCTTCATCAAGAATCCTCCCAAGATCAAGCCTTTGCCAATGATTTTCCAAAACCCCACGTTAGATTTTAACTCTCTAAAATGTGATTTATAGGTTCATTGATTGGTGTAATTAATAAGCCTCATTAATCACATGAATAGTGGTTACACAACCATTGTGTAACCGAGAATTTAATATCCTTCATTAAATGCCCGACCACCCCTGTGGTCCCCACCATCAAAACTTAAAAGTGAGGTGGAAGAATGTTTTAAAAATAAAATAAAATAAATTTTATATTATTTATTCATCCACGATAAACGAAAAAACAAATTTCCTCCTCGACCCACTGCGGTCGAGGTTAAACCTCCCTTAAGTGAATCTCGATGTTGCAAGTTCAACAATGCCCTTGGATTTAGATTCTCAGCACCGGTTCAAAAGTTAGGATTCCCCGCTCTCACATTTACTAAACGTACCTTAAACAAAGTTTAAATTTTTTTTCTGAGTACATCGGGCATCGGAATCAGATGTCGTCAGATTTCGTAGCCTCAGAGTAGTCCCATATAATAAAAAAATATGTAAAATTTGGGTCTTTACATGGGGGGGGGGGTAATTTCATACCATATAATTCTAGTTCTATATGGGAAAATATTATATGATATACCTCATTAAGAAATTGGACTAAGTATCTATGTTGTTATTTCCTTGAACATTTAGTCATGTGATCTTTTGATATGTGATGGAATGTATTGGACAATTATGTGATGGGTGGGACCCAAAATTATATATCCCCCCAGTTCACTAGTAGGTCTCATGAGACAATTAAGATAGGGTAATATGAGGGTCTTTAACCTTTATTTAATATGTCTTTCCCCAAGTCCTTGATGGTATGTTTAAGATGTCCAACATTATGAATTCCCGTATCTATTTGATAAGTTATTGTTATTTAGGAAATTATTTATTGTTATGTTGGACATTGATTTATTTATTCATTCAGTTTATTTTGATATGGAATAACATAGTTTATTTATTCATGCCATATGTATTATTTATAATTGTTTCTATTGTATATTACCCCTTACTGAGCATCTGATCTCACCCCTTATATTTTTTTAATTTTCCCCAGGAAGACAAGAAGAGTACTATGTATGATAAAAGGTTCTTAAGAAGAATAATAATTTTTTCATGTTTTCAGATGGTGTATTCTTATTTTTTAATGTAATATAAAACTCTATTGTGTATCTTGTTTTCCTGAGTCTATTAAACTATTGGATCCTCTGTATTTTTACCATTGTAATAAAATAGAAACCATCTCTAGGGTACTAGAGTTGGGGTTGTCACACTTATTTGGTTATTATTTAAGCTGCATAAAAAGTGTTTTGATGAATGATATGATCAAGGTTTAAATAATAAATATGTATATGATATTTAGATTATGTAAAATGTTTACATAATAAAAATTGAATTATATAATTGTATATAATTTATAAAATTTCATATATTTAAAATAAAACATCATATAACGAAGAATATTAAGGAGTTCATATTCTCTTGAATATAAAGTGTTTTCATTAAAAAATTATGGAATAAATATAAAATTTTATGTTCATATTTATGGAATGTCCATAATATAAAGCTATCATTATAAAAAAATAACTGGATTTTATTTATGAATTATTCATAAATATTTATATCTACTTTAAATAATTGAGTTCTTCATTTATTTAAACATTATTCCATGTTCTATTCATGGTTATAAACCATTTATATGATGAATGATGTATTATTTAGTTCAAAATATTAAACTAATTCTAGGGTAAATTCTTTCATTATATGCTAGGAATGACTCTATAATGAATTTAGTTTTTCATCTACCTTGGACTTAGTTTTCAATTGAAGTTATTACCTTTAATTTAGTTGTTGAATATAGTTTGTGAATATTTGGTGTTAGTATTATGATGAATCAGATTCTCTCTTGAGTAAAGTATCCCCAGCTAGAGGGACTTGGGTTCAAACTACCGATTTACCTAGAGGCATATACCTTGTCTAGGAAAGTGAATGGGGTTGGCTATTTGCTGCTTCAAGATTACTCGTATATATATTTTTAATCTCATATAATTCCAAACCTTTACAATAATATTTCATGTACCTTATGTATATGATATATTTGGATATGTACAAATATACTTGACTTTTATATGTGGGAGAGTAACACAAACTTGTGGGTTGTGTAAAGAGCTATACGTCAATGTGGTTTGAACATATTGGTTTAATGGAGGGAATAAGATTCCAAACCAAATCACTAGAAACATTCATACATAAATGGAATAACTATTGATTCAATAATGTTTCCTTATGACTTTTCCATTCCTTTATGTTTTGAAAATCACAAACACTTTATCTAAAGGAAAATTGTTTTTCCCTAAGGATTATTTTCATAAGGAAAATTTTCCTTCTCTAATGAAATTTTTATCCTTACCATTATTTTCATTATTTTACTATATAAACTCTCTAAATCAAACCCATTTTATTACTAAGTCTAAAATTTGGATTCTTATATAAAACCTCGAAATCTTATAATTCCTTAGATATAGAGTATTCTGTTTTCAGACTCCAAATTCTCTGAAATTCAGATTCCGAATTCTCTGAAATTCAAATTCTGAATTTTCAAAAATCCAGACTCCAAATTCTCTGAAATTTAGACTCCAAATTCTCTGATATTCAGACTCTGGATTCTTTAGAATTTAGACTCTGAATTCCTCAGAATTCGGACTCCGAATTTGTAACGACCCAAACTTTCATTAATGAAAATTCCTCTTGATCTAATTAAATGTCTTATTATGGTTATATAAAATGTGAACTTCATTGGTTTTATGTTTCTGGATTTTAAAATACCATTATGAATTGTGACCATTTCTAATATAGCTGTTGAATAGTGATCACATGATTAGTATAAATATAGGACTTTAACAAATCCAATTTACTCAGAGAAAGGAAGCTATAACCTCATCCAGTAGACTTTCCCCATATGAAGCTCATTTTTCAGAGATCGGAAAGGAGGTGGCTTCATTGTCCTTCACTCTTGACCAATCCCAATCCAAGCTTGAACACGTTAAGCTTGAGCGGAACCGACTACGGGAGAAGTGGGAGTTAATAGAGATTACCACCCGAGCGATGTTATCTGAGCCACCCCAAGAGTTTGTCACCATCGCACACCTTACCCTCGGTCTTATGCGGGTGTTATAAGGAGTTATGTAATAATAACCTATCACTATGACTATGTACATTATTTTTTGTATAAATAATGTGCATTCATTTTATTATTGTTACTTTGTAAATAGTTTTTAAAGCACAAATAGTATTTTTAGTTAATATTCAACTAAGAAATCTATTTTGATGAATTAATGGATTTTTGAATTAAATAATATTTTAATAAAATAGTATTATTAAATTACTTTTTATTAAATATAAATCATTATATAATTTTATGAATGCAATTGTAATTTTTATTAAGGTTTGAAAACTGTTTTTGTCAGAACCCGTGAATTTTCGGTAAATGTCGGTTTTTATTTTAAAAGTAAAAATTCACATATTTATAAAATTATTTAGATAAAATGAATATTATTTTTGGAATCAGGATGTCAAAATTATTCAACAGTTATTTTTTCATAATTTTCTGAGACAGTCGAATTTTTGGGTAAAAATTAAATACCGTTTAAATATATAATGTGTTTTATGACATCATAATGACCCAATAGTTATGTAATAAAATACTATAAAAATTATGTTAGGCCAATATATGTTTTATAATTAAAATAATTTGATTTTAGATTTGTTTGATTTATTTTAAAAAGCTTTTGTGGACCCTCCAAGACTTATAAAACATTTTGTCTTTTTAAATTGTTTTCCTTGAGAGTGTGACTCACCTCCACATAAGTAACCCTATTATTTTAATAAGTTCATCCATTAGACTTATAAAATATTTTTTTCCACTCCCCTTTGGAAAAAACCATGGGAAAAAACAATGGTCTGGTTTTTGGTATTGATTAGTTTAATGTGAGGTGTCCCAAACCTAAATAATAAAGAATTCCCTCTTCTTTCCTATATAAACCCACCCAAGATCCCACTTATTCTTCACTAAAAGCCTTTGTAGTTCAACAAACCCATGCCCTCTTCTCTCTATAATCCTCCCAAGGTGCCCCAAGCTCCCAATAAGACTCTCTAAAGCCTCTCCCAAGCCTTTGGGATCACACATCCAAGTAAGGGATTTCTTCCTTTCTCATTTTTGTCCAATTTTCTTTAAGTTGTTATGCCATTTTGTTTTCAATTAAAAATGTTGGGGTATGATTTAGAACCTCCCCATACTATTATCCCTATGTTTTTATGATGGGAGACTCCATTCTCTCTCATTAATTCCTCCCATGTACACCCATTACCATGCCGAAATTCTGTGCGGGATTTCTCTCTCCTCTTTTACATCCAAGTAATTCATTTGTATTATGCATCTAAATTCCATTACATTTGTTGGGAAATGTATCTATATGAACCCCTTACTTTCCATTTCATTTATATATTATGAGACACCCTTTTCTCTCTAATCAACCATTTTCATGAATCCTTATGTCACGTTGTTATGCTGCCGAAATTGCACTGTGTTTTTCCAAGCCAAGATCATTGTGTTGTGAATACCATACCCGTGTCTCTATCAAGGGTATTCACCTTTATACACATATACATATTGAATTATACTTTCATGTATTTATTCCACATTACATAATCATGTAATAACTTATGATGTTGCTTGATTCCATGTTATATGATCTATGTGGCACACTTATGCATGAAATGAAATGTTTAAGAAGGGTGCGCCCTGATAGTGCTCTAATGCATTGGGTAAAGTATAGTATCATGATATTTCATGTGAAATGGGTGTTTAATCATGATAATTTAAGTGCAACAAGGGTTTAATCATGCTTCATGTGCAATTAGTGTTTACTCATGCTCCAAGTGCAATGAGCCTTGGATCATGCTAATTCCATGTTAAGTGTTGTTGTCACATTTCCATGTTATGATTGTCATGATTTATAATAACTTTATGTTCATGTTTCTCTTGTGATCCATTGATATTCCTATTATCTAACATGTATTGTATTCCTCACGTTATTCCATGTTTATTCCTTTACTGGGCTTTATAGCTCACCCTTTTCTTATGCATGTCCTTAGGTTATCCCATGCAATGCTAAGTACGAGGGAATGTAGTGGTCATGTAAAAAAAGTTTTCAATAATATGTTGTGTTTTATGTTTTAAGTTGTTATGTAATGTTCCTAATCCCCAAAGACACTAGACCTATCGATCTTTCGTGTTGTATCAATTGAAGATTTTATGTAATAAATCATGTTTAAGTGTGTAATAAAAGAACATGGTTGTTATAGAATTCCTTAGATTTCAGACTCCGAATTCCTCAGAATTCCGACACTAAATTACTTATAATTCAAACTCTGAATTTATCAGAATTTAGACTCCTAATTTGTAAGAACCTGATTCTTATATTTGAGGTACGGGCTTCTTCTTTTTTCTTTTTCTTAAGTGTTTTTGAGGAAATATGGTAAATGGGGAAAATCCTAAATTTTGGAACTACACGCCGTGTACTTTTCCACACGCCGTGTACTTTTGGCCGTGTGGAATGGGTACACGGGGCGTGTAGCCATGTCGGTGACGAAGGGTGTAGGAACTGACTACACGTCGTGTAGTGGTCCTTTACACACCGTGTAGTCAGTCGGCATGCCAAAATAGTAAGGCGGTGGAGCAGCTGCCAGCTGGGTGACAATACACGCCGTGTACTCGGGAGTACATGCCGTGTACCCATGTCGACAGATGAACAGTGTGGTTGTACCGCCAGAGGAACAATTAAATGAATGAAGTACACGCCATGTACTTGGAAGTACACGCTGTGTACTTTGTTTTTTTCGCTTAAAATGGGCAGTAGCTTCCCCTGTTCACAGGGAAAGCTTAGAATGGGAAGAGAGCTCGGGAGAGGGCGGCCGAACCTTCGGAGATCCGCCGGGCGCACGTCTGGAATCCGATCCCGCTTCTGTCAATCATGTTAGAACTGCGCGGGTAATACCTCTCTTCTCCTAGCGTTTTTCTTACCAATTATTCTCCTAAAGGGAGTTATTTGAGGTTAAGCATTTTTTCTTCTTCGTTAGATCTACGTCGTATTTGGGCATTTCTGGAATCGACGTTCGCGTATAGAACTCATTGGTGTATAAGGTAGGTGTCTTGGTGTTTGTTTTTCCAACTGCCGTGTGTTTTGTGCATTTTCGTGCCACGAACCCATGTTGGGGTGTTGTTTGGATGAGGCCATAGCTATTTTAAATACCTAGATTTGATTAGGTGATTTAAATGTGATATTAAAATGATGGTTGAGATCGTTGTTTGGATCCGGAACCACCCCGGGGGTGTGTTCCACTGTTTAGTCGTTTGGCCAGGATACCCGAGGGTATGCCTTTAAAGAAGTAATTGTAGAATTTCCTTGAGATGAATTTCTTGTTACTGCTTGTTTACATGTTGGGCATGGCCCGGTTACCTGTTTAGCCTGAGGGAGATGTTGTGATTAGCCTGTGGGCGCTGCACTATTTAGCCCGAGGGCTGTAGTTATTCCGCCTGAGGGAAACCCTTTATGCCTGAGGGCTTGAATTCTGTGCCTGAGGGAGACACTTTGTACGCCTGAGGGCAATTTCTGTTATGCCTGAGGACTATACCTGTGGGTTGGATTCTGATTACCTGAGGGTAAGGTTTTATTTGTCTGAGGATGCTGAATGATTACTTAGAAATGCACTGTGGTGTTATCTTATATAAAATGGATTAAATGAATATTAAAATGACAATATAACTGGTTAAGTTAGTTACTTTTCAGTACTTCTTACTTTATTTCATTTTTACTACAAGCACACTATTGTTGCATGTTTGCACGCAGTTGGGCACGAACCTTTGGTGGGTGCCTACATAGATATATTTCTCACACCCTGTTTGGGTCATGATTTTCGGCCCAAACAGATTATGTTTCTATAGGTGTGGATAGGGGAAAGAGTCCCTATACAGGTAATTGACTGCTACTGAGGAGTAGGAGGGCATGGTACCGAGCCTAGGCTCGCGATGCCGCTGCCAGCTGTTTTGTTTTGTTTTGCTGTACTCTGCATTTTGTTGTACTGTATTGATGTACAACATGTTCTGGCTATTTTCTTAGAACTTGAGACATGTTTCATCATTATTTATATATAGTTGGTTATATCTACTACAGTTGTTTACTTCAGTTGTGTATGTTTTATTGCTTCCGCTGTCTTTGTATGTTTTATTTGTACTCCGCTGCGCTACACTTTGTCAAATGAGGGCATAGTTTCCCCACTATTAGACCTGGGCCCTCGCTGCTAGTCGGCAACCTCTAGCGTTTGGGGAAATGTGCTTGAGGTCACGTGGAAAACCAGGTTCGGGGCACCCGTTGAGTGGCACCCGGAACTGGGACGTTACGAAGTGGTATCAAAGGGAGGTTTCGATCCTCTTACCTGTGGGTTATGGGCCCACATTGACCGGAATTTGGTGGATCATTAGCTGTTTATTTGTTATAACATAGATAAGATGTCAAACTTTGATTCGTGGGGAGTATGGGCCCTCACGGGTCGGAATTTGACCCTTAGGTGTTGTTTTTCAGTATTTTCTGGGTTCCGGGGAAGTTTTTGAGGCATACTGTCCGGAAACCTAGTATACACACCGTGTAGTACTTTAAACACGTCGTGTATGGCCTTCTGTTCGGGAAGAAAAATAAACTTTTTGAGTACACGCCGTGTAGTCTCTTCCCATGTCACAAACCGTGTAGGTGGTGACACGGGGAATGGAAGAGTTTGGGTAAAACACGCCGTGTACTTAATGTACACGCCGTGTAGTGTTGACCCGGAGTCCGACCGTGTAACTAACAACATGGGTCGGTGAACTCCTGTACAGAACACGCCGTGTAGTGTGACCTGAGGACTTAGTCATGTAACTAACAACATGGGTCGGTGTCACCTCTCCTTGAACACACCGTGTACCTGTGGGACACGCCGTGTAGTCTTGTCCGAGGACAGACCATGTGGACTTAACCGTATGGCCGAGAAATGGGGTAGTGTACACGCCGTGTGCGGGTGTAACACGCCGTGTAGTTGCAATCCGAGTAGTCGGCCGTGTCACAGACGACACGGGAAGTTGGAAAATAACACCATACACGCCGTGTAGATATAATACATGCCGTGTAGTTTTGTTCAACGGGATCCGTGTGGCTTAGCTGTGTAGAAGAACCCGGGCAGGGGAAGGGAAGTCAAGTACACGTCGTGTAGTCATTTTACATTCCGTGTAGTCTTGTTTTGAAAATCTTTGTTCCCTTGTGGTTCCTTCGCTTTTAGTCTTTGATAAATCTTGAATCTAAGGTGTGCCTTTGACCTTATAGTGTCATGCCGCCTTGACGACCGCGCGTTGTTCGCCAGGAGAGCGGCAATGAGTATACTCCAGAGATGGTGGGCCATGGGCTACCAGTTGATCCTCCAGCAGAGCCAGATGTGGCACCCGCTCTTATACCGGACACAGGCGCGGAGGCATAGTTCCATGAAGTCTTTATGCGGTTCATGCAGACCTTCCAGGGAGCACCGCAGGCTGCCACATCTATGGACGAGCTGACGCGTATCTTTCAGCAGGAACATCTGCCTACGTTTTTAGGGGATGGAGGACCACAGGCTGCAGAGTCTTGGCTAGGATCGATGCAGACTATTTTCGAGCATCTTGAGATGCCTCCAGGGTGGAGGGTCAAGCTCGTGACTTACATGCTGTGTGATTCCGCCAAGAGGTGGTGGGATGTTACCACCCAGTCAGAGCATCACAGGGACATGGCGTGGGAAGATTTTCAGGCAGTCTTCTATGACTTCTTCTTTCCAGAGACGCTGAGGGTACATAGAGCTTGAGAGTTCATGAATCTACAGCAGGGCGCTATGTCGGTGATGGACTATTCTGATCGTTTTACCGAGCTTCAGTGTTTTGCACCTGTTCTGGTGGGTGATGAGACGTTGAGAGCCATACGTTTTGAGGATGGTCTCCGTTATGACATCCGAGCGCTGGTGAATGATTTCAGGTTGCCTTCAGTATACACTATTGTGAACCAGGCACTGATTATAGAGAGGAACCTGCAGGAATCTAGTGGTGTGGGCCAGGGTGGTTCGGCACCAGTTACTGGTACTATTTCTACTGGAAAGAGGAAGAGACAGATGAATTTCTCTCAGGGTGGCAGTACCAGCCAAGCAGTTTCTTCAGGTGACCCGATCAGGTGCTACCAGTGTGGAAGAGAGGGGCACAAGAGACCGCAGTGTCCACGTGATCCAATGGAGTGTCGAGCTTACGGAAAGATGGGTCATATGTAGCGCTTTTGTAGGGTGTTTCCACCAGTGGCTAGTGAGGGGGGTTCTGTGCAGACTCCGCATGCGGGAGCAGGACCAGTGGCTTCTTACCAGTCGGGGAACTGTAATACGTCAGGGCGTGCAGGCAGAGATGGTGGTCGTGGCCGTGGTAGCCAGACACCAGGATCTCAGAGGCAGTAGGGCGGGATAGCTCAGGGTAGCCTGGCTGTGTCGCAGGGCCGCGGCACTGGGTAGACATATGCAGTGCAACAGACCCAGTAGGAGCAGGATCCCGGACCTTCTAGAGTCGAATGTACTATTCTAGTAGCTTATGTCTTATCTTCAGTACTTTTCGATACGGGTGCTACACATAGTTTCATATCTGTACCCGTTGTGGAGAGCCTTGGGCTCTGTGTTTCTACTTCTTCTGATATCATGACGCTAGACACTCCGTTGGGGACTAGAATGGCTGGTGTGCGTCAGTGCAAGGAGTTCCCCCTAGTGGTTGGAGGGTGTCACTTTCTTTGGGACCTCTATGTCTTAGAGATGACATCTTATGATGTCATTCTCGGGACGGACTGGTTGGTTCCCTTTCGAGCCTTTGTGGACTGCTATCATCGCAGGGTGAGTCACTACAGGAAAACTGAATATTTGCGACGGGGTCCCGTCTCAAAAGGTCTTTTGCGACGGGGCGCCGTCGCAAATCGCCCGTTGCTGAAAACGGCGTCGCAAATAGGTGTTTTTGCGGCGGTCCTGTCGTAAAAAGATTATTTGCGACGGTATTTTTCCCCCGTCACAAATGAGTTTTCGTTTATATATAAAAAAGGTATTTGCGACGGGCCGTCGCAGATATATTAGTTGCGACAGGTCAGAATCCTGTCGCAAATGTGAAATTTAAAAAAATACTTGCGACGAAGGTATTTGCGACGGACCGTCACAGAAAGGTTTTCCCGACGGGTATTCGTCCCGTCACAAATGGTACAGTAAAAGCATTTACGATGGGAATTCCCGTCGCAAATGTCCCCGTCACAAATATTAAAAAAAATAAAAAAAATAAAATAATTATTACAAATTGTATAATATTATATAAAAATAATAATAATATTAATAATATAAAAAAATTATATTATTATAATATAAATAAAAAAATATATAAAATATAATTATGAAATATTAATATAAAATAATAATAATATGAATATAAATAATATAATATAATATAATAATACTAATATTAATAATATAAAAAATTAATATAATAATATTATTATTAAACTATCTATATAATAATAATAATAATATTAATAATATAAATAAATTATATTATTATAATATTAATAATAAAATATATATATAATATAATTATGAAATATTAATATCAAAAAATAATAATAATATGAATATAAATAATATAATATTATATATTATGAAATATTAATATCAAAAAATAATAATAATAGTACCAATATTATTAATATAAAAAATTAATATAATAATAATATTATTAAAATAAACATACATATTTATGAAAAAATAATATTAATATTATTAATATTAATAAAATTATAAAATTATAAACTTCTCAATATTAACAATAAATATAAAATATTAAAAGTAATATTACTAAAATAAGCAGACATTAAAAATAATACTAATAAGTAATAATATATTAAAAAAAATAAAAACAAATTAAATCACGTAATATTCGTACCAATATGAAAGAGGAATTGTAAATAGTTAATATGACAATAAACTATGAACTCAAATGTTTATTACATATAAAAAAATCACTAGGGGGTGGATAATCTGGAGGACCTGGAGGAGGTGGTGGAGGAAACACCATCCCTAAACTATGAGTCAGACGACGCATATACTCCATATACTCCTGATGTTGCTCCTCATATCGATGTCTCTCCTCATCCTGCTGCTGGAGCATCTGCTCCTGCCATCGACGCATCTCCTCATCGTGCTGCTGACGCATCTGCTCCTGCCCCTGACGCAAATCCTCTATAAGCTGACTCTGAGCACGCAGTTGCTCCTGATACTGTGAGGCAGAAGATGATGTCTCTCCATGAGCTCCTCTCGATCTGGACGCCGACATCGCAGCAGTACCATAATAAGCCGCAGGAGTCAAATGAGAGTCGATACCAACTACTCGGCCCTTTTCGAAGCCATATTGGGTCGCCTGCATCCATGCCGTCTCATCAAAATGGTGGGCACTAGTCTGATCACCCGTCTCGTCTTGACTCTCAGCCTGTGTCTGAGAGGTCGTGGCCTCATATGACTCCTTAAGTTTAAATTAGAAATTAAAATAATGAAAAGATTATATGCATTTAATTTGCAAACTGAAAAGAAAATAATACTAACCACAATCTGACGCTGGGGGTCACCTCTAATCTCTCCAGTAGTCGGGTCAGTGTACATCATCCGATAAACACCGTACGCCGAAATACCAGGCTGCTCGGCTTCCTATATGAATATAAAATAAACTGTTTATATTTAAAGTTGTATAAAATATTAAAAAAAGTACTTACCAGATGCTCTCTATGCGCACTGAATGTACGACTACCAGCTCGATGTGTCACCTCTTGTCTCCCCCGATTCTGTCGACCCAATGCAGATCTCATCTGAAACCCACCACCCAACTAGTGTGTACATAATCCATCCCAAACGTGAGATGAAATGTACTCTGGTCAGTGGGCTCTACAGGACTCATCAAATTCTGTCACTCCGGCTTTCTTCATAGCTGTCTTTCTCAAATTATGCAAAAACTGACAGAAACGGTCACGCATAGACACCACCCATGCCGTGTGGATAGTGGCACACATGCTCTCGTCGATGGGATACCATAAACCCTAATATAAAGTTATTAATGAATTAAATTTCAAAATAAATAATATTTAATTACGTACTAGCCAATGATCAAACATGGCGGCCTACACATCAGCGGGAATCTGATCCCATGTGAGCCAGGGCTGAGAAAAATAATTGCGCAAGATAGCGCTCCCCTGTCCAATAGCTATATGCGTAAAAATGTGGAAAAAGAACAAATAATCAAACAATTAGAATATTAATAAATTATAATGAAAGATAACTAAAATACACAGGTTACCATACCACCGCGTGTGCGCATCGAATCCAAGAGGTGGACGTCGCTCCGGGATAGGATCTGGAATCATCAGTCTGGCAAGACCACGCCCCCTCTGAGTGCTCCCTATAGTGCCAACAGCCTGAGGGTCATATGACTCAATAACCTCATCATCCATAGGTAGATCAGCCTCCAACAACTGACGAAACGTTTCCGATTCCATCTGAAACATGAAATGATTTTTATTAGCAAACAGTTGAAAATAACTATTATGTATAGATATATATTTGTTATGATTCTATCCAGCATTTTACTGTGTAAATGTTCATCTTCATAATCATTTTCATAGTTTTCAATGTCAATGTCTTCATCTTCCTCATCAACATCATCAATTTCCATATTAGTTTCACTGTCATCATCTCTTGTCATTTCAAATTCAGTTGTAACATCATTAACAACATCGTCACCATCGACCCTTAACTGTGGGGTGTCATCCTCGATATTCATGTCTCTTTGTGAAAAAGATGTGTTTTGAGGAGTTTCCTGGAAAATTTCATTTCCTTGCACTTCAGTGGAACCACATTCAGTTTGAGTAAACTGATTTTCTCGAGATTTAACTTTTATTATACTCCACCAATCATCCAACTCTTTTGTAGTAGCACAATATTTTGCATAATAAATTTTATGTGCCTGATTAGCCAATAAAAATGGTTCATTTACTGCAAGAAGACTTTTATGTTTAATATCAACAATTCCATGAGTCGGATGAATACGCAAGCCTCTCTCAGTATCCATCCATCGACATTTAAACATTGTTTCATAATTATTTCCCAAATAACACAGTTCAATAATTTCTTCAAGCATGCCGTAAAAGTCAACTTCAATATCTCTATGATGTGATCCCTTCAAACAAACACCACTATTCATTGTTTTCTTTGATTCCCCATATGCACATGTATGGAAGTGATAACCATTCACCACATATGCATGATAAGATTTAACCATTTTGGATGGCGGGCTACTCAATATATGAAATCGACTATCAATCTCATCAGCATGTACAGATACCTAAAAATTTGTAAAACATTTATCACTATTACAAGTAATAAATTGATTTTATATGTAAAACCAAAAAAGAATGTATGTTACCAGTTTTTGAAACCAGTAGGAAATTTTTTTTTTCCGACGTTCTTCTAAGCCAACTGCTGTAATTTGTGGAAATTGTTTCTTGATATGATCATCATATAACCTACAAATACAATATGATTAATTTACTATAACAGAATCTATAGAATAAAAGATAGGAGCACTCACTGTACAATTGGTGACATTTCTTCACAGTTGAGTAGAACATATGTATGAGCTCTATGATTTTCATCATCTGAAATCCATCTATCATGAACTCCACCAAAGCCAAGTTCGGGCTGATTGAAAACTGATAATTGATTATTTATATCATCATCAACATTCCCCTCATTCCAGCCCATGCAGTTAAATTTTGAGGGATATTCAGATTCAAAATAATGAGAGCAGAATAAAGCAATTTATTCTTGCAAATAAGCTTCAACAATTGAGTCTTCAACTGATGCTTTGTTATAGACTTTTTTCTTCAATTTCTGCATGCATCTCTCAAATGGGTACATCCATCGAAACAGAACCGGACCTCCACATTTTGCTTCATGTGGCAAATGTAATATCAAATGTTCCATTGATTCAAAGAAAGCTGATGGAAAGATTTTTTTTCAATTTGCATATAATTACAACAACAGCTTCTTCCAGTTTTCTTAGTGTATCGTAGTCTGTTGTCGCCGCACACATGTCTCGGAAAAAATATGGTATATCTGTTATTGAATCACAAATCTTAGAATTCAACAAACCTCTTAATCCAATAGGCATAAGTCTTTCCATTATAACATGACATTCATGACTTTTTAATCCGGTAATATGACCATTTTTAACACATCTGCCCAAGTTGGAAGCATAGCCATCTGGAAGTCTCAAATATGAAATCCACTAAAAAAATAATAAGTGACTCTCTTTGGTCAGTGTATAAGCTGCTTTTGGCTTCATTAATCTCTATGATCTGACATTTTCAAACAATTCAAGTTCTGGTTGCCTGCAAATTTGGGCAAGATCTAATCGTTCCTTTACATTATCTTTGGTTTTACCCGGTGTATCCAAAACTGTATGAAATAAATTATCAAAACAGTTCTTCTCAATATGCATGACATCCAACATGTGTCGGACCAACAAATCAGACCAATATGGAAGATTCCAAAAAATGCTCCGTTTTGTCCAATTGTGTTCTTTCCCAAAACCATGAATTTTCAGTTGGTTTATTGTCAGTCCAAAAGTGATGGAAGGTAATGAAAATACAACATATTGTAACTCTGTACCTGAGATCATTTTTGGAGGTTCATCTCTTTCAATTCTGCCTTTTCTGAAATTAGATTTATTCCTCCGAAAAGGATAATCGATTGGAAGAAATCTGTGATGACAGTCAAAATAGAAAGGTTTTTTTCCATTCACAAGCATAAATGATTTGTTGTCTCTCATACAGTAAGGACATGATTTTGGACCATGTTTACTCCAGCCAGATAACATACCATATGCCGGGAAGTCACTAATTGTTCACATCAAAGCAGCTTTCATTACAAAATTCTGTTTCGCAGCAGCATCATATGTACCAACACCATGACTCCACAATAAATTTAACTCATCAATTAGTGGTTTCAAATAAACATCAATATTCTTTTTCAGATGTCCTGGTATTAATAATGTCAAAAAGATATAAGGCTCTTTCATCAACATCCATGGAGGCAAATTGTACGGAGTTATAAAGACATGCCAACAGGAATACTGACTACCAAAAGATCCAAATGGACAAATACCGTCAGTAGAAAGACCCAATCACACGTTCCGGGATTCTAAATCAAAAGACGGATGCACTTGATCAAAATGTTTCCATGAATCACCATCAGATGGATGAATCAAGCTTTTACCATTTGACATATTGGTTTTGTGCCATGACATCATTGTCGTTGTGTTCTGAGACATAAATAAATGCTGCAACCTGGGTGTAAGCGGGAAATATCTCAAATGTTTTACAGGAATCAATCCAGACTTCCCTGATTGAGCTTCTTTATGCCTCGATTGTCCACATGTGGGACAACTATCCAATAACTCATTTTCACCAGAATATAAGATGCAATCGTTTGAACATGCATGGATCTTCTGATAACTAAGGCCTAGATTACGAACGAGTCTTTTTCTCTCATAATAATTACCAGGCATCACATTTCCTTCAGGTAACAGTGCTTTAACCAAAGAAAATATCTGATCAAAATAGTTATTTGACATTCCATTATCTGATTTAATAGCCATAAATTTTGCAACTGCTTCTAATTTTCTTATCTTGCAACTAGGATATAATGCATCCTCAGTAGACCTGAACAACTCAGCAAATTCAGATGGTGCCAACTCAGGAGGTAAATCAACATCATCCTCAATTTCTGTTTGTTGAACGGATAACCCTACAACATCATGTACTAAATTATGAAACCGTGATGGATCTGAAACCAAATTATTAGTATCTTCTCTGGAACTGCGTTCACCGTGTTGATACCAAAAAATAAAATCTGATTGAAAACCATAATGCAAGATATGTTGCCAACGATGTCAAATGTCTCAAACGTTCTCAAAGCACATTTTTTACAAGGACACTTAATTGTCCCTTTTGAAACAAATTCTGGGTTTGATGATTTAAATGATAAGAAAGCTTCAACACCATCAACATATACAGGATTTAAACTAGAACCGTTTGGATTTCTGCGCTGATTTATCCAAGAATGATCATCTAATAATGATTAATGTCGATTTCCTTGTTCCATATTCATATATATGTTTCTAAAAAAATTTAAAACCATTACTATTGTTAAATAATTTGATATAAGAAACAATATCCTAAAAAAAGAAGATACATAATTACAGTTATTTATTAGTAATTACCAATAATTATAGGTGACACAGTTAGTTTGTAATCATCCCCACTAATTATTATTAATTTAGAAATACTTGGAAAAATAAAATATGCTTGAATAATGAAATAAAATTTTGTAATCATCGTTGTGAAGATTATATTACTAATTATTCTGATTTTTCCGATGACTCATCTCTTTTTAACTTTCTCCCGACTGAAATCAGTATGAAAAACTTGCTCTGACATACGTTAGAGCACATTTTTCATACTGATTTCAGTGGGAGAAAGTAGCAAAGATATGAGACGTTGAACAAAAGGTAGCCGTCAATCTGCTAGAAATTGTGCCAATTTATAACCATGTACTTGAATTTATTTGATTTTTGATTAATTTTATTAGTAATTATTACTAATTATTACAAATCTCAATATTTCCAACAGATTTTTCTTTATTCTTAACATGTTCAAATCTTAAAGAGTCGTCAATTTCCAGGTCATGCCCAATAAAAAGTTTGCGTCAACCTTGTCCAATTTAAACTCTATAATTGTCCTTACATGGTTGATCATCTCCCAAGTAGTGTTGCAATAGGACGACACAAGTAATGAGAAAGACATGACTTGGGTTGTCCTATTGCAACGCTACTTACGAGGTGATCAACCAAGCAAGAACAATTATAGAGTTTACATTGGACACGATTGACGCAAACTTTTTATTGGGCATGACTTGAAAATTGGCAACCCTTTAAGATTTGAACTGTTAAGAATAAAGCAAAACTTGTTGAAAATATCGATAATTGTAATATTTTATAATTTTTTTATAATTTTAATAATATTAATATTTTTTTATAAATATTAAACATATAATAATAAAATAATTATATCATAAGTATTATTTAACTATTAATATTAGAGTAATATAATATTTTATATTATGTTACTATTTATGTTACTAATTATATTACTAATTATGTTACTAATTATGTTACTAATTATGTTATTAATTAGAAATGCGAAGATATGCATATAGGTCGGGTGGTTAATCAATCAATGAATAGAAAAACAAACGTAATTAACCGCTCATCTACGTCAATTTTCTTTTCATTTGTGTGTTGAGGTTGACAGGAAACTTCTCCCTCTACATATAATATGTGCTTTTACTCTCAATATTATAAACCTCCTCACCTCTATATTGGAGAGGAGGTTGATAATTTTGACAGTAAAAGCAGATATTATATGTGGAGGCAGAAGTTTCCTGTCAAGCCTCAACACACAAATGAAAAGAAAATTGAGGTAGATGAGTGGTCAATCACGTTTTCTAATTATCCTAATTGTTTCCTAATTATCCTAATTGTTTCCTAATTGTTTTTCTTAATTAAATCTAATTGTTTCCTAATTAAATCTAATTGTTTCCTAATTAAATATAATTGTTTCCTAATTAAATCTAATTGTTTCCTAATTAAATATAATTGTTTCCTAATTAAATCTAATTGTTTCCTAATTAAATCTAATTGTTTTCTAATTAAATCTAATTGTTTCCTAATTAAATCTAATTGTTTCCTAATTAAATATAATTGTTTCCTAATTAAATCTAATTGTTTCCTAATTATTTTAATTGTTTCTTAATTAAATATGATTGTTTCCTAATTATTTTAATTGTTTCCTAATTATTTTAATTGTTTCCTAATTATTTTAATTGTTTCCTAATTATTTTAATTTTTTCTTAATTATTTTAATTGTTTCCTAATTATTTCTAATCAATTAAATCTAATTATTTCATAATTATTTGATAATTATTTTAATTAAATATAATTATTTCTTAATTATTTGATAATTATATATTTATTTCTAATTATTACCAAAACATCCCCCAGGAGTGTCGAACCAAGAGTGCAGCAAGGCCCGTTGTCGTGTACCAGGTTACCCCGAGTCAAGCTCGAAACACCTTGTTAGAGTTTTCACTCCTAGGTACATCTGTGCTAGAGCCGCCTCTACTTGTTCGTATCCAGATAAATATTATTTGGTACAAGAACATAAACTAATTATACTATATAGCTAAACATTCTATTAAAAAAAATAAAATTAACAATTAAAAATAAAATTAACAAATAAAAATAATTTAACAATTAAAAAAAATATAAATACCTTTAGTAATATGCGCCTTCTAACTCATTCATTCCTCTTCTCGAAAGAAAAAATTAAAACAAAAAAGAATTTCTACTCAGAACTGAAAATTAGAGAGAGAGAAGAATAGAGATCTGAATGTTATGAAAAAAAATGTATGGGGTGTATATATAGGTTAGATTATTTGCGACGGGATACCGTCGCAAATACTAGGTATTGTGATGGGATACCGTCACAAATGCCTTCGCCCGCATTAAATACAGGCGGCGGGTAAAAGGACTTTTGCGACGGGCCCGTCTCAAATAGCCACCATTAGCGACGGGTGGATATCCCCGTCGCAAATTTCTATTTACCGCCGCCGGTATTGGCGACGAGGCCCGTCACAAATACCTTCTCCCACATTAATTACGGGCGGCGGGTAAAATGGTTGTTGCGATGTGCCCGTCGGAAATTCCACACCATTAGCGACGGGTGGATATCCCCGTCGCAAATTACTATTTACCGCCACCGGTATTTGAGACGGGCGGATATCCCCGTCGCTAATTCCTATTTACCGCTGCCGGTATTTGCGACGGGACCCGTCGCAAATACCACCCGTTTGATTCTTTTTTTCTACGAGTAAATAGTCCCGTCGCAAAAAAGTATTTACCACCGTCGGGTAGTTGCGACGGGTTGAAGGTGACCGTCGCAAATAGGCTTTACAGCGGCCGGTATTAGCGATAGGGCCCGTCGCAAATAACACCTGGTGAATATTTGTTTGCGACGGGGAAATTTCCCCATCTCAAATACTATTTACCACCGCCAGGTACTTGCGATGGGTAGCCTTCTACCCGTCGCAAATAGGCTTCCCGCGTTTTGGCGTGCAAACCGCGCCATTGCAATTGCGACGGGACCTGTATTTCCATCGCAAATAACTGACCATTTGTGACAGGAATATATTCCCGTCACAAATACTCTTTTCATCGGAGTTTTTTCGACAGGAATAAGGCTCGTCACTAATACCCCATCGCAATAATCGTTTTTTCCCGCAGTGAGTTTCACGTCACCAGAGGGCGGAGAGTTTATATACAAGGGTGAATGGGATGTTCAGGAGAGTCGAGATGGACTAGAGCATCATGGGCGAGGTGGAGTCACAGCCCAGATTGTGAGCTTATATCTGGATGATCAGGGGACTTTTCAGACATATTTCCCTCCAGTTGTTGATCGTTTCAGGGATGTCTTCCCGGACGACTTTTCAGGTCTACCTCTGGAGCGAGAGGTGGATTTCTCTATTGAGCTAGTGCCAGGAGCAACACTGGTGTCCATTCCTCCTTATAGGATGGCCACACCTGAGTTGCAGGAGCACAAGAGGCAGTTAGAGGAGTTACAGTCTAAGGGTTTTATCTGACCCAGTACTTCTCTGTGGGGTTCGCCGGTCCTTTTTGTTAAGAAGGCGGATGGTACCCTCAGACTTTGCGTGGATTATCGGAAGCTCAACCAGTTGACAGTCAAGAACCGATATCCTTTGCCAAGGATAGATGATCTTTTTGATCAGCTTCGAGGAGCACGAGTGTTCTCGAATATTGACTTGAGATCCGGATATCATCAGCTGCGCATGAGACCATCGGATATACCTTTTACGGCTTTTCATAGCAGATATGGTCTGTACGAGTACTTGGTTATGCCGTTCGGACTCACGAACGCGCCATCAGTTTTCATGGCTCTGATGAATCATGTGTTCCATCTGTATCTTGATTCTTTTTTGGTAGTATTCGTGGACGACATCTTAGTGTACTCTCGCACTCGACACGACCATGCCACCCATCTTGAGATCTTATTGAGTACACTGAGAGAGCATCGTCTATATGTTAAGCTCTCAATGTGCCACTTTTGGATGGACCAGATTCACTTCTTGGGTCACATTATCTCAGAGGTAGGAGTTGCAGTAGACCCAGAGAAGGTGAGAGCAGTAGTTTCCTGGGAGCATCCTAAGAACGTGTTTGAGATACATAGTTTCTTAGGGCTGGCTGGTTACTACAGACGCTTTATACAAGACTTCTCCCGCTTAGCAGCACCGTTGATGGGTCTGACTAAGAAGGGTGTGAAGTTTGTTTGGTTGGAATCTTGTGAGGCGGCCTTTCAGGACCTAAAAGGAAGGTTGACATCAGCACCGATCCTGATACTCCCAGAGTAGGGGAAGAGCTATACAGTTTACTGTGATGCATCAGGTATTGGGATGTGGGCAGTGTTGATGCAGGGTGACCAAGTTGTTGCGTACGAGTCTCGGTAGTTGAGGCTACATGAGAGGAAGTACCTGACGCATGATCTCAAGTTAGCTGCAGTTGTTCATGCGTTACGTTGTTGGTGACATTATCTATTGGGAGAGGATTTTTTGCTTTTCACCGACCACAAAAGCCTCAAGTATATATTTACTCAGCGTGACCTGAATCTGAGGCAGAGGAGGTGGTTCGAGTACCTACAATCCTTCAATTTTGAGCTTGCCTATACACCTCGTAAGGGTAATGCAGTGGATGATGCACTGAGCAGGAAGACTCAGATACAGGCAGTGCAGGAGGCCAGTGGTGAGTGGAAGCTTATGGCCTTGTTCTCTGAGATGCATCTAGAGGTGCACGACAGTCAGTGGCAGACTTATTATTCCTTGTTAGCTGTGACTTCTACCCTCCTGGACAGAGTGAGGATGAGACAACTATCTGATTCAGAAGGCCTAGTTCTACGGGAGTCGGTGTCAAGTGAGGACCCTCCTCCCGGTTGGACGATAGGCGATGATGAGGTTCTGCGTTTCCATGGACGAGTATGGGTTCCAGGGGATATACGCAAGGAGATGATGTGGGAGTTTCATACTTCAACTTGGGCAATTCATCCTGGGGTTACCAAGATGTACCGAGACTTGAGACGTCAGTACTGGTGGCTGGGTATGAAGAGAGATGTAGATGGTTTTGTTACGAGATGTTCCACCTGTCAGCAGGTGAAGGCAGAGCATCAGAGACCAGATGTACTGTTACAGCTGTTACCCATTCCAGAGTGGAAATGGGATGATGTCGCGATGGATTTCTTGACTGGATTGCCGAGGTCACCTCGAGGCAATGATGTCGCGTGGGTTGTTGTGGACAGACTCACGAAGGTAGCTCACTTCTTGCCGATTAAGGAGACCTTCGGTGTAGACAATATAAATAGTTTTTATATCTGAGAGATTGTACGTCTTCATGGGGTCCCTCATTCTATAATTTCATATAGGGACGCACGCTTTATATCTCGTTTCTGGCAGAGTTTTCAGAGGGCACTGGGTACACAGGTGCTTATGAGCGCAACATACCACCCTCAGACTGATGCCTATTCATAGCATACGATACAGGTTCTAGAGGACATGCTGCGTGCATATGTCCTAGACTTTGGGGGCTCTTGGGAGAAGCATATACTCTTAGTCGAGTTTACCTATAACAATAGCTTCCAGGAAACTATTGAGATGGCACCATATGAGGTTTTATATGGTAGGCCATGTCGTTCACCTTTGTGCTGGTTAGAGGCAGGTGAGGCAGCTTTACTGGGACCATGTCTCGTGCAGGAGACTTCTGAGCAGGTCTAGTTGATTTGGAAGCGGATGGCTACCACGCAGTCTCGTCAGAAGTCTTATGCTGATCTTCGCAGACGACCTTTGGAGTTCGTTGTCGGGGATCAGGTTTTCTTGCATGTTTCGCCGAGGCTGGGACACAAGCGGATCAGGAGACAGGGTAAACTTTCACTGAGGTATGTTGGGCCATTCGAGATTCTGGAGAGAGTCGGGCTGGTTGCCTATCGGTTGTGGTTACCGCAGCGGTACCAAGCCATGCACGATGTCTTCCACATGTCTCAGTTGCGTCGCTATCATTCAGACCCGTCTCACGTCTTTTATCCTGAGGAGGTTGAGCTGGAGGCAGATGCGTCCTTTGAGGAGCATCCGATTCATACCGTTGACAGGAGCACGAAGGTTCTCCGAGGCCGGTCATTTCCTCTCGTACGGGTACTATGGCAGCATGGCTGAGTGTAGGACGAAACCTGGGAGCGGGAGACCGGCGTACGTGCTTAGTGTCCAGAGCTGTTCTGAGCTATATCTTCACCACCCTTGGAAGGGAAATTCGGGGATGAATTGATTTAAGGGGGGAAGTTTATAAGAACCCGGTTCTTATGTTTGAGGTATGGGATTCTTCTTTTCTCTTTTCCTTAAGTGTTTTGATGAAATATGGAAAATGGGGAAAAATCCTAAATTTTGGAACTACATGCCGTGTACTTTTCCACACGCCGTGTACTTTTGGCCGTGTGGAATGGGTACACGGGGCGTGTATCCATGTCGGCGACAAAGGGTGTAGGAATTGACTACATGCCGTGTAGTAGTCCTTTACACGCCGTGTAGTCAGTCGTCAGGCCAAAACAGTAAGGCGGTGGAGCAGCCTCTAGCTGGGAAACAGTACACGCCGTGTACTCGGGAGTACATGTCGTGTACCCATGTCGACGGATGAACAGTGTGGCGGTGCTGCTAGAGGAACAGTTAAATAAAGGAAGTATACGCCGTGTAGTTTGTTTTTTTCGCTTAAAATGGGAAGTAGCTTCCCCTTTTCATAGGGAAAGCTTAGAACGGGAAGAGAGCTCAGGAGAGGGCGGCCGAACCTTCAGAGATCCACTGGGCGCACGTCTGGAATCTGATCCCGCTTCTGTCGATCACGTTGGAACCACGCGGGTAAGCCCTCTCTTCTCCTAGCATGTTGCTTACCAATTATTCTCCTAACGAGAGTTATTTGAGGTTAATTAGTTTTTCTTCTTCATCAAATCTACGTTGTATTTGGGCATTTCTGGAATCGACGTTCGCGTATAGCGCTTGTTGGCGTCTAAGGTAGGTGGCTTGGTGTTTGTTTTTCCAACTGTCGTGTGTTTTGTGCATTTTCATGCCACGAACCCATGTTGGGGTGTCGTGTGGCTGAGGCCATAGCTATTTTAAATACCTAGATTTGAATAGGTGATTTAAATGTGATACTAAAATGCTGGTTGAGATCGTTGCTTGGATCCGGAACCACCCCGGGGGTGTGTTCCACTGTTTAGCCGTTTGGCCAGGATACCCGAGGGTATGCCTTTAAAGTAGTAATTGTAGAATTTCCTTAAGAGGAATTGCTTGTTACTTCTTGTTTACATGTTGGGAATGACCCGGTTACCTGTTTAGCCTGAGGGCGATGTTGTGATTAGCCTGTGGGCACTGCACTATTTAGCTTGAGGGCTGTAGTTATTCCACCTGAGGGAAACCTTTCGTGCCTGAGGGCTTGACTTCTGTGCCTGAGGGCGACACTTTGTATGCCTGAGGGAAATTTCTGTTATGCCTGAGGGCTATACCTGCGGGTTGGATTCTGATTACCTGAGGGTAAGGTTTTATTTGTCTGAGGACGCTGACTGATTACTTAGAAATGCACTGTGGTGTTATCTTATATTAAATGGATTAAATGAATATTAAAATGGCAATATAACTGGTTAAGTTAGTTACTTTTCAGTACTGCTTACTTTATTTCATTTTTACTATAAGCACACTATTGTTGCATGTTTGCACGCAGTTGGGCACGTGCCTTTGGTGGGTGCCTACTGAGATATATTTCTCACACCCTATTTGGGTCATGATTTTCGGACCAAACAGATTACATTTCTGCAGGTGTGGATAGGGTAAAGAGTCCCTATACAGGTACTTGACTACTGCTGAGGAGTAGGAGGGCATGGGACCGAGCCTAGGCTCACGATGCTGCTGCCAGCTGTTTTGCTTTGTTTTGATGTACTCTGCATTTTTTTGTACTGTATTGATGTATAACATGTTCTGGCTGTTTTCTTAGAACTTGAGACATGTTGCATAATTATTTATATACAGTTGGTTATATCTACTACAGCTTTTTACTTCAGTTGTGTATGGTTTATTGCTTCCGATGTCGTTGTATGTTTTATTTGTACTCTTCTATGCTACACTTTGACAAATGAGGGCATAGTTTCCCCACTATCAGACCTGGGCCCTCACTGCTAGTCGGCAGCCTATGGCGTTTGGGGAAATGCGCTTGAGGTCATGTGGCGAACCGATTTCGGGGCACCCGTTGAGTGGCACCCGGAACCGGGACATTACATAATTTCTCAGAATTCATACTTCGAATTCCTCAAAATTCAGAATCCTAATTCCTCTGAAATTCAGACTCTGAATTCCTCTAAAATTTAGACTCTTAATTCTTCTGAAATTCAGACTCCGAATTCCTCTGAAATTCAGACTCTGAATTCCTCTAAATTCAAACTTTTAAATCTATAGAATTTAGACTCCAAATTCTTTGTAAAATAGAAACCGAATATCCATGTATTATAGACTCTGAATTTTTATTTGGTTAGATTACAAATTATATTTTTCCTTAAACTCTGAAAAATATATTTAGTGGAGAAACTTCCTTTTTCCTTACACTTATTATGAAACAATTTTGTACAATCTATTTCTAACTAACTGTTGTTTGAGTGACACATGCATAGGTTCCTCTAAAATTCAAGGAAAAATATGACCGTTGGAGGAGGGAGCCTATTGTTGGAGAAGTGACTATAAATAGGAGCTCATTTGAATGAGCTCACACCCGTTCCATTAATCTATAGATTACATGATGTTGAAGTGATTTATAGAGAGATAGACTCTCATGCCTTGTGCATACTGAACATCTTTTTTAGCTTGCTTCATGTGATTCTGATTGTTGTTGAGTACAATCAAGGGCTTACAGGGATAGAAAGATAGAGGTGTTGACTACCTTAAAGTTCGATGACTTCCAAGGATAGGAAGATAGAGGTGTTGACTACCTTAAAGATCGAGGGCTTGCAGGGATAGTAAGACACATTCTGATATTCCTATCAAGTGCTTACCCTGGTGTGGGTTAGAAAGACTTTCTTGAAAGTATAAATCAAGGTACCTTTATTCAAGGTTGTTGGATACCCTACTATTTGAGTTAAAAGATTTCATACTTGTTACTTATTTTGTTTCAAGTTTATTTCTACTATATTTTGATAAAGGAAGAATGTATAACCTTCTTATACTTTCATATTATTTTATACTCTAATAAGTAATATTCTATATGCTTTAATGTAGAATCTTTTTCTTAAGTAAACTTTCCTTAAGTTTCATTTCCAAAACCATATTTTCGTAACCTAGTAAGTTTGTCTTATAGAACTATTTTAGGGTTTGTGAATTTACCTTGTTTAACCTTGTTAAACATGGTTTTCCTTAAGGTTAAAAATGAAAGTTTTTAAACTTAAAATTCACCCCCCTCTTGTAATTGAGCATCTACATTCATATTTTTATCCTACAATAACATGAGATAATATGGAGTTATTAAATCCACTTTAAATACTAAGTGTTAGATTATGTCCAAAGTGGTACTTTTCAAGACCTTGATAATTAAATTGTGTATTGTTGAGATTAGCACAAATACCCCTATATTATCTTATGTATAGAAAAAAATTTATAAGTGATTATGGATTATCTTGTTGAGTATTGTCATGCTTAGTTGATTACCCATAGATTATTATTTGTTAGCTTATTATTGGTGCTTTATTTAGATTACACTTAGCTGAAAAGCCCTAATAGTTAGGATTCTAGAGGAATATAGTTGGTTTTATCCATTTTATGGATTGGAAAAATATTTTTCTGCTAAACTGTCTAAGACTCATATATGATATGATTGAAAATTTTTGTTTACCATATATAGTCATAGCTTATTTATGTGATACCCAATGTAAGTCATGATGAAATATGAATCTTGGTCCACTATTAGAAGTGATGAATTTCAAAAGGGGTCTTAATTTTAATGGGAACCCATTAAATATAATTTCATATTTAATTTTAATGAAAAATAATACACTTCTGGTAAAATATTTTATTGTAGATGAATAAAATCATCAACATAAAACATAACATTAAGATTAATCCTTGTAAAGAGAAGCTTAATGTAAGCCACTCTTAAGACAGGTAGTTTAATAAATGTTCTTAAGTAAGATTGTTATTTAAGAAAAAGTTCTTAAGGAAAATTCTATGTATCAAAACTATTCCTTCTTAAGTATCCAAGTGAAAAAATTGTTCATCGGGTGAATATAGATGCTTATGGAAGCATAAGGTGATTCATTTAAGGTTCAAAAATAATTATATAAAAGGTGACAAATTAATCTTATCCTCCACTCATGCACTCAATATGATTGGGTACAACAATAATTTATGTAATATTAGTCTCATATACTCACCATGATTGGACATGTCAAAAGATATTCAATACGATTGAATATATTGATAACTCAATGAGACTAAAGGTTTCCTTAAAACTTTTTTGGTTATAGAAATAAATTATATTATTATTACATATATATAATATCATCAATATGTTTTCCAAATGTTGTAAATATATAGAAAGTTAGTAAGAAGAAAAATAATTAAAGTGTAAAGATTGAATGTTTTCTTTCAAGTAATGAAGAAAAGGAGTTGTTTCATTAATAGCATGGATAACTCATTCTTGGATAAACTTTTTTATAATATGTGAATTTTTATCGCATTTAGATCTTAATAAGATAATGTTATAAATAGTTTTTTAAAAGAAATGAGATGGGTGTTTTTAATACAAATGGTTTATGATTTGTTTAACTATATGACGTGCTATAAGGGGATACTAAAATGGACATCCTATTGTCATTTATGGAAATTTTATAATAATATGATTGAATTCAAATAAAATTTATAGATATATATGAACTAATAATATAACATCCAAGTTCTAAAGTATTGTATAGATAAAACCAGCTGGTAAAAGTTCAAATTGGAAGAATAAAAGTTGGTTGAAAAGTTCAAAAATATTTATATAAAAATCCAATCAAGGTCATTGAAACCTAGGGTTTTCAAGAAGTATGTGTAATAATTCAATATGATTGGATTATCCAAGATATACCTAAAGGGATTTGTGAAACTCCATCAAATTTCTATCTTAGGTATGAATGTTATAGAGATTAATTATTCAATTTTGAAATTTATTTGATACTGAATGCATATTTTAAATTTTTTTGTAAATATAAAGGAGTTTAAGATAAAATGAAGAATTGATTGAGACTATAGTTTATATTGATGAGATGAATAAAATAGTTACTACATAGAGGATTTAAATATAAATTATTTTATCAAATTCAAATGAATCTAATTAAAAGGTGTGTATCTTCATCTCACTTATCTTATGTGATAATAGAGTATTTTTTATAACAAAGAGTTGTTATGAACAAGTATGAGAATAATAAATGTATACACATGGTTTATGATTCATCAATTTCTATAACATATTTTTAGAATAATATATGGGTAAAAAAAATATCCAAGATAAAATATAATCCAAATATTTGTTAAAATATAAGTTAATGTGTTCCTACCAACCATTAGTGGTATATTTTAATAATTTGTTTTTAAAACGAAAATGTTCGAAACACATAGAATGCCACATATGATGTGGAAAAAATAGTTTATGTGTCAAATATTCTCATCAATAGGAAATAAGTTTTATTTATAATACACAAAAGGGTTTTTGTATCCTAGAAAGATATTCTGAAATAAATATAGTATCTAATAGGATAGTGGGAGTATGTTTGAATTTAATAGAAGTTTAAAGTTAAATTATTATACTAGTATATGTTTAAATATAATTTAACATAACATCCTAAAATAATTTAGTATGTATTACTAAAAAATAATGTAAATAGTTACATTAATTCAAGGAAAAAAATTAATGGAATATGGTTTCAAGGATGATCATGATAAACTTAGAAAGTGTTCTAAGTAGAAAAAAAATTGACATCATAAAATTTAATGTTGTGAAGTTAATAATTTTTAATATGTTCAAAGAGTTGATTCCTAAATATCACCATTATTCAGACTATCTTACTTCATAGAGGTTTATAATTAAATAATTTAGTGGTGAATTTTTATCAGATGGAATCGTAGATATGTGAAAGGAATTACATGATGAAATGATTTAAAAAAACTTAAAAAGTGTAACAAACATAAGTATGATCTTGTAGTTTTTAATATATGATATGATAAATCCGTCTTTTGATGTGTTTGTTAAATATTATTAAAATGGTTAAATATTATGAAATGTATCATATTAAAAGGAAATATCTACATTATCATCATTTCACATTGGTTCCATATATATATATACCATTCATGAAGTGTAATGATAATTTACCTCTCAAAGAATGACTTTGAGTTATCCCTAACTGATTTTCATTATGAAGTATTATAGGGTATAATTAAATGTTAAGGTTATCATGAGAAGGATTCTTGTATTATAATATAGAATATGCTCATCAGGCACAAAACACAAAATACGATTATTTGTGTGCATTGGATGATCTACAAGGTATACCACATAGATTGTCATATAAATGTATTTGGTATATTATGGGTTCTTGGATCATATTTGATTCCCCGCTACCTAAGGTTGGTGAGATACCTAGAATGATAACTTTCATACTTCTATACCCTGCTTATGAAAGTCTATATATCAACATAGATAATGTGGGGGTGGTTGGATATATTGTTGGGCATGCCATTGGTTGAAGCTTAACCAATATGGGATTTTTCTATCATATGATGATTATAGGAGTGTTTGGATATACCTAGATATAGTATATCTATCCAAATAATAAACATGTGATGTGATTATCTATAAGGAATAATGATATGTGATGTATTCATTGATCAGATTAGTCTACACTTTAATAATCGAGAATAGACGATTTGGATAGATGTGATTGACATATTTAGTGTCCCATGGTTTCTCGATGTCTTGGACAAAGAGAATATATGAGAATTAATGTTTTCATATGATGCATATCGGTGGAAACGACTATAGAGATACATGTTTTTTATGGAGATCATATTATATCCCTTTATAGCTTGAGTAGTATTGATTCTTATATAGAGGCCTCTCTTTTATTATATATATGGATCTGAATATTAGAAAAAAAATCAACATTATAAAGTCCCATGAGGTCACACTTTGTGGTTGAGTGAATGGGGATTTATTTTTACTCAGAGTGCTAATCAAAAAGTGTTTTATAGTTAATAAAAAAGTGTTTTGGATTGGAATTCACAAGTTATTTCATATTATGTGATACAAGTTGAAGTTGATAATGGATTTCCAAAAGATTTTTGGAAAATATTTAAAGGTATTTTTGAATATGATTTCAAAAGTTATCGTATATGATACAATATATGATGAAATGGAACAAAGTCTATGAGGATTTAGTGAATGTGGGAGATTCATGGATATATTGCCAAAATACTTTTATATATATGATATATATAGGTTGTTTGAATGCATGGTTTTTATCTCATTGGTTTGATGGTTTGCATGAGATGTTACCATTTTGTATCCCCACATATGCTATCATTAAAGGAATGTTTCATAAGATGAAATGTATGAGAGAAGTTGTGTCCATACAATGGACAAATGAGTTTCCAAAGAAGAATTTACTTATTCATTATAAATGCATGAATAAATACAGTAGTCTAATAAGTGTTCTCATGAATTTAAATATCATTTTCATTCGATGGTAGTGAGGGTGGTGCTTTTGTGATATTTGTTCAAAACTCCCTCATACCTGAATACTCTCTTTATACTTATCCTTTACATTATAATCTTTAGTAGTCCGTGGAGGAAGGATAGATCGCATCTAAATGTCAGATTATTTATTCAACACATAGATACACTACAGAGAGGGTATGTCTTTCAAATACCCTTTTGTGATCTTTATCAAACCCATGTGATGGTGTTTGAACATGTTGCAAATGCTCTTTAGTATAAGGTACACAATTTACAGTATTTCTTCATTTCATTTTTTATGTATTTTTATTTATCTTGCATGGAATATCCTCACACAAGGGTATAAATCACTTCTTCTTCATCTGATAATCATTCTTAGAATAATTTGAAACCCTTCACTTTTCTCATATTACTTTATGAAAATTTTTCATTTTATGCATATACCATTTCATTCTAATATTGATGATACCGACAAGTATAGTTGGGCCTCAACATGTTTGTGATCTCATAATAGTGAACTTTGTAAATATGCATGTTCTGACTATAAACATACGGGAAGATTTTGTATTTTACTTCAGTTGTGGGCATGGAATTCAATTTCAAATATAATACATTATCTTACTACATTGGATATACCTATAAAGAATATTTTGAAGGTTCTAATTTCTAATAGGTTATTTATATGCTTTAATTTTCATAATTTATATATTTTTTGAAGGCATAATTACAAGTTTTATTATTTTATACATTCAATATGTATGTAGATGACATAAAGTGAAAACATTTATGTAGATATCCATAAAAAGTATAAAAAATTATATATTTTTATTTGATACACTTTGATATTTTCATGTATTTCAATGTTTCATTTATCTTACATTTTATATAAATTACTTTCATCATTCTATTTACTGATAATTTTCAATTATTAATTTCATAGATTATATGTGTGTATTGCACTAACATGATTATTTCATATCTTCCCCCTGACTGTACATAAGGGAATGCTACCTACACTATAGTGGTGTTTTTCATTCACTTTCATATCATTTAGTGACATTAAATAGATATATTATTGTAAAATTTTTGTTTCAATTATCATATCCTAAACCCACTAAGTTAGGATGATAGTGTGCATGTACTAACATTGGATGAGAAATTTTATCTCCACTGGCATGCTAGACATGTTTCATTCACTGATTTTTGAGATAAAAAACACATATATTTTGTTATAGGATAGTGTAGTGGATGATTAAATATCAATTATATTTTTTAGTACATGATATGTTACCAAATAGTTACAATATTTTTTTATTGAATTACATGGAAGAACATTTAACTTATTGGTATTTACAATTTATTTCATATTATTTTTATTTATATATTGACTTGTTTTTGTACATAATTATTTATATGATTTATATTTCAAGTAGGACTATCGATTTCATTAGATGAGTGCACTGGATAAGTGGAATGTCTTTTATTTGGATGAGTTTTTATCAACCATTATATTGATGGTTGAGGAACTTCTTGGTGTTCATGCTATTACTTGTTATGCATAATCATGATAAAAATTTGCAACTAACATTCTATAGAACCATCTCAACATGTAGAGATGGTGTCACCTTAATGTTTTCATTGTTGTTGTCCTACTCATCATACAAGATGATACATCTTCATTATTTGATACTCATGCCTCTAAACATTGTATGCAATCCTTGATTCATATGTAATTATTTCCCCTTTAACATTACATGTAGTTACTGGTGTTGGATCATCATATAAAATTCACTCATCACCAGTAATTCCTGATTTACTAATAGCATCGCCTATCATCGAAGATTTGATTCCTTTCATGTATTTTCAAAGGAGCATGTTAGAATTTTCACATTTTTTATCATGTCAATATTTCACTTTTTCAGAGATTTATTAATGTTAGTAGACCCAAAATATGAATCTTTATCATCACACCCAATATCAAAACTTCTATGACCATTATAGAATAAACACATTTTGTGTCTCTTTTATTACTAATTGGGAATAGTCTCTCTAGAAGCCCATATTATGGAGTTAAATTGTGGACTAAGACATCATGATATTTTTCATCTTGATTTTATCTATATTTTTTTATTTGAATTTTTAATCAATACATAGCCACATTTTATTTAATTCCAAATTAAAATTAATTATTTTTATTTTTATTATACTTGTATCAGTCAAAATAATATTATTGTTAATATATTTTCACAAAAAATACCTAATAAAAACTATGGTGATCCACAGATATTTTTATTGTTGTTTTTGTTATTTGTATTGTTGAGTAAAATATAAATTTAAGTAAAGTGTAGATTGAGTTGAAAAATACTTGTAAAATAGTGCTAAAAGAGCTGATAATTTACTAAAAATTTATTTCAATAAAACACTAGTTTACTCACCAAACATAATTATTAGGGTAATTAATTTGATGACCACTATAAAATGATAAATATTTTTTTATATTAAAAAATACCTCTGGTAGTTCCTTATCTAGAAAGAACTTAGTTTTCAAATCTATTTGAAAGGATAATTAAATCTTTAAGCTTTTATGAGCACCCACACCCAAGGTGCTCACTGAACATGCTCCCATCGGAGCTTGTTTTCCAAACTAGAGTTTCAAATCTGAGATAGAGAGTTTATAGAGGTGGGAACCTCCATCATAGTATCAACATAGAGATGTGGAGATCAAAGATAGAGGACATGGATGGAAAGTGACATCCATGTAATTCCATCCTAATTTTTGGAATAAATGTGGGGGTAATAGTGGGAAGTGGTGATGGTGTTGCTGATAATTTTCAACAACCTTTCCACCAAAGAATTTATAAAAACTTAATATTCTAGTGATATTCCTAAAAAAGTGGTATCATGGCCATAAATGTAACACCCTTACCCGAGAAGAACTAAATGGTGCCTCGAGATGGTGGGTCACATGGCCTCAAGCATGCCTCCCCATGCACTAGAGGATTCTGAATAATAGTGAGGGACTAGGGAGTGTATGTCGTGAGACTATTCCCTCATGTAATAGTTTAATGTAGTGGAGTAATCACAATAATTAGTCAATAGTGTAATCAGATGGGATAACTGAACAAAAGATAGAAGATAAACATCCAGAAGACCATAATAATAAATATTTCAAAATAAGTCATATAAAATATGATGATAATGTCATATCTCTATAAAAAATTGCATAAAATACATTGTAATAGGAAACCAGTATAGTGCATGTATTAAAAAAATACCAAAAATAACTATCTCTATATAGAATCATGATGTTAGCTCGACCTTGTGACCCCCTTATTCTATGCATGCCCAATCAAGAATCATAAAGTGGGAACTTTCCCTAGACCCTACCTACATTCATGAAATCTGTCTAGGTACACAGCGGCTACCCGAATAGGGTGTGAGATAACACTCAGTAGGCCACCACCAATAGTGTTTATAAAAAATCTAGTCTGTATAATATAAACAGAAGTAGTGTTTAGTGTATCATAGGTATAACATTAATGAAATTAAATTTTCAAAAATGAAAATGTGATCCTGTCCATACAAACATCGCTCCCTATGGACAATATGAAAGCTCCCATAAACTAGGGAAACTATAAAGAATAAGTAAAGCAGGTGTGATATTATCCGGTCTATCAATTGAAATCGTTTACCAATACCCAGGCTATCTATAAAACATAGTAAAATATACACAAATTCCATGTCGTGAAATCATGCATATATAATATACAATGGTCACGCTATGTAATCAATCATATACCATTCACATTGTCCATGTCGTGTAATAAAGTGTCAGACCATGAGGGTCAGATCCAAGATATACAAGACCAAGGCACCATCATAGAGTCCCAAGAGCATCTCAATGGAAACTCAGTAATGACTTTGGTGGAGTCCATGGATCATGTTAATAGATAATTTCCAATGTGAGTCCAAACAAGATAGATCCAAGGGGTAATAATGTCCTTGGAATCCTACATAATTAGGATCCAAGGAGCACATCTAAGGAATATACTACTGTAACCTATAGAGTAGAAATTTCCATAGAATCCTATGGAATTAGGATCCAAGGATCTCATACAAGTAATCTACTACTATAATCAATTCATCATCCCATCTCATTAATCATTCAAAAACCATGAGTTATTATAACCAATTTAATAACTTCCATATAAACCATTTAACCATTTTAATAAAATGCAATCACATGAAAAAGAGGCAACAACCTTATACTATCAATTAAATTCATTCCTTTCATTTATGAATGAAAAGGTAAAAAATGGTTCTCACAACCATAAACCATTCATTAAATTATCATTAAGGCTCCCACCTGAATTGGAGACCTCACGTGCACCCAACTGGGTGGTATAACATGGGTAAAATACAAGGACACACCCCATGGGTGGTCTGGGTTAAGGTGAATGACCTCCAACCATTCAAAGGAACAATTAGGGAACCATAGCAGGTTCCAATTAATTTAATTCAAGAATTCAATTATTTTTTAGGTAAAATTAAGAAATTCCGGCATGCGACACAACTATGGAAAGCTATAAAACAACCAAATAATATGGGAAAAAGTATAGAGCATCTACTTTAGGTTTGTAGTAGAACACTCATCCAATATTGACCTCTGACTCAGTGCATATTAGAATAAAAACAAAGAACTGAATAATACTCTAAAAATAGGTAAAATTGGCTTGCTCTAAAATACCTCTATAGATATGAAGACAAATGAGAAATGATATAAGAGGAACATCAAACTCACCAACTTAGATCTAATGAGACCAACGATTCTTGAATATGAGTCTGGATTGGGAATTTATCCCAAATACTAGCTTTGGATTCCTTAGAAGATTCAATGGGAGGATAAAAGATTTTCTATTGGAGGAAAAATAATATGAGGAAGAGGGTTTAAACCCTTTTAAGTCACTAAGGAAAAAATGGTCATTTTTCCTCAAAACACTTGGTTTCACGGTTTTCCTGCACAGTTGAAAAAACTGTGTGCCCCTCACTGCCTCTATAGAGAACCCATATGATTCATGCACACTGTTTAGAAAACTTTGTGCAAACCATGACATATGCCACTGTCCCCTATCACCCCTCGCATGGTCATGGTGCACAGTTAGACAAACCATGTTTCGGTTGTGTGTTTGGCCTCTGCTAAAAACTGTAGGTGTCCATGCATGGACATGTGGCCCTAGGAACATAGTTAGGAAAAATTGTTCACCCCCTACTACCCTTTTTACATCCATCCATGGTTTCCTCAAACCATGTGTCATGGGTTGCATGGTTTCTACTAATCGTGTAGCCTATCCACCTTTTCAAAAATTGGGCCTTCAGACTCTGAACAATCCCTAGACACCCTTGAAACTCCTGTGACCTCATTAGTCACTTACATTAGGTCAAAACCGATCATTTAAACTTAAAATAAAAAGATCCATACCTAAATAAAAAAAGTAATATCTTAAAATCTTCCCCACTTAAATAAATTCATCCCAGAATTTTCATTCCAATGGTGGTCAACAATCACCTGATAATAGCTCCAGCCACTGAGCATGTACGTCGGCCTCCCGCTCCCAAGTCTCATCTTGTAAATGGTTATGTTTCCATAGAACCACTAATAGAGGAATTGAACAGGCTTATAGAAACTTCATGCCCCTATCTATAATATGAATAAGATGATTCTCGAATGATGCATCTACCTATAGCTCAACCTCACCTGGCTACAGAGTGTGAGACGACTCCAAGTGATAATGGCACATTTGAGATACATAGAATACATCGTGTATAGCTCAGTACCTCTGAGGTAACTGCAAATGATAGACTACCAGATCAACTCTCTCTAGAATCTAAAATAGTCTAACATATCATAGTGAAATCTTACTTTTTCTCATAATCCATATTGTCCCAGCCTCAGTGAGATATGTAAAAAGACATGATCCCTATCCTTGAATTCCAATGTTCATCGATAATGATCAACATAATATTTCTATCTAGACTGTGCAATATCCATCCTCTTTCTGATCAAATGGACCTACTCTAAAGTCTCTAAAATGAGATGAGGTCCAAGTAATGCTACCTCCCCTACCTCTAACCAGAACAGAGGTGATTGGCATGGCCTACTTTACAAATCCTCATAAGGTTCCATCTGTATAGTCACCTGATATATATTATTTTAGGTGAACTCAAATAGGGGTATATGCCTCTCCCAAGAGCCCCCAAAATCCAGGACACATGATCTAAGTATGTCCAAAAGCACATGAATTATGTGCTTTAACTGGCCATCAGTCTAAGGGTGGTATGTTGTGCTTAGAAGAACCTGTGTACCCAACATCCTCTGCAAAATCAACCAAAACCAAGATGTCAATCAGGCATCTCTATCCTATCCAATGATTTGAGGAACCCCATAAAGGCACACTATATCTTGGACATAAAGTCGCCTAAGTTCATCCATTGAGAAGTTCTCCCTGAACGGTAGGAAATAAGTGACCTTCATGATCCTATCCACAAAAACCCATAAAGCATCACTAATCGAGGAGACCTCATTAAACTAATCATGAAATACATCAAAAAATCATCCCATTTTCACTTGGGAATGGAAATTACTGTAAAATATCAGCTAGTAGATAGGGTTTTTCTTTCACCTGATGATAGGTGGAACACCTTATGACAAAACCAGCTACCTCTTGCTTCATCCCCAGCCACCAGTATTGGAGGTGTAAATCCTGATACATCTTGGTAACGCCGGGATGTACTACCCAAGTTGTGGTATAAAACTCTCACATTATCTCCTCACATATGTCTACTAGTACCCAAACATGACCATGTATATGCATAATTTCATCCTCACCAATGGTCCAACCAGGAGGCAGGTCCTCACATTCCATACTCTCCCATGGGACTAGGCCCTCAGTAACAAATAAATGTCTCATCCTCACTCTATACAGAATAGTGGATGTTACTACTAAGGACTAGATAAAATTATTCTCATGACCATCCTACACCTCCAAGTGCATCTCTGAAAACAAATATATAAGCTTCCTCACAATACTAGCCTCCTAAACTACCTGTATCTAAGTCCTTCTATTCAGTACATCAACCATTGCATTTCCCTTTATGGGTATGTAGGAAAGATCCAAATCAAATGAATGTATGTATTCAACCCATATTTTCTGCCTCAAATTGAAATCACGCTATGTAAAAATATACTTGAGTATTTTGTGGTCCTTGTACACCACAAATCACTCTCCTAATAAATAATTCCTCCAAAAGTTCAAGGAATATACCACAACAGCCAACTAGATATCATCCTTCGGGTAATTCCTCTTGTCTATCCTCAATTGATGAGACCCATACACCAAAACTCACTTATCCTTCATCATAACTACTCCTATCCAAATACATGATCATCTCAATATGCTATATATTTTCTATCTGGCTCTGGAAGAATTAGGACTGGTGCTGAATTCAGTTTTCCTTTTGTCTCTTGAAAGGATGTCTCATAGGTATCTAACCATAAAAACTTAAAAACCTTATTAGCCAATCCCATAATAGGTGTTTCTAAGCATGATAAGTCCTGTATGAAACACCTATAATATCCAGATAGCCCCAAGAAACTTTTTATATCAAAGACATTCTTAGGATGCTCCTAGGAAACTATAGATCTCACCTTATTTGGTTCAATTGATACTCCTATATCTAAGATAATATGACCCAAGAAGTGAATCTTTTCCATCCATAATTGGAACTTTGTGATATTATCATATAAATGATGTATCCCAGTGTTTACAAAATGATCTCAATATGTTTGGCATGGTCGTGTTGATTGTAAGAATACCCCGAGATATCATCTAAAAATACAACCATAAACAAATCCAAATAAGGATTGAAAAAATGGGTTCATCGATTATATGAAAACTATTGTCGCATTCTTAAGATTGAACGATATAACTATATACTGAAATAGACCATACCTACTATGAAATGTTGTATGAGGTATCTCTACAGGTATAACTCACACTTGATGATAACCTTGCCTCAAATCAATCTTTTATAAAACCCAAGCTCCTCAAAGTTAGTCGAAGAGATCGTTTATCCAGGGTAAAGGATATCAATTATTAACCATCAACTAGTTCAATTTTTATTAATCCACACATAGCCTGAGGGTACAATATTCCTTTTCACAAAAAAGACCAGTGAACCCCATAGAGAATTATTAGGTTTAATAAACCCATTTTATTCCAAGTCCCCAAGGTGTATATTGAGCTCCTAAAACATTGTAGTAGCCATACTATAAGGAGGAATGGATACCAGTGTAGCTCCTATAACTAGATCTATAGAGAAATCCACTTCTCTCTTATGTGGTAAACCCAAAAAGTCATTAGAGAAAACTTCCCTGAAATGATCAACCATTTTAGAGAAATCTACCTGATATGATCCCTAATAATCTAGATATAAAATATCCATCTGGTTTGTCATCCCACCCAACCCACAATGATCTAGTCTAGCTCGGCTCACCTATACATCCTATCCACCCTTATGAATAAATAATCTACCCTTTGGTGATGTGAAGGTTACCCTTTGGTTAAAAAAGTCAATATAGACATGATGAGAAACTAGTTAGTCCATTCCAAGTATGATTTAAAACCCTGTCATCTCAAGGAAAAAAATATCCCATATGAAGTGACACCCACCAATCTCAAGGGGCACTCCCTTTACTAGCATGCACACTTCATTATGACCCCCAATGGAGTATCAAGTGCTATAACACCATCAAAAAATTGAATAATGAGACTGAGGATCTCCATAATAGGTATAGATATTAAAATATGTGAAGCACCTATATCAAAAATAACATATACTAGAGTGAGGCTACTAAGATCATACCTCTCACTGTAGATGGTCCAACACTCTGCTCCTCAGGGGTATATTGTACCAAATATATCTACCCTAAACTGTGCCCCTATGAAACAACCTCACTACCCAGAGCAATCCCACTCTACTATCATATTACAACTGGTGCTTGGATACCTCATCCACGACCACCACCTCAGCTTGAACGACCAACACTACTCTAGCTCCCAACATGTCACAGAGCCGTAAATCCTGCTTCTGAACCTGGAGTCAGAGATGGACCTTCTACTGACTTCTAGAGTGAAGGTACTTCAAAAACACTACACATGGACCATATTTATGCAATATCAGCACTCAACTAGGTCTCTATCATGCTAATTCCTCTTATATCCTCATCTCCCACACAGATGACATAAGACAACACTACCATCAATAACATCTTGGATGGTACTCCTTTCACAGGAAGCTTGAAAATAATGCTTTCTTCTAGTTGAAACAGAACCACTAGGTTGAGAGTATGAACTTCCCTACTTTTCACCCCTAGCTTCTCTAAGGTTCCACTTAGTAATAAGCACATGATTCACTATCTTTATAAAAGTGTTCAGTTGAAACATGTTGACCAATGACCGAACGACATGATTGAGACCTTCCTTGTAGCGCCATGTCCTTGATGGATCATTTGCAATATAAATCGGTGAAAAATGATGGAGCTCTGTAATGTGTGATGAATACTCCATAACATTCATCACTCTATTATCTAGATGCATAAACTCCATAGACCTTTTACCTCTCAGGGTATTAGGATAAAATAAGTCATAACAACCTGGATTGTAAATCCTTCCAAACCATATCTCAAAGTACATCAACCCAGTTTAAAACATCCCAATAGCGCTTAGCTACTTCCTGAAGCATATATGTCATGATATTCACTCTCCTCTCATGAGGTGTCTCTATATACTAAAATATTGAAAAGATAGTCTCAAGACAAAGATCTGTAGCCTGTGGACCGCTACCCCCCCAAAATATGGGAGGATGTTGCTACTGGAACACATGTGTCAGCTCTTCCATAGATGAGGAATGTTGTGGTGATCCCTATATGGTATTCATAAAGTGCATGAAACTCTCATGGAACTGGGTATCAGCACCCATATAGGGTAAAACTATTGGTGTCTCAAGAGGCACAACTAGAGGTTCTACTAGTATCCCAGGGCCCACCACTTTTAAAGTATGGTTGTCACTACCCTACTAGCATATGGCTAGAGGTTATCGTGGTGCTATTTCTCTACAATTACAAACACACGCCTCTAAAAATAATGAATTAACGACCAATTTATGGGTATAAAAGAATAGGAAAGGTTGAAGCCTTCCTATAAAAAATTCACACTCATATTAATGCTCTTAAACCTAGGACTGGGTATAAGGAACAACCATAAAAAGCTCTAGATATACTACCTAATGTCCACTCTAAAGACAGTTCAAGTTAAAGTTCTCTATTTTACAATTTTAAGTCCTTTTAATTTCATATTTACATCAAAAAAATATTTAAATGGTTAAATCAAATGGATCACCACTTCTGATTCATAAGGGACCATACACCTTATAAACTGAAATGTAGCATCCATTTAATCTCAACCACACCACGTTCCAAACCATACGACCAATGGTGCATGACTCAACATTCCATAATTGATTGCTTAGGGTGTATGTTGTAGCCTATATAGGAAAACAATATTTAGGTTATGAATGGAACTCTAAGTACCAACTATGTTTCTCAATTCCCTATAAGAACACTAGTAGGATAAAAAATATATCACACAAGTAACATATCACAAATTCATGCAGTCAAGCAATGCATCTTATATGGAATGGAATAATGCATGGTATGTAAATCCTAATAGGTCCCTAAAATGATGGATGAGATGAAAATACCTCATCTCATCGAGCCATAGTAAAATCTAAATAACAATCATTTCAATATTAACATCACATGTCATTTGTGTCACCCAATGATAGATTCAAATCAACTATAATAAGAAAAATCAATAAAATAACGATTTTTTTCCTAGAAATTTGGTATTTTCATATACATTGGTTAGCTACACCCAGGCATAGCTCATTACCAAATTCTAACTCTTCCCTATTATCCTTTCTATTTTCTCAAAACATTAAGGCAAAGAAAATATACTTCTGATACCACTTTGTAATGCCCTGACCTAGGAGCCATTGAATTGTACCCTACGGCAATGGGTCACATGGCCTCAAACACGCATCCCCATATAACAGAGGCCTACAACTACTAAGGAGAGCCTAGGGTGTGTTTTTGGGGAGACTATTCCCTCATGTTAGAGTGTAACACAGTGGAGTAATCACAATAATCAGTCAATAGTAGAAGAAGATAAGATAACTAAATAGTAGAAAGAAGGTAAACATCCAGAACACTATAATAATAACTAATACAAAAGAATTAATATATGATATGATGATCATGCCATGTCTCTATAAAAAATGGCAGACAATACATGGAAATAGGAAACCAATACAGTACATGTATCAAATGAACAAAAAGACCAAAAATGACTATCTCTAGATAGAATCATGAACCTATCTCGGTCATGTTCCCCCTACTCCTATGTACAACTAATAAAGAATTGTAAATTACATGATTTCCATATTACCTACCTGAATCCATGAAGTCTATACAGGAACCCAATAGTAGCCCAAACCGGGTGTGAGATAACACTCATTAGGCCACCACCAATGGTTTCTATAAAAAATCCAGTCTATGTAATATAAATATAAGTAGCCTGCAATATATAAAAGTTATAAAAATAATGAAAGTAAAGTCTCAAAAATTAAAATGTGGTCTTGTGGAGCCAAATATGTCTCCCTATGCACAATAGTAAAGTTCCCATAAGCAAGGGTAGTTTTAAAGCATAAATAAATTAGGTGTGATACTGTCCAATCTATCAACTGAAATCAGATACCCATACCTAGGATATCTGTAAAACATAGAAAAATATATGCAATGATCACGTCATGTAATCAATCATATAACATCCACAACGGACATGTCATGTGATCACGTGTTAGACCACAAAGGGCTAGATCCAAGGTATATAAGACTAAGGCATCGTTGTCGAGTATCAAAAGCATCTCAGTAATGAATTGGTTGGAGTCTAAGGAGCATATCAACATAGCATGTCCAATGTGAGCCCAAGAAAGATAGGTATAAGGGGTAGCAATTCCCTAATAATCATACAAAATTAGGATCCAAGGAGCACATCCAAGGCATCCACTACCATAATCAATACCCATGGGGTATAAATATCTATAGTGTCATATGGAATAAATATCCAAGGAGATCATCCAAGGAATCCACTACCACAATCAATTAATTGTCTCCTTTCATTAATCATTCACAAACCATGAATCCTTCAAACCCATTCAACATCTTACATATAAACCATTTAACCATTTTAATAAAATGAAATCACAAGTAAAGAAGGAAATAACCTCATCCTATCAATTCAATTAAATTCATTCCTTTCATTTAAAAATGAACTAGTAAAACAAGGTTCTCACAACCTTAAATCATTCATTATATTCTCATTAATTCTCCCACCAAAATTGGTGACCTCTCACACACCCAACTAGGTGGTATAACATGATGCAGACATAAGGAAACACCCCACGGGTGGTTCAGGTTGAGGCGAACAACCTATAACCTTTCAAAATCACTAGTAGGAAACCCTAATAGGTTACAATTCATTTAATTAATGAATTCAATTAATTTTAGGGGGAACATAGGAAAGTCTATCATATAGAACAACTATGGAAATATATAAAACAACCAAACTATATGGGAAAATGTATAGACCAACTAATTTAGGTCCGTAGTGGAGCACTCACCTAGTATCAACCCTTGACTCAGTTCAGATCATAAGAAAAATGAATAAAAAAAGAATACACCAGAAATAGGACAAATTAGCTTGCATCAAAATAACTCCATCAATATGAATACAAATGAAGAATGTCATAAGAGGAATGTAGAACTCACCGATATGGATCCAAAGAGACCAATGATGCTTGAATCCAAGTCTGTATTAGAGAGTTATCCCAAAAAGTAGATTAGACTTCATTAAAAGATTCAACAGGATAAAAAAGGTTGGTTTTTAGAGTAACAATAATAGGAGTAAGTGGGTTTAAACCCTTTTAAGTCATTAAGGGAAAAAGAGTCATTTTTCCTCAAAACACTAGGTTGCATGGTTTGGATGCACGGTTGGTCAAACTGTGTGCCAACTTTGTGCTCCTCACTACCTCCCCAAGGATCCCGCATGGTTAATGTGCATGGTTTTACAAACCGTGCACAAATTGTTCCATAATACATTGTCCTATTTCACCCATCACACAATCAGGGTGCACGATTAGAAAAATCATGCACTCCTCCTCCAATCCATATTTTTTGCATTTTCAAATAACACTTTTAAAGGTTAAGTGTGAAACTTAACATATTTCCAACCAAATAAAACAAGCATCACAGTCCACCTAGACAGAATCCAAAAAAGAGCACCATCAACAAAAATTCAAATTCAAATTTTCAAAAACATCCAACCAATCCTCAAACCATGTGCCATCCGTCATCATTTTGCATTGATAGAAGTGCCACCTCACGTTGTGTAACCATCAATTCACACCCACCATGATCCATTCACCAATCACACTGAATCCATAACCAGAGCATTGGAAACCCTCGATCGAAGTCCATCATCACCGACAAAGAGCTTCAACGATGTCGAAACACAAAACAACACAACATCAACCAAGAAAACCATCAACATAGGAGGATCCAATGCCATCACCTCAAAACACAGACAACGACGTCATCATCGTGACAGAGTCACCACATCATCAAGGATGGGCTTCGGATAAACGTAGATGGAGAGAAATATGGAAAAAACACACTGATGCACCTTGTCATCATCTCGAACCACAAAACCATCGGCGACGATGAACATCCACCAAAACCCACTGACACCATTGAAAAACGACCTGACCAAGTGAGCTACCAAAATATATCTACACCGTAGCCACCAAATTCCACCAAGATAATATGAACGACACAAAAACGTTGCTAGACGATGAGATGCATCCACAAATCCATCACCAAAAATGCCTGGAGCTAATGAATTTGAAACCACCGCAAGCCACTGGCCACCCAAACCCACATCCCAAAGCACCTGGAAGACCACCTCACACAACTGCCTCAGAAATGGAAGTGGAGTCCAGGAACCAGAGAATATAAGCGATCTTATCCTCAAGACTCCCCACTAGGCGACTAACCATAGAACAAAAACCAGCATCCAAAAAACCTCGAACAAAACAGAAGCCAAAACCTGGAGAGATATGGGAGAGAGGGGACTGAACCCCGAAAGAGAATAAGAAGCATACGCCAATAAGACCCAATATCACTGAGACTCTAGCCCAAAACCTTAAAGATTCCATCGCTTCATATCTGACCTGGAGAGAAACGGTGGAGCTCAAGGTCAGAGCGCAACATCGATGACCTAGGAAAAAACCAGAACGCCTTCTCCGAAGTGAAAGTGAGAAGCAGGGCCGATGAGAAAAGCAGGATCAGACCAACCTTGGGCACACGGTTAGGAAAAAATGTGCACCCCTAATACCCTATGTCAATCCCCGCACAATTTTCTAAAACCTTGTGTCCTGGGTCACACCTTTTCTACTAACCATGTTTCCCATTTTTCTTTTCCAAAAACCAGGCATTCGGGCTCTGAACAAGCCCCAGACACCCCCCAAACTCTCATAACCTTATTAGGAACCTATATTTGGTCAAAACCAAGAATTTAAACTAGAAATAAAAATATATACACCTCAAGAAAAAACTCGGGATATTACAGTAGAGCATATACGTGTGTTATTGAGAGATAAAGAGTGAGATGCAGAAAAAATGAGACCAGGGCCACATAGTGCAATAGGATTCAATGGTGATTTAGGGGAGAAGGTGTGTCTATGATGAGTATGGTAGTGAGGGATGAGGAGGGTAGAAAAGGAAGGTAAGAAGTTGTGATTAAGGGGACTTGGAAGTAGGATGATGATGATGTACTGCTTTTCCAAGTCAAAATGTATGGTCCTCATTACTGGATCTCCATTCGAACCAAAGGCCTCCTCTATTGCACTAGCAAATCCTGCTTCCTCCATTGGATAAAAAAACTCCACCTAAACCTCAAAATTTAATTACACCTCATCAGTAATTACAATTCAATCATCTTCTCTATTTATGTTTGTCTATGAGTGAAAGTTCATTGGGTTAAAGTTTTTAACAGAGGAGGAGAGGGTGGTGATAGAGTTAGAGAGCCACTAGAAGAGACTGGCTAGGATCTTGTAGAACCCACAGACACACCAGAAAGGTTGTTCCAGTGAACCACCAACCCCGATGCCTCCTATGTCCCTATTTATAAATCTTCCCATTCTTCAGGTTAGATTTGAAAATATTTTCTTTATGGTAGTCATGAACTATGATTTCAGCATGGTCATTATAGTAAAGATAAACAGAATTGGAAGCATTATCCAAATTCAAATATAAATGCACCATTTTCAAATCAATAGTTATTTAAAGAATAAATTATTTCATGAGTTATGATATTATATTGAGATCATTTTTATTATATATTTATTATTTTCTAGTTACTACAACTTCAAATTATTAGTACAATTTGTTAAATTAATTGTTTATTTGATAATCATGATTCATTTTTCTATTTTTAGGTATATATGACATCAACAAGTATCCAAGACCTTGATTTTGGTCTGTGGGATCATTTATTATTGAATAAAAAGGCATTATAAATGTTAAATAAAATCTTTTATGAACATGATAATCATGTTCTTATGATGAAATGTACACATTATGATTATCATTATCCAACACCAAATATTATTATACCCTATATTCAACTTGTTATATTTTTTGGTATTTCAATATGTGAGTATGTTTATATTTACCATCTACTAATTAATACATTCATTGAGTGATAGAGACTAGATACACATACCGTAATGACCCACTACTGCAAATATGGCCTTTATCAGTGCTAGAAAAGCACATTTATAGCACTAAAAAGCACTAATAATTGAGGCAAAGATAAAGGGGGGTCCCCTTTAACAGTGATAAAAAAGTGATGATAAATATCCCTTTTATCAGCACTAAAAAACACTGATAAAAGGGGTCTTTTATCAATGCTAAAAAAGTGATGATAAATGGGTCCTTTATCAATGCTTTTTTAGCGCTGATAAAAGTTAAAAATCATAAAAAAAAAATTCTGCATATCGGGGAGGGGCTTCAATAGTACTTGAAGAACCCTTTAACAGCACCCCCACCCCCAGTCACCCCCTCAAGCCCACACGCCCTAGCCGCCACCCCACCTCCTTTAACAGCGCTAGCAGCAATTCCACCCGCACGCGCAACCTGCCTCCCCCTAGATTCGAACCCAAGACCTCTTTTTTGGGCGCCTAAGCCTTTACCACTCCACCATATTACTTTTCTCTCCATTTAATAATATGCCTATTTATTTATATATATATATATAATTATATTTACTCGTATGTTAATATATATTTATATTAACATATATATATTCATATTAATATATATATTTAGTTATATTAATATATATATATATATCCGTATATTAATATATATATACATATATATACATATATAGTTATATTTATATATTTATATATTTATTTTTATATTAATATATATTTATATCTATTTATTTATATATATTTATATTTTTTATCTGTATATTTATTTGTATATTAATATATATTTATTTATAAGATCAGTTTTAAATACATTTATAAAATATGATTTTTGTGTGTGTTTATAAATAAATAAATACATATATACAACACACACACACATATTATATGTATATTTGTAAGTATAATTATACATATTTATATATATTTACAAATATTATATATTAATATGTATATACATATGTTTAGAATATATAAATAATATATATCAGTTTGTCAATACAGACGCACACAAATATATATATACACACACACACACACAGAAACACATCATATAGGTATATAAATATAAATATATTTGTATTTTAAATAAAATGGATATTCGTTTTTTATTTAGATAAGCCTTATATATTGAGAAATACACTTTATATGTAAATATGTTTAATTATTTATTTATAAAATTAAATTTTTATGGGTGAATATATAAAAAATATGTATATGTTGTGATATAATTGATTATAAATAACATTAAATTGTGAAAAATGATAAAATTTCAAAGACATAATATCAATATAAATGTAACCCATGAGAATAAATTCAGTCCCCAATGAAAAAAGGTCAAGAAGACCCCCTGATATAATTGATTTTAGCGTTGTTAAAGGGTGTCGCTGCGGAAACCCAGTTTTGTGGTAGTGACTCCAGCCCTAGTAGCCCAGAGCTAGTGTTTAGTTTATTACATTTGAATAAGATACAAGTCATCAGATCCCAATGGATTGAATAGTTTAGTAGTATTGTTAAAATAGATACATACCTGAATCTAACATTACATTTCAAAACATAAAAATACAACATAGTGAAAGTAAATATTTTACATCCTTGAACTCGGTCAAATATTCTTTATTCATATCTTGGGGAAAGGAAATAAAATAATGGGTGAGCTCAAATTCCTAGTAAGGGTTATGTACAATGGAATATATCATAATTAAATACAACATAATTAATATGTAAAGGAAATAGCTAAGAACATATTAAATTTAATCAGTAATTTAATCATGAAGAATAATATGGAAGAAGTAAATGAAGATCAAATGGTACCATAAAAATAATCACATGTACTTGAAACTTATTCAGGGATGCTATTCAAAATAATCACATGGATATTAATAACTTATTTTATAATGATGTGATTCAAAATGTTAGACATCTAAAACATACCATAGATCCCTTATGCCAAGACATTTTAAACTATGGGTAGGATTACACCAAAAACACATTTAATAAGGCTAGCCAACTGATTTTTCTCATGATACATACTGATTCTTAAGGTTTTATTTAATTTTAGGCATCACTTATCACTTAATAAGTCTAATGCATTCATTATATGAATAAATAATATGACTTAATAAACATGACAAATTCAAAAAATATCAATATAGGAAGAACTAGAATACGGAATCACAATAATTTTCCAAGTAAAACTAATCATAAAACATCCATAAAAATAAAGAGTATGGAATCATTATAAAATATTCCTAGTAAATAATAAAATGGTTATTTTCATTTATGAATAGAAATACCATAAAAAGTTTATTAAAACATTCTTTATGAAAATACCCTTTTCACATTAAAATTCACTTTAAAAAACTAAAAATTTACATAGTATTATGAAAAAAAATTCTTTGTAAAGAACCATGTAAATTTTAAAGTAATCTTAAAATAATTGAGTGGTCATAATGGTGGTAAATTCCTTTCGTGTTGACTATGTTAAAATAAAGATTCCTTACACATTTAAAAAAACAATTAGTACCTTGTTCGGAAAATGAAAAAAAGGATTCATTCTAAAACATTTTTTAAAAAGTAAATCATGTTCAAAAATGAATTCAAAAAATCATAGATTAATATTAAAAATATTCTTGAAACATTTTTATAAAGCATGGACATGGAAGAAAATGATTCCCGACTAAAGAGGAAATAAATTCTATTTTTTTTATAAACATTTTTTGATATTTTGAGAACTTAAAAGATTAAAATTAAATTAAAACATATAATTTTTAAAAAATTACTAGTGGAGAATAAAATATATTGGGTTTAAGATAGAAATATCATATAATTCCCCCAGCGGAGACTAAAACATAAATAATATCGAATAATGTTGAGATTGTGAAATAAACCCTTAGCGCTTTAGTAGCTTTTGAATCATAATACCCATGAAATAAATAGATTAAAATGAATCTTTAAATACTATTAATATAAATTTAATCATGATATATCATATCAAATTGGAATTAGATACACATCATAAAAGAATATAGGTTTCTAACATAACATATGTCCCAAAAAAATATAATTTGAGACGAAGAACCCTTATAATGATCATAATATTGAAGTGATAATAAATCAATGAATTGATTATGTATAAAAAATTTAGATCAATAATAAACAATTATAAATATAATATAAATCAAACAAATTCCATTTCACACATAATCTTGACTTAATGTAATCAATGAAGAACTGATATAACCCAATGAAAGAAAACTGAGTTATAAAACACTTACCACTTGGTAACTCTCAATTCAAATACTATTGGATAGAATATTTTGAATTGAAACTTAAAAAAACATTAATTATTAATAATTCATGATATAATAATTAAAATTGGTATTATATACAAAATATAAAATAAATTGGTGCATAATATTTAAATATGTCTCAATGAAAGGAAATTGAGATGAAATCTCTTACAAAGATCATACCGTTGAAGCGAGAATTAATCAATGAATCAATTATGCGTATCAAATATAAATATACATAAAAATGAAAATAAAATATAAAATAATAAAAATTAAATACACACAAAATTTTATAATATTAAAGACAATGAAAATGTAATATAACCCAATGAGAAGAAATTGAGTTATAAAACCTCTTACCTCGGGTCTGACTCGTCATGTACGTTATTTATCATCTAGAATAATAAATTTATGTTAATTATTTACTTGATTAATAACCTTTTTCAAGTATATTATTCCTTTTATTTTATTTATTTCTATTTTATATTTAATTACTTAATCAATTAAGTTCACATAAGACATTTTGATGATATTTAGTTTATATATACAAAATGAATTTGGTAGGTTGACTATAGTAAAAAGGTAATTGTTACATCATATATAGAATAATAATAATTTCATAGTTATCATTTTTATACATCATATATAATTTTAAATCCAAGCATGAAATATGGTTAGTAAAAATTAACTATGTTACAACCATAGAGATGGTAGGTTGTATATACACATGAGTAATGTTTCCATTTTTCAATGATCATAGTGGAATGAAGGTAAGTGTTATTTTATATTTCCATAATTATAACTATTGAATAAATATAATATTATTTATTTAAATATACAAATATATACCATCCATGTTATATGGTAATGAAAAACAAATCACATCGCTTCATGAAGGTAGAAATACACACGTACACACGAGCGACGTTATCATCTTTCATTGGATGGAAATGTAAGAAAATATATGATATATTAATTTAATAAAATTATAAATATGTCATTAATATCATATATATATATATATATATTAAATCCATCAAAATAATAAATATTCAAGGGAGTTGATGATGAAAAATGATTCGCATTGGTTCTGAGGTGGTTGTCTACCATACAAACGAATGATGGTTTCATTTCCATTTGATGGAATAGGAGATGGATGTAGTTTATTAAATTAACATAATAAAATCTCAGTATATATTTTATACTAATTTTTTTATATTATCATCTTCGAATAAGATTTTAAGGGGGTGGAAGAAGAAATAAAACAAAAGTTATCAATTAAGAACGATACATCTTCTTCAAAAAACCTCTTTATGTTCACACCAAAAACCTTCCTAAAAAAGATTTATAATAAAAAAAGAAATATAGGAAGCTTTAAGGGAAGTAATTAAGGGATTTTGGTAGGTATTTTATAAACCAAAAGTATTTTTAAGTGTAAATAAAATAGGGGAGTGGGTTCCCTTTTATAAGTGAGGGGGTTACTTTTGGAATTTCTTAAAATATAAATTAATTTTCAAGGAAAAATGGATCCAAAATAATATAATTAAAATATATGATAATGATAGGTCTAAATCCTATCATACAATAAAATTTGGACAAGTTTATATTAGTTTTTACCCTTATCTATTTGTTTTAACTCACATTAAACCTTTTTGGCAATTATTGTGATAACGATGGTTTTACTCTTTAGGGGTCAAGATTGTTACTATAAAATGAAAATTGGGACATAAATGGGTAGTGGATGGTAATTTTAAATATATAAAAATAACTTGGTAAAATATAGGTTTTTAAGAATTTTAAATCATTTAATGAAATATTATTTATTATAAAATAACATTAATGTAATTTTTGACACTATTCATTTAATTTAACTTCAAATACATAAATACAATAAGGGTATTCTAATATAGACTTTTAAAACATCAATAATAAGATATATTCATATATAAAAATAACGAAACATAATAAATTACTCAAATTATACTACTTTTAATATTTTTAAAATAAATTAATTTACTTTTCTATCAATTAATGAAATATTGTGGTGGTGTTACATAAGCATTTTAGGTAATTATATAATAATTAAAAATTATAAATAAATCATAATCATGGAAATAGTTTCATTTTTTTCAAAATAATAATTAATATTCAATCACAACTTGTTTTTTCCCTATGTGATCACATAAGAGATATTCACAAGTAAGAAAGTGACATTTTATATTTTTCTTTACTTAAAATGTTATATAGGTCACTTTCATGGAATAGTTTCCCATAAATAAATAAATATATATAATAATGTGATAAGTTTTTAAATAACTTCATCCAATAGGATTTAAGATGAAAAATGGTTGTCTTATCACCCAGTTTTAACCAAGGTTAACCTAATTTACCCTTTTGTCATGGTGATGAATTTTTATTGTTTTTATTATTCATTATGACCAAAAATTAAGTTGAATTTATTAAATAATATTAATTGTGATGATTAAAAGTATGGAATTAATTTTACCAAATTAAATCTCTATAATTGGAAAAAAAATCATTTTATAAGCATCTCACAAAGCATAACAAAAAATGGTTTTCTTTATAAGAAAATGCCTTTTTAAATCTAAAAGTATTTTTATACCACCACATATAATTTTAATTAATATGTAATTAATTATATTATTTATAAATAAAGGATACTTATATTTATTTAAGATCAAATCAAAATCATAATGTGGAATTTAAATAAAAAATAAATGACAATTTTATAAAAAACGTACAAAAAATAGTATTTCCACTATTCACTAAAAAAATAGATATTTTCAGAAAATATCAAAATTTTACCCTAATATAATTTGATATGTTTATTTAAAAAAGATGTTATTTTTATTAAATAAAATTTCTAAAATTTCCAAAAAATAACTATAATATTTTCTTATAAAAAATAATAAAATCATTTTTGAAAAAATCATATTTTTGAAGAATAAAATGACTTTGCTAAAAATTGAGTTCTTATTTTATAATAATTAATCAAAATATTTTTATTGGGTAGGAACTTTATATATTTTTCATAATGCAGTTAATCTTATTCATATCAGCTAATTCAATGGCTAGTTTATAACATTCATATTTAAATAATAATATTTTGTGGTCTTTTTAAGCTCGGCGTTGGGTTTCATATACGATATCGAATATAATGTTATTCTTTTAAAATATTAGGATGTTTCATTATCCCCCCAACCAATAAATTGCATCCTCACAATTTGAACTTGATATCATCAATCGATTTTTTTACATCTAGACATACCTTTGTTGAAATCCCACATCATAAAAAAGAGTTAATAAAACTTCCTCTTGAAACGAGGGAATGGGAAATATGAAGGTCGTATATGATAACACATAACTAGGTTTCAAAATAAGATAACATTGGTGGGAAGTGAAAATATGGATATATAAGAAAAATGTAATGTCCAAATAATGATAAATATTAGCAGAGATCATTGATCATAAGAAAGTGAATGATTAAGAGAAATTTTAGTGACCATAAATCAATGAGGTATGAAAAAGACCATAAATTCATCATAAATGATGGTGATGAGATAACATTTTTTCTTCGAGGTTTTTCCCTATAGTTGAGGAATTAATTTACCATATATAAGGAAATATGCTTACTTGACAAGTATAATTTCATGCTTTTATCAATTTCCACCACAATATCATCTTTTTCTTCAAACGATGAGTATTCAAGATGATTTTTCATGACCAAAGCACTAAAATAAACTTCTAATAGATCACATAATCTATAAAATAATAACAAGTTATTAATCTGTTTTTTAATAAAACCAAAATGGTTATAAAAATGTAATAAAATACCCAAAATGAATAAATTTACATACATTAATCTCTAAAAATCAATAAGAAATACAATGGTTTAACATAGATCATTCCTTAAATAAATAATCATATATACCAAATAACCTCAGTAACCTCAACATAAAATAAGGTTTTGACATCAAAGGTTATCTCATACACTTTGTTTTACATCTCCAAAAACATAATATAATTATTCCTAAATAATCCTTTACATTAAACCTAAATTTTATATATACCACAACCTAATAAAATGTTTCCTTAAATATCATTAATCACCTCAAAAATCATAAAAATTCAAAAATATTTGATCCTATAATATTTTTCACAAAATCAAGTTAATATTTATCCTTCAAACTGTTTAAGTAAAAACAGCATCAGACTAACCAGGACATCACGTAGGCCAGTGGTTGGTGTTGCACCCTTATCATGCTTAAGTTGTTGGTTCAAGTACCTTGGACTTGGCGGATGTGATGGGTTTTCTCCCAATACAGGGTCTATTATTTTTCTAAAACTATATTGATATAATTCCTATAATGTTCCCAAAAATATGATGAGCATCCTTAAAAATAACATTAATCATCAAATTTCTTTTCAATCCCATGGTTATCTGTATGATAAAACATATGTTCCTAGATTTTAATAACCCATAATTACCTCATAATCAAAGATTATATAAACCCTAAATATTATCAATACCTTTAAATTTATGTCCATAAAATAAAAAAAATTATTCCTCAAATAACTATTTCTCTAAAACATATATTAAACCAAAAGTTTGTATTCCCATAAATGTCTCCCAAAATATCTTTAATCATGTTAAATTACGAATATAAAAAAATATCAAAAGGGGTATTTATGCCTTTAAATATATGATCAGCCTTATACTTATCATCCCAAGACACTTTATGTTTATTCCATACCACTATGGATTATCTTAGGTTTTCATAGGTTCTATTCTCTAAGTCATTATAATGGTTCATAGAGGAAATGTGAATTAACCCAAGCATATCCCCTGATAGTGTCAAACTTGGTGCACAGTAAGGCCACACTCACCATGCACTAGAACGATGGACAGGATATACCTAACTAACTATTTTCTGGGTTATTACACCTATATTCATTTCTGCCAAAACCACATACACTTGTAATATCTAGAAATATATAAACTTTTAGGAAAACCAAAAAATCTCTACCTTACCAAAATTTTAGGATGTTATCCTATACTTATACTTATCCTCAAAGTTAATCAAAGGGATATATTCCCTAATCTATGTTTTCCTAAATATATTTCCCAAGGTTTCTACTAATCTTTCTCTGATACCAACTGTAATGACCTCGACCCCATTATACTAGAGTTAATGGTCACTTTATTATATTGGAATAAGATGAAAGTGATCACATCCCAAAGGACTGAATAATTTAGTAGTCTTGGTAAACTAGTTAAATACTTGAATCTCACATTACATTTTAAAACATAAATATACAACATTGTGAAAGTAAATATTCTACATCCATGAACTCATTCAAAGATTCCTCTTCATGTCCTAGAGAATAGAAAAAAATAAGGGATGAGATCAAATGCTTAGTAAGGGTTGCATACAGCAGAATATATCATGATTAAATAAGCCATAATCAATATGGAAAGGTAAATAACTAAAAACACATGTCATTTAATCAATAATTTAAGCATAAATAATAATATGGTTTGTGTAAATAAAGATAAAATTATTCCACATAAATAATAACATGATCTTGAAAATAAAACATAGAAATTATTCAAAAATAATTTCATGGATATTAATAACTGATTTCATAATGATGGAATGCATAATTTTGGACATCTAAAACTTAATATAAAGGCATTGTACTAAGACATTTTAAAAAATGGGTATACATACACCAAAAACCCATTTAATAAGGATATCCAACTGGTTTTTCTCATGATAACTATTGATGTATTGAGAGGCTATGTAATTCTAAGCCCCACCTTGCTCTTAATAAGTCTGATAGATTCACCATATGAATAAAAAATACAACTTAGTCAACATTCCTTATTCAAAAACTGTTTTTATAGGAAGAACCAACATAAAGAACGGTAATACTTTCATAATTGAAACTAATTATAAACCTTACATAGAAATAATGAGGATGGTATCATTAAAAAACATTTACATTGGAGAATAAAAGGTTTTTTTCATTGATGAATAGAAATACAATAAAATTTTCATTAAAACATTCTTGAAGAAAATACCATTTTCACTTTGAAATTCACTTTTAAAAACTAAAAAATTGCAGAGTATTAGGGAAAAAATTATTTGTAAATAACCATGGAATATTTTAAAGGAATCCTAAAATATTTGATCATTTATGATAGTGGGAAATTTTTTTCCTGATGAGTTTTTAAAATAAATATTCCTTCCAAATTTTTGGTAAAAAAGTCAGTAAGTACCTTGTTCAGGAAATTCTAAAAAGATCCCTTTTAAAATATTGTATAAAAATTAAATCATGTATAAAAAAGACTTTAGAAAATCATATATTAATATTAAAAACATTCTTGAAAACGTTTTTTTGAAAACATGGACATAGAAGAAAAGGATTATCGACTAAAGAATAAATAAAATCTATTTTTTTTAAACATTTTTTGATATTTTTAGATCTTAAAAGAGTAAAATGGAAGGAAAACTTATAATTCTAAAAAACTTAACTGTAGGATAAGAAAATATATTGGTTTTATGATATAAAGATCATATAATTCCCCCAACGGAGACTTAAACATAAATAATCTCGAATAATGATGTGAATGTGAAATAAACCCTTACCGGTTTGGTAAATTTTAAATCATAATCTCCATGAAAGAAATAACTTCAAATGAATCATTAAATATAATTAATATAAAATGAAATATGGTACATCATATCAAAGGGGTGGTAGATATAACTCATAAAATAATATAGGTGTATAACATAACATATGTCCCAAAGAATATAATTTTACATGAAATACTCTTACAACTATCATAATGTTGAAGTGAGAATTTATACATGAAGTTATTATGTGTAACAAATGTGAATAAACACAAAAAAATGTAAATAAAACATAAATCAAATAAAGTCCATTTTACACATAATCTTGACTTAATATAATCAATGAAGAAGTGATATAACCTAATGAAAGAAAATTGATTTATGAAACACTTAAAACTTGGTAAATTTCAAGTCAAATCCCCTTAGATGAAATAATTTTAATTGAAACTTAAAATATTATGAAGTATAAAGGATTCATGATTTAAAATTTAAAAATGCCAGTATATACACCATATAAAAAAATTAGTACATAATATTGAAATATACCTCAATGAAAGGGAATTGATATGATATCCCTTACAAATATCATACTGTTGATATAAAATTAATCAATTAATTCATTATGTATATAAAATTTAAATCCAGATTATATAATTGGAAATAAAGTATAATATAATCAAAATTAAATACACACATAATCTTATAATATAAAAGATAATGAATATTTAATATAACCCAATGAAAATAAATTAAGTTATGAAACCCCTCACCTCAGGTATGACTCATCACATACGTTCTTTATATTCCTAAATAATAAAATTATTTTAATTATTTAATTTCTTGAGAATATTTTTCAATTTTATTATTCCTTTTATTTTATTTATTATCTTGTTATATTTAATTACTTAATCAAATAAATTAATGTTGAAAATTTTGATGATATTCTATTTATATGTCCAAAATGGTTTTAGTAGGTTGACTATGGTAAAACAGTTCATCATTCCATCATTTATAGGATAATAATAATGAAATAATTATCATTTTTATATATCAATTATACTTTTAAAACCAATCATGAAATATGGTAATGAAAAATGAACAATGTTATAGTCATGGAGACGGTAGTTCGTATGTACACATGAGTAACATTTCCATTTTTTAATGATCATGATGGAAATAAGGTGAGTGTTATTTAATATTTCTATAAATATCATTATGTGATAAGTATCATATTATTTATTTAAATATACTTATATATACCATCCATGTGGTACACTAATGAAAAACAAATCATATCTCTTTATGTAGTCATTAATACACACATAGGAACAAGCGATGTTATATACATTAAATCCATCATCATAAATATACATGAGAGGTGATGATGGAAAATAAATTACATCGGTTCGCAAGTCGATAGTTTTTCATACACATGGATGATGGTTTCATTTCCATTCGATGGAAGAGGATATGGATGTAGGTTATTTCATTAACATAATACCATCTCAATATACAGTATATAATTATGTTATTATATCATTATGTTTTAATAATATTTGATATAGGTAGAAGAAAAATAAAACAAAAACACTCAGCTAAGAACAATACCTCTTCTTTGGACAACCTCTTTAGATTTACACCAAAATTCTTACTATGAGGGTTTTATAATCAAACCAATGCCTCTAGGATATGTTAATGGAATTATTTAATGGATTTGGGAAGGTATTGTCTATACCAAAAGGCTTTTGAAGTGTTAAGAAAATAGAAGAGGAGGTTCCCTTTTATAAGTGAGGGGAGGGGAACTTTTGGAATTTCTTAAAATATAAATTACTTTTCATGTTCAAATAGTTATAAACTAATATATTTCATATTTAGGATGAGTATAGGTAAAAATAATATCATAAAATAAAAAATTTATAGGTTTAGATTAGGTTTTTACCCTTATCTCTTTGTTTTAACCCGTGTTAACTATTTTCGATAATTATTGTGATAACAATGATTTTACTCTTTAGGGGTAAAGATAGTTGCTATAAAAGAAAAATTGAGACATAAATGGACCATAAATGAATTTTTTAAACATATACCAATCACTTGACTGAATATATGATTTTTAGGAATTTTAAATCATTTAATAAAATATTATTTATTATAAAATAACATTAATGTTGTTTTTAACACTATTCATTTAATTTGAATTTAAATACATCCAGACAAAGGGGGAATTCGAATATAGACATTTAACACATCAATAATATGAAATATTTAACAAAAAAATACTGTAACACTATAACTTTCTCAAATTATATTACATTTATTATTTTCAAAGAGAGTTATTTTATTTTTCTATTAATTAATGAAATACTATGTCGGTGTTGCGTAAGCATTTAAGGTAATTATATAATCGCTAAAAATTATAAATAAATTTCCATAATAAAAATAATTTAATTATTCTAAAGATAATAATTAATATTCATTCAAAACTTTATTTTATCTCTATATGGACACATAATAGACATTTAAAAGTAAGAAAGTTGTATTTTGTATTTTTCCCTTACTTAAAATATTATATAGGTATCTTTCATGGAAAAGTGTCACATAAAAAAATAAATATTGATTTTAAGGTGATAATGGTATAAATATATTCATTCAATAATATTTAATATAAAAAATGGTGTCCTGACCACTTAGTTTTAACCTAGGTTAAGTCGATTTACCATTTTACCATAGCGACAAATTTTTACTGTTTTTACTATTCATTGTGAAAAAAAATTAAGTTTAACTTATTAAATAATATTAATTATTATGATTCCAAATATGTAATCTATTTAAATAAATTTAATCACTATAAGTGGTATAAATTTATTTTATAAGTATCCCACAAAACGTGATGAAAAATGGTTTTTTGAAAAATATGCCTTTTTAAGTCTAAAAGTATTTTTATACCAAGATCATGCATAATGTTGATTGAAATGTAATTAATTATATAATTTCTAAATAAATAAAACTTATATTATTTTAATATAAAATTCAAAGGATAATGGAAAATTTAAAAGAAAATAAATGATTTTTTTACAAAAAACATACAAAAAAGATATTTTTACTATTAACTGAAAAAGCAATCTTTTTAGAAAAATATCAAAATTTCACTATGATATAATTTTATGTTATTATTTAAAAATTTATATTATTTTTATTAAATTAAATTTCTAAAATTTAATTAAATTAGTAATAATATTTTCTCATAAAAAGAAATAAAAACCAGTTTTCCAAAACATGTATTTTTGAAGAATAAAATAACTTTGCTAAAAGTTGAGTTATTATTTACTAAGAATTAATAAATACATTTTTATTAGGTAGATAATTTATATACTCTTCATAATATATTTAATCCTATTCATACCCTCCAATTCAATGGCTAGTTTATAATGATCATATTTAAATAATAATATTTCATGGTTCATTTAAGATCAGTTTTGCATGTCGTATACACTATCAAACATAATTTTATTCTTTTAAAATATTAGGGTGTTACACATACATTTCACATACCATATGGATTGATGAATTTAATTTTATAGTATGTGGCATATCAAATAGGTCATGGTATACTGGTGCGAGTAGCCACAAGAGCCACCATTAGGATTAATTAATATAGGATATGTTTGATTTGAGGTTTCCAAATGATTAATGATATCTTAATAGATATTAATTGATAATGAAATGGATTGGGAATTATTTAATTGATTTATTTTCTAACATTGATTGTATCAATTTCATTTTCTTTATGTGGGACAATATTTTATGCATCATTGTCAATAATTTTTTCTCAAATTACTTTATAAATTTTTTTCTCCATATGCATCTCCCATTTCTTTATGATCTTGATGATACCAAAAATTATAGTTGGGCCTCAAAATGTTTGGAATATCAGTATAGATAACTTTATAAATTTTCATGTTCAAACTATAAATATATGGAAATATGTTGTATTTTACTTTATTTACGGGCATGGGATTGAATTTCAAATATTAGACCTCAGCTCACTATGATAGATATACATCTAAAGTTTCTTTAGAAGGGTCTAATTACTAAAAAGTTAGTTATATACTTTAATTTTCCTCATTTTGATATTTATTTATAAAAAATATTACATTTTTTCTAATATTATATGTTCAATATATATGTAGGTGACATAAATTGAATAAAAAAATGAATATATAAATACCAAGCATTATATATTTTTATTCGATACAATTCAAAATTTTCATGTATTTTAATGTTTTATTTATCTTAAATTTTATATAAATTACTTTCATCATTATATTTAATGATAAATTTTCAATTATTCATTTCATAGATCCTATAGATGTATTAAACTAAAAAGATTATTGTATTTATTCCCCCTAATTGTACTTAAGGGAATACTAGATACACTATAGTGGTGTCTCTCATTCACTTTCATATCATTGAGTGACTTCAACTAGAGAGATTATTGTGAAAGTGTTTTTCATTTATCCTATCCTAGACCCACCAAGTTAGGATGATAGTGTGCAAGGCCCAACATTGGCTAAGAAATTTGATCTCTGGTGGCATGTTATACATGTTTCATTCACTGATTTAAGAGATAAATAACATTTATTTCATGTCAACGAATAACCCAATTGATGACTGAATCTTTATTATCATTTTGGGTGCATTATATGATAACAAAGAGTTATAATATTGTTTTTTTAATTACAAGGAATAAAACTTCACTTCTTGGTATTTACATTTTATTATATGTTCTTTTTCTTTATATATTGACATATTTTTTTTAATTATTTTTTTTATTTTAATTATGATTATGTCTACTAATTTTATGATATGAGTGCACAAAATGAATGGAATGTATTTTATTTGGATTAGTTTTGATCAACCATGATATCGATGGTTGAGGTGATTCTTAGTGTTCATGCTACTTCATGTGATTCACAATCATGAGAAACAAATGCAACATAACATTCTATATAATCATCACATCTTGTAGATAAGGTTCCACCTACACATTGTCATTATTGTTGTCATACTCATCTTTTTATATGGTGCATATCCTTATTATTCGATACTCCAAACTATAGATAATATATATTGTCCTTGATCTACATGTAATTATATCCCCTTCAACATTACATGTAGTGGATGATATTGGGTCATCATATATAGCTCCTTCATCATCATTCATTCCTAATTTATGGATAAAATAACCTATCATGGAATATTTATTTCCTCTGATGTATTTTCAATGGAGTATGTAAGACTTTTCACATTTTTATCATACTCAAGATTTCACTTTGTTGGATATTTATCGATGTCAGTTGATAAAACTAGTGGATTTTGTTATCATACCAAATATTGAAATGATATTTTTAATTTATATATACATTTTTTGGTATAATTTCTTAATTTTAATACATATTTTATGTTGTGATGCTTTGATTTTTTCTTGAGTTTTATGAATTAATTTAAAAATGAAGATCTTGGAATATTTTTTGATAAAATTTGGAATTGTAAATGTTTCACATTGTTAATAATCCATTCGCAACATGAAAGTTTAGAGATGGAAACAAAGAAATACTGATATGATCCCATTCAATCCATGAACCTCATTTAAGTTGTGAACCTCTGGAGCCAAGATAACTCATGACATGAATAATAATTCACAATATGAACAGATTTTCCAATATCCATCGATCAACCTCCATTGAAGCCTTTGAAGATCTCACGACTAAAATTAAAGCCATGAATTATGGAATAATTGAGCCACCAAAGACTTGAATTTTCCATTTATGATGTGAAACAAAATCTCATGATATAAAGTTTTATGATAACCTTTTATCAGAAATATCTCATTCCAAATCATGATGTGATTTATTATTCACATCAGGAATCATTTTTTCTTATTTATATCTAAGCACCTAGAAATTTTTATGGGGAAGTTATTTTCACCTTTGTTTCAATATTTTTCCTGATTTCATATTGTACTTTCAAAAGTTGATACTCCTCTACATTCCATCATCCTTTCAAAACAATTTTTTTTAATTCTAATTGTAGTTGTGTTGTGTTTTCTATCATTTCAAGTAAGTTATTTGATTTTAATTATTTTTTATTTTTATTTTTATTTTGTAATGCTATTTACTTCTACTATCCTACCATCATATATGAATAATTATATTTCCACCATGCATGGATAGTTTGTTTAGGGATATGAATCAATAATAAAGGAGGTATAACTTAAATAAAACATTAATCTGAACTTGGGTAATCTAATCAGTTAGGAATTAGATTAAGAAATGAATATCACCTCATCCTTTCTCATGAACTTGATCGGATTAATTATCAAGGAGGAAATATAATCTAATTGTTTCAGTTGATTTATGAACAAAAATATCAATTTATGTTCCAGTATAAGAGTTTCACTTAAATCACCTAGATTGATAAATACTTCTATACCAAAGATTATTTTTTGGTTTGTGTAGAATCAATTAATTTGACTTAAACTAACTGATGAACTTAGAAAAAAATTGGAAAATTCCATTAGATTTCCCCTGATTTAGATTAATGGAATAGTTTTAACACATTCCCTAAAATTGAATATGAACCCTTATTTAATGAATTACATTTTTGTTTAAATAGTTACTTCAACCCACTTTCCCAAATTTGTTTCAAGAGTCAATTCTAGGTAACAAATTATGAGGTCTCACCAACCACCATCAACTCCATGTGGTATCGACCCCACGCTTATACTATTCTATTCATAATAGTTTTAGTTGAGCATAATATAAATTTATAATATTGATCTTTCCCATGGGGAAGTAATGATGCCCCATGGGCGTGTCCTGAAACTTCTGTGACCATGATAACACAAACACGTGTTGTGTCTCCTTTATCACTAGTTGGGCATAGTTTATATATATGACTCTATTTTGGAGTTGAAATTTGGAATGAGAAATCATGATAGTTTCCATCATGAGATTTTTTGTATTTTTTTATATGGATTTTAGTCAATACATTTCCACCTTTTATTTAATATAAAATTAAAATTAATTAATTTTATTTATATTATACTCATATCAGTTAAAATAATGTGATTATTAATATATTTTTACAAAGAAATTCCCAATACAAAACATGGTGTTCCACACATATTATTATTATCATCATTATTTAAGATTCTTCTTTGGATGTACGTGATTATCATTTTTATATTTTGGGCTATTAGTTTAGTATTTAGTGTAAAAAAACATTTTAAATATTTTTCATTATTTTTTTATTATAATGAAAATTATTTTTAGTTTAATTAGTGTAACTCCCATGAGATGTAACAATAATATAATAATGCAATTTATTTATAATTTGAGTATATTTATAATTATCCAATGATCATGATAATCAAAGTGATTAATTAATAATAGCCATAATCTTGAGGTATAACAATGATAAAAATTACTAAAGTCTAAATGATTTTGAGACTTATCTTCCACCTAATGAAATTGAACCATTATAATAATAACCCTAACAATAGTAGTCATAATAAAAAATATTACTTATTGAATAAGTTGTAAATAAAGGAAATAACACACGTCCAATTAACCCATGCCAAGCCAAGCCACCCAAAATTGGGGTGACCCATGCCCAACCCAAATTCTAATATGGTTGCCACTCGTCTCACTAAAACCATTCACCCATTTGAGAAGTTTGATTGCATGCATGCACACCCACTAAGATACCTAATTAAATATTAATTAATATTTAAAATAATAATTTTAAACAAATATTAATAACCATAATAAAAATATTATTTGTGATTGTTATTTAAAAATTTTGGATTAAAAAAAACATATTTTGAAAACCCAAAACATTATATATTTCTAAAAAAATATTAAAAAAATGAGTAAAACCATTAAAATAATCTATTAAAATAGAAATTTATGTAAATTTTAGATTTATTTGAGAAATAATTGTAAAATGGTGCCAATATATTTGATAATTTATTGGAAAAAAATTAGTAAAACACTGGTTTACTCACCAAACATTATTTCTAGGGAAATTAATTTAATGATTAATAAAAAATGATAAAAAAACTATTATATTAAAAAAAATACCTTTCGTAGTTCCTTATATTGATGAACTAAGTTATCAAATCTATTTTATAGGATAATTAAAGCTTTAATCTTTTATGATCACCCACACTCGGGGTGTTTACCGGGCATATTCCCATTGAAGCTTCTTCACTAAACCAGAGTTGCAGAGCCGGGACGGAGAGTTCAGAGAGGCGAGAGCCTCCATCATAGTAGAAACGTGGATACATAGAGTTGGAGGATATATGATGTGGTGGTAAAGGTACATCCATGTAATTCCATCCCACTTTTTAAATAAACATTGGGGTACTAGTGGGAGTTGGAAGCAGTGTTGCCTCTAATCATTAACAACGTTTCCAAAAAAATGTTTGAATACTTTAGATTCCAGTGATATTCTAACACACATAGTATCAAGGCCACAAATATTGTGTGTGTGTGTGTTATAGAAAGATATAGGGTGATGTACATAGTGAATGAGAGTAGGGTCTCATAGATCAATGATATTCTATGGTGCTTTAGGGGATAAGGCACTCCTGTGATGGGTACAATGGTGGGGTCAAGGGAGGGAAATGAAGGTGGGGAAGAAACCAGGAGGAAGGGTCCATATAAGGTGGAGTAGGAGGATGTAGTGACTCAGGTTTTACCTTATAAGACATTGAAATATTTCTTGTAATATTTTCAAAGCTAGGCGCTGAGTTGGCACCGAAATCCAGGTCTCTGAGTGCCTCAGTGTGATGATATTAAAAATATTAAAAATATTTTATTATGCACACACAGTATCCTTGTAAATATGGAACAACGCTCAAGAATAGTCTCAATTAAAAAATCTGAAACCTTTAATGAGTTTAAAACATGGTGTTTACCCTAGGTGAAACATAAATTTTGTCAGCATTGGGTGCCCGGTCAGGGGAGAGCATTGGAGGGGAGTTAAATAGAGTTTATTGATTTAATAAAAATTAAATCAATAGTCCCTCCCCCCTTGTGTAGTTCACTATAGAGGAGGATAGGATCGCCCCTTACATGATGGATGAACCAAGGTAGAACTAAAGAGAGTAGGGTTTACCGATCTTTGATATTGAGGGAAATCACTCTCAGATTGTGGTACATCAACTTCAGAGAGTGTATATACACAAGAAGATTCAGCATTTCACCATGTGGTATGAAGATTTTATTTTTAGTCCTAATACCCCTTTTGATGCATTTTTATAAGGTTTTAAATCCCTTAGACAACTGTTAAAGACCCTATGGGGGTCGATCTGTGGGTTTTGGTGAAAACTGGAGTGTTTTGGATGGATCATAGGAAATTCCCATTAATAATTCCTGATCACATGGCATATAATACAGAGGAAAATGTCGTGTGTTCTTCCCATTCAGGGAAGATGAACTTTTGGGGACTACACATTGTGTATTGGGATTACAAGTCATGTGGTGAGCCCAGGACATGTAGTCAGGGGACATAACTAAGGATGTCATGTTAAGGTACATGGTCGTGTAGAAGTACATGGCCCGAGGAAACATACACGAGGTGTCGTATAAGGGCACAAGATGAGGACCTGACCAACATGATGATTTTCTAATACACACCCTGCACCATTGGTACACACCGTGTAGGAGACATGGCCAGCCAAGTCATGTCGGGAAAGATATGGACAGGGCCAAAGTGAGGCAAGACACACCATGTACACGCCATGTAGTCTCACATAGATAGCTAATTCATGAAGTAGAGGAAACTTCTAGGTGTTTCATCGGGGTTACACATCGTTTTGACCCCAGTACACACTGTGTACTTTTCTTGGGAACTTCTTCCAAGCGTATGTCCTTCTTCATGGCATAGATTCAGGCTAACGAGTGGCATATCCTGAGAATTTTTTCACTTATAATGCTATGGTAGCCTTTGTGGTGTATTTTGATATATTAAGTGTCATGATTCTAGCATGACACTGCACTAGGAGGTTCTTATTCATAGGTAGTGATCAAGTTGGATCACTAAATAGATGTCAAGGTTGGTACCCTTCCCTATTGTATCAAGAAGTGGGTTTGTTGCGGCCCGTCCCCTAGGGCTTGTGTTTCAACTATCCCAAGACAGCCTCCCAAAGTCTAGGGGATGGAGACAAGAAACGAATGCATTATCCTACAAGTGGGAGGAATTTATCAAGTACCTGTACACACACACACTCACAACTCCAACCCACAATGATAAAAAAAAGAACATGCATACCACTAAAACAACCACTAAGAGTAGAGGTACAAGCTGTAAGTAAAAATGGGAAAGAATAAAAACCCAAAAAAATAAAATCTTTAAACAAGGGAGTAAAAGGTCTATAATAAATTTTCCATAGAAAACCCTACCCGAAGGGTAGGTGTAGAGTAGTTTTCAGAAGCTCTAGGAGTACACCTCACCTGTCTGATCTCACTGGGCATCTCCTAGTCTTGGACCACCAAGGTCTTTGTCAAATCGTCGGTCATCTACACAAGACACAACATGTGTGGGCGAAGCCCGTGCATGGGTGAGTAATACAATACTCAGTAGGGACCCCAAACCAAAAAGAAATGACCACAAAGAAAACACCACCAAGAAAGCACAGTCAACTCAACACAGGTATATGTCATCAACGCATATAACAAGAACATTTGGGTATACTCATAAAGTATTCCAAGATGCAACATCTCCTCCACTTCTAGCCATATGGTTCCATACATAGCATGCTTTATTCCGAGAGGTCCCACTCCTCGAGCTATCTAGCAGTAACCATGTAGAGAAATACTACCAAAATTATCTGAGAGAACATTTGGTCTCAATACCTCATGAAGTTTCCATGAGATGTATAGTCTCACTAAGATAAGGATTCTTGGTGTCATGGCCTATCCTTTATCATGAGATTCTGCTCAAGGCATGCTCATCCTGGGAGGACTCATTCCTTGAAAAACCAAGTCATCAGAGACCTTCTCTAAGAGGTCCCACCTCCTTAGGCCCCACCCAAAGAGAACACACTGAGAACTACTTGAAGTACACTACTTCAGTCATAAAGTTGAACATCTTGTACTGTTGAAGGACTCATCCCTGAGGACTCAATGGGGTTTGTTAGGCCACTGAGGTCCGATCATATTCCAGGCCACTGAGGTCTGTTCGTCTACCGGGTCATTGTGGTCTACTCATATGTCAGGCCAATGAGGTCTGCACGGCTACTGGGCCACTAAGGCCTGCTCGTCTGTTGAGCCAATAAGGTTTGCTCAGCTATAGGTTCACTGAGGTTCGCTCGTCTGTTGGGCCACTGAGGTCTGATCGGCTACCGGGTCATTGAGGTCTGCTCATCTTCCAGGCCAATAATCTCTTCTTGGATACTGGTCCACTGAGGTCTGCTCAGCTACCGGGCCACTAAGGTCCACTCATCACTTCCTTCTCAACACATCCAGCCGTAGGATTCCTACTCATAGTGCACCTGATTATGGGAGAATATAATCCTCAATCCATCGGTCATATCTCAACTCCCACGAAAACTCATTTGGAGTATGTAAAAGGGATTGTCTCATCATGAGGGTCCCAATGCCGTAAACAGATAATCAATTATATGCATAGTTTGGAAGTTATGTCTATTTTTGTAAAAAGGGGTCGGTTGGGTCCTCGTCTGGTCCGACCCGATCAGACCGACCTAACCTGACCTAGACTGGGGTTCACCGAATCGACCTGGGTCTAACCCAATCCACTAGGCCCATCCCAGACCAGATAGGCTACAGATCTAGCCTGATGGGGCATCCCGGCCCGCTGGCCGGGCTGGTCTAGTTTTCTCGGGACACGGCGGGTGCCGCAGGTCGCCACCGTGGTGCAGTTGGACCACATCCACTCACACCACCGCCGTCAAACATTTATAATGTCCCGGATTCGGGTTCCGCCCAAAGGTGCCCCGTACCAGGTTGGTCATATGGACCCAAGTGCATTTCCCCAAATGCCAGAGGCTGCCGACTAGTAGCGAGGACCTTGGGTGTGATAGTGGGAAAACTATGCCCTCATAGGTAGAGTAACACAGTGGAAACAAATAGTAAATAGTAGAAAAAGTGGTAATACCATACAACAAAAGTAAACAACATAAAACTGATAATTATAAACAACTGAAGCACATATATAAATAATGCATGTCACGTATGTCTAAGAAAACATCCAAACAAGTCACAATGCTGGAAATACAATACAAACCAAAGTACAAAAGAAAACAGTAAACTCCAATAGCATCGAGCCTCAGCTTGGTCTCATGCTCTCCAGCTCCAACAAAAATCAAGTACCAGATGAAGAAGGGTGATTTCCCTTGTCTATACCTACAACCATATAATCTTTTTGGGTCTAAAAGCATGACCAAAACAGGGTGTGAGACAAATCCCAGTAGGCAACCACCAAAAGATCTATGCCTAACTACCAGTGAATATATATAGCAGGTAATAAGAATAAATGAAGCAATAAACTAGAAATTACTCAAAAGTAAACAATACTACAATTTTCAATTACATTCATTTACATTTATTAATTATTCACACTGTTGAATAATTTAACCTTGGGATATAGCCTAAGCTTTGTATCCCCCTCTATAATAATAACAAACAGACGTCTCAAAAGACTATACTAACAATCAAGTAAGACCAAGTCCAAGCTTGTGTCTTGGCTTGACAGACTCGTCACAGTCATTCAAAAGTAACCCTCTGGGAAAGTTCTCACATTTTAACCCCTCTAGTTTAACATATCATCAATTCAATAAATAATGGCCCTCTGAAAAATCTCACACAGTCTAACCCCTTTGGTCCCATATAGAACTAATCATTTACAAACTACCTCCTGGGTAGCTCTCACAGTCAATACACCCTTGGTATGTATAGTATCAATAGAATATAATTATCCCTTGGAAGCTCTCATAGTGAATTACCTATGGTCCAACATTTACTTAATAACAACCCTCTAGGTAGCTCTCATGGTCTAACCCCTATAGTCTATGACCACCTGGCAGCTCTCACAGTCAATGCCTCTGGGTCAACATAACAACAATTATACATAAATGACCCGACCTCAGGAATCTCTCAAAGTTAATTCCCCTTGGTAATAATTTCAAAATTTGAATCACATGTATCTCAAATAAATATCAACTCCATCCTAACAACACGAGGCATGGAAAACAAAGAAAGCCTAACTGGAAATTCTAGACCAGATGGCCATAATAAATCAAACATGGGAAACATATCCATAATCAAGGTATTAAACCTTATTCATAATCAATTACCCATTTCTCAATCAAACACACCATAATAGGTCTTAAACAGGGTTAAATTCCATAACACACAATACCCTAAACACGGGTATTCAACACTTTTAGCATATATAATCCAAATAAAACCAAAGAAAGGCACAAACCACCTATCTTGATGTTGTACAATAAACACTCTCAAATGTCGACCCTTGAATCTACCTAGAATGATGTAGATCTTAGAAAAGGGTAAAAATGATCAAACCTTTATAACTCAAGAGAGAAGAGAAATCAGGAAGAGAGACTCTAGGGGAAGAGAGAACTCACCGGTGGGAATCTAACGCACCCGACAGTGTCTTAATCGAATATAGGAAGGAGGAACGAGAGGAGATCAAAGTTATTTAGTTGTACGTCACTCTCCTGTATGAAACATGGGAAGAAGAAGTTCATTATAGAGATGAGACGCGACCCCACTCTGATTAATCAAATAAAAAGAAAAGTACACAGTGTGTTCATTTAATTTACACATTGTGTACTAGCCTCAACTGGCCCCCAATTTAGGTGGTCTTCCAGGTCACCTACATGGCTATGTACTCATCTGTTACACGACCATTACACGGCTACATGCGACAATCGAGTACACAGCGTGTACTCAAGAGTACACGACATATACTTAGAAAATTTACCAATTCTTCCTTTTTCCTCAAAAAAAACCTGAAATAAAGATCCATACCTGAAATGAAGATTCGGGTTCTTAAAAACTTACCCCATTAAAGAAATTAATCCCTGGATTTCCCTTATAAGGGTGGTGAAGAAGAAACTTCAAACAATTCTTGCCACTGTGATCGTACGTCAGCTTCCCTCTCCCAAGTCTCGCCCTGTACCCGCCCGTGCTACCATAGCACATGTACCAGAGGAACAGACCGGCCACAGAGAACCTTCATGTTGTGATTCAAAATCCGAATAGAGTGCTTCTAGAAGGATGCATCCACCTCCAACTCAACCTCCTCAGGTTGAAAAATGTGAGACAAGTCTGAAAAGTAACATCATAGCTGAGAAAAATGGAAGAAGTCATGCACAGACTGATAACTCTGAGGTAACTGCAACCAATAGGCAATTGTCCTGACTCTCTATAAAACCTCAAATGGCCTGACATACCTTGGTAAAAGCTTCCCCGATCTTCCAATCCTCCTGTGTCCCAACCTTGGCGTGACACATAAGAAAACCTGATCTCCAACCTCGAACTAAAGAGGTCATCTCTGTCAATCATCATAAGATTTCTGGAAAGTCTTTGTGGTATTCATCCTCTTCTGAATAAACTCCACCTATTTAGTGGTCTCCTGGACAATACGAGGTCCTAGAATAGCTGTATCTCCTGCCTCTAAACAACATAGGGGTGATCAGCATGGCCTACCATACAAAGCCTCATAAGGTTCCATCTGAATCGTTGCCTAAAAGCTATTATTGTAGGAAAACTACACTAAGGGTATGTGTCTCTCTCAAGAGCCCCTGAAATCCAGGATGCGTGCTTGAATCATGTCCTCTAAAACCTGAATCGTATGCTCAGACTAGCCATATGTCTGGGGATGGTAAGCTGTACTCAGAAGTACAAGTGTACCCAGAGCCTTCTATAGTCCCTGTTAGATACAATAAGTAAAATGGTCATTCCTATCTGAAATGATAGAGTGTGAAACCCCATGTAAACATACAATATCTCGGATATATAACCTTCGCATATCATCAACACTAAAGGTTTCCTTGATCAATAAGAAATGTGCAACCTTCATGAGTATTTCAACAACAACCCAAACTGCATCATTCCTTTGAGGCAACCTCGGTAAACCCGTCACAAAATTCATCGTGACATCATTCCACTTACACTCGGAAATGGGTAACTGCTGTAAAAGCCCTATCGGTCGCTGATGCTCTGCCTTCACCTGTTAATAGGTGGAACATATCATAAAAAACTAGAAACATCCCTTTTCATACCTAGCCACCAATACTAAAGGTGTAAGTCTCGATACATCTTGGTGACACCATGTTGAACTACCGAAAATGAGGAATGAAAATCTCTCATCAACTCCTCACACTACTAGAATTTTTGGCTTTCGAGGTGGGGGACTTATAGCGGCTTCCATTTGGCGGCCACTAATACTATCAACAGCGGCCACAAAATGGTGGTCGCTGCACTTTAATACCGCAAAAACCTAATTTTCCCCTCCCCCTATTATCCCCTCCCCGACCCCACGACCCACCCCTCCCCGACCCCGCGACCCCGAACCCATGACCCCGACCCATCGACCCGGCGACCCCGACCCCCAGTGAGCCTGACCCTCGGAGACCCCTCCCCGACCCTCGATGACCCCTCCCCGACCCCCGGCGACCCCAACCCCCGACCACCGACGACCCCGCCGATCCCGACCCTCGGCGACCCCGACCCCTGACCCCCAACATCCCGGTGACCTCGACAACCCCCGGAGACCCCGACCCCCAGTGGCCCCCACCCCCTTTCCCCAATGTTGCGCCACTCGCAACCCCGACGACCCCCACCGCCTTGCCTCCGCGCTACGCCCCCATGACTTCGACACCCCCGTGACCCGACAACCCCCACCCCTGCCTCCGCGCTGCACCTTTGGACAATCCTGCCACCGTCATCCCCTTCCGGCCCTGTTGCATCCCTCCGGCAAGTCCTCCTGCCTCCGCTGGACCCTCCCGGTTCTTTGTGCCCCACCATGTAGAACACTCCACGCTTCATCCAACGGTTCCACTCCTTTTAAGTCCGGTCGTTGAACCCATATCGTCAAGTCACTGCGCCGTCATGGATCTGCAATCGAGTCACACCGCATTACCCGCGGTCGAGTTCTAAAACGACGAGATTTTATAAGATATATTCTTTTTAATTTATTTCATATCTTATGTTGTACGCTACACAAAGATTATCTTGCGTTATACGCAACACCATATTAGCTTGTAGTACACGCAACACTAATCTTGGATCGTGTTACACACAATTTCATGTTTTTTTTATAGTAGTTATTCTATGAAACATTGAATGTATATATATATATATATTCAATGTATAAATGAAATATGGTTGTATTTTGTTATACGCAACAACAAAGGAGTCATGCACTACATGAAACCCTGACTTAGCTTTCATTTCACGCAATCGCGACCTTCCTCGATAGCGTGTGTTGTACGCAATACCGGTTTTCACTAAACGGTGATATATTGTTATAATATTATTATAAACTACCCGTTATGAATATTAGTATCTAAATTTTGAATTTTATGACATTATTATTCATCTTACACATTTTCTAAAACATGGTATGAGAACAAAATAAATTTTTCAGGTAAAATAAGTATTTTTTAAAAAATGCAGTTTTGTCGCCTTTTGATGGCACACCCACTTTAAATTTAATTGGTTGATGATATTACAACCATATATGATATTATAACAATGAATATGATTCTATAATATCTCAATAACATTATTTAAATCATTATATAGGAGGTTCGGATACGTACGAAGCATATCGGACCTAAGGTAAGGGATAACTTTTCCAATCTCGTTTTTATCTGAGATTGTTTATTCGTAAGTATTTACTGGGGTTATATTTATCATTCATGTCCCTGTTTTCTAAAAATGGTTTAATGTATGTTTAAAGACCTTTTTAACCATTTTTGACTTTTACCACATGTTATGGAAGGAATCTTTCTTTTTTTTACCATACAAGGAATTTTTTGACTTTTCCGACAAAAGTACGAGGAGAATGTTTTTTTAACTTATACGGCATGAATGGATTTTTACGGTTTCATAACGCCTTATTTTAAATAATATTACTCTACAATATTTCATGATTATTTTCAATAAAATCCTTTTCTTTTAAAATTGCATGTCATTTTGTGAGAAGAAAATGATTTTAAAGAAGAAAGGATATTTTCCTCAAGAATCCATTTCAAGTGTTTTGTCAAAACTATTTTCCATCTAAGATGACATTATTTAGCATGATTATGTTTCAAGTATAATGTATCTATGATTTACATGGTTTCATTTTTCTTATGATAAAATGATATCTATTTGTTTTATATGGATTATGTTATGATGGGATGATGTTTATGAAACCCATTTTATTCTTTGGGTTATGATGAATGATTTATGTTTATGTTGTGGCACACGTAAGAATGATTTCATTATGAGATGGATAGGACTTATATCTTCATCCAATTCATTGGGTAAATATTTATATCTCATTATATAGACATGGCTGGAATGACAAGTGAATCTGGTTCAGTGATACAGGACTGGAACAAGGAGTGAACTCGATTCAGTAAGGGACTTTGTCCACTAAGATGGTCTTGGCAGCAATGCCTTGGATACTATGGAAATCATAACATGTTCTTAATGGTTTCCACAATTACATGTTTTATTACTATTCCATTTTATCATGATTGATGTTCCATTATGATCTATGCCCATGTTTTATGTCATTTCTCAAGATTTTGATGTTTAAATATTATGTTCATGTTTTGAAGTTCAAATGTATATAGTTTGTTTTATTTTCTCCATTATTACCATTACTGAGAATTTGAGCTCACCCTTTATATGTTTTATTTTCCCCAGGATATAAATAATGGTTTTAGGTAAGAAAAAAAATGGAAGATCTTTATGGGAGATGTTGAAGATCTTTCACAAAGATTAGAATATTATATTTCGAGTTTCCAAAGACACTAAACTATTACGCTCCTTTGGTGTATGTTTTTGTTATGTATTAGATATTCTGAAAAAGTAATGTAGGCTATGGGTCTCTACATTTGGTATCAGAGGAAAAGTTTAGTTAACCTTTGGAAACTAGGATGAGAAAACTTTAGTGAAATCCCTAGAGATATTTATAAGGTATGTCTAGGGATGTCTCTAAGGTTAACTATACGTATAGGTTATAGTCCTAGAATTACGGTAACGATATTAGAATTAAACCTAAGATTTTATATATTGAAGGTACTCCCCCTTTATTATGTTGTTTTCCTAGCATGATTTTGGCCTCTCACGCTATTCTTTTTGGGTTTTAGAAAATGGATGGAAACAAGAAGATTCACGATAATGGAGGATATGGTGGACAATGGAATGATATTCTTCATGAGAAACCAAATGAAACGGGATTTGGAAGTCCAAACATCGTTATTATGCCTAACCAGAAATATCATAATATGATCAATAATATCAACTTTGGTAAGTTTCCTGACTCGACTAATAAGAGAAAGATAGAGTTTAATGATGATCATAGAGGGAAGAAAGTTCAATTTCCCTCATGTAAATCATGTGGGAAGAGGCATCAAGGAAAATGTTTCAAAGGAACTGGAAGATGCTTTGGGTGTGGAAAAGGACACAAAGCCAGTAAGTGTAAAGGAAAAGGTTCAGTTAACACCATGGACAAGGATAATGGTATTTCTACGACATCAACAACGATTAAATGTTTTAAATGTGGAATGTATGGGCAGTATGAAAACCAATTCCCTAAGGGAAAGTCTCATGAAGAGAATCACCATGGTCGTATGGGTAGTCTTTATGTTGATGATGATGAGGAGACTAAAAATGATATGTGAGATGAAATAATTGTTCAAGCTCGGTCAATGGTTTAAGAAGGTAGTGGAATGATTTATGTTTATCAAGAGTTATGTTGTATAGGTAATGGTAATATGGAATAAAGACACATCTAAGGATTGTTACACTATTGTTTTTCCTAAAGTATTTGAAAGTATATGTTGAATCATACCGGTAACCATGAAAGGTTATTCAGATATTTTTGGAAAGTAGATGATATGTGCATAATGAAGGGATAAAAAGATAATGATATGTTTGATAGTATTATTGAGCTCATGAATTATGTAAGGACAATGTGATATCATGGTTTGAGTATATAGAATTTTTGGGATTTTGGTATGTGGAAAGTGTTAAATTTTGATAGCATTCATGTTTTCACTAAGGTTCTATGGTAATTTATGTTTCAAGAGAATACAAGATTAAGGTATTCACATGTTTGGAATGTGACCAACAACAAGATATATCTTATGATATATGGGGGTCAAATGAAGGAATTCACATGCTCGGTAGATGAAATTTCTAGTAATCAGACAGAAGTATTTTCGATAAGCCTAAAGGTTAGAATGGACATCATATAGTATTTCTTAAGGCTATAACTTTTTGTTTTTATTTCTGAAATGTTATGATAGTATAGCTTTAGAAAAAGGACAACTTGCAGGATGGGAGACAACCCATCACGTCGGACAAGGTTTCGGGAATCGAACCCACAACCGAAGTACGACATGACTTCATCGCCTACCACTGGCCTACAAGAAGTCCCTGGTTAGTAGAAACTAGTTTTATTTTATTAAGCAGTATGATAGATGAAGTATATGTCCATTTTAGGAACAATATACGATTAATCTCACCATATATGGACTTATGTATATAAATTTTGCTAACCTTATGTTTGAGACAGATGGAATGACCTATCATTCTATCGCATGATCTGCTAACACTTCATGGAAGAAAAATTCAACTTCATTTCTTTAAGAGATGAAGTGTAAATTTTCCAAGGCACAAAAAACAGTGATATTGTACCAAAATTAAGTAAGTATTTCTTCTGTTTCAAAATTTTCAACTTTAGGGAAATGATATTAGAAACCAGAAATGTTGTCCTAGTGCTCTTATATCCGATGAATCAAATGGTGCCTTAGATCATCACAAATTTATGGTTTTGTTATTGTTGTCTTTTTCATATCCATGTTCTCTACCACTCTCCATCAGAACATGATGGTTAGATTTCTCTTCCATATCCGTATTTTCACCTATGCTCTCCCACATGGAAACCCAGTGATGAGTTAATTTGGGTAACTATTATGTTTCATACTTCACTTTTTAAAATTAATTTTTAGTATTCCTTTTTATGATGTGGGTTTCTATGAAAGAAACTTTCAAATAGTAAACCATTTATAACCCCGACGAATTTCGAGGGAGAAATTCATTTTAAGGGGGGTAGAATGTAACAACCCGGGATTTTATAAGATATCTTCTTTTTAATTTATTTAATATCTTATGTTGTACGCTACACCAATATTATCTTGCGCTATACGCAACACCGTATCAGCTTGCAGTATATGCAACACTAATCTAGGATCGTGTTACACAAAATTTCAAGTTTTTTTATAGTAGTTATTCTATGAAAAATTGAGTGTATACATATATATATTCAATTTATAAATGACATATGGTTGGATTTTGTTATACGCAACAAAAAAGGAGTCATGCACTACACACAACCCTGACTTGGCTTGCATTTCACGCAATCACGACCTTCCTCGATAGCGTGTGTTGTATGCAATACTGGTTTTCACTAAACGACGATATATTGTTATAATATTATTATGAACTAGACATTATGAATATTAGTATCTACATTTTAAATTTTATGACATTATTATTCATCTTACACATCTTCTGAAACATGGTATTTGAACAAAATAAATTTTTCTGGTAAAATAAGTATTTTTCAAAAAATGCAGTTTTGCCGCCTTTTGATGGTGCACCCACTTTAAATATAGTTTTTGATAGGTTTATAAGTTTAATTTTACAAAATAATATTCTTCTTTGGAATCGGGATATAAAAATTTACTTTGGATAAACTTTTCATATTATTCTGATAACTTTCATTTTTTAATGAATAGTAAAAACACGCTATATTTTAATTAAAAAAAACTTTTTCCATTGAAATAATTTATATGGTTAAATTACAATATTGAATGGTTTTAAAGTATAAATATAATATATTTTTACCATTTAATATAATTTATTTCATTACCATTAATTTTACATGAATTCATAGGTAAAAACATTTCAATCTTTGACAATGTTTTAACTTTTAAAACCCGTTTTCTTAACAGCAGGATTAATTTTAAATTAATTACTACAACTTCTGTGTTTTGAATTTTGAAAAACGGATTCCATATTTTAATTCATTGGATCCAAATTATGTTAATAGGTTACTTTTATTTTTTTGATATTATGAATAGTAACTACGGTAATTTTTATTTACTGTAGTTAAAGGTAAATCGGGTAATTAAGGGTAAAAATAAAATTATAAAACTACCCTAACACATGCCAAAATTCTATTGGATGACTAAAAGTCGACCCATATCACCTAAGGGTCGGAATAGATTAATTTTATGGACTTTTGACCATGAAAATAATTTAATTATTATTAAAACCAAAGAAAGTGACAACATGTCACTCTCTTAAATCTTATAAGTATAATAATTTTAATTTAGTTATAAACTTCATGAAACTTAGAAAATAAATAGTCTCAAGAAATATAATAAAATTATCTACATCATGTGAATTTATTTAGAATTTTTAGGGATTAAATAATTATCATTAAAGGTAACACAACAATGATGCAGAAATTGTTTATTTAGTTAAAAATCAATAATATAGTTTTTATTAAACTAATAGTGACCATAAAAGGAACAAAAAACCTGAAGAAAACTTATTTTTCATGTACATGTAAACCATAATCATACAATGGTCGAATATTTGACCATTTGGAGCCTTATAAAAGTGATTATGACACTTATATTATTTTATTTTAAATGTTTTCAAAGTTGTCGCCTTCATAATTTAATAAAGATAAAATTTTAAAAGTGGGTTGTTTTAGAATATAAATTATACTAAAAGTAATATTATGAAATATATTATATATATATCTTAATCATAGTATTTAATTTTTAATTTTTATACAACAAATAAGTATATTAAATAATTACACAAAAATGTTGTATTAATTATTTTAATAAGATAAATATCAAATAAATGATTTTAAAAGTATTAAAATAAATATTATATGAACTAATTAATGTACTCAAATAATTTTATAGATTAATATGAGTTGTTAGTAATATATTAAATAGGTGTTTTTGAAAATATATTCTCTGTGTATTTTTTTTAAATTCAAATAAATGAATTGTGTCAAAATTGACACTATTGATATTTTATATTATTAAATTGTTTAAAAATAAAAAAAATTAAAATTTACAAATTAAAATTTATATGATATAACATGTAATATGCTATCAAATTATTTATAATTAAAAACACATAATCAAGTATTTATAACCATATAAAATTTATAACATTATTACCACAAATAAAATTAAATAGATTAAATAAGGATAAATCAAAATGATAAGGTTTAAAATAAAATCAAAACATGTCTAAATTTAATTTGTTGATGATATTACAACCCTATATTATCTAATATCCTAATTTGAGTCACTTTGGAAGTTTTTAAGTGGGTTTGGGTTTATTATAAATTAATATTTTAGAGGTTTCCAAAGGTGCCTTTCTCCTCCCTTATAAAAGGGCACCTCCTCCCTCTCCTACTCACACCACATTGAGCCTTCAAGCTCGGCAAACCCCTGACCATTTCTCTTCTACACTTCCCTAGAAACATTATAGAGGTTCTGGTCTCCTCAAAAGACCAACTCTAGTGCCTTAAGAGGAAGCTTAAAAGAGGTGCGTCGAAGAAGAGGTAATCTCTTCTACCGATTCTTTCAAGTTTTATTTCTTCTTCAACTTCTTCTTCTTTAGTTGTTTCATTATAAAGTAATAGCATCATTATCACTAATATATTGATATGTTATTATAAATATTAAACAACCCCATTTCACCTTCTATCCATCCTACGGAAAATGAAATCACTGTGCGTGAGTACGTACGGAATACCGTCTCCACACCGTGGTGTAATCTGTTTTTCCACCACCACCTTACTTGGATGGGTATAATGGTGTAAAGAATAATTATATATAGTAATTATAAAATCATACTGATTATGAGATATTATATCATACACTCCAATTCAATTCAATAATTATGGGAACGATATCATCGCTCGTGCGTACGTACGGATTACCATCTCCACGACGCGATGAGATTCATTCTCCATGTTAACCACTCAAGAATGATTATAAAGTATATAGAATGAATAATAATGAAATATATGACATGATAAAACTAATGTATTTATATATATATATATATATCATCTAATTACTTCCATTCAAGTCAATATGGAAAGGAAAACAGCGTTCATGTGTACGTACGGCCTACCGTCACCATGAACGGTGTATTTCATTTCATTTATATATCTATTATATATATATATATACTGAATATATATGATATATAAATCATTATTTACATTCGGGAAGTAATTAAATCATGATATAAGTAATAATAATATCAAGAACAACAATTCCAAACACGTATGATAAATAAAACAATTTTACCCAAAATGCTGCATTAACATGGAATTTACAAAAGAATGGGTAATATAAAGTCCTAAGTGAACCATATATGATATTATAAAAATGAATATGATTCTATAATATCTCAATGACATTATTTAAATCATTATACAGGAGGTTCGGATACGTACGAAGCATATCGGACCTAAGGTAAGGGATAACTTTTCCAATCTCATTTTTATCCGAGATTGTTTATTCGTAAGTATTTACTGGGGTTATATTTATCATTCATGTCCCTGTTTTCTAAAAATGGTTTAATGTATGTTTAAAGTAATTTTTAACCATTTTTTACTTTTACCACATGTTATGGAAGGAATCTTTCTTTTTTTTACCATACAAGAAATTTTTTGACTTTTCCAACAAAAGTACGAGGAGAATGTTTTTTTAACTTATACGGCATGAAAAGAGTTTTACAGTTTCATAACACCTTATTTTAAATAATCTTAATCTTCAAGATTTCATGATTATTTTCAATAAAATCCTTTTCTTTTAAAATTGCATGTCATTTTGTGAAAAGAAAATGATTTTAAAGAAGAAAGGATATTTTCCTCAAGAATTCATTTCAAGTGTTTTGTCAAAACTATTTTCCATCTAAGATGAAATTATTTAGCATGATTATGTTTCAAGTATAATGTATCTATGATTTACATGGTTTCATTTTTCTTATGATAAAATGATATCTATTTGTTTTATATGGATTATGTTATGATGGGATGATGTTTATGAAACCCATTTTATTCTTTAGGTTATGATGAATGATTTATGTTTATATTGTGGCACAAGTAAGAATGATTTCATTATGAGATGGATGGGAATTATATCTTCATCCAATACATTTGGTAAAGATTTATATCTCATTATATAAACATGGCTGGAACGACAAGTTAATCTGGTTCAGTGATACATGACTGGAACAAGGAGTGAACTCGATTCAGTAAGGGACTTTGTCCACTAAGATGGTCTTGGCAGCAATGCCTTGGATACTATGGAAATCATAACATGTGCTTAATGGTTTCCACAATTAAATTTTTTATTACCATTCCATTTTATCATGATTGATGTTCCATTATGATCTATGCCCATGTTTTATGTCATTGCTCAAGATTTTTATGTTTAAATATTATGTTCATGTTTTGAAGTTCAAATGTATATAGTTTGTTTTATTTTCTCCATGCTTACCATTACTGAGAATTTGAGCTCACCCTTTATATGTTTTCTTTTCCCCAGGATATAAATAAAGGTTTTAGGTAAGAAAAAAAAATGGAAGATCTTTATGGGAGATGTTGAAGATCTTTCAAAAAGATTAGAAGATTATATTTCAAGTTTCCAAAGACACTAAAATATTACGCTCCTTTGGTGTATGTTTTTGTTATGTATTAGATATTCTGAAAAAGTAATGTAGGCTATGGGTCTCTACAGTTGGTATCAGAGGAAAAGTTTAGTTAACCTTTGGAAACTAGGATGCGAAAACTTTAGTGAAATCCCTAGAGATATTTATAAGGTATGTCTAGGGATGTCTCTAAGGTTAACTATATGTATAGGTTATAGTCCTAGAATTACGGTAACGATATTAGAATTAAACCTAAGATTTTATATATTGAAGGTAATCCCCCTTTATTATGTTGTTTTCCTAGCATGATTTTTTTCCTCTCACACTATTCTTTGTGGGTTTTAGAAAATGGCTGGAAAGAAGAAGATTCACGATAATAGAGGATATGATGGACAATGGAATGATATTCTTCATGAGAAACCAAATGAAATGGGATTTGAAAGTCCAAACATTGTTATTATTCCTAATTAGCAATCTCATAATATGATCAATAATATCAACTTTGTTAAGTTTCCTGACTCGACTAATAATATAAAGATATAGTTTCATGATGATCGTAGAGGGAAGAAAGTTCAATTTCCCTCATGTAAATCATGTGGGAAGAGGCATCAAGGAAAATGTTTCAAAGAAACTGGAAGATGCTTTGGGTGTGGAAAAGAAGGACACAAAGCCAGTAAGTGTAAAGGAAAAGGTTTGGTTAACACCATGGACAAGGATAATGGTTTTTCTACGACATCAACAACGATGAAATGTTTTAAATGTGGAATGTATGGGCATTATGCAAACCAATGCCCTAAGGGAAAGTCTCCTGAAGAGAATCACCATGTTCGTATGGGTAGTCTTTATATTGATGATGATGAGGAGACTACAAATGATATGTGAGATGAAAGAATTGTTCAAGCTCGGCCAATGGTTTAAGAAGGTAGTGGAATGATTTATGTTTATCAAGAGTTATGTTGTATAGGTAATGGTACTATGGAATAAAGACACATCTAAGGATTGTTACACTATTGTTTTTCCTAAAGTATTTGAAAGTATATGTTGAATGGTACCGGTAACCATGAAAGGTTATTCAGATATTTTTGGAAAGTAGATGATATGCGCATAATGAAGGGATAAAAAGATAATGAGATGTTTGATAGTATTATTGAGCTCGTGAATTATGTAAGTACAATGTGATATCATGGTTTGATTATATAGAATTTTTGGGATTTTGGTATGTGGAAAGAGTTAACTTTTAATAGCATTCATGTTTTCACTAAGGTTCTATGGTAATTTATGTTTCAAGAGAATACAAGATTAAAGTATTCACATGTTTGGAATGTTACCAACAACAAGATATATCTTATGATATATGGGGGAAAAATGAAGAAATTATCATGCACGATAGATGAAATTTCTAGTAATCGGACATAAGTATTTTCGATAAGCCTAAAGGTTGGAATGAACATCATATAGTATTGCTTAAGGCTATAACTTTTTGTTTTTATTTCTGAAATGTTATGATAGTATAGTTTTAGAGAAAGGACAACCTGCAGGACGGGAGACAACCCGTCACGTCGGACAAGGTTGTGGGAATCGAACCCACAACCGAAGTACGACAGGCCTTCATCGCCTACCACTAGCCTACAGGAAGTCCCTAGTTAGTAGAAACTAGTTTTATTTTATTAAGCGGTATGATAGATGAAGTATAAGTCCATTTTAGGAACAATATATGATTAATTTCACCATAGATGAACTTATGTAAATAACTTTTTCTAACCTTATGTTTGAGACAGATGGAATGACCTATCATTCTATCACATGATCTGCTAACACTTCACCGAAGAAAAATTCAACTTCATTTCTTTAAGAGATGAAGTGTAAATTGTCCAACGCACAAACAACAGTGAGATTGTACCAAAATAAAGTAAGTATTTCTTCTGTTTCAAATTTTTCAACTTTAGGGAAATGATATTGGAAACCAAAAATGTTGTCCTAGTTCTATTATATCCGATGATTCAGATGGTACCTTAGATCATCACAAATTTATGGCTTTGTGATTGTTGTCTTTTTCATAGCCATGTTCTCTACCACTCTCCATCAGAACTTGATGGTTAGATTTCTCTTCCATATCCGTATTTTCAACTATGCTCTCCTACTTTGAAACTCAGTGATGAGTTAATTTGGGTAACCGTTATGTTTCATACTTCACTTTTTAAAATTAAGTTTTAGTATTCCTTTTTACGATGTGGGTTTCTATGAAAGAAACTTTCAAGTAGTAAACCATTTATAACCCCGACGAATTTTGAGGGCGAAATTCATTTTAAGGGGGGTAGAATGTAACACCCTGAGATTTTATAAGATATATTCTTTTTAATTTATTTCATATCTTCTGTTGTACACTACACCAAGATTATATTGCGCTATACGCAACACCGCATTAGCTTTCAGTATACGCAACACTAATCTTGGATCGTGTTACACATAATTTCAAGTTTTTTTATAGTAGTTATTCTATGCAACATTGAGTGTGTATATATATATATATATATTCAATGTATAAATGAAATTTGGTTTGATTTTTTTATACGCAATAACAAAGGAGTCGTGCACTACACGCAACCCTGACTTGGCTTGCATTTCATGCAATCGCAACCTTCCTCGATAGCATGTGTTGTACGCAATACCGGTTTTCACTAAACGATGATATATTGTTATAATATTATTATGAACTAGAAGTTATGAATAGTAGTATCTAAATTTTGAATTTTATGAAATTATTATTCATCTTACACATTTTCTGAAACATGGTATTTGAACAAAATAAATTTTTCTGGTAAAATAAGTATTTTTCAAAAAATGCAGTTTTGCCGCCTTTTGATGGCGCACCCACTTTAAATATAGTTTTTGACAGGTTTATAAGTTCAATTTGACAAAATAATATTATTATTTGGAATCAGGATATAAAAATTTACTTTGGATAAAATTTTCATATTATTCTGATAACTTTCATTTTTTAATGAATAGTAAAAACACGCTATATTTTAATTAAAAACAACTTTTCTCATTGCAATAATTTACATGGTTAAATTATAATATTTAATGGTTTTAAAGTATAAATAGAATATATTTTTACCATTTAATATAATTTATGTCATTACCATTAATTTTACATTGAATTCATAGGTAAAAACATTTCAATCTTTGGTAATGTTTTAACTTTTAAAACCCGTTTTCTTAACAACGGGATTAATTTTAAATTAATTACTGCAACTTATGTGTTTTGAATTTTGAAAAATGGATTCCATATTTGAATTCATTGGTTCCAAATTATGTTAATAGGTTACTTTTATTTTTCTGATTTTATGAATAATAACTACGATAATTTTTATTTACTGCAGTTAAAGGTAAATCGAGTAATTAAGGGTAAAAATAAAATTATAAAATTACCCTAAAACCTTCCAAAATTATATTGGATGAATAAAAGTAGACCCATATCACCTAAGGGTCAGAATAGATTAATTTTATGGACTTTTGACCATGAAAATAATTTAATTATTATTAAAAGCAAAGAAAGTGACAACATGTCACTCTCTTAAATCTTATAAGTATAATAATTTTAATTTAGTGATAAACTTCATGAAACTTCGAACATGAATAGTCTACAAAAATATAATAAAATTATCTACATAATGGGAATTTATTTAGAATTTTTAGTGATTAAATAATTATCATTAAAGGTGACACAATAGTGATGCAGAAATTGTTTATTTAGTGAAAAATCAATAATATAGTTTTTATTAAACTAATAGTGACCACAAAAGAAACAAAAAACCTGACCAAAACTTATTTTTCATGTACATGTAAACCATAATCATACAATGGTATAATATTTTACCATTTGGAGCCTTATAAAAGTGATTAGGACACTTATATTATTTTATTTTAAATGATGTCAAGGTTGTCACCTTCATAATTTAATAAAGATAAAATTTTAAAAGTGGGTTTTATTAGAATATAAATTCGACTAAAAGTAATATTATGAACTCTGTTATATTTATCTTCATCATAGTATTTTATTTTTAATTTTTATACAACAAATAAGTATATTAAATAATTACACAAAAATGTTGTATTAATTATTTTATTAAGATAAATATCAAATAAATGATTTTAAAAGTATTAAAATAAATATTATATGAACTAATTAATGTACTAAACTAATTTTATAGATTAATATGACTTGTTAGTAATATATTAAATAGGTTTTTTTGAAAAATATATTCTCTGTGTATTTTTTTTAAATTAAAATAAATGAATTGTGTCAAAATTGACACTATTGATATTTTATATTATTAAATTGTTTAAAAATCAAAAAAAAAATACAAATTACGAATTAAAATTTATATGATCTAACATGTAATAGTATATAAAATTATGTATAATTAAAAACACGTAATAAAGTATTTATAACCATATAAAATTTATAACATTATTACCACAAATAAAATTAAATAGATTAAATAAGGATAAATCAAAATGATAAGGTTTAAAATAAAATCAAAACATGTATAAATTTAATTTTTTGATGATATTACAACCATATATTATCTAATATCCGAATTTGAATCACTTTGGAAGTTTTTAAGTGGGGTTTGGGTTTATTATAAATTAATATTTTAGAGGTTTCCAAAGGTGCCCCTCTCCTCCCTTATAAAAGGGCACCTCCTCCCTCTCCTCCTCACACAACATTGAGCCTTCAAGCTCGGCCAACCCCTGCCCATTTATCTTCTCCACTTCCCTAGAAACATTATAGAGGTTCTGGTCTCCTCAAAAGACCAACTCTAGTGCCTTAAGAGGAAGCTTAAAAGAGGTGCGTCGAAGAAGAGGTAATCTCTTCTATCGATTCTTTCGAGTTTTCTTTCTTCTTCAAATTCTTCTTATTTAGTTGTTTCATTATAAAGTAATAACATAATTATCACTAATACACTTATATTTTATTATAAATATTAAACAACCCTATTTCACCTTCTATCCATCCTACGGAAAATGAAATCACTACGTGTGCGTACGTACGGAATACCGTCTCCACGCCGTGGTGTAATCTGTTTTTCCACCACCACCTTACTTGGATGGGTATAATGGTGTAAAGAATAATTATATATAGTAATTATAACATCATATTTATTATGATATATTATATAATCCACTCCAATTCAATTCAATAATTATGGGAACGATATCATCGCTCGTGTGTATGTACGGATTACCATCTCCACGACGCGATGAGATTCATTCTCCATGTTAACCACTCAATAATGATTATAAAGTATATATAATGAATAATAATGAAATATATGACATGATAAAGCTACTTCATTTATGTGTATATATATATATATATATTTCATCTACTTAATTCCATTCAAGTCAATATGGAAAGTAAAATAGCGTTCATGCGTACGTACGGACTACCGTCTCCATGAACGGTATATTTCATTTCATTTATATATCTATTATATATATATATATACTGAATATATATGATATATAAATAATTATTTACATTTTTAAAGTAATTAAATCAGGATATAAGTAATAATAATATCAAGAACAACAAGTCCAAACACGTATGATAAATAAAACGATTTTACCCAAAACGCTGCTTTAACATGGAATTTATAAAAGAAAGGGTAATATAAAGTCATAAGTGAACCATATATGATATCATAACAATGAATATGATTCTGTAATAAGTCAATGACATTATTTAAATAATTATACAGGAGGTTCGGATACGTACGAAGCATATCGGACCTAAGGTAAGGGATAACTTTTCTAGTCTCGTTTTTATCTAAGATTGTTTATTCGTAAGTATTTACTGGGGTTATATTTATCATTCATGTCCCCCTTTTCTAAATTTTTTTTCATGTATGTTTAAAGTTATTTTTACCCATTTTTGATTTTTTCCACATGTTATGGAATGAATCTTTCTTTTGTTTACCATACAAGGAACTTTTTGACTTTTCCGACAAAAGTACGAGGAGAATGTTTTTTTTAACTTATACGGCATGAATGGATTTTTACGGTTTCATAACGCCTTATTTTCAAGAATATTACTCTACAAGATTTAACGATTATTTTCAACAAAAACCTTTTCTTTTAAAATTGCATGGAATTTTATGAAAATAAAATGATTTTGAAGAAGAAAGGATATTTTCCTCAAGAATTCATTTCAAGTGTTTTGTCAAAACTATTTTCCATCTAAGATGACATTATTTAGTATGATTATGTTTCAAGTATAATGTATATATTATTTACATGGTTTCATTTTTCTTATGATGAAATGATATACATTTGTTTTATATGGATTATGTTAGGATGGGATGATGTTTATGAAACCCATTTTATTCTTTATGTTATGATGAATGATTTATGTTTGTGTTGTGGCACATGTAAGAATGATTTCATTATGAGATGGGTGGGACCTATATCTCCCTCCAATGCATTGGGTAAAGATTTATATCTCATGAGATAAACATGGATGGAACGGAAAGTTAATCTAGTTCGGTGATACAGGACTGGAACGAGTAGTGAACTCGATTCAGTAAGGGACTTTGTCCACTAAGATGGTCTTGGAAGTAATGCCTTGGCTAATATGGAAATCATAACATGTGCTTAATGGTTTCCATAATTACATGTTTTATTCCCATGCCATTTTATCATGATTGGTGTTCCATTATGATCTATACCATGTTTTATGTCATTGCTCAAGATTTTGATGTTTAAATATTATGTTCTTGTTTTGAAGTTCAAATGTATATGGTTTGTTTTATTTTCTCCATGCTTACCATTACTGATCATTTGAGCTCACCATTTATATGTTTTATTTTCCCCAGGATATAAATAAAGGTTTTAGGTAATAAAAAAAACAGAAGATCTTTATGGGAGATGTTGGAGATCTTTCACCAAGATTAGAAGATTATATTTCGAGTTTCCAAAGACATTAAACTATTACGGTCCTTTGGTTTCTATTTTTGTTATGTATTAGATATTCCAAAAAAGCAATGTAATATCTATGTACGTCAAGCTTTGGGTCTCTACATGAGTCCTCCACAGGTAATGTTTTTTATCCTTCAAATTTGGTTTTTAAATTTTAATGATATGTGTTTTTTTAGAATTTAAATAAGATATTTCACTTTTGATTTCTATTAAATAAAGATATGGATAGGAGCTGTATTGATATGCAAGATAGATTTTCAGCTGAATATTATGAGGGGATTAAGCGATTTATGGATTTCACTAAAAGATTTCCAAGCGATATGATTAGTTGTCCATTCAGAAAATGTGCAAATAGATATCTCTTCAAACGAGATAGTGTTAGAGAACATTTGTTTTTGAATGGGTTTTTGAAAAACTATAAGACATGGACACGTCATGGAAAATATTTTGTTTCATGTCATCGCTCAGAAAGTATTCATATAAATGTTGATTCAAGAATAGTTGATCCAATGAAAATATTGTTAAGGTGTGATTGGGTTGATCCAGTTCGTGGAACGAAAGTTGATAACTTCCAATTTACATTAGTAAACTTTAACAATATGCTATATAAAGATGACCGAGTTAGCAATGAGCCCTTCATACTGACATCGCAGGCAGAACAAGTTTACTTTGTCAGCATTGATTCTGATTGGAAAGTTGTGGTGAAAATGTCTAGAAGAGGGGTTTTTCTGATTGACCAAGAAGAACCTAAAGTTGTCGCATTCCTTGATCAAACACTTGACCAAAAAACAGTAGTTGTACGAGATGAAGATATAAAATGGGCCAGATAGACAGTTGAAGGAGATATGATAGACTTGCATGATTAATGAAAATTGTAATTATATTCCCAATTATTATTTTTAAAAATATTTATGAGTTATATATGTATAAAAATTGCTTGATTTAACTATAAATTCTTTTAATGTAGGTATGTCACAGGGTGGTCACAGTGGTTCACCTGGTGTTGTTGGTATGTATGTTTTCATTTTTCTAAATTAATTGATTGAAATTTTCTGTTTATATTTCCCTAACTGTTTCTAATCATTAATTTATATTGTAATTGAATTATAAATTAATGTTTATCAGGATCTAGTGCTTCTTCCAGTAGACGCAGGGGTCCTAGTAGAGGGGTTCGATCCTGGAACTCTGGAGCCCGATTGGATGTGTTATTTGACGACACATTTCATCCAGTTGGAGATGGTACTACTACATTGAGTCGTCAGTTTGGGCATATGATACGAGACTCACACAGATCCCCTCTGACAACTCGTGACTGGAGTTCTTTCCCCCAGGATACGATAGACAGATTACGGAGGGAGGTTCAGGTAAATTCAATGTTTAATTTTTCATGATATTGTTATTATTATTGTCCCATCTACTGACAATTTTTTAACAGGATAATTTGACATCCTGTCCAAATGATTTTCGAGCTATATGTATGTCCAAATGCCAAAACTTATGGAAGGATTACAAGTCAAGGGTGAAGATAGATCACTGGACACCATTTGCGGGTGTGCCAGACATTCTACAACGAGTCCCTCTGGGCATTCTTCCTACGCAGTGGCAGGATTTGGTTGCGTTTTGGTCGACTGAGGCAGCGATGGTAAGATTTATTACTTTTAATCTATAAATGACTAATTTTTCAAATGTATATTAAGTAAATACGTTGAATGTAGACCGAGTATGCTCGTCATTCACATAATCGGGCGATCCAGGGCTCTCCTTCTAGACTTGGCACTCGACATGTGTCACAGCTCAGACATGATGTAAGTTTAGAATTCACTATTTCATTAATATTTTAAAAATATTGTAGTATAACATGGTGAAACCCTTTGTTATAGTTACACCAATGCGGCGAGCCAATCAATCAGATGTCCATATGGATGAGGACTCGTAGGGAGAGTGATCCCGATGTTTCCGGTGTTATAGTAAGAAAATTATTTACTAATAAATGTATTTTTATTTTATATAAATTATTCATATTTTTTCATTCATTATATGCTACAGGCTCAGTTTGACGCTCAGTTAACAGAGTTTCCAGAGGAGCAACGTCATAGTACTGTGCGTAGAGATGAAATATTTCACCATGTAGTGGGGAATGATGGTCATGGTTATTATTTGACTTATGGCGGTGGTGTCCCACGACGTGCAGTTGTTAGAGAAGATGTGATGGGTGCATGCAGAGAGTCAGGGATGCGCACATAGGCTGAGATAAATGCTTCCATGCAGGATATACAATGCAATTTTGATTCACATTTTCAGCAGTTACGTGCAGAGTATGAGGAGAGGTTGTCACAGATGTCATCACGTATAGTTGAAATGACGATGCAACAAGTGGCGCCACAGGTAAACAATAAAACAAACCATACTCAAATTTACTTTTATTGATATGTTTAAGATACATAATATTGATATATATTTTAGGCTCTGAATACAGCTGGTGGACATCGTAGTGATATTGGTGATCCAGATGAGAATGAACCCCATGCATGAGGTAATTTCATTTGTGTTTATGAATTCTCTAGAAGTTTTTATATCCTTGATGAATATAATTTTCCCTTTTTAACTAGATTAGTTTGTTTTAGTATTTTTGGATGACATCTTCATGCACTCTAAGACTGATGATGATTATACCTAATATCTTGACATCATACAGATTACACTTATAATGCATCGACTATACGCCAAGCTATATATATGTCATTTTTGTATTGATTAGGTATAGATATTGGGTCAAATAATCTCAGAGGAAGGTGTGTCAGTGGATGGAGAGAAACTTCAGGCAGTTGTTTCTTGGGAGAATCCCAAGAAATCTTTCGATATCTATAGCTTTCAAGGGTGAGTGAATTTTGATGTGGTCGAGCAAACAACACGTCAATCAGATGTTTTGTGTACCCGCGGTGACTGAGAACATCGTTCTGGTGTCTTAAACGGCCAAAACGGGCGTCTAACGGTCAAATTCACAGCGGACGACATCGGATTGACCTGAAATCACAGGGAAACAATCTAATTATTATTTTTGACGTGTACACGTAGACATCACGTCAATCAGACGTGTGGTTTGCGTGGTACGGCTCAATATGCGTTTTTTAAGTGTTGTGCGCTCTTCATAAACGCGCGTGAGGGGGTCCAAATGGGCCAAACCAAGTAGGAATTTCTTGAAATCAAATGACATCAACGGGTGAGTAAATTGTGATGTGTTCGAGTAGATGGCACATCAATCAGACGTGTCGTGTCCCGCGGTGACTGAGAACGTAGTTCTGGTGTCATAAACGGCCAAAACAGGCGTCTAACGGTCAAATTCATAGAAGACGACATCGTATTGACCTGAAATCATAGGGAAACAATATAATTATTATTTGTGATGTGTATTCATATATGGAACGTCAATCGGACATGCGGTTTTCCCGGTACGGCTCAATATGCGTTTTTTAAGTGTTGTGCGCGCTTCATAAACGCGCGTGGGGGGTCCAAACAGGCCGAACGAAGTCGGAATGGCATAAAATTAGACGAAATCAACAAGTGAGTGAATTGTGATGTGTTAGAGTAGACAGTATGTCAATCGTACATGTCGTGTGCCCGCGGTGACCGAGAACACCGTTCTGGTGTCATAAACGGCCAAAACGGGCGTCTAACGGTAAAATTCATAGAGGACGACATTGGATTGACTTGAAATCATAGGGAAACAATCTAATTATTATTCGTGACATGTACGCATAGACAGTACAATAATCGGACGTGCGGTGTGTGTGGTACGGCTCAATATGCGTTTTTTTAGTGTTGTGCGCGCTTCATAAACGTGCGTGGGGGGGTCCAAATGGGACGAACAAAGTCAAAATGGCCTTAAATCAGACGAAATAAATAGGTGAGTGAATTGTGATGTGGTCGAGAAGACGACACATCAATCGGACATGCCGTGTGCCCGCGGTGACCGAGAACGCAGTTCTGGTGTCATAAACGGCCAAAACGGGTGTCTAACGGTCAAATTCATAGAGGACGACATAGGATTGACCTAAAATCACAGGGAAACAATATAATTATTATTCGTGATGTGTACTCATAGACGGTACATCAATAGGACGTGCAGTTTGCGCGGTACAGCTCAATATGCGTTTTTTAAGTGTTGTGTGCGCTTCATAAACGTGCATGGGGGGTCCAAATGGGACAAATGAAGTTGAAATGGCCTAAAATCAGATGAAATCAACGGGTGAGTGAATTTTGATGTGGTCGAGCAGACAGAACTTCAATCGGACGTGTCGTGTGCCCGCGGTGACTGAGAACGCAGTTCTGGTGTCATAAACGGCCAAAACGGGCGTCTAACGGTCAAATTCATAGCGGACGACATCGGATTTACCTGAAATCATAGAGAAACAATCTAATTATTATTCGTGACATGTACTCGTAGATGACACATCAATCAGACATGCGGTTTTCCCGGTACGGCTCAATATGCGTTTTTTAAGTGTTGCGTGCGGTTTATAAACATGCGTGGGGGGGTCCAAATGGGCCGAACGAAGTCGGAATGACCTGAAATTAGATGAAATAAATAGGTGAGTGAATTTTGAAGTGGTATACCAGACGGCACGTCAATCGGATGTGTCGTGTGCCTGCGGTGACTGAGAACGCAGTTCTAGTGTCATAAACGGCCAAAACGGGCGTCTAACGGTCAAATTCATAGCATACTACATCAAATTGACCTGAAATCATAGGGAAAAAATCTAATTATTATTGGTGACGTGTACGCGTAGACAACACGTCAATCGGACGTGCCGTTTGCACGGTATGACTCAATATGCCTTTTTTAAGTGTTGTGTGTGCTTCATAAACGCGTGTGGGGGGTCCAAACAGGAAGAACGAAGTCTGAATGGCCTAAAATCAGACAAAATCAATAGGTGAGATAATTTTGATGTGGTAGAGTTGATGGCACATCAATTGGACGTGCCGTTTGCCCACGGTGATCGGGAACGCAGTTCTGGTGTCATAAACGGCCAAAACGGGCGTCTAATGGTCAAATTCATAGCGGACGACATCGGATTGACCTGAAATCACAGGGAAACAATCTAATTATTATTACTGACATGTATGCGCAGACGTCACATCAATCAGACGTGCGTTTTTCCCGGTACATCTCAATATGCGTTTTTTAAGTGTTGTGTGTGCTTCATAAACGCACGTGGGGGGTCCAAACGGGCCGAACGAAGTCGGAATGCCCTGAAATAAAATTAAATCAAAGAGTGAGTGAATTGTGAAGTGTTCGAGTAGACGACACGTCAATCAGATGTGACGTGTGTCCGCGGTGACCGAGAACGCAGTTCTGGTGTCATAAACGGCCAAAACGGGCGTCTAACGGTCAAATTCATAGCGGACTACATCGGATTGACCTGAAATCATAGGGAAACAATCCAATTATTATTCTTGACATGTACACGTAGACAGAACGTCAATCAGACATGCGGTTTGTGCGGTACGACTCAATATGCGTTTTTTAAGTGTTGCGAGCGATTCATAAACGCGCGTGGGGGGTCCAAAACAGGCCGAACGAAGTCGGAATGGCCTAAAATCAGACGACATCAACGGGTGAGTGAATTTTGATGTGATCAAGCTGAAGTCATGTCAATCGGACGTGCCGTGTGCCCTCGGTGACCGAGAACACCGTTCTGGTGTCATAAACGGCCAAAACGGGTGTCTAACGGTCAAATTCATAGCGGACAACATCTGATTGACCTGAAATCACAGAGAAACAATATAATTATTATTATTTACATGTACGTGTAGACGGGGAGTCAATAGGATGTGCGGTTTGCGCGGTAAGGCTCAATATGTGTTTTTTAAGTGTTGCGCGCGCTTCATAAACGTGCATGAGGGGGGGGGGGGTCCAAATGGTCCGAACAAAGTCGGAATGGCCTGAAATCAGACGACATCAATGGGTGAGTGAATTTTGATGTGTTCGAGCAGACGGCACGTCAATCGGACGTGTTTTATGCCCGTGGTGACCGAGAACACCGTTCTGGTGTCATAGACGGCCAAAACGGGCATCAAATGGTCAAATTCATAGAAGATGACATCGTATTGACATGAAATCACATGGAAACAACATAATTATTATTCGTAACATGTACGCGCAGACGGAACATCAATCGGACATGCGGTGTGCGCGGTACGGCTCAATATGCATTTTTTAAGTGTTGTGCGCGCTTCAAAAATGTGTGTGGGGAAGTCCAAACGGGCCGAACGAAGTCGGGATGGCCTGAAATCAGACGACATCAACGGGTGAGTGAATTGTGATATGGTCGAGCATACGGAACATCAATCAGACGTGCCTTGTGCCCGTGGTGACCGAGAACGCCGTTCTGGTGTCATAAACGGCCAAAACGGGCGTCTAACGGTCAAATTCATAGAGGATGACATCGGATTGAACAGAAATCACAAGGAAACAATCTAATTATTATTCGTGACATGTACGCGTAGACGTCACGTCAATCAGACGTGTGGTTTTCACGGTACGACTCAATATGCATTTTTAAGTGTTGTGCGTGCTTCATAAACGCGCGTGGGGGGGTCCAAACGGGCTGAACGAAGTCGCAATGGCCTAAAATCAGACGACATCAACAGGTTTTTGATATGGTTGAGTAGATGGCACGTCAATCATACGTGCCGTGTGCCCGCGGTGACCGAGAACGCAGTTCTGGTGTCATAAACGGCCAAAACGGGCATCTAACGGTCAAATTCATAGCGGACAACATCGGATTGACCTGAAATCATAGGGCAACAATATAATTATTATTCATGACTTGTACGCATAGACTGAATGTCAATCGGATGTGCGGTGTGCACGGTACGGCTCAATATGCGTTTTTTAAGTGTTGTGCGCGCTTCATAAACGCGCGTGGGGGGGGGGGGGGTCCAAATGGGCCGAACGAAGTCGGAATGTCCTGAAATCAGATGACATCAATGGGTGAGTAGATTTTGATGTGGTCGAGCAGACAGCATGTCAATCGGAAATACCATGTGCCCGCGATGATCGAGAACGCCATTCTGGTGTCATAAACGGTCAAAACGGGCATCTAATGGTTAAATTCATAGCATACGACATCAGATTGACCTGAAATCACAGGAAAACAATCTAATTATTATTCGTGATGTGTACGTAGAGATAGAACGTCAATAAGATGTGCGGTTTGCACGGTACGGCTCAATATGCATTTCTTAAGTGTTGTGCATGCTTCATAAACGCGTGTGGGGGTCCAAATGGGCCGAACGAAATCGGAATGGCCTGAAATCAGACAACATCAACGGGTGAGTGAATTTTGATGTTTTTGAGCAGACAGAACATCAATTGGACGTGTCGTGTTCCCACAGTGACCGAGAACGCCGTTCTGATGTCATAAACGGCCAAAACGGGCATCTAATAGTCAAATTCATCGTGGATGAATTTGGATTGACCTGAAATCAAAGGGAAACAATATAATTATTATCCGTGATGTGTACGTGTAGACGACAGGTCAATCAGATGTGCGGTTTTCACGGTACGTCTCAATATATGTTTTTTAAGTGTCGTGCGCGCTTCATAAACGCGTGTGGGGGGTCCAAACGGGCCGAACAAAGTCGGAATGGCCTGAAATCAGATGACATCAATGGGTGAGTGAATTTTGATGTGGTCGAACAGACGTCACGTCAATCGGACGTGTCGTGTGCCCGTAGTGACCGAGAACGCTGTTCTGGTGTCATAAACAGCCAAAACGGGCGTCTAACGGTCAAATTCATAGCGTACGACATCAGATTGACCTGAAATTATAGGGAAACAATATAATTATTATTCGTGACGTGTATGAATAGACGGAATGTCAATAGGACGTGCGGTGTGCGCGTTATGGCTCAATATGCGTTTTTATGTGTTGCGCGGGCTTCATAAACGCGCGTGGGGGGTCCAAATGGGCCGAACGAATTTGGAATGGCCTGAAATCATATGACATAAACGGCTGAGTAAATTTTGATGTGGTGGAGTAGACTTCATGTCAATCGGACGTTCCGTGTGCCCGCAGTGACCGATAACACCGTTCTAGTGTCATAAACGGCCAAAACGGGCGTCTAACAGTCAAATTCATAGCGGACGACATCGTATTGACCTGAAATCATAGGGAAACAATATAATTATTATTCATGGTGTGTACGCATAGACATAACGTCAATCGGACGTGCGGTGTACGTGGTACAGCTCAATATGCGTTTTTTAAGTGTTGCGCACGCTTCATAAACACGCGTGGGGGGGTCCAAATGGGCCGAACGAAGTCGAAATGACCTGAAATCAGAAGAAATAAATGGGTAGGTGAATTTTGATGTGGTCGAGTAGACGGAACGTCAATTGGACATGCTGTGTGCCCGCGGTGATCGAGAACGCCGTTCTGTTGTCATAAACGGCCAAAACGGGTGTCTAATGGTCAAATTCATAGCGGACGACATCGGATTGACCTGAAATCACAGGGAAACAATCTAATTATTTTTCGTGATGTGTACACATAGAGGAAACGTCAATCAGACATGTGGTTTGTGCGGTACAGCTCAATATGCGTTTTTTAAGTGTTGTGCGCGCTTCATTAATGCGCGTCGGGGGTCCAAATGGGCCAAACGAAGTCAGAATGACCTGAAATCAGACGACATCAACGGGTGAGTGAATTTTGATTTGGTCGAGTAGAAGACACATCAATCAGATGTGCTGTGTGCCCGAGGTGACCGAGAACTCCATTCTGGTGTCATAAACGGCCAAAACGGGCGTCTAACGGTCAAATTCATAGCGGACGACATCGGATTGACCTGAAATCACAGGGCAACAATCTAATTAGAACCATAGAATTAATTATTTTAAATTTTTAAAATAGTAATCAAAATTATGAATATATTTTGAAACTCAAATACTTTAGATCTGTTACAGTAAGTTTGAATTGAAATATGATAATTTGTTTCAATTATTTGTTTTTTAGGTTTTATTCAGTACTAATTTTGTTATTAAATTTTGTTATGCAGTTATATTTGATGATGGATGTGGAGCTTGGGAGATGACTGGTGAGATTTATTTGGGTATATATTATTGTGTCATTGAATTTTTTAAAAAAAAATTAAAAAGTTATAGCGGCCGCCATTTGGCGGCCGCTATAGGTGTTTCCATCGACACTTATAGCGGCTGCCATTCAGCGGCCGCTAAAGGTCTGGGATGCAGCAGACGTCGAATGGCGGCCGCTAAAGCCTATCCCGGCTTGCCTACAATGTCCGCCAAATAGTGGTCGTTGATAGCAATAGCGACGGGCCAAAAGCGGTCGCCGATTGGCTGACGCTAGGCGGCCGCTATAGACCTTTAGCGACAGCTTTTGGCGGCTGATAAAGGTCATGATTATACTAGTGTCATGTATTTATACTGACACCAATACATTTCCATGAAAAAGAAAGATCTCATCATCGCCTACAGTCCACCCAATAGTAGGGTCCTCTCCTAACACACTCTCCCATAGGACTAGGCCTTCAGAATCTAATAGCTACCTCATTCGCACTTGATATAGAAGAGTAGAGGTAACATATATATAAGAAAGAAACGTCTACCATTTTTTGTTGTGCACCTCCAAATGCATCTTAGAGAACAGAGCCATAAGCTGCCACTCACTGCTGGCCTCCTGAACTTCCTATATCTGAGTTCTCCTGCTCAACATATCAGCAACTGTGTTGCCTTTCCTAGACGTGTAGGCAAGCTCAAAGTCAAAGAACTGAAGGTGCTCAACCCACCTTATCTATCTCAAATTTAGATCATGATGAGTAATGATATACTTGAGACTTTTGTGTTCATTGTAAACCACAAAATGTTCTCCCAAAAGATAATGTATCCAATAACGTAAAGCATGCACAACTACAGCTAACTCGAGATCATGCATCGGGTAATTCCTCTCATGTGGCCTCAACTTCCAAGACCCATACGCAATGAATCCTTACCCATACATAAGCACTGCTCCCAACACAATACCTGATGCATCACAGTAAATAGTGTAACTCTTTCCCAGCTTTGGAAAAATCTGTATCGGTGTTGAAGTCAATCTCCCTTTCAGATCCTGAAAGGCTGAATCGTAAGAATCTGTCCACAAGTACTTCGTACCCTTCTTAGTTAGACCCATCAGTGGCACTATTAAGAATGATAATTCTTGTATAAATCATCTTTATTAACCAGATATCCCTATAAAACTCCATACCTTAAATACATTCTTCGGCTCCTCCCAGGAAACTATTGCTTCACTTTCTCTGGGTCTATGGATACTCTTATCTCTGAGATAACATGACCCAAGAAGTGAATCTGGTCCATCCAAAAGTGGAATTTTGAGAGATTATCATATAACTGATGCTCTCTCAGTGTACTCAAAATGATCTCAATATGGGTGGCATGGTCGTGTCGAGTGTGAGGGTACACAAATATATCATCCACGACGACTACCAAAAAAATCCAAGTAAGGATGGAACACTCGGTTCATCAGTGCCATGAAAACTATCAGCATGTTCGTAAGACCGAATGGCATAACCAAATACTCTTATAGACCATACCTTCTCCAAAAGGATGTATGAGGTATATCTGATGGTCAAACACGCAACTGATGATAGTCAGATCTCAATTCAATCTTTAAGAAAACCTGGGCTCCTCAAATCTGATCAAATAGATCATCAATCCTCAGCAAGGGATATCATTTCTTGACCATCAACTGGTTCAGATTCCGATAATCCACACAAATTCTAAGGGTATCATCCACCTTCTTCGCAAAAAGGATAGGCGAACCCCAAGGAGAAGTGCTGGGTTAGACTAAACCCTTTTCATGTAACTCATCTAACTGCTTCTTGAGCTCTTTTAACTCTTGTGTAACCATCCTATAAGGAGGAATGGACACCAGTGCCGCTCCTGGAACAAGCTCAATAGAGAAATCTACCTCACACTCCAGAGGTAAACTTGAAAAGTCATCTGGAAAGACATATCTGAAATGATCCACCACTAGAGGAAAGTCCATCTGTAAAGTCCCATGGTCATTCAAATATAAAATAGAAATATGGGCTGTAATTCCTCCCAACCCATGATACTTGGGTCCAGATATGCTCACTTGGACATCCCATTCGTCCTTTTGAAGAAAAGACTCGCCCTATAGTGATGTGAAACTCACCATGCAGCAATAGCATACAACAAAGGCCTGAAAGGAGACTAACCATTCCATTCCAAGAATAACATCATAACATGTCATCTCTAAGACATAGAGGTACTATAAGAAGTAACACCCACCAATATCAAGAGGGAACTCCTTACACTGACGTACACTAGCCATCCTAATCCACAACGGAGTGTCTAGTGTCATAACATCCTCATAAGTAAGGATACAGAGCTTAAGGCTCTCCAAAACAGCAAAAGATATGAAACTATGGGAAGACCCTGCATCAAAAAGATCAAAAGCTAAAACTGAGACAACTAGAATCGTACCTCTAACCATAGAGGGTTTGGGATCCTGCTCCTACTAGGTTTGCTCCACTGCAAAAGTCTAACCTATATTGCAACCCTGTGACCCTGCCTGATTGCCTTGAGCTAATCCACCCTACTGTCGTTAAAATCCTGTCGTCTGGCTACCACATCCATGACCTCCTCCTCAGCCTGAATGGCTAGACGAACTTTAGTTCCCTAACAGATGAAAAACTAGTGGTCCTTCTCCTGAATGCGGACTCATAACAGAACTGTTATAACCTGCTGATGGTGATAGAACCCGGAAAAAATGTTGAAGGTGACCCATCTTGCCGCAAGATCATCACTCAACTAGGCCTCTCGGGCAATGTGGTCTTGTATTCCCATTATTCTCGCACTGGCAGCATACCACCTGAATACCTAAAGAAACATCATGTGAAGGCTCCCTACGACGCTTCCTACTATCTGTCTAAGGATTAACATCCCTAGATGCTGAACCACCCTGGATCACAGCTCCCAACTCCCTCAGATTACGCTCAATAATTAGTGCCTAGTTCACTATAGCTATCAATAAAGTCAGCCTGAAGACATTCACATGTGACCGGATGTCATACTTGAGACCATACTCAAGTCACCTAGCCAAATATAACTCATCACCTCCCAGAATAGGTGCGAAGTGCTGAACCTTTGTAAAACGGGATGATTAATCCATCACTGAAAGAGCACTCTGCTCCAAATGCATAAACTCTCAGTCCCAATTGGCCCTCAACATCATGGGATAGAAGTAATCATAAAAGATCCTCTGAAACTCTTCCTAAACTATATCTCGATGACGTCCTGCCTATGATATAACATCCCACAATCTCTTGGAGTAATTACATTTCATGTATATCACGAGATTCACCCTCCTCTCAGGAGGCGTCTCCAGATTCTCAATGATAGCGAGCATGGACTCTAACCATGAATTTGCATCTTTTGGTCCTCCATTCCCAGAAAAAGTAGGAGGATGCTACTGCTGGAACACCCGCGTCAGCTCTTCCATAGATGGGGCAGGATGCGGTGCTCCTTGAAAAGTCTGTAACATCCTCAAAAATTCTTCACAAAACTGTGCATCAGCACTAGTGTCTTGTATAATATCTGGTTCCAAGATGGGCATGACGGGAGGATCTATTAGTAGTATCTAATCTACTCTTTCCGGTGTATGGTCATCACCCTGTACCTGGTGTATAACCAGAGGAAGTCTAGGTAGCATGACTCTTCAAGGTCAAGAACACACCTAATTACAAGATTATCAAGGACAAAAACTTAGAAGTGCAAAAAGAGAACAGGAGAAGAACATTCAAGTTTTACAAAACATGGTTACACAACATGTATAACACCTATACGGTGTGTTCCTTTAAGATTTTAACATGGTGTGTACCTCTACCAAACCTAGTCGTGTAACACCCATACACATGGCGTGTTCCTCCTGAGACATAGTGTGTACTAGAATTTTCCATCCTGCCCAAGTACTTCTACACGGCTAAACCACATGGGGTCTGCCGGTGCAACACTACACAACGTGTTCGCCCTAGACACGGAATGTACTGGTTAGGTCCTATCAACCTGTGTCGTTGGTCACATAGTCTGAGACACGGTCGACTCTACACGGTGTGTAAAAACAGGACATGGCATGTAAAATCTAAGTTTCATCCACCCGTGCCGTTAGTCACACGGTCATTACGGCATAGCGTGTACTCCTATTACACGGTGTGTTCTACCAAAGATTTCTCAACCCCGTGTCTCTGCTCACATAGTCAGTCACATGATTAAAGACTACACGGCATGTACATATAGTTTACAGTGTGTACTTAAGAAAATTTGTTTCTTCTAGAATAGAAGAACACATGGAATGTGTTCATAACACTACACACTGTGTTGTCTAGGTTTCTAGACAGTAAGCCTCTAAAACCCCTCTAGAACCCTTGAAATCTTATAATGTTGTCCAAGCCATGATAAATTTATACCCATGGAAGCCCATACTCCCCGTGAGTCAAAGTTTACTATCCTTATTCATATTACAACTTGACAAAATTCAATTAAAGTTCAAACATGATCCACCAAATTCAGATCCAAGAGGGCCCATAACACCTCAGGGACCAAAGTTTGGCATCCATCCAAATGAAACTTTACATATTCCAATACCCTATCAAAATAGTAGGTATTCTATCATGGAATCTATCACAATAGCATGCATATCTAGCACAATATCTATCACAATAGCATGTAATCAGTAATGCATCCTAATTGGCATGACAAGAATACATGACATGTGATCTCTAGAAAGTGCCTATATGATGCATGAGATTTCATACCCTCATCTCATCAGGTTGCAACATAAATAGAACCAAAATGATATAAATCATAACAACACAATACATGTGTATCACCCAATGGTGAAATAAAATCAACTGTAACAATTTCAAAACTAGAAAAGAAATTTCAATATTCAAGGTAACTTGGATTTTCCCTATACATGGGTTAGATACTCCTGGGAACATATCATTACCAACTACCCATTCCTTCCTATCCCTGTCTATAGGCTCTAAATAGTAAGACAAAGTAGAAAATAAACTCTTTTGATACCACTTTGTAACGTCCCGGATCCGGATGCCTCCCAAAGGTGCCCCGTACCCAGTTGGTCACATTGCTTCAAGAACATTTCACCAAATTCAAGAGGCTAACAACTATAAGTGAGGTCCTTGGGTGTGATATTGGGGAAACTATGCCCTCATAGGTAGAGTAACATAATAGAAACAAATAGTAAACAGTAGCGGTAGCAGTGATACCATACAACAAAAGTAAATAGCGAAAGACTGATAGTAATAAACAATTGGAGCACATATATAAATGTTGCATGTCATGTATGTCTAGGAAAACATCCAAAAAAGTCACAATACTGGAGATAAAATACTAAACCAAAGTCCAAAATAAAATAGTAAACTCCAACAGCATCGCAAGCCTCAGCTTGGTCCCATGCTCTCCAGCTCCAACAGCAATCAAGTACCTGATGAAGAAGGGTGTTTCCCTTCTCTATACCTAAACCCATATAATTTGTTTGGGTCCAAAAGAATGACCCAAATAGGATGTGAGACAAATTACAGTAGGCAACCACCAAAAGATTTGTGCCTAACTGTCAGGGAATATATATAGAAGGTAATAAGAAGAAATAAAGCGATAAACTAAGAAGTACTCAAAAGTAAACAATCCTATAGTTTTCAATTACATTAATTTACATTTATTATTTATTCAAACTGTTGAATAATGTAACCTCGTGATCTAGCCTAAGATCTGTATCACCCTGTATAATAATAACAAACAGATGTCTCAAAAGACCATTCTAACAATCAAGTAAGACTGAGTCCAAGCTTGTGCTTTGGCTTGGCAGAATCATATTAATCATTCAAAAGTAACCCTCTGGGAATGTTCTCATTGTCTAACCCCTCTGGTTAACTTATCATAAATTCAATAAATAATTAACCTCTAAGAAAGCTCACATAGTCTAACCCCTTTGGTCCCACATAACACTAATCATTTACAAACGATCTCCTGGGTAGCTCTTGCAGTAAATGTCCCCTTGGCCTGCATAACATCAATAGAATATAATGACCCCTGGAAGCTCTCATAGTTAATTCCCTATGGTCTAATATTTATTTAATAATGATCCTCTAGGTAGCTCTCATGGTCTAACCCATCTGGTCTATGACCACCTGTCATCTCTCATAGTCAATACCTCCAGTTCAACATAACAATTATACATAAATGACCCTACCTCGGGAATCTCTCACATTCAAGTACCCCTATTCATACTTTCACAATAAAAATAACATGCATCTCAAATAAATAGAAACTACATCCTAACAACACAAGACATGGAAAACAAATCAATCCTAACAGGCAATTCTAGACCAAATTTCCATAATCAATCAAATATGGGAAACATGTCCATAATCAAGTTATTAAACCTTATGCATAATCAATAACACATTTCTCAATCAAACACACCATAATAGGTCTTAAACAAGGTTAAATTCCATAACATGCAATACCCTAAACATAGGAATTCATCAATTTTAGCATATATAATCCAAAGACAACAAAAAAAGGCACAAACCACCTACCTCGATGTTGTACGATGAACACTCTCAAACGTTGGCATTTGAATTGGCCTAGAATGATGTAGATCTATAAAAAGGGTAAAAAAGATCAACCCTTGATAATTGAAGAGATAGGAGAAATCAGGAAGAGAGGCTCTAATGGAAGAGAGAACTCACTGGTGGGAATCCAACACACCCAGTGGTGTCTCAATCAGAGCTCGAATAGAGGAACAGGAGGATCTTGAAGTTATTTGGTCGTATGTCAATATCCTGTATGAAAAATGGGAAGAAGAAGTTCATTATGGAGATGAGATGTGACCCCGCTTTGATTAATCAAATAAAAAAAGTACATGACGTGTTCATTTAATGTACACGTTGTGTACTAGCCTCAACCAGCCCCCGCTTTAGGCAGTCTACCAGGTCACCTACACAGCCATGTACTTATCCGTTACACAGACATGTACTCGGTCATTACACGACCAGTACATGGCGTGTACTTAGAAAATTTCCCAATTCTTCCTTTTTCCTAAAAAACAACCCGAAATAAATATCCATAGCTGAAATGAAGATTCGGGCTCTTACACCATTGTTGGCAGCCCAATCCACTGCCCAGCTGCTGATGTTGTGGGCCCTTCCCACTGTAGTCAAGGTACGCCACCCCTACACCACTGTGGCAGTTGAGTCATGACCTTCTGTGCGCTTCCCAGAACATCCTCCATCATCGTGGAACACCATTGATGTGTGATTCCTTCTACATTTTCATGTTCGTCGAGCTGCGACATCTTCTTACCACTGCAGTCTTCTCCTGGACCACGAATCATCATCTTCGTGATCTTAGAATTCATTCTGGGTCGTTGCGGTGGTGAAGTTCAAGAATCCATAAGAGTGAGGGAGGGGGAAACTCACATGAACACCCAAGGGGGACGAATTAGGACTTTTTCACATCAGCCTTGATCTGTCCACATAAGAATTTAAGGGTGGCTAAATGAAGAATTAAAAATAAAATCACAAGTTCAACATGGATCCACTTTCCCAATGAATATCCCAAAATTAAACCCATCCCGCATTTAGCACACGTAATTTGTGAATCATTCTATTTTTCAAATGATTCAGGCTCATCCTGGAGATTTAGTAATGGGGAAATAAATTTAATTAAATTGACACCCTACCTCGAGGTTGGATCATTCATTTCCAAAGATCGTATCACTGTGTTCATCATTCAATAATCTGTCGTTAGCGGTCATTCATCATTCATCCCTCATCAACGCAATTCCACAAAGGTTTGGAGTGGTCCCAGATCGTGCCAAAGATCCATCCTCGTTATGACCATTAAAAGAATAAAATGTGTTTTAGAATTTCTTTTATATTGCGTTGCAGCGTCGTTACACTGTTTCATTTATGAAACAACGTTTTGGTTATGCACGGGTTGTAGCATCGTTACGTTGCAACGAAACTCGAATTTGAATAAAATAAACTCCTCAAGTTTATTTTATTTTCTTCAATTAAAAATCCTGAAAAATAAATTTTTCTCTTGAACTACACTAGTCAAGGTTAATTCCTGCATAAGGAGAACATTTCATTACGAACTCAATGGTGTTCTCGGATTTTCAATCCGAGTTACTATTTGTGAGTTATGAAGATTTGAAAATAAAATAATTTCTTTTATTTAAATTATTTTATTTACAATTATTCCATTTTTGGGTTTTATCACTGGAGACCCGTACCAACTAAACTTAAGTCATTCCTAGGGTAAACCCACTACTCTAAATGAAATAGTTCCCTCAGATTTCTGATTCAGGCACCCGTTTAATAGTTATTCTACTTTTTTAAGAAAACTGCTCATGCGCTCTATTTAAAACTTAACATTTTTTGACAGATCATTTCAAGCACTCCAGGTCTTGTAATCACACTCCATATCAATTCCTAGTATCATAATTTTCCCAATAATTTTATAAAAATAGAATTGGGAAAATATGAGTCTTTACATCACTCCCACCTTAAGGCTTTACATCCCCGAAATCCAAACCAAGGGATTTCCAAACGGATGACGGTACGAGCACGAACCTAAGCCTCATTCTCCCACATGCTCTCTTAGATATTCATGTGCTACCACTAAACGTGTACTAGAGGAATTGATCTCCCATGGAGGGTCCTCTCCTATCGATCCTCTATCTCTTTTGGAAACTTTGTAAAAGTCGCCCCGTCGTCAACGTCCAGCTTTCCCCAGTCAACTATCCAACACGTAGAGGCATCCCAATCCCTCTACTAAACTCGTCTCCTAGATAGTTATAAAGTGGGTTGACTCAGTGAGTCAGTCAATGATTACCCAGATGGTATTGTGTCTCCTGGACGTACTTGGTAAGACCGTCATGAAGTCCATTGATATCCCTTCCCACTTCCTTCTTGATACCCCTAGAAATAGAAATAGCATCCCACAAAACTAATTTATACAAGTGTTTATCTATTTATCTCAACAATTAATCCCATATTCAACCCGTTTTGTCATCCCCAGTGTCTTCCTTGACACCCACACACATACCCTGATGCATCTTGCTACTCTAGGTGTCACTGCTACAACTGTGCATCCTCTAAAAAGAATAATGTGCTCCCCGCCTTTCAAATGTCCATCAAGGGTATTCCCTTTGGAAAAATGGGCATGTAAAGAATCATAGTCGGTTTCATCGAGTTGTGCCTCCTTAACTCATTTAAGAGTTGATAGGTAATAACCAATGACTGGAGATAATCTACTTCATCATCATCCACAAAGGATAACTGTAACATGGTCAACTACTCTATTTCCTCATTTAGCAACTACAAAGTGGATCTCCTACTAAGAGCATCTACTACCATGTTCCCCTTACTAGGTGTATATACTACTTCAAATTCATAGTCCTAGAGAAAATAGATCCATCGTCTTTTTCTCAAGTTCAAATCCTTTAGAGAGAAGATATACTTGAGACCCTTGCGGTTAGAGTAGATGGTAAACTATTCACCCATGGAGGTAGTGTCTCCGCATCATCAATGTGAAGACTACCACTGCCAACTCAAGATCGGGGCACTCGTCAAACTCTATCTTAATTACTGAAAATCCTACGAGCACCTTTTTATCCAGATGAAAGGTCTCCCCTTTCAACTAATTGATGTGTTCATCGTCTCTTTGGTAGTGGGTACTTGTTCTCCACAACCACTTGGTTAAAGTGTCGGTAATCCACACATAACCTTGAACACTGGGTCTTACTAATCCCTTCTTCTTTAAGTCCCCCACCTACACCCTCAGCTCGCGAAGCTCTAAAAAATACATTCGATATACTGATGTTGATATCAGTTCCATCTCAGGGTGTAGAATAATACAGAAGTCCATCTCTTTGCGGAGAGGTAATCTGGGAAACATCTTCTATAAATATGTCCCTGTACTCTGTCACTACTACTGGGAACTAAAAACTCAAAACATCCACTAAAATGTGGGTAAGGCTGGATGACTCAAGTGTGATTGATTGCACCCTCCTATGCATGAGTTTATCTCATGCTAATGGGTTTCCTTTTTTCACTGACCAAGGAAAACCCCATTCCAACGCTGCGGACATACCACATCTGTTTGCCTAAAATAGTCAATCTGAGCATGAACTGTGGATGACCAGTCCATACCCAAACTAATGTTTTAAGGCCTCAACTCTTCCACCAAGAGGTTCCAACCAAAACTCTCACCTCAAGGGTTAGATCACACCGTCAGCATAAGTGTGATTATTGATTATCCTCCCATAGGTATCTCCAGACGTAAGGTCCAAGTTAATGGTTTAACCAAAAACTCTAGGTCTTGAACAAGATTCGTGACAAGAATGAATGATTATCACCTGTGTCTATTAATACATCATCTAAGAGTAGATATAGACCATACCTCTAATTATTCCTAGATCCCTTGGTTCATAATCCTTGGTCGTATGAAGCTACCCCCTTCCCCTATCCTTCAGCTCCTTGAGCCTAGTGTGGACCACATTGGGGTGGTGGTTGTAACCTGTCAAAATGTATACCACCTCATATTTCTCTCTCAGCTCCTCTTCCATGTATGAATCCCTATAGATTAATCTATTCCTATCACTATCTTTTCCCCAGGGGCCCATCTATTGTTTCACTGTCAGCATGATGGGATGGGCAATCTCTAGCGATATGTCCCCTACTGTCTTTTGAAAAGCATTACCTATTTTTAGGCTGAATGGACTCACCCTCTAAGTCTTGATATGTAGATACCCTATCTTGGGACCTCTTCTTAGAATGTCTCACACGTCCAAGTCTCTGAGACTGACGTTAACTTCTTGCTTTCCCACTACGGACATCCACTGGTTGTATCTTCTCATCTAAAAGACTTTCAACCACAAAGGTTCTATCTATCACACTAGCATAAGTAGGAATGCATAGAGAAATAGTGTTGTCTCAGATGTCCCTAAACACATCTCGCTTGGAGGTCCGATCCCTGAAGCACTAGTCGTATCGTATTCATCAAGTATCTGGAAAGTTCAGTACGCCCCGATGAATACTTAGCTACCGACATGTCATCCTTCCAAAGTTGTATAAGCTCTTGGGAATGTATAGACCTTATTTTTTATGACAGTATCCCCTTATATGAGAAAGGTTCTCAAGATCTGTCCATGGAAAAGTCACCTCATCATAAGATAGGGTAATCTAAACCCCGCCATTGCCCTGTTGATCCATATAGAAGGCTCACTGCCAGAATCTCCATCTAATCTATTGGTGACCTGACTAGATAGAAAACTTGTTCACCACCTCAAGCTATTACTTAGATTCTTGTTATTCGGGCTCGCCTCGTAACCTGATGGGTCTCTATCACTGAAACTCATGAAGTGCACTTAGCCTTCACATCTCATCTGCTGGTACTACGAGTATCGTGAGCTACTCCACATGTGGTGGTATAGATGGTACACCACCTGGTGGTTCTGTCTCTAGTATGAACCCCTATACCCATCTTGTCACCCCACAGATCATCCATGTGATCACGCGGTGGAATCATGGCTAGCTGTCTACGTGGAAGTATCTTGAAACAAAACAAGATATACCATGATCAATAGAGTATACCTGGTGATATGACTCAATAAGGACAAGGGAAACTAAACCCATTACAATATGATTCATGTATTATCGTTTTTCCCTATAACTAGTGTTTTCATGTACCGAGTCAAAAAGTATAATTCAAGGCCCTGTTGTATGGATACGTCAGTCGTCGAACCAATACTGGATTCCCTGGTCTGAAAGATAAACTTGAAACACTTAACATTGTTTCCCCAAACCAAACTCATATACTCTAGGTTCTTAAGGTATAACCAACCTTCTATGATACCAATTTTTCACAACCTATCCCCTGGGGCCCATACCGCGACTACCCCAAGCCTACCTTTCAAAAGCCAGGGGTTAGCAACTAGCATCGAAGGCATTATCCTACAAGTGGGAGGTATTTTCTGAGTACCTATACACATGCACACTCACAACCCCAACCCACAATGCTGAATATGAGAACATGCATACCACTAAAACAACCACTGAGAGTAGAGGTACAAGCTGTAAGTAAAAATGATCCAGAATACAAACCCAACAAAAGACAATCTATAAACAAGGGAGTACAAGGTGTCTGATAATCCGTCCATAGAAAACCTTACCTGAAGGGTAGGTATAGATTAGTTGCCATAAGATGTAGTAGTATGACTCACCTATCCATTCTCATTGGTCACCACCTGGTCCTGGACCACCAAGGTCTCTGTCAAAGCATCAGCCATCTGCACAAGACATGACACGTATAGGTAAAGCCTGTGCAGTGGTGAATAACACAATACTCAGAAGGGACCCCAAACCAAAAATAAATGACCACAAAGAAAACATCACCAAGAAGGTACAGTCAGCTCAACACAAGTATATGTCATTAACACATATAACAAGAACATCCGAGTATACTCATAAAGTATTATAAGACGCAATGTCTCCTCCACTGCTAGACATATGGTTCCATGCGTAGCATGCTCGATTTCGGGAGGTCCCACTCCTCAAGATATCTGGTAGTAACCACATAGATCAAGTCTAACAAAAGTATCTGAGAGAACATTTGGTCTTGATACGTCATGAAGTTTCCCTGAGACGTCCGGTATCACTAAGATAAGGAGTCTCGATGTCACCGCCAATCCTTTGTCACTGGATTCTACTCAAGGAATGCTCGTCCTAGGAGGACTCACTCATTGAGCCACCAAGTCATCAGAGACCTTCGCTAAGAGGCCCCGCTTCCTTAGGCCCCACCCAAAGAGAACACATTGAGAACTACCCAAAGTAAACTGCTTCAATCGTAACACTGAACATATTATACTGCTGAGGGACTCATCCCTGATCAGTCACTAAGGTTTGTCAGGTCATTGAGGTCTGCTCGTCTGCCGAGACACTGAGGTCCTCTCGGCTACCAGGCCACTGAGATCCACTCATCTATTGGTCCACTGAGGTCCACTCGGCTACTGATCCACTAAGGTCTGCTTGTCTGTCGGGACACTAAGGTTTGATTAGTTATCGATCCACTGAGGTCTTCTCGTCTACTGGGCCACTAAGGCCCACTCAGCTAATGGTCCACTGAGGTCCACTCAGCTACCAGGCCACTGATGTCCTCTCAGCTACCAGGCCACTGAGGTCTGCTCATCACTTCTTTCTCGTCACATCCAGCCGCAGGATTCCTGCTCGCAACACGCTTGATTCTAGGATAATATACTCCTCAAGTCATCATTAATATCCTAACTTCCACAAAAACACACTTGGAGAATGTAAAAGGTATCGTCTCATCGCGAGGGTCCCAACACCACAAACGGATCGTCAATCGGACGCACAGTTTGGAAGTTATTCCCATTTTTGTAACAAGGGGTCGGTTGGGTCCGGGTCCGGTCCGACCCGAGTAGACTGACCTGACCCGACCTGGCCTAGGGTCCACCGATCTAACCCAGGTTAGACCCAATCTTTTGGTCCCATCTCATACCGACTAGGCCTAGCTCGGACCGGATGGGTCGCGAGTTCGGCCCGGACCACTGGGTGGGCTGGTCCGATTTACCCGGGATGTGGCAGGCATCGTGGGTTACTGTCACGGTCCAGCTGGACCATGACCTCTAGTTGTGTGGCTCGTCATATCTGTTCATGCCACCAACGTTATCTATTACCAGCATCCCAATTATCTGCCATGCGACTGATGTCGCGGGCCCTTCCCTTCATCATCGTGCACCGCCCCCTATACCGTTGCGGCCTTCCATGCACCGCCCGCGACCTCCTACCACAGGCCTCCTCCATCACTACGGTGTGCCGCTGACATGATCTACCTTCTACACCACCATTACTATCAAGTCGTGGACTCTACTAGCCATGGCAGTCTCCTCCTGAACCGTGGATCATCATCGCCGCGATCTTAGACTTCCTTCCGAGTTGTTGCGGTGGTGAAGTTCGAGAATTCATAAGAGCGAGGGAGGGGGGAAACTCATATGAACATCCAAGGTGGACAAATCAGGCCTTTTTGTGTTGAACTTGATATGTCCATGTATGAATTTAAGGGCAGGTAAACGAATAATTAAAAATCAAATCACAAGTTCAACATGGATCCACTTTCCCGATGAATATATCAAAATTAAACTCATCCCTCATTTAGCATGCATGATCCATGAATCATTCCATTTGTCAAATGATTCACACTCATTGTAGAGATTTAGAAATGGGGAAAGAAATTTAATTAAACAGACACCTTACCTCGAGGTTGGATCATTCGTTGGTGAATATCGTATCGCTATGTTCATCATTCCAAAATCTGTCGTTGTTGGTCATTCATCGCCCATTGCTCGTCAACGCAATTCCACCAAGGTTTGGAGTGGTCCCGAATCATTCCAACGATCCATCCTCAAGATGACCATTAAAAGAAGAAAACATGTTTCAGCGTTTCTGTTACACTGTGTTGCAACATCGTTACGTTGTTTCATTTATTAAATAGTGTTTCGGTTACGCTCAGGTTGCAACATTGTTATGTTGCAACAAAACTCGAATTTGAATAAAATAAACTCTTCAAGTTTATTTTATTTTCTTCAAGTAACTTTATTTTAAAAATCCTTAAAAATAACTTTTTCTCTAAAACCGTGTCGGTCGAGGTTGAGTCCTTCTTAAGGAGAACATCTCATTACGAACTCAACGATGGTCTTGGATTTTCAATCCAATTTACCATTTGTGAGTTATGAGGATTCAAAAATAAAATAATATCTTTTATTTAAATTATTTTATTTATGGTTATGCCATTTTTGGGTTTCCTCATTGGAGACCCGTTCCAACTAAAATTAAGTCGCGCCTAGGGTAAACTCACTACTTTGAATGCAACAGTGACCTCAGATTTCTGATTTGGGCACCTATTTAAGATTTATTCAACTTTTTCAGGATAACTGGTCATGCACCTTATTTAAAACTTAAAATTTTTCAATGGATCATTCCAAGAACTCTGGGCCTCATAATCGCACGCCATCTCAGCGCCTGGTCTCATAATTTTCCCAAGAATTTTCTAAAAATAGAACTGGGAAAATCTAAGTCGTTACAGGGTCCCCTTAGACTCTTTAGGCCCGTAGAGTGGTACTCTCCTACTATCAGGGCATGGGTTCCCTGCCCATGGTATTGTTGTGACATGATGCATGAAAAGCATGATGCTCCTTTTAGTGATGCTTGACCGATTCTAGAGATCATTTTGGTTTATCAGAGAGACATTGGTATCGGAACTCCCTAGTTGTACTAGGGTTTGGGTTTCCCTTACCTCTCAGATCGCTAGAGATAGAAATCCCCCATAGTAGGCGTAGGTCCTCTACCCACAAAGCATTCCTCCCAGGTTTTGTATTCCCCTAACAGACCATGGTACGGGTCTCTTGTATCGATTGTGCAGATTGAGATGGATCTCCCCTATCATATCAGTGCACGAACCCTCTATACTTATTGTGCAGATAGAGTCATTACTCCCCTAAGGTGTGAGGGTGTGGTTTCTATATCCATGGATGCAGTAATCCCCTATCATACCAAGGTGCGGGTCCTCCATAAAGGGTGTTCTAGAAGAGTTGGTACTCCCCTGTTGTACCAGGGTGCGAGTTCTATATTTCGGGTTTGGTACTCCTCTATCGTGTTAGGCTGTAGGTCCCCCATTGCAATCTCTTGGGTAGAGTTTGTACTCCCCTATACACATGGTTTGGGTCATTTATCTATGAAGTGGTAATCCTAAATATTTGAGTAACAGTGGGGCGGGGTTCCTCCACTAGAGTCAGAGCTCCCTCAGCTGTGGAGCACAGTTGCGATGAGCAGGCCCCTCCACTTGTTATGCGGAAAAAATGGTTGGAATTTAGCACTCCCTCAATTGTGGGGCTATGGTGTGGGGTAGGTCCCTCCTTACTCTCTCATTGGATAGGATTCATGTGGTGCATATTCTAGAGTAATTCTCCCTTGACTGTGTGTAGTGGTGAGGATTGGGACTCTCCACTTGGGTTCCTATGAGTTTGTGCAGGGTACAAGACAGTAATGATAGGACCTCTGGTGTTAGATGCTAGATTTTGACCAAGAGAGTTGTTCCTAATGGATTTTACCTCTCAGATGTTGTATATGTGATGGAAATACTCATAGAGTGTGTTCTCCTAGATGGGAATTTCCTTTAAGCCTCAATTATAATATTGTGGTTGGTTATGAGCTCGGGACCTCATGAGACTTGGAGTTTGAGATGACTATATCAGGGTTTTTGTTTTTTGTGATACCTTTTAGTGATGTTACATTTCTATATTGACACAGCATGTGGTTAGATCTAACTAGAAATGTATATCTGATGAGTGGTCAAGATGAATTTTCTTGTTCTCTCTCACTTGGGTTACCTCTGGCTGGGTCAACCTGACTGTTGCCTTTCAGTTTATCCCTTTTATTTTGGGTTTTTAGGGTGAAAATTGAGTCTTGTTATATTCACCCCTAAACGGAATTTTCTCACATATGTTGTGTCTTGTGCATTTGAAAGTCCTTTCGATGGAGTCCCAAGAGGACTCAGAGCAAGCAGAGCTTAGTAAGCTAGACAGACCGAGGTGTATACCGATGGTGGATCGAGGTGTGTTTCGGTGGTTGCATTTGATAGTTTTCCCCTCCTTCTATGTAGGTTGGACTATTCTATAGTTTTTGGTGGACTTTAATTTTTTCCTTTTTAAGCTTTTAGTACTTCTATTGTACTCTGTTTGTGGGATAGATGTATGCATGAATTTTTTGTTTTGGTTTTATTATCTTTGCACTATTTTATGGAAATTTATATTGGTTCATGTGTATATTTACTATAGGCTAAGTCCTACCATGTGTGTGATATGGATACTCGGCACTGGATATCATCCCCTATCCTATTGAAGGTGGGATTAGGGAGTTAAGGATTGGGCCCTGGTGGGTCGGATCATGATAGAGTGGTATCAGAGTGGGTTTCCAATTGGGAATGTAGTGTGAAGGTTATCTAGACGTGAGATTGGTTTGGTATTTATGGTGATGGTATTGATGTTTCTTAAATTCATATTTTAGGCTAGGGACTCCAGTGTTGGGGTAGTGGTCAGTGTATTCATTCATTAGGACTCTAATAACCTATTTTTCAAATAAGAACATCGAGACACTAACTTCTAGGAAATTTTGGTACATGAATCATATAGGAATGGGTTGTGGGTTTCATATCCTTTTTGAGTCATCTCCTCATATATACTATTTGATTGTGGTGCTTCTTGATTCTATTTCAAATTTTCACCACAATGATAGTTAGATAAGGTTCCACTGTGGGATTATGATGATGATCTACCTAGTGATGAGGCTTAAGTGTAGAGAAATAGGTATATGGTTGTACCTATGGGTGGACCACCATTCTATAAAACCACCTATTGAGTAGTAGGTTGTGCTGGAAGTTCATGTTGAGGATGCGCACAGGCTGAGTGCGCTGGGATGAGCCAGACCCACAGGCGGTTGATGACTAGCTTGAGGTAGTCATATTCATTTTACACCTTGTGATGAAAACCTCTCGATCAGATGGTGGTCCTAGTGACAAGTCCTCTATAGGGCTCGGCTGGATGATGGTGGAGTCTGGTGATACATACCAATGAGGATATGACGATCACTTGGATGAAGTTTGAGCAGCTCTTCAAGGAAGAGTTTTATCCATCCATTTTGATATTAGTGCATATCCAGTAGCTTCTTCAGCTTCGGTAGGGTATCATGTATGTGGAAGAGTACTCGACAAGGTTTACATTCCTTTTACGATGCCCCTTGGATATGGTTCAAGATCCATTTTTCTAAGCATAGACCTTTGAGAAGGGCCTCCGTAGAGACATCCGAGTAGGTGTGGTTTCCTTGTTCCTTCCCTCATATGTATAGGTACTGGAATGATCTCTAGTGATAGAGAGATTCTTGGAAGAGAGTCAAGCGGATGTAGTTGGTAGTGGTGATCATGGGGTTGAGTTTCCTATAACAGCTGATAGAAATCAGTCAATAGGATCATGACATAGGAGGCATACCCATGACCAGACTCAAACACGTGGGTTTGCAATGCAGTAGTTGCACCAAGGATCTAATCATCCATAGGAGATGCAGTTTTATGGTTATAAAGGATGGAGACATCTTGCACGAGATTGTATGACCTACCATACTGCTAAGAGGGAGATAGATGATGGACCATCCTGGCAAAGGTGGTGTTTAGATAAGGGAGTTCTACATGATTTCATAAGTATCATAGGAGTGTGGAGAGGAGCATGAGGTGGAAAACGGTTTGATATGTTTCCACCATCACCCCCCAAGTGGTCCATGTCAGGCTTAGGGAGTTGGAGGATAGGAGATAGGACATCTATAGGCCATAGAGGACTATGACCCGAAGGCTCTAAGGGTGATTAGAGGTATGCTCTGTGACCTTTCTAAATTTTCACTAGTATTGTTAGACACTTTTGTGAGGTACTCTATTCTTACTACTTCTTGCTCAAGGTTTATTTGGGGTGAAGCAGGCCATCTGTAGAACCCTGTGATAGTGTTGTTTGATATAGATTTAGAAGCACAATGAATTGGGATTATTCCCCATACAAAAATGTTTTCTTATGACATGATATAAAATTTTGTGGTAAAGTCAGTGTTTCCCAAAGTGCATAGTGTCGAGATGTGGTGGATGATCCCCTTTGACTTATGTGTTCGGGGTGGGGTTACGTATCGGCATGTTAGATTTTTGTGTGAGAGTCATGTGATTTTCATGGTTCATTTCATTAATGGGATGATGAGAAATATCAAGATATGTCAGTATATCCATCAGATTATCAATGTTGTCTACCGCTAGACCTTATGATCACAGATGGATTGGGTTCATGGTGTTTCCCACCTATCATAACTGGGAGTACATGTGCCTACTTTGTTTCATGATTTATATCTAGTTTGGGCTGTACATTGGGTATTATTTGTTCTTTTTTGTTCCCCTAAGTGTGTTCTTATAAGCAACATAAGAACCCCTTTGTGAGATCAATGGTGTGGGAGTACCAATGAAGAGATCAGTTTTTCTCCTTCTGCCTAGGATTTAAATTTTTGAGGAAAAAATCCTTAAGGAGAGGAGGATTTAGTGACTCATGTTTTACCATTTAAGTCTTTGGAATATTTTTAGGAATATTTTCAGAGTCTTCCATTGATTCTATGTGGAAATCTGAGTCCTGAAGAGCCTCAATGTTGTGATATTATAAATATTAAATATATTTTATCACACATGCACAATATCCTTTTCAACATGGAATAACTTCTAAGCAGAGTCTCAAATTGAAAATCTAAGACCACAGTTGAGTTTAGAACGCGGTGTTTACCCTAGGTGAAATATAAAGTTTATTAGCGTCGAGTTCCTAGTTGGGGGGCGAGTGTTGGTGGAGAGTTAAATGGATTTTATTAATTTAATAAAAATTAAATCGATAAAATCCCCCCTCCCCCTTGTGTGGTGTATAGTAGAGGAGTAGAGGATCCCCCCTTGCACGATAGACAAACTGAGGCAGAACCAAGGAGAGGAGGCAGTGTCGATCTTTGATCTTGATGGTGATCACTCATGGATTGTGGTGTAGTGACTTTAGTGTGTGAATATATACCCAAAGATTCCGTGTTTCACCATGAGATAGGAAGATTTGTGTTTTAAGTCATGATCCCCCTTTTGATTCTTTTTTTATGGTTTTAAAGTCCTTAGACGACTGATAAAGACCTTGTGGGGGTTGATCTATGAGTTTTGGTGGAAAACAAGGTGTTTCGAGTGGATCATAGGGAATTCCCATTCATAATTCCCGATCACACGATGTATAGTGAGAAGGAACACATCGTTTGTTCTTCCCATTCAGGGAAGATGAAATTTTAGGGACTACACACCATGTATTAGGGGTACAAGTTGTGTACTAAGACTAAGACATGTTTCCAGGGGGCATGGCCAGGGATTCCTTATTCTGGTACATGGTCGTATAGAAGTACACGACCCAAGTACAGGGACACGAGGTTCCATACACAAGAATAGGCTGAGGACATGGCCAAGAGGCCAATTATCCAGGACAAATCGTGCACCATTGGTGCATGCCATGTAGGAGACACGACTGGCTGATCAGTGTGTGAAATGACATGGATAGGGGCCTAGGTGAGGTGGGACATGTTCTGTACACCATGTGCATGCCATGTAAGATCACATGGCTAGCCAAACCATTTAGTAGAGGAAATTTCCTGGCATTTGAGTGGGGTCACACAATGTGTGGACCCTAATACATGTAATGTACTTTTATTGGGAACTTATATCTAGAGTATCTCCTTCTTCAAGGCTCAGATTCAAGCCTACAAGTGTCTTATCCTGAACAATTTTCAGCATAGAATGTGATGGTATATTTTATGGTGGATTTTGAGATATGAAATGGAATAATTCTAGAATGTAACTGAATTAGCGGTGCTTAGTTGTGGGTAGTGATCAGGGTGGATCATTGGATAAATTTTAAGGTCGGTACCCTTCCCTATCATCTCAAAAAGTAGGTCCCCCTAGACTCTTTAGGCTGGTATAGTAGTATGCCCATGCTATCAGGGTATGAGTCCCCTACCCATGGAAGTGTTGTGATTTGAGGCATGATGAGTGTGATGCTACTTTCATCTATTCTTGATCGATGCTAGAGATAATTTTGTCTTATCAGAGAGACGTTGAGACTGGTTCTCCCCTATCATACTAGGGTGAAAGATTCCCTTACCTCTCAGATTGATAGAGATAGAACTCCCCCCAACGGGTTCAGGTCCTGTACCCATGGAGTAGTTCTCCAGGAATGGGTCTCCCATATCGATCATGAAAATAGAGACAAATATCCCCTATCATATTAGGGAACAATCCCTCCATACTCATTATGCATATAGATTTAGTACTCCCCTAAGATTCTAGGGTGTGGGTCCTCCATCCATGGATTCATTACTCCCTTCTCATATTAGGGCGCGAGTCCTCTATATGGGATGTTCTGGAAAAGTTGGTACTCCCCAGCCATATTAGGGTGTGGGTCCCTCATTGTGATCTATCAAGTAGAGTTGGTACTCCCCTATACATAGGGTGTGGGTCCTATATCTACAGAGTGGTACTCCCCTGTCTTTGAGTAGTGGCAGGGAGCAGGTCCTCCACTAGAGTTAGATCTCCCTTGACTAGGGAGCACAATTGCAAGAAGCTGTCCCCTCCACTTATTATGCATGACACCTAGTTATGATTTATTACTCCATCAACTATATAGTAGTGGTGAGGGGAAGGTCCCTCCATTCTTTAACTTTATAGAGGATGCATGTGGTACATAGTTTGGAGTAGTGCTCCCTTGACTATGTGTAATGGCGAGGGGAGGGCCTCTCCACTAGGGTTTCTATGAGCTTTCACAGGATGAAAGAAAACAGTGATATGACCTCTAGTGATGGGTGTTATAGTTGGACAGAGAGATCTATTCCTGATGGATCATACCTCTCATATGTGTCATCTAGGATGGAAAGATTCATGGAGTGTGTTCTTCTAGATGAGTGTTGCCTTTGAGCCTTGATTAGAATCTTGTGGCTAGCTATGAGGTCAATACCTCATGAGACTTGGATTATAAGATGAGTATATTAGTGTTTTTGTTTTTTGGGATACCTTGTGGTGATGTCACATTTATATATTGACACATGATGTGGTTAGAGATGACCAGTCATGTATAGTCAAGGACTGGTTGAGATAGAGTTTCTTATTCTCTCTCACTTGGGTTCCCTCTAGCTTTATAGCGAAAATTATTGTATTTTATTTTCTCTCTTTTATTTTGGGTTTTTTGGGTTCCTACTGAGTATTATTATAATCATCCCTATAAGGGATTTAACCACACATATTGTGTCTTGTGCAGACAACAAGCCTTTCGATAGAGTCCTAGGAGAACCTGGAGTAGGGGAGAGCTTAGTGAGCTTGACAGGCCGAGGTGTATATTGGTGTTGGACCAAGGTGTATATTGGTTTTGGACTGAGGTGTGTTCTGGTGGTTTCATTTGACAGTAGTTCCCTCCTTCTGAGTAGGTTGTACTCTTCTGTAGTTTTTGGTGTGCTTGTATTTTTCCCTTTTTATGCTTTAAATACCTTTTTGTACTATGTTTGTGGTATAGACGTCTTCATGAATTTTTCATTTCAGTTTTATTATCTTTCCATTGTTTCATGGAGATGTATGTCAATGTGTTCATAAAGGTAGCATAGGATAAGTCCTCCCATGTGTGTGATATGCCTACTTGTGGATGGATGTCATACCTTGGCCTATTGGAGGTGGGCTTGGGGAGTTGCAGGTTAGGACCTGATGGGTTGGGTCATGATAGATGAGGTGCTGCTCATCCATGTCAACAAATACAACCCCCATGACTAGAGCTCCATTCGATCCAAAGGCCTCCCCTACCACACCAAAAAATCCTACCACCTTTGTTGGGTTAATAAACTCCACCCAAACTCAAAAGGTACTTTCACCTCATAAATCACTCTAATTCAATTATATTCTCTATTTGTGTGTTTATGTGTATGAAAATAATGTGGGGTGAAGTTTTTAGTGGAGGAGAGGGTGGTGACAGAGTTTTAGGGAAATTTGAAAATAAGTGGGCTCAAATCGCATGGTACCTTCCCGGATAGACAAACAAAGATGTTAAGAACTTATAGAGTAGCTTCCAAAAGTGACTAACCAGGATCCTATAGAACTGGCAGGCACCCCAAAAAGGTTGTACTGACAAACCATCAGCTATTATACCTCCTCCATCCCTCTACTCCAATCTTACCATTCTCGAGGTCATATTTTAAAATATATTCTATGTGGTAGTCATGCATTAAGATTACAATGTGGACATTATAGGAAATTCAGACATAATCAAAATCATTGTCCAAATTTGAATATAAATGCACCATTGTTACATAAATAATTATTTAAATAAATAATTATTTCATGAGTTATGATATTATATTGAGATTTTTTATTATATATTTATTATTTTCAATTTATTAATGCTTCAAATTATTAGTAAATTTTTTCAAGTAATTGTTTATTTGACAATTATGATTCATTATAATATTCTCATGTACATATGGAATTAACAAGAAGCCAAAACCTTGATCCCAGTCTATGTGATCATTTACTATTGATTTTAAAGGTACCATACATGTCACATCATGTCTTGGATGAATATGGTGATCATATTCTTAGGATACAATGTATACATTATCATTATCACCATCCATCATCATATACTATTACACCTTGTTTTCAACTTGATAGATTTTTTGGTATTTATACATGTGAGTATGTTCATATTAATAATAAATTAATTAATACCATCATTGAGCGATGGATACTTGAGACGCATACTTTTCACATACCACATCGAGAGATTACTATCATGTTATAGGATATGGCATATCAACTAGGTCTTGGTATACATGGTCGATGAGCCACAGGATCCCCTATTAGAGATTAAGATAAACTGATATAGTACATGTTAGGGTTGAGGTTTCTAAATGATCATTGGGATATTAGTGGTGTTTAGTTGTGATTGACATGGATAGAGAATCATTTAATTGATTTTGTTGGTGATAATGATGAGAATGATATCATTTTCTTCGTACAAGATTATATTTTATACATCATCGACAATACTTTTTTCTCATATTACTTTATGAAATTTTTTCATTGTATGCATCTCCCATTGCTTTTCTATCTTTGTAATATTAACAAGTATAATTGGGCCACAACTTGTTTGGATTATCATTATAGAAAAATTTGTAAATTCACATGTTCTAAAAATAAATATATGGAAAGTTGTTGTATTTTACTTCAGTTGTAGGCATGGGATTGAATTTCAAATATCAGACCTTAGCTCACTACGATGGATATACCTCTAAAACATATTTTAAAGGGTATACTTGGCAACATGTTAGTTATATAATTTAATTTTCATCATTGATATATATATATATATTTAAAATATTACAAGTTTTCTTGTTTTATACGTTCAATATATATGTAGATGATATAAAGTGAAATCATTTTTTGGAGATCTCTCTACAAAGTCTCTAACATTATATATCTTTATTTGATACACTTTGTGACTATCAAGTATTTCAATGCTTCATTTATCTTATTTTTATATAAATTACTTTCATCATTTGTTTACTAAATTTTTTTCAATTGTTCATTTCATAGATTCTAGGGATGCATTACGCTAACATTATTATTTCCTCCCTTTACCCAAACTGTACATAATGGAATGTTGGCTACACTATGGTGGTGTCACTCATTCACTTTCATATCATTGAGTAACATAAACTAGATAGATTATTATGTAATTTTGTTTTAGTTAGCCTATCCTAGACCCACCGAGTGAGGATAACAGTGTGCATGGACCAACATTATCTGGGAAATTTGATCTCTAGTGGCTTGTTAGACATGTTTCATTCACTAATTTATGAGATAAACAAAATGTATATCATATCAGAGGATAGTATAGTTGGATATTACATCTCTATTATCAATTTGAGCACTTGATGTGATGCCAAAGAGTTACAAGATTGTTTATTGAATTACCTAGAAGAACATTTCACTTGGTATTTACAATTCTTTTTATATTCTTTTTCTTTATATATTGACTTGTTTTTTTAAATTATTTATACGATTTTCATTATGATCAGGTCTACTGATTTCATAAGATGAGTGAACTAGATTAATGGAATGTCTTTGATTTGGATGGGTTTTGATCAACCACGATATTGATGGTTGAGGTGCTTGCTGGTGTATGTGTCATTGCCTATGATGCACAATCATGAGAAACAACTGCAAAATAATATTCTATAGAACTATCTCAGCTTGTAGAGAAGGTGCCACATATTGTTGTCCTACTCATCATTCGAGATGATACATAGCCTCGTTATCTGATACACATGCCTCTATAAATTGTATGCAGTCCTTGATCCATATGCAATTATTTCCCCTTCAACATTACATGTACTGGTTGATGTTGGGTCATCATATATAGATCCTTTATCAAAACTCTTTCCTAATTTACTAATAGCATTTCCTATGATGGAAGAACTCCCCCTTTTTGATGATCACAAATCATGTGAGTGAGAGATGTATTCTTAGGTAATGTTTCTCTTCTTTAATGTGTATTTAGTGCATATAGAATACATATTTCTCCCCCTTTTGGGATTATCAAAAAGAGTAAATAAGAAGTAGACAATAAAAGTGCACAATGCATTAGATGGATAAAAAGTGTCATTACAAATAGTAAGTAACAAGAATACAGAAAACATCCCTATCAAAAGATAGTAGTCACTGCTCTTCAGCACTAGCTTGTCTTCTCTTTGACCTTAGCAGCATCATCATAAGAAGAATCCATAGGAGTAGAGGTATAAGTGGAGGAAGGGAGTGAACCAGTGGACATAGAAGGTAAAGGGAGTCCTTCAAAAATAGAAGGGGCCAAGGTAGGTGCAGTGGAAGACCGAGGCAACTGTTGATCAAGGATAATAGGCCTGGTCTGACTCAGAGCCTGAGAGATAGACATAGATGTAGAGAAAAGGGAAGAGGAGGAGAAGGTAGGAAAACCAGATCTCAGGGGTGCAGCTGCTGGAGCAACAATTGTAGTACTCTGGACATGAAGATAAGGCCTCAAAAGCTTGATGAAGTCAGCAATGATCTCACCACTATATTGCATGGATTTCTCAAAGTCATCCTTGTTCTCCATAAAATTACCCAACAAAGTTTTGAAATCTTTGAGCTTTTGGACTTGAGCTTTTAAAGATTGAATGATATGAGGAATCCTCAGATTCTCCACATGGTACTTAAAGTGGTTGGTCATGTCATTCTTAGAGAAGATCCAATTGAAGTAGAAGTACACCTTCTTAACAATTTCTTGTTGAGAATCATTGGAAATCTTGGAATGAATTCTCACAAAATCAAGAAATTTTTCACTGTTCTTGATAACTTCATATAGAGATTCATTGTCAAAGCCACTGAGCATAGATTGAAGTTCTTCTTTGATAACTGTTCGGAGCAGATCACTGTCTAAAGAAGGTTGAGATGATTGTCTAGAAGTATGAGAAGCAGTGACAGCCGGGGTAAGGGATTTCAATTGGTTTATAAATTTTTGGAGATAGCCCTTATACTCATCAGTTAACTTGTTAAGACCAATAACAAGCTCACACATCTCTTGAACAATCTATGTGTTTCTTTCAGCTACCTTCTCAGCTAAGGAAGTTATATTAGGTTGAATCAGTGAGGCTAAATCCTGTGAAGTCTGATTAACAATATCCTCAATAGGATAATAAATAGGTTCTGGTCTTGATTTCATCACTCTCTGCATTTCTTCAACCATACCTCTGAGAGTTTTTACTTCATCATTGAGTTGTTTGTTCTCAATTATGACTTCTTGAATCTCATGAAGCATCTTAGGATGAATCTGCCATATGATCTTTTCCAATAACAAGGAATCATCTCTTTAACTTAAATTGGTTATAGGATATGGTTGGGTATTCATGAGTTTCTCAAATCCAGCCAATAGGGTAGCTCCAAATGCTTTCACATCATCCTGATTCACCAAGTTTGGAGGTTCTTTGAAGGTTCAGGAATAGAAACTGAGACAGGCTCGGGTTCATTGGCAGAGATATCTTCAGGAGAAGATGCCAATTTCAAATTAAACATAGTAGACAGATCAATTACTTTAACTTAGACTTCCTGGGAATCAGTCACATCAAAATAACTGGGGAATTTATACCATGTATCCACTGAGCTTGAATCAATCGGATTAGGGACTTCAATAGATTCCAGATTGGGGAGATGCTCCCCCTCAACAGTTTCATCTTTCTCAAGACTGAGATATTTAGATCCTTGATCTATTTCCACGATTTCATCCCTATTTTCCTCACCCATTTCCTTTCTAGACAACTGAATGTCTTGCTCCATTCTCTCTTTAGCAGATGGAATAACTTTAGGAACAAATTGTTCCTATGAGTGTTCCTTAAGAGCAGTTTCTTGCACAACATAAATATCTTCTTCTATATGCTCTTCTAAAACATCCTTTTCACTTACCTTAGCAACATATTCTTCTTTGGAAGCAAGTTGTTCTTCTAGATCAACAACTTCTTCAGGAACAAGCATTTCCTTCTCAAATAAGACTTGAAGAGAAGATTCACTATCTTCCTCAACCATAACAGTTTCTCTCAGAGGTATAACAGTCTCTTCTTCTTCTTCCACATCAAAATACTCAAAAAGTTAATCTAGTTCCAAACTAGGATCATAAATATCCTTAGGTATTGAAGGGTGTTCCAACGGATTAAACTTTTCATAAACCCTGTCATTATCTTCCACCCATGCTTTTCTCCATGGATTTCAACTAATTTTCATTATCTTTACTGTAACTTTCAAAAGAAAAAACTCGTAGTCCTTAATGGATTCTTCATCTGGTCCAACCAATCCTTTTGCATGAAGCATAGATGAGATAAGCCTTTAATATAATAGAGAGGTTGACTTGGAGGTTTTTTTATCAAATCACACATAGGTGTATAACATACTTGCATAGGTTGATCTTATGTACATTTTTTCTGAGATGTATCAAAAATACATCTTGATACTTGAGTATAGAAAAATCACATTTTTGGGGCTAATCAAATTCTGAAAAAACTTAAACAGAAGTCTGGTTTCACCATCTAGCTCGGCATTTATGGCTCTCCTCTTAGTTTCATTTCTAGTTAAACTTATCAATGCTTCTTCTATAACAAAGAACTCACTTGGATGAAGAGGAACTCTCTGGTAGTCCTCACAAATACCCTCATGAGGTATACTAAGGCATGAAACCCATAACCTCGAGGAAAAGGTAAAAATCTAGCCATTGATCCAACTTCGCACAACATAGATATCTTGTAAATCAAAAGAGAATTGAACATACTGATAAAAATGCGCAAATAGATTTGGGTAAATAGGCCTATCCTCCTTTGTGAACCAATCCAATCATACTTTCTCTGTTAGCACTTTAAATACCAAAGACTTACTTGACATAAGTCACTTAGGGAATATCTCCTTTTCAGGAACCACTATTCTGTTCACCTGATTTGGATTCAGAGGGCCTTCAGGTGCTAACTTTGGCGTGATTTTCAACTTCTTTTTTAAACCGCACTTCTCAAGAGTTGACGAAGATGGGTGTTTCATCATGGGAATTCACCGAAGTTTCGAGAGAGATAAGGGTTGAAAGAGGGGATTCAGTTTGATAGAAGATAGCTCAAGTGAAGAAAGAGTTAAACTTCTTTTATTTTATCATTTAGGGATATCAAGCATCGCGGGATCAAAAGCGCGGGAAAGTAAAAAAGAATAAAATAATGAATTACCACGATACAGGTTATAATGTATAAATAAAACAATAAAGCGTCTTTATGGTGAGACCGTAATCAACTTTCACAGTGAGACAGTAACAAACCTTCACGGTGAGACCATAACAAGCCTTCACGGTGAGACCATAACAGTGTGATTTCTAAAATATGTGATCGTATTGTTTGAGATAGTAAGAGCCAGAAAGTAACCAAGAAATAGTAACTGTGAGACCATAAACATGAAACATCAATTCTTAAGACAGTAAAACTATAGAACTGTTAGAGTTAAATAGTAATCTTAAGACAGTGACTTGTGAAACCGTAATCTGTGAAACAATATACTTACTACTTAAAATTTATCATTCCCAATTCATGTATGATGTAATCTATTATTTCAGAATTTAATGGTTTGGTGAATATATCAACAAGATGATATTTAGTTCCAATGAATTCCAAATTGATGTCACCTTTTTGATAATGATCTCTCAATAAGTGATGTCTTACATCAATATGTTTTGTCCTAGAGTGTGAAACATGGTTTTTTGAGATATTAATAGCACTTGAATTGTCACAATTTATAGGTACATGTCTGAATTGATGTCCAGAATCTAGTAATGTGTGTTTTATCCACAAAATTTGTGCACAAAAACTACTAGTAGCTATGTATTCAGCTTCCACAGTAGATAATTCAACAAAGTTTTATTTCTTACTATGCCATGATACTAGTGACTTTCCTAAAAAGTGTCATGTTCTAGAGGTGCTTTTTCTATCTAACTTACAACCACCAAAGTCAGCATCAGAATAACTCACTAACTCAAATGATTGTCCTCTGGGATAGAATAGTCCTTGATTGGGTGTATGCTTGAGGTATTTGAAAATTCTCTTAACAATATTTAAATGAAATTACTTAGGATTTGCTTAAAAATGAGCACACATACACACACTAAACATAATACCAGGTCGGCTAGCAGTTAAGTAGAGTAAGCTTCCAATAATTCCTCTGTAAGTGGTTTGATCAACAGATTTTCCATCTTCATCAAGATCTAACTTACAATTAGTACTCATTGGAGTGTCACTACTTTTAGTGCTATCCAATCTAAAATGTTTTATAAGATCTCTAGTATATTTTCTTTGATTTAAAATAATACCATCATTATTTTGAAAGATTTGAAATCCAAGAAAGAATTTGATTTCACCAACTAAACTCATTTCAAATTCGTTTTGCATCATTTTAGAAAATTCAATACATAAATAATTTTTTAAAGATCCAAAGATAATCTCATCTATATAGATTTTAACTACTAAAACATCATTTAAATTTCATTTTATAAAAAGGGTAGGATCAGCTAATCCTTTTGTAAAACCTTTGGAAATAAGAAAAGTACTTAATCTATCATACCAAGCTCTTGGAGCTTGTTTTAAACCATATAAATATTTTGATAATTTAAAGATATGGTTTGGAAAATGAGGGCTTGTAAACCCAAGGGGTTTCTCAATAAATACATCCTCATCTATATACCCATTTATAAATTCACTTTTTCATCCATTTGATATAGTTTGAAATTTAGATGTGCAGCATAAGCAAGCAAAATTCTGATGGCCTCAAGTCTAGATATGGGTACAAAGGTCTATTCATGGTTAATTTCTTCTTCTTGACTATATACTTGTGCGACCAATCTAGCATTGTTTCTAACCATATTATTAGCTTCATCTACTTTATTTCTAAACACCCATTTAGTGCCTATGGTGAATATGTCTTTGGGTCTGTCAACAAGTTTCCAAACTTTGTTCCTTTTAAACTGATTAAGTTCTTCTTGCATATTCATTACCTAAAATTCATCATTGATGGAATCATTAATGTTTTTAGGTTCATGTTGTGAAAAGAAGACTTGATGTTCAACCTGATTTCTAAGATAAGCTCTAGTTTGAGTTCCTTTTTCTAATTCTCCCACAACAACATCTAAAGGATGGTTCTTAAGAGTTCTAACAGCTCTAGAAAAATAAGGACTGGTGATTTCAAGTTCTTTAACAGGGTCAGGTTCATTGTGACTTGAATCTAAAGAATTTACTGAACTAGAAGTTTTCACAGATTATTTTATAGGATGGTTAGAGGATTTTGAATTAATGTCCAGATTTGATACATCATCCTCTAGGTTCTATAGAGTGGTCTTAGGCTCATGTGGATTTGTTTCATCAAATTTGACATGGATAGATTCTTCCACACATTTAGTTCTTTTATTAAACACTTCATAGGATTTACTAGAGATTGAATATCCTGAAAAGATTCCTTCATCACTCTTGGATGCAAATTTTTCAATATTGTCCTTAGTATTAAGGATATAGACTTTGCAACCAAATACTTTGAAGTAACTAACTTTGGGTTTTCTATTGTTCCACAACTCATATGGAGTTATTTTAAGAATAGGTCTAATCAACACTCTATTTATAATATAACATGTTGTATTTACAACTTCATCCCAAAAGTAAATAGGTAGGTCATATTCACTAAGCATGGTTCTAGAAATCTCTTACAGGGTTCTATTTCTCCTTTCTACAACTCCATTTTGTTGAGGTGTTCTAGGGGCAGAGAAATTATGACTATAGCCATTTTGCGAGCAAAAGGATTCAAACTCTTGATTTTCAAACTCATAGCCATGATCACTTCTTAAGGATTTAATTCTAATTCCACTAAGATTTTCTACAGTTTTGGCATATTTGGTAAAATGAGACCAGGCTTCACTTTTGTGAGCCAAAAATAAAGTCCAGGTATATCTAGAAAAGTCATCTAAAATAACATAAACATAGTGTTTCCTATTTAAGATAGAAACTCTAGATGGTCCAAACAAATCCATGTGAACCAATTCGAGAGGTTGAGAAGTTGACACTTCTTTCTTTGGTTTGAAGGTAATTTTGTGTTGCTTTCATTTTTTACAAGTATTTCACACTTTATCATTTGGAAACTCAAGTTTGGGTAGGTCTTTGACTAAGATTTTTCTAGTCAACTTTCTAAGGGAGTGAGTGTTACAGTTTTCTAGTCTCATATGCCAAAGCCAAGATTCTTTGTGAAATACACTTAAACATGAAACATTTTGAGAAACTAATTTAACATGAAATCCATCATCACATAGTTGTGAAATACTAAGTAGATTATATTTCAATACATCAACAAAAATTACTTTGGAAATCAAAACTGAGTTAGAGTTACCGATTTGGACAAGGCCAATAATCTTTTCTTTGGCATTGTCACCAAAGGTGATATGTCCTCCATTAATTTTTATTAAGTTTTTGAAGCATGAATAGTCTCCTGTCATGTGTATTGAACACCCACTGTCTAAGTGCCATAAGCTTTTACAGGAACTCTTTAAGAAACTTTCCTACAAAATAGTCAAATAAAAACATATTTTGGCACCCACACTTGTTTGGGTCCAGTAATATTAGTGACTAGTGCTTTAGGAACCCATATCTTCCTCATAGGTTTCCTATAAGCATTATGTAAAGTATTTGAAAAATAAAATCTATTTAGTCCAGAAAATATTGAAACGGTAGAGAGTGTATCATAACTTGAACTAGCTGGATGTTTTCCAAAACTAGGAGTAAATTTGTATGTCCTAGATTTAGAAACAAAATTAGTTCTTCCAAAATTTCTTTTACCAAGTTGATAGCCAATGCCAGTAGTATATTTAGGAGCAATCTGTTTACCTAGAATTTGTACCAAGGTATCTTTACCATTAGTAAACCTTTGAAGATCCTTTTTCAATTGATCATTAGATAGTTTTACTTCATTGTTCTCTTTGAATAATTAACCATTTTCTCCCTTTCTACGGTGAGTTCAGTTTTAACAATTGAGGTAAGGGCATGTTGTTTCTTTAAAGACTTGTATTTATCTTTTAATTCATTACATGTATCTTCAAGAATATTACAGTAATCAAACATTTCTTTATTAGACATATTTTCAGAGTCACTCTCATCTTCAGAATAATAATAATTGTGTATAGTAGATTCCAATGTTACCTCAGATGTGTTTGTCATAAAACACATATTGGCTTTGTTAGCCTGTTCATCATGTGAAGATTTTGAGTCACTTGAACTATCCTCAGAAGCACTCCATGTTTCTTTCATTGCTTTTTTATACTTTCTATATTTTTCCTCATATTTCTTTTTGTACTTGAGCTTGGGATAGTCAGCCTTGATATGTCCTTTTCACTTACATTCATAGCAGACAATCTCATCAGACTTGTCACTTCTTTTCTAATCTTTCTTCCAATTTCCTTTTTGATCATATCTTCCCCTGAAGTTAGGCTTTCTGAAAAAGTTCTTCTTCTTTTAAAATCTCTTAAACCTTCTAACTAATTGAGCCATATCCTTATCACTATCAGGTGATGATTGTTCACTGCTGGAACTTTCTACAGAAACTTCCACTTTCCCTTTCTCTTTATGTTTAGAGGTGGTAGTCTTGAATGCAATGAATTTTCTTTTGGGTCCATCCTCCTCTTCCTTGTTGACTTTCAACTCCCCTTCATATATCATCAGTTTTCCAATGAGTTATTTTACAGGTATCTTGCTGATGTCGCATGAATCTCTAATAGAGATAAAGGTGCCTCTCTATCTGTCAGGTAAGCATATGAGAATCCTCATAATCTGTACTATGGTAGTGACTTCTCTTCCAAGAGAAATAATTGTGTTAACAATTTTTTTGAACCTGAGATACATGTCAGAAATAGGCTTATCAGGTTTCATTTTAAAGTTATCATATTTAATAGTATAAGTATTAAGTCTCATTTCTTTCACACTAGAAGTTCCTTCATGTGAAACAGACAAGGTATCCCAAATTTCATGGGTATTTTTACACGCAGAGATCCTATTAAATTTCTCATCTCCTAAAGAGCAGTATAAAGAATTCATAGCTTTGCAATTGTTATTGTAGGCCATTTTGGTAGGTTCATCCCAAGTGATTCCATCAGTAGCAGGAATCTTATATTTATCTATAATTTAAGACCAGATTTCAAAGCTCATACTTTCTAAATGCATTCTCATTTTGATTTTCCATTGAGCACAATTGGTTCCATTAAAGAATGGTGGTTTGTTTGTTGCAACACCTTCCAGTTTATTATCCATAATAAATAAATACTTTAAAAGATCTAGAAATTTATAATTAATAGAAATTTACATATCTTTAAAGTACAATTAAAATCACAGTTGAATATGGTCAAAAATAGTCTTAATAAACAATCCTCTGATACCAAATTTTGGTTGGAGTAGAGTGCTCAAGAGAGGGGTGAATTGAGTATCTATTAAAATTTCTGTTTAAAAAGTATTCTCAAAAAGGTTCCCCAATAAATTTAAATACAACCCAATTAATCAAAGTTATATGGTTATGAAAGTTTGATTGTTTAAATAACTTCTTAGAAGATTGATTAATTCTCAATAATCTTAATATCAGTTATTAACATTACTTTTGAAGCTATTATAATAAGGCAAAACAATTATAACTTCTTTCCAATATTAACTATCAAAGTAGATTTAGTGATTTCTAAATTAAACAGTAAAACAAAGAAAACTAAAATAAACAGCACAATGGATATAAAACAAGTGGTTCAGTCTCAAGCCAAGACCTGATCCATTCTACTTGGTGATCACCTGCCACCAAGCAGTTTATATAAATAAACTTGATCCACACCCTGGATCGGGGTTAACAATTAAACACAAGACTGTACAGGTCACATGACCTCTTCCACAGTTCTTTGTGGGTATGAACTAACAGGTCAAACATGGACCTCTTCCACACTTATATGTGGGAATACACAAGTGTAAAAAGATGTGAGAGAAAGGATATCTTGTATCCTTCAGTTTAATGTAGGAGACAAGGTGTGTTTTTATAAAAACGAACACACACTGCTCAAAAGATAAAAATAATACACAACAGAGCAAAAATGATGAGATAAGGTTAGAAGTTCTCTGAGGGTTAGTCTATGCAGCTCTGGACTTTTGGGATGAAGCAGATGCATAAATCGAGTCCTCTTGCGAAAAATAGAGTATCGTAAGTCGGCTAGATCTGGCTCATGTTCTTCGTGGAGTAGATAGTGAAAAAATGTTCTCGACTCTAGGATTTGAGTTTGCTTTATGTGTTATTCAGTAGTTTCGGGTTGCATGAATGCTCGTACAACTTCGTTATCACGCATACACTTGTTATTCTGTTAGCACAACTGTCGCCACAGTCACCACGGTCACGCCCTTTTTCTTCTGGCCACGTTGTTCTTTTTATTCTTAGAATGCATGTGTTGGATCTGACAGGATGCATGTATTTTTCACCTCGTACCTTGTATTGTCAGGTGACATGTCTAAAAAGAAACATTAATTATGTCAGTGCATTTAAAAACTTTAAATATGACCGTTAGAAATTAAATTGAAAAACAACAAAACATATTAAGAAACGGCGTCACAGTCTGTCTGTAAATGGTGTCTCCATGAAACGGTGTCTCCTTCTTTGTCTTTGAGCAGTGAGACGACTATGATGGTATAGTTGTATAGAGATCAAGAACCGGTAGCACATATGCAGTGTAAGGATCACGGTGTCTGGATGGTCACGGTGTCTGGATGGTCACGGTGTCTGCATGGTCATGGTGTCTGGATGGTCACGGTGTATGGATGGTCATAGTGTCTGGATGGTCATGGTGTCTGGATGATCACGGTGTCTGGAGAGTCACAGTTTCTCAGACTTAGCCAAATATCTGTATATAGACTTAAACAGTGATATTCATAGAATGAATTAAACTTAATCATTCATAAGAGAATTCCATTATAAAAAAATAGTTTACAATAATTATTTAAGGCATGAAGAAATTAATCATCTGTACACATGATTTTAGATAGATTAAACAGGATTAACAAGCTTTACAGAATGTATAGGATTTGTGATCATTAAAACATGATTAACACATGAGGAGTCCAACAGAAGATTTCTTTCCTCTCATTTATTTTCAATGAAGTATGTTAGACTTTTTAAATTTTTTTATCATACTCATGATTTCACTTTGTTGGCGATTTATCGATGTCAATAGAGCGAACTAGTGAATTTTATCATCGCACCCAATATCTAAACTTTTGTGACCAGAATAACACAGACATATGATGTGTCTCCTTTATCACTAGTTAGGCATAGTCGATCTTGACGCCCCTATTATGGAGTCAAAATGTGGAATGAGACGTCACGATAGTTTTTATCATGAGATCATCTGGATTTTTTTATATGGTTTTGTAATCAATACATGGCCATCTTTTATTTAATGTCAAATTAAAATTAATAATTTTATTTATATTATACTCATATTAGTTAAAATAATATGATTGTTAATATAATTTTACTAGAAAACCCTAATACAAACCATGGTGATTCACACAAATTATTATTATTATTATTTTGTTGTTGTTGTTGTTGCCGTTATTATTACTATTATGTTGGATTCATCTTTGAATGCACTTGATATCTATTCTTATATTATGGGCAATTAGTTTTGTATTTAATGTAAAAAGTAGCATTTTATATCTTTGTTGCAATTTTTTTATGAATATAATGGAAATTATTGTTAGTTTAATTAGTATAATTTACATGAGATGTATTAATCGTATAATAATGCAACTTATTTATAATTTGAGTGTATTTATAATTATCCAATAGTCATGATAATCATAGCGATTAATTAATAGTAGTCAAAATTTTGAGGTCTAACAATGATAAAAATTGCCAAAGTCAAAACCCATGTTGGTCCTAGCTTTTTCTGGATGAAATCAGACATCGTCATAATAATAATAATAAATATTAGTTATTGAATAAGTTATTTGTGATTATTCTAAAAAAATTGCATATTTTTAAAACAATATATTTTGAAACCTGAAACAGTAATTTTTTTTAGAAAATATTAAAAAAATGTGCAGTCATTAAAAAATGGATAAAACGTAAGACCTACATTGAGTTGACAAATACTTGTAAAATAGTGTCAAAAGTGTTGATAATTCACTAAAATTTTGTTTTAGTAAAACACTAGTTTACTCACCAAACATATAAGGTCAATTACATCTCTCATCGCAGAACACAACGCAAGGAAAGAAACTATATTAAACATGCAAGTCCAGAGACTTGACCCCGTGACCGGCCCCTCATCCCCAAACTCTTAATCATCAAACATTATTACTTGGGTAACTAATTTGATGATCGCTCTAAAATGTTAAATAATTTTTTATATTAAAAAAACACACCCAATATCACCCCGCACCCGGGGTGATTACCAAACATGCTCTCACCAAAGCTTCTTTACCAAACTTGAGTTGCAAGCATGGTCGACCCGATCACTTTTATTGCCCAAGTATAGCCTTAGAAATGTTGTCATCTCTCATATAATAATATACATATTGAACAAAAAAAATACCTAAAATTACAATACATGATTTTATATAATCTTTTTTTGATAGGTAAATAATTGATACTTAAATTAAATAATGGTCTATTATTAGAACGGAGAACCTAACAACCAAGTGAAATATTTGCATCAAATAGAGGATGCAATCATGGTAGTGAATGATTTAAGACCATACAACTAATTCTTCAACCGGTTCTGCCTGAGAATGCTTCCATATTTGGACAACGAGTCACCATGTAATCTAGTATCTAAGTGAATAAACATAAATGACCTCAATACCATGATTTGTTTACCCATTGGAACAAATATGTATGATGTATCAAGGTCATCTTTCTTCCAATGGGGGTTATCCTGAGGTTCATCAAAAAAACTAAGAACCCTTTTGTTGGTCATCTTGACGTTAAATTCTTATAATCATGGTTATCATATGTACCAATTATCTTAGTGGAAATAGTCAAGATTAGACTTTTCCTTGAGATATTTGGATTTTATTTATTGCATAGAGGAGAGAACATTTTTCATGACTCATGTTTTATCCTTCATAATCAAGGGGCGTCAAGAAAGCTTCAATTTACATAGGATAAAGACAATCTTAGATATAAGAGGATGTTTATGAGAAGCACGAACATGGATAGAATCCGGATGACAAAAATAATGTAGGCAGAGCATTTAAAAAATTAAAACAGAAAATCAAAACAATTTTTTTTTAAAAAGCAAGATGATAAAAAAGAGACATTTTTTTAAAATGAAGGTGAAACCGAAAACAAATAAAAATCCATATATATTTAAATTACAAGATCAAATAGATTCTCCAAATAAAAAATGGATCCAAATGGAAAATTGATTAATCATCCAAACAATGAAAAAAAAAACAAAATTTACAGAAAAGAATATGAAATTAAATGAATTGAATTGAGAGGGTACACTTAATAAAAAAAACATTAAATCCTTGAATCGAAAGACTTTAAAAAAAGTTAATTCTAATTATATAATTATCTAGTAGTAATAAACTTAAGGGGGAATGACAAGTGGGGACCAAAAGGGTCTCCTAATACCCAAAGAGGACCAAACTCAGAGCGTTTTCACTGTTCAAAGAACTATCTGAAGTCCTCTTTAGGTATTAGGGGGTCTTTTGGTCCCCCGTTGTCATTCCCCCTAAACTTAATGGCAAAAAAAAAAAAAAAAAAAAAAAAAATCGAAAAATACGAAAAATCAGTCCACCACATCCCTGAAGTTTCACAATCGGGATAGGGTCAGTCAGTGGAACCAGATTGCAGTGGGGAGGTTGGAGCAGGGCTGTCACCGGAGCGGCGAGGGTAACCGGTGGCGAGGAAGCGGCGCCGGGAGATCGACGTCCGATTAATGAGGGGAGAGGCGAGGTGCGCGTCGACGGGCGAAGAAGCAGGGGAGGGATACGTCGCCGCCGCGACCACAGACGACGAGGAAAAGTGGCGTCGGGGGAAAATGCGAGGTCGCGATGCGGCGGGCTACGGCGAGGGAGGACGAAGTGGCGAGGAGAGGAGTTGCTTGCCGGGGAAGGAGAGCGAGGTCGGCTAGGTTGCCCCTGCTCATGCGTTGCCCTAGCCCAGGGGCTCGCCGAGCTTACCCTAGGGTCGGCCCTAATTGCAGAGGACGTGGGGGGCGAGGGTTATCCACGTAATTCCATCCCACATTTTGAAATGAACGTGGGGGGCATTAGCGGGAGGTGGCGGCGGGGTTGCCTCTAACCGTCAACTGCCTCTTCATCAAAAATCTTGCAGAAACTTAAGATTCTCGGTCGATCTTCTAACACTCACAGAGCGTGTGCGTGCGTAACAGAGAGACAGAGAGCGAATGAGTGTGGAGCCTCGCAGTGCAGCGGGAATCGGTGGTGTTTTAGGGGAGAATAAGGCGCGGCTGCGATGGGTACGGCGGTGAGGGAGAGGGGGGGCGGCGAGGGAGGGGAAGAAGCCGTGAGGAAGGGGCCGTGGAAGGCGGAGGAGGACGAGGTGCTGCTCTGCCACGTCAACAGGTACGGTCCCCGCGACTGGAGCTCCATTCGATCCAAAGGCCTCCTCCGCCGCACCGGGAAATCCTGCCGCCTCCGCTGGGTCAACAAACTCCGCCCCAACCTCAAAAGGTAACACCACCTCATCAATCACACTGATTCAATCGTCTTCTCCGTTTACGTGTCTCTGTGTTTGAAATTCCAGTGGGGTGAAGTTTTCGGCGGAGGAGGAGAGGGTGGTGATAGAGTTGCAGGGGCAGTTGGGCAACAAGTGGGCAAGAATCGCGCAGTACCTTCCCGGCCGGACAGACAACGACGTTAAGAACTTCTGGAGCAGCCGCCAGAAGCGACTGGCCAGGATCCTGCAGAACCCACAGGCTCCCCAGAAAGGCCGTGCGGGCGAACCACCGGCCCTCTCCCCCAATCTTCACATTCTCCAGGTCAGATTTGAGAATGTTATCTTTATGGTAGTCATGCATTAAGACTTCACTTTTAAATGTGGACAAACAGGGCCCTGGCTTCTGTCACTCAGCCATGGAGGAACCCTCCTCCAAACTCCACTCCTGTCTGTCACCTTCATCCATGGGCCAGACCCACCCCGGATTGATAAGCATGCTGGCCGCCCCGGACCAGGCCTGTCCTCATCTTCTTATTTTCGATGCTCCCCATATGAAAGCACTAGGCCTGCCGGAGGACCCCTTGTCCTTTTCGTCCCTGAACCAGGAGGTGGCCGCGACGCTGGAGGATCCCAACTTCCTGGAGGTGTTCGCGCCGATCGGCCTGCCATCACCGGGGAACGGAGCTTTTCTGGGACTGGATGGGAGCAGCAGGAAGGGAGCGAGCGATGGCGGCCCCATGACCCCAGACAGCTTCTTCGACGACTTCCCGACGGACATGTTTGACAATATCTAAGCCCTTTCCTAAGGGGCTGGAAAGATGACTTGGGGCTTGGATTCCCCAACTCCATGGGGATTGTAGTTTTTAATTGATCGGTTAGTTTTGATTGGGTTCATCCTTTCAACTGTATCTCATGTTTTTAAATTTAGAATTGCACCAGATCTGCATGCCTCCCATCCAGCCACTGTGAATTTTGCTTGAACAACTTCTGTGATTATCCAGCGGATCCCTTTGTTCCTCAATTTTCTATTGGTTTGAGTTGTTTTTGGTTGATGCTCCTCATGGATTCCTCTAACGAGTCTGTGGCTGAACTCGAAATAAGTATATGAGTGTCTCAATTCTTTTCATAGTTTGTCTGAATCAGGTGAGCTCCCCGGCCTTGATGGAATTCCAGGTTCTTTTTATGTCACTCAATGGGATATAGTTAACAAGGATGTTATCATGGCTGTTCAAGACCTGAGCTTTGCTCAGGGCTGCTTGCACAATATTCTTCTCATCCCGAAAGTGAAGCATCCAAACTCATTTCAGCAATATCGTCTGATAAGCATGTGCAATTTCACCTATAAAATCTTGGTGAAGATGGCGAAGATTAGACTCACTTGCCTTCTTCCTACCATTGTTTCAGAGGAGCAATGTGGCTTCATTATAGAGAAGAATATTAAAGGGACCATTGGACTTCCACAAGAGTTGATAGCGGACCTTGATAGGAAACTGCATGGCACAAACCTCATGCTGAAGGTGGACATTGAGAAGGCTTATGACAGCATAGAATGGAATTACATTATTGGGGTCATGCAGAGGTGTGGTTTTCCAAAATGGGTTTGCAACCACTTTATCAACTGCTATTCATCCTTGTGGTTTTATGTCAATCCCACAGCAAGGAGATTCGGTTTTTTCAAATCCTCTCTTGGATTGAGATGAGGGGACCCTTTATTTCCCAGTCTTTTTGTCCTTGCCCACTCTTTTAAAGGGCAGCACCAGACTCCAGGCATCACAAGGTCATTTCTAGTGATGGTGTTTTTTCCAGTTGTCTTGTCAGGTGGCCGGTGCACAAACTCCACCTACCATGGACTTCTCCCATGACTGCTGCATGTGTTGGAACTGTACCTTTGGCCGTCATGGGTTTAGGTGAGGATTGGTGAGGGTTGGTGGAGGAGTTGTATCAAACATGAACTTCTCCCACCATAGGTATAAAAAGAGGTCCAAGAGAGCCTTCAACCACCACCATCATATGAGCCAAGAGAGCTCATTGCATCCGGTGAGAGAGCCTTGATAGCTCAATTTGTAGAGAAATAGAGGTGTAGAGAGTTTTGTAAATCTTCATTCAAGTTGAAATAAAGCCCATTTTCTTCCCATTTTTCTTTCTCAATTCTGTTTCTCCGTGATCATTGAATCACAACATCTAGATCAATACTAAAAATCAGGATACCCCTCACTGCAAATAGTGAGGCCTAGTAGCAGCACCTTCACCTCCGCCATGAGAGAAGAGTCATTCCCAGAGTTGGGTGCTGACCCAATCACCCTCGAACCATGCTGGTCCCAAACCACACCTTCTCCTACCATTTTGTTACATAGATGGTTATGTGATTGATAACAATGATTTTAAACTAAACATAGATGGTTATGTGATGAATAACAAAACGGCAGGAGGTGTGGTTTGGGACGTGCATGGTTCGATGGTGATTCGGTCTGCAGCTAACTCTGGGTATGACTCTTCTCTCATAGCGGAGGTGAAGTCGCTGCTACTAGGCCTCACTGTTTGCAGTGAGGGGTATCCCTATTTTTTGTATTGATCTAGATGCAACCTTGTGGTGTTTATGCAACCTTGTGGTGTTTAAAATAATTGCGGGGTACTGTACATCATAGACTGATCAAAATCAAGTCAGGCATCAGGATACCATGGGTGGCAGGTCACATTTGAAACTCAATACTGTAAGGGTTGGTGTCCTGAGAACCAACTGTTTTGTACTTTGATTATATAAATGTACACTTATTATATATTGTTCATTGTTATGCATGACTATAATATAATAATGTCCTGAAATATTTGTTGCATTGATAAGGTCATGACAGATCCCCGCTATGATGAGAACCTTGAAATGCTATAACAATATTCTTAAATAAAGTTCTACGGTTGGATGACATACTATGATAGGACACATAGTATACAGACCGTCATGTGCGAGTACTCGTAAGAAGACGAGACTCTCTCATGGAGTTCGCACTTGGTAATCTCCAAGATGATAGATTATGAGAACAGACCCGCCAGTAGCAATTCCGCATGTCTTGGTGTCATCGGATATTGCTATCTACGAGCGTGTGTAATGATCCTTAACTGGAAGATTATCATTAACTCATGTCATGACTCGCGCACTTAGATTTACTAACGAAAACCGTCACGCAGACAGTTGGCGGGAAGTAGGGTACGTTGAGTGCGTCACGAGTGACATGTTGTTGATGGATAAGTCGAGGAAGGATTTGTCCCTTCCATTTATGGAAGTTGATATCTCGACCCTTTGATTGAAATAGAACTGTCGCATTAAATTCCATGGTCATGGTGTGAACGACGAGTTTATTTCAGGTAGTCAAAGAACGACGAATCAAACATATAGGTTTATGACACTGTCATGAAACCTGCTTGATGAGATATCAAGACAAAGGGATTAAATTACACAGTAAGCGTTCGTATGTGGTGATACGTCAATGCGGCGTCAACTTCTTTCTCTTGGGTGCCTTGACCCATTTGCTAGACAGTAATCTTGGACTTTAGGCAAGCCCGCCTAATGCCAACGAGAAAGAGGCCTAGAGGGCCACACACTAAGTGTATTTAAGTATCTCAAGTAGAATAAAGATTATTCCCGTACGTGGTTTAATAATTATTCAAGGAAGCCTAAATCGTTTTAATGATGAAGGAAGAAGGAAATGAAAAACAAGATATACACGCCGTGTAGTTTTTCATGGAAAACAGGTACACGCCGTGTATTAATTATTACACGCTGTGTAGTTTTCTTTATGGAAAAGAAATGAATAAATGAAAACAAGATATACACGCCGTGTACATTGAATGTACATGCTGTGTAGTTTTCAATGAAAAACAAGTACACGCCGTGTATTTATTAATACACGCTGTGTAGTTTTTCCATTCGGGATTTTGAGGATATAATATTGTTTTAAATGATATTTATTATAATCAGCGTGGGCGCATGTCAAGGAATTAATTATTCGACATTGAGGTTTTAAATAAGAGTCAATGAAATAAATAAAATGCGTAACGCGTTTATTTATTGTCATAACTCTACAACCTCAAACCTGATTATAAATATCCTCACAACCCCAACTCTTTTCTAACACACAAGAGAATCGTTGTACACAACAACTTTGGAGAATTCTTTCAAGGCCGAAAGAACCTCTTCCTCCAAGAACGCTCTCAAGACCGAGAGAGATCCTCTTCCATCGGATTAAGACGATCTTAGGCGGACAACGCAAGCAAATGTTTCTCCACGCTAGCACCCGGAGACTCCTTTGGCGACGTCCCGAGATACGAGGTACATGTGTGGATCACCGCTAGAGGAAGTCTACACTTGGCTTCTGCGACGCAACGACGAATCACATCGGAACGTGATCAAGAACATCAACGAAGAAAGAAATACGCAAAAGGTATTTCTTTTCAATTAATTATAATCAACTTGTAACGATCCTACTTTGTGGTTCCGGGACTTTCTATTTCTTTTGTCTATTTCTGTGATTCGATCCGTGGAGACTGGCGTTTATCGTCGTATTGATTCCGGATTGATCATTGCTAATGACAAAAAGCCAAGTGGGCACATCCACCCACGCACTTCCGCTGTGCCCGGAACCTTCAAATGGTATCAGAGCGAGGTTACAACGTTGATTATAGTTATTTAATTTTCGTTGATAATTTACGCATTTATATTTGATTCAATTCGAAATAAATTGTTCTATAAATCTGAATAAACGAGATCTGTTCTTCCTCCTTCGTTTCTCGATTCACATCACAGAAACGACCTTTTAATTTTAATTTTGATTAAAATAAAAATGAGGAACTCATCCGGAGGTGCCGCTCTTTCTGTCTGTACAACACAGGATTACACAGTGTGTAATTAAAACTACATGCTGTGTACTTAGGTTCAATGAACCGACACTGGTCCGCCAAACCACGCCGTGTAAATTGAATATGCCTAAGTTTTAATCACGCCGTGTTGACCAGAATTGAACGGCGCGTGGGAACCGGAATACACGGCGTGTATGTTGGAACAACACGCCGTGTAGTCCGATCTGGACAAGGTGAAACCGTGTACAAGGAGAAGCCATGTTCCGCGTACACGGGATCGCCAGGCTGGTTACCACATAACAAGGAAGTACACGCCGTGTATGATTTATCTACACGCCGTGTACTCCAAAATTTCCAAAGTACAGAAAACACGCCAAAGCCCCGACGTGTACTTTGGATAAAGGGTGAAAAGAAATACACTCCGTGTAAATATAAACTACACGCCGTGTACTTTCCAGAAATTTCACCTGGTTTCCTCCAAAAGTACAAAGACCTGTACAAGGAATATGGATGAGAAGAATCTCAAAGAAATTCAGAAAGGAATTTAAGATAAAAGAATTGATTAATTATAAGATCATAATTAATTGAATTCGAGCGCGACTTATCTTAAATGAAAGAACGATTAATAGAATTTGAATTCTAAATATGCGTAAATGTCGTTGCATACTATGGATGATCATGAGCTAGACCAAAGAACCTTTGTATGTGTGTATGGTTTCATTTAAATTTGTTTAATTTAAATTTGTTGGCCTGCGAGCCTTCTTCCAATAAAATGTAGGGCCTGCGTGCCCATGGTTTCTTTAATGTAAACCCATGTAAATGAAGGATCTCCCAAGCCAGAGGAGACGGTTCGAAATCCGAAGCTGAGGTGAAACCAACCCAAGAAGATACAAAGGTGGACAGGTGAGAGCTACAAAACACGAACCATCAGGTTCAAGGTGTTTTCCCTAGGTCAGGGTTAGCTTATCAAAACTGCTAGATAAGCTAACCAATAGAAGCTCATGATCATGCCATCTTATTTTATTTCTGTCTGATTGCATGGTTTATTTATTATGTATGTGTTGTTGCGATCACAAAATTAATAAAATAAACAAGTATGCAAAGATGGTATAAAATAAAAACTGGACTATGCGTAAACATTATCAGAACATGGTTAATCACTTAAGCAAGCATCACTTAATATTAACAAGCATGTGATAATGTAAAACTACGCATAAAGAATAAAATCCCTCAAATACCATATTAAGTCAGACCAAGCCTTTCGTTACTTGATTAAGGGCAAGACTCAATAAAACTATGTGTTTGACCAACCCTTGTTGGGACACTTTTATAAAGGAAGCCCTTATGAAAGGTTTCGGGTTGACTTAACCATATTACATCAAGAGAAGTAGCCCTTGCTAGACTTGATGTAATATTGGAGGCAAGAGTTGATGAAATCCAAGTCAGGATTTCAGGATTGGGGAGTCCACTCAACAGATCAAGGAACTGTAAGCTCACAGTTGGCAAAGACCTGCCTACCTAAATACCTTCAAATAGCTTGACCAACCCTTGTTGGGGTTATGCGAAGGGGAATATGGATCCTTGCCACTAGAATGTCAAATCAACTGGACATTCCGAGTTCAATGGTGAGGGCCATTGGGACTTGATAAAATAGTGGGAGACTTAATAAAATTTATTATTTCGCATAAAATGTAATCAAGAAAGTACTGATAAATCTGCTCTTTTAATTTGTAGAATATGACAAACTCATCAACCATATTTTCTCTGCGATCAATTCTGGATAAAGATAACATCCTCACTGGCAGTAACTTTTAGGAATGGTTTAGGCACCTTCGGGTTATCCTACGCCATGAACGAAAGTTTTACGTGCTGGAGTCCTCACTTCCTGATTCCCCTGCCCCAGGGGTGAGTGATGAAGATTTCCTAGTCTATGATCAACATTTGAACGATGCACTTGACGTTCAATGTTTGATGCTATCATCAATGTCTAGTGAGCTCATGAAGTCTCATGAAGACATGGATGCCTATAGCATGCTCGATCACCTCCGTAGTCTATACCAGGAGAGAGCAAGACATGAAAGGTTTGAGATCTCCAAGGCTCTATTCCAAAGCAAGCTTGGAGAGGGTGCCCCAGCCAGGCCTCATGTAGTCAAGCTCATTGGCTACATTGAGCGCTTGGAGGTTCTAGGGTTTAAACTCCCTGAAGAACTGGGTACTGATCTCATTCTCACATCACTCCCCCATAGCTTCTCAAAATTTGTTGTGAACTTCAACATGAACAACATTGAGAAGTCTCTATCTGATCTTCTTATCCTTATTCGCCAAGTGGACAATGACATGAAGCGTGAAAAGCCTTCTGTCCTTATGGTGAATAAAAAGAAAGGGAGGACGAAGAGCTTTAAGCCCAAATATTCTTCAAGGCCTTCCAAGAAAAGGAAGATCAAAGGGGAGGCAAAGGAACATGATGCTGTTTGTTTCGCATGTGGCAAGAAGGGCCACTGGAAGAAAAACCGCACCCAGCCAAGGAAGCAAGGGGAAGCTTCAGGTGCATTTGTTATCAAATGCAATCTATCTGTTTCTACTAATTGGGTATTAGATACTGCTGTGGTGCTCACATCTGTATCCAAATACAGGAACCAAGTAGATTCAAGAAGATTGATCGAGGGGAGGTAGATCTACGAGCAACCAACAGAGCCAGACTTGCTGCTATAGCTGTTGGAGACTACCACCTCACGTTGCCAACTAGAATGATCTTGGTGTTAAAGGGATGTTATTATGTGCCTTCTGTTACAAAAAACATTATTTCAGTATCCAGATTAGATACTGATGGATTCATGTTCAAGTTTAGAAATGAATGTTGCTACTTTTATAAAGATAACATTTGTTTTGGTAGGGAACATTTATATAACGGACTTTATGTTTTATACTACACAAACCAAGTAATGGAAATCGATAACAAAGTTAATTCACATGACTCATACCACACCCAACTTTGGCATCACCGGCTAGGTCATGTCAATGAGAAATGTTTGACAAAATTACATCAAGATGGGTATTTAGACTCTTTCAAACAAAAACCACTTGGTGTATGTCATGCGTGTCTACAAGGCAAAATGACCAAAGCCCCATTTAGTGGGAAAGGTGAAAGAACTAAAGAGCTTCTATAATTAGTTCACACAGATGTGTGTGGACCATTTCTAGTTGAAGAAAGGGGTGGGTTCTCGTACTTCATAACTTTTACTGATGATTTTAGTAGATATGGATATATCTACTTAATGAGGTATAAGTCAGATTCTTTTGATCGGTTCAAAGAATACAAGAATGAAGTTGATAACCAGCTTGGTAAGAAGATTAAGAAACTCCACTCAGACAGAGGAGGAGAATATCTTAATCAGGACTTCATTGATTTCTTATGGGAGTTTGGGATTCTATCTCAACTCACTCCTCCTTACACACCGTAGTGGAATGGTGTAAGTGAAAGGAGGAACCGCACCCTGTTGGACATGGTGAGATCAATGATGAGTCATGTGACTCTTCCATTATCCTTTTGGGGATATACATTACAAACAGCAGCACACATACTAAACCAAGTACCAACTAAATCGATAAATGGTATTCCATACGAGTTATGGAGTGGACGCAAATCCATGTTATCGAATTTACATGTGTGGGGTAGATAAGCATTTGTTAAGGCCTCTTCAGGTAACAAACTTGCACCCCAAGGCACAAAGTGTATCTTTATAGGATATCCCAAGGAAAAAAGGGGATATTACCTATACAACCCCTCAAACAAAAAGGTTACAGTGGCAAGACACACCATATTCCTTGAGAGGGAGCACATCTCCAAAAGAGATAGTGGGAGCGAGATAGACTTCGATGAAGTCGAGGCTCAAGATACACAAGAGTTGGTACAAGAACAGATTCCACAAAGCCCCGTGGAAGAACAATCTGTTCCAGAGACACAAGAACTGCGTAGGATCATGAGAGAGGTGAGAGAACCAGAACGATATGGTTTTCTTGTCACCGAGGATGGTGACTCATTATTGGTTGAAAATGATGATCCTCTTACCTACAAGGAAGCAGTTGAAGGCACATACGTTGCCAAGTGTCAAGAAGCCATGAATTCTGAAATGGATTCTATGTACCAAAACCAAGTCTGGATTTTGGTAGATCCTCCAGTTGATATAAGCCTATTGGTAATAAATGGGTATTCAAGAAGAAACTGGACATGGAGGGGTAAGTTAGCACCTACAAGGCATGACTAGTTGCAAAAGGTTTTAGACAGCGTCAAAGAATTGACTATGATGAAACTTTTTCACCGGTTGCGATGCTGAAATCCATCAGAATCCTATTGGCCATTTCCCCTTACCATGACTTTGAAATTTGGCAAATGGATGTCAAAATAACATTCCTTAATGGGAACCTCCAGGAAGATGTCTACATGACACAACCTAAAGGGTTTGTGACTCCAAAGGAATCCAACAAGGTATGCAAGTTGCATAAATCCATTTATGGATTAAAGCAAACATCAAGGTCATGGAACATTCGTTTTGATGAAGCTGTAACGGAATTTGGCTTTGTTAAGAATGAATGTGAGCCTTGTGTCTACAAGAGGTTTAGTGGAAGTGCAATCATTTTCTTAATAGTATATGTTGATGATATATTACTAATTGGAAACGAAGTACCTGTCTTACAGTCAGTTAAGGCATAGTTGCATAAATGCTTCTCCATGAAAGACTTGGGTGAGGCATCATATATTCTTGGGATCAAGATTCATCGCGATAGATCCAAGAGAATGCTGGGCCTGAGTCAAAGTACATACATTGACAAGATACTGAAGAGATTCAGTATGGAACCGTCCAAGAGGGGATTGTTGCCAGTGTCACATGGCATTCATCTTTCCAAGAAAATGTGTCCTTAGAAACATGAGGAAAGAAAGAGAATGGAAAGGATCCCTTATGCATCCGCGATTAGATCAGTCATGTATGATATGCTATGTACGAGGCTAGATGTTGCTTACGCATTAAGTGCGGTAGGCAGATATCAAGCTGATCCAGGAGGCCGCCATTGGATGACAGTCAAGACTATCCTTAAGTATCTGAGGCGTACTAAGGATATGTTCCTGGTTTATGGAGGAGATGAGGAACTAGTCATCAGAGGACATGTAGATGCTAGTTTCCAAACTGATCAAGATGACATGAAGTCGCAGACTGGATACATCTTTAGTTTGAATGGAGGTGCAGTGAGCTGGAAGAGCTCAAAGCAAAGTGTGGTGGCAGATTCTACAGCAGAGTCTGAGTATATCGCAGCTTCTGAGGCAGCTAAACAAGCAGTATGGATGCGAAGCTTCGTCCAAGAGCTGGATGTAGTACCAAGAAGTAAAGATCCTATCACACTCTATTGTGATAATACTGCAGTGGTGACACTTGCTAAAGAGCCAAGGTCACATCAGCAGACAAAGCACATACTTCGGAAGTATCATCTCTTGAGGGATTTTTCTCAGAGAGGTGAAGTTGTAGTGAGCAGTATTTCCATGGAAGATAACGTGGCGGACCCCTTGACTAAATCCTTAACTCAGCAGAAAAATGATCATCATGTGAGGTCTAGCGGACTAAAAGTCGTAGGCAGTTGGCTCTAGTCCAAGTGGGAGTTTGTAAGGGTTGGTGTCCTGAGAACCAACTATTTTGTACTTTGATTACATAAATGTACACTTATTATATATTGTTCATTGTTCTGCATGACTATAATATAATAATGTCTTGGAATATTTGTTGCATTGATAAGGTCATGTCAGATCCCCGCTATGATGAGAACCTTGAAATGCTATAACAATATTCTTAAATAAAGTTCTACGGTTAGATGACATACTATGATAGGACACATAGTATGCAGACCGCTATGTGCAAGTACTCGTAAGAAGACGAGACTCTCTCTCATGGAGTTCGCACTTGGTAATCTCCAAGATGAGAGATTATGAGAACAGACCTGCCAGTAGCAATTCCGCATGTCTTGGTGTCATCGGACATTGCTATCTATGAGCGTGTGTAATGGTCCTTAGACTGGAAGATTATCATTAACTCATGTCATGACTCGTGCACTTAGATTTACTAACGAAAACCGTCACACAGACAGTTGGCGGGAAGTAGGGTACGTTGGGTGCGTCACGAGTGACATGTTGTTGATGGATAAGTCGAGGAAGGATTTTTCCCTTCCATTTATGGAAGTTGATATCTCTTCCCTTTGATTGAAATAGAACTGTCGCATTAAATTCCATGGCCATAGTGTGAACGACGAGTTTATTTCAGGTAGTCAAAGAACGACGAATCAAGCATATAGGTTTATGACACTTCCATGAAACCTTCTTGATTAGATATCGAGACAAAAGGATTAAATTACACAATAAGCGTTCATATGTGGTGATACGTCAATGCTACGTCAACTTCTTTCTCTTGGGTGCCTTGACCCATTGCTAGACAGTAATCTTGGACTTTAGGCAAGCCCACCTAATGCCAATGAGAAAGAGCCCTAGAGGGTCACACACTAATTGTATTCAAGTATCTCAAGTAGAATAAAGATTATTCCCGTACGTGGTTTAATAATTATTCAAGGAAGCCTAAATCGTTTTAATTATGGAGGAAGAAGGAAATGAAAAACAAGATATACACGCCGTGTATTAAAGATTACACGCTGTGTAGTTTTTCATGAAAAACAAGTACACACCGTGTATTAATTATAACGCGCCGTATAGTTTTATTTATGGAAAAGAAATGAATAAATAAAAACAAGATATACACGCTATGTACATTGAATGTACACGCCGTGTAGTTTTCAATGAAAAACAAGTACACGCCATGTATTTATTAATACATGCCGTGTAGTTTTTCCAGTCGGGATTTTGAGGATATAATATTGTTTTAAATGATATTTATTATAATCAGCGTGATCACATGTCAAGGAATTAATTATTCGACATGGGGGTTTTAAATAAGAGTCAATGAAATAAATAAAATGCGTAACGCGTTTATTTATTGTCATAACTCTACAACCTCAAACCTGATTATAAATATCCTCACAACCCCAACTCTTTTCTAACACACAAGAGAATCGTTGTACACAACAACTCTGGAGAATTCTTTCAAGGCCGAAAGAACCTCTTCCTCCAAGAACGCTCTCAAGACTGAGAGAGATCCTCTTCCATCAGATCAAGACGATCTAAGACAGACAACGAAAGCAAAGGTTTCTCCACGCTAGCACCCAGAGACTCCTTTGGCGACGTCCCGAGATACAAGTTACACATGTGGATCACCGCTAGAGGAAGTCTACACTTGGCTTCTGCGACGCAACGACGGATCACATAAGAACGTGATCAAGAAAATCAATGAAGAAAGAAATACGCAAAAGGTATTTTTTTTCAATTAATTAAATTAATTATAATCAACTTGTAACGATCCTACTTTGTGGTTCCGGGACTTTCTATTTCTTTTGTCTATTTCTGTGATTCGATCCGTGGAGACTGGAGTTTATCGTCGTATTGATCCCAGATTGATTATTGTTAATGACAAAAAGCCAAGTGGGAACATCCACCCATGCGCTTCTGCTGCGCCCGAATCCTTCAAATACTTTCTCTGATTAAAATTTTTTCCCTTTGATTCAGGGCCATGAAAAGGCCCCTTGAGCAAGAATCTACTTCTGCTCATCGAATCATCTTGCATCATCATGTAATATGTGGCCCGAGGGGTTTGGGTTTGCTGGAAACCTCCCATGCATTGTCTGAAATTGAACACATACAAGGAAAATACTAGCAGATGTGAGGAGGGGGTATTGTTTGGGACCTAGGAATCCAATGACAGTGGAGTCAAGGGATCTTCTCATAGGTGTTTTCCTCAGGGACTGCAGCATTGACCTAGCTATAGTGGAAATAGACCCAGAGCTCACTTTTAAATTCATGACTAGTCAAACCAAAACCCACTGGTCGGTTATGTATATTATCAGGGAATACAGGTATTTTATGGGGCAAGGCACATAGATCCTGCACACCTAGCAGGAGGGGAATATGGTGGTCGGCATTCTAACTTCAAGATGTGTTTTGGATGTTGAATGTGAAGCCTTTTCTGGTATCATATCCTTATGGAATGTAATGTAATAGTGTTTGGAGATGCTCTTGGCCTCGACTGCATTCTATGATCCAATGATGTTCTCTTTTGTGAGTTGGACTTTTGAATAAAAATTTATAATTATGATGGTTTCAATTCTTTTCATTATAGAATGACGAGGAAGGAAATTGTCATATCTTGGAATGGAATGTGTCACTATGATTATTTTTTTGTTTTTTATTCAGATCCAAAGGATCCCAAATATGTTTTTAAGTGGTTAAATATTGGTTTCATAGATATGGGTGCAAGCAGCAATCCAAGTGATCTAATTCAAAGTCGTTGATTTTTAGATCCATCAATCATAGGATGAAAATTATAATTTTATTCCGATAAAACTTCCTATGAATTGGGAAGTTTGTTTCAGTTATAAGGAAATGTTTTAGTTCTAAACCCAATTATCATAGTTCTTGAATGAGTAATTGAAAAAACGAATAGTGCATCATCAAGGAATGAGATTGTCCTTCCAATGACCATACCGGTTGAGGTGTGAAGCCTTTTTATCGATATAGAGATATACTATTTGGCAGAGTACAAGCAGGATCAATAGGAACACTGGTGAAGCAGCAGCTGATGGTTAACTATTGCAACCAAAAGATCAACGACAGAGCATTGTTGGGTAGCATAGGAAGATCCAATCAATGGTGGGATGTAGTGGTAATTAGAGTTTCAATTTCACTGGTATTGATAGGAATGTTGGTGCAATCAGGAGTTACAGTAACCAGTGACAAAAGAATATTCAGAGAACAATCAGTCCACATACTGAACATTGATTAGCCAATGGTTTCAGGATTTTCCTATAAATAGGCGGTCCCTACAAGTGATGTCATAACTTGTAGCTAGTTGATTCATGTAGTGATTAGTGAGATAATTTTTAAGTTGAGTGTTTTTCTCTCCTCTCTCTTTAGTGAATTTCACTGTTTCTTCGAGGATGCGGGATGTATCCCAAACCATGTTAAGTTTCATGTGTGCCAGTTGTGTGAATGTTGTCTTATGTTATTCTTCTGTCTATCACCCATCTTAACAAAATCTTGTTGGGTCATTACAGAATGCAGTGAGAGGCTTCTTGCTCATATTATCTACTATCGAGTGCCTTCAAATATCAAGTTTTTGTTCCGCGTGTTGAAGTCTGGAAGGTATATCCATTTTATTGGCACACCAAGTGGTATCAGAGTTATGATTCTAATTTTGTAGGAGTGAAGATTTTTTGTAAGTGTTTTGTCTTTATGTTTGAAGCCTTATTCAGTGTGTTCTATTTAGTGGCTATGCATCAGAAGAAGGCAAGTTAAGGATGAAGGTTCCAAGTGCAGCAAAAGCTGGTCGGACCTATGCCTAACTGGTTATTCATCGCATCTAATTGATAACTCTGAAGAACTTGATGAATAGAAACACCAAAATCTTCAAGAGAGAGTCTTTTCACATTAAATTTACAATTAATTTAAACCAAGAATCACCTTATCTTGATTATTTTTTCAACATTGTACTTATTGATTAATTTGGTCACCGCTCGAGTCACACCTTCGTTGAAATGAAAAATCCATACTATAATTCCTTTAGCGATATCCACACTACAAATTTCGGAACCTCTCCCTTGGCATTTTGGGTGTTAGCATGGAGGAACCAAGTGTCTTGCATCATTCACTGTTGATCAAAATAGGCTAATATCTATTGTTTTCTCAGTCTTAAGAGGGAGGAGGGGGGGGGGTCTCTCTTAGTCTTGAAGTAGTTTCCTCTTCATTCTTGAGAGAGTTATTGAGAGATTCTCTTGGGATTGAGAGAATTCTCTCGAGAGAACTTATGTTGTGCACAAAAATTCTCACTCCTCACAAAAATGATATAATCTAATATTGTTCAGACCTGAGTTGATAGAAATATGAATTTAACCTATCTTTTATTTCTCATGAATCATCACCACACATATACAGAAAGTAAATAAGCAAGGACACCAATTTTCACTTTGTTCACCCAAATGGACTAATACAAGGAGCACACACTAATGTTGTCTTTGTGTGCCAAGAAGCAATACTACTCGCGCTTGTATTACAAAGATCAGGAAGGGCTCAATGTCAGTCCAGTTTCACTCCCTTTTCCCCACTTCGTTCACTACTTCTGTGAAGGATAAACTCGATTTATCAACTTGAGTGTCTCTTCACGATATTCATGGTACAAGTTGGCTGCATCATTGATTCCGGATAGATGCTCATTGATCCTTCAAGATTTATGTCACCTTCTTCTTGAGTCAGGATGAACTCAACTCCTCATGAATGAGGGTTGTGGTTGTGTCTTCACTACTGAAGATATGAGCTTTAACAACACTAGAAATAGTCTTTATCAGTGCTAAAAAAGCACTGATGTTGTGACTATCTTTTAAATCTGATGACTTTTATCAACGCTAAAAATAACCTTGATAAAAGCTGTTTTCATCAACGTTAAAAAAACATTGATAAAGAGGTACCTTTTCTGATGCTAGTTTAACACTGATAAATAGATCCCTTTATCATTGCTTTTTATAGTGCTGATAATAAGGACACTTTATCAACGCGCTTTTAGTGTTGATAAAGAGAACTTTTATCAGTTCAATTTCTAACACTGATAAAATCCAAGCTATAACAGTGTTCTACTAAAATTATAGCACACTGCAACAACAAATAGAAAATTTAATTTTAATTAAATTTACATCACAATACAAAAAAACACTATACAATTATTACAAACATTTCAAACATTTTTATGTATAATTAAATTGGTATGTACAATTTATTACAAACATCAATAAATTCAAAACCATTAATGTTCCATTGTATTCAGACGACCCCCTCTCAAAAGAGCCTGATCATGCTACCGGTTACTGAACAAACCACCCCAACTCAAAAAAAAGAGTGTACCAGTATAGAAAACAATTTTTATGTTAGTAATATTTTAAAGAAATAAATTAAACATAAATAAGAAACAATGTATTAATAACATATCACTTTTAAACTGAAAACATACACATCAAGTCATACCGAGCACACAGTTCATCAGATTAATGTGTGGTTGATTCCTACATTTCACAAATGATTTATGGATCACTGTAATAATATATCAAGAAAATCCAAGTGCATTTTCTTAGTTTTAAATACGTGACATGTTTTTTGAACTAAAATGTCATTTTTAAATAAAAACATGCACCTTGAATCATATCGGTCACATTGTGTGTCAGATTGACATGCAGATGATTCCTATACATAAAAAATAATTTATGGATCATTTTCTTAAAATATAAAATCAATACAAGAGTGTTTTCTAGTTTTTCAGTGCGTGACCTATTTTTTTTATCTAAAATGTCATTTTTAAACCGAAGACCCACACTTTGAATCATACCCATCACACCGTGTGTCAGATTGATGTGTGGATGATTCCTACATGGCACAAATGACCTATGGATATTCATCCTAATGTATCAAGATAATTCGACCATGTTTGCTCAGTTTTCAGCGAGGGACACATGTTTTTAACTAAAATGACATTTTTAAACTAAAAACACACATTTCGAGTCAAACTAGTCACACCATGTACCAAATTGAGGTGTGACTAATTTCTACATGTAAAAAATGACTTATGGACCATTTTCTTAAAGTATAAAAACAATCTGAATGTGTTTTCTTGGTTTTGAGTATGTCACATATCTTTTGAATTAAAATATCAATTTTAAATAAAAACCCACACTTTGAGTCATACCGGTTACACCATGTTTTAGATTGACATGCAGGTTGATTCCTACACATCACAAAAGACTTATGGATCATTGCACTAATGTATCAAGACAATCCAAGTGCATTTTCTTGGTTTTGAGTATGTGATGCATGATTTGAACTAAAATGTCAATTTAAAATAAAAACACGCACTTTGAGTCATGTTGGCCACACTATGTGTCAGATTGACGTGGAGTTGATTATTCCATGTAAAAATGAATTATGGATCATTTTCCTAAAGTATCAAGGTAATCTGAGTGTGTTTTCTTAGTTTTCAATGAGTGACACATGATTTTAACTAAAATGTCATTTTTAAATTGAAAATATGCACTTTGAGATATATTGGTTACATCATGTGTCAGATTGACATGAAGATAATTATTACACATAAAAAATGACTTATGGATTATTATCGAGAAGTATCAAGACAACATGAGCATGTTTTCCTAGTTTTTAGTGAGCGACACATGTTTTAAACTAAAATATCATTTTTAAACTAAAAACACACACATTGAGTCATACTGGTCACACCATATGTTAGATTGATGTATGATTGATTCCTACACACCATAAATGAATTATGGATAATCTTTATAATGCATAAAAATCATAAGAGTGTATTTACTTGTTTTTTAGCGAGTGACGCACATTTTAACTAAAATTTCATTTTTAAACTGAAATACGCATTTTAATTCATACCAGTTACACAATGTATCAGATTGAGGTGTGACTAATTATTCCATGTCACAAATGAATTATGGATAATTTTACTAAAGTATCAAAATAATTTGAATTTTTTTTCTCAGTTTTGAGTATGTCACACACCATTTGAACTAAAATATCAATTTTAAATAAAAACACTCACTTTGAGTCATACTAGCCACATTGTGTATCAAATTGATGTACGATTGATTCTTGTACATCAAAAATGACTTATGGATCATTTTACTAAAGTATTAAGGAAATATGAGCAAATTTTCTTAGTTTCGAGTATGCAATGCATGTTTAAAATGTCAATTTTAAATAAAAAATGTAATTTGAGTCATACCGGCTACACCATGTGTTGGATTGAAATCCAATTGATTCTTACACATAAAAAATAATTTATGTATTATTTTCTTAAATTTTCAAGACAATCTGAGCATGTTTTCTTGATTTTTATTGAGTGAAACACGTTTTTAACTAAAATTTCATTTTTAAAATGAAAACAGGGGCTTTGAGTCATACCGGTTACACAGTGTGTCAGACTGATGTATATCTAATTCCTACACATAAAAATTGACTTATAGATCATTTTCCAAAAGTATTAAGACAACCCAAACATATTTTCTTAGTTTTCAGTGAGTGAAACACATTTTTAACTAAAATGTCATTTTTCAAACTGAAAACACACACTTTGAGTCATACCAGTCACACTGCATGTCAGATTGACGTCAGGATGATTCCTATAAATTAAAAAATGAATTATGGATTTTTTTCCTAAAGTATCAAGATAATCTAATTGTGTTTGCTCTGTTTTTAGTGAGAAACACATGTTTTTATCTAAAATTATATTTTTAAATGGAAAACATGCACTTTGAATCATATCCATCACACTATGTGTCAGATTAATGTGTAGATGATTCATACATATCACTAATGACTTATGGATCATTTTATAAATGTACCAAGACAATATGAGTGTGTTTTATCAGTTTTCATTGAGTGACATGTGTTTTTAACTAAAATTACATTTAAATTGAAAACACATAATTTGAGTCATATTAATCACACCTTGTATCAAATTGATATGCAGTTTATTTCTACATATAAAAAATGAGTTATGGATCGTGTACTAAAATATCAAGACAATATGAATGTTTTTCCTAGATTTTCAGCGAGTGATACCCATTTTTAACTAAAATGTCATTTTAAACTGAAAACATCCACTTTGAGCCACACCCGTTACACTCTGCATTAGATTGTTGGGTAGAAAATCCATTCACATAAAAATTACTTGTGGATTATTTTAATAAATTATCATGACAATTTGAGAACATTTTCTTGGTTTTTAGTTAGTGTCACACGTTTTTAACTAAAATGTAATTTTTAAATTGAAAACACACATTTTGAGTCATACCACCCACATTGTGTATTGGTTTGTGGCAAGACTAATTTCTACATGTCACAAATGACATATGGGAAATTTTCCTAAAGTATTAAAATAATATGAATTTATTTATTCAGTTTTCATTATGTCATGCATCTTTTGAACTAAAATATCAATTTTAAATAAAAACATACACTTTGAGTCATACCAGCCACACTGTGTGTCAGATTGACATGCAATTGATTCCTACATGTAAAAAATGATTTATAAATAATTTTACTAAAGTATCAAGATAATCTGATCACATTTTCTTGATTTTGAGTATGTGATGCGTCCTTTGAACTAAAATGTCAATTTTGAACAAAATATGTACTCTGAGTCATACTGGACAAACTGTGTGTTAGATTGATGTGAGAATGATTCCTATACATCACGAATGACTTTTGAATAATTTTCTTAAAGTATTAAGACAATATGAGTGTGTATTCTTGGTTTTCAATGAGTGACACATATTCTTAACTAAAATGTCATTTTATACTGAAAATACACACTTTGAATCATTTGTAAACCAAGAAAACACATTGTTGAACATAAATAGATCAAATAAAGAACAAATAGATCTATAAATAGAACAAATTGTACCTGAGTGCATCATCCTTGCTGAATAATTTGTCCAGAATTGATTTTTCTCTAAGAATTTTGTGGTCTTTATAGAGAACAAAATGGTTGAAGAAAAATCAATTATCGACAAATTCATTTATTTACGATCTCTATGAAAATTAACTAAATACATATTAGATAAAAATTATTAGAAAATTAACTAAAAAAGTGGATAAAATGATGATAAAATTAACTAAATAAGTATTATGAAATCACCATATCATGAGGTCACTATACATTTAGACACTATGTATTCTGCCCATTCATTTATAAATAAAACTATTTCCAATTTTGAATATGCAAACCATCAACAATCTTGGAAGTACTAAAAAAATATAAATAATCAAATGATTAATAAATATTTTAAATAAAATTGTAATTATCATTGAAAATACCACTCTGGGGATGATAGTCCATTGATGTAAAATAATATATTTCATAAATTTGAAAACATAATAACCACAATCTTTTCCATTAGTTTGTTTCAAAAACTGAAAAAATATTGAGAAAAACAATTAATTTGTTTTTATATATGTTTTGATAGTGAAATATTATTATACATGCCTAATACTTATTCAGTTATAGAATTCGATAGGCTTATTGTTCTCATGGGCCATCCTCATTCCATGATTTTGATGATATTTAAACATTGCATTATCATAACAAAATTTTCATTAAAAAATAATATAGAACATATAACTTAAAGTTTATTTGTAAAATATTGAATGTATTGTATTGCAAATTGATAAATATCATCATGTGTGGTCGATTTATTAGGAATCCATGAATTGAATCCAAAAAATAAATCTTTGGAGTATCCAAATTGATTACAATAAGAAACTAATGATTCCTAAAAAGCAAAAATGAATAAGTAATAAAAGATTTAAAAATATATTTGATATGATTATATTAAGATCTTTTACCCCTACATCATGGGTATTAAGAAGATTTTATCATCTTTAAGCTTCTTTTCAAAAATTATAGCCATTTTAAACTATTTTTGAATATTCCTCTTCTTCTAATGAACTTTTTTAGGTTGAAGTGATGTGAGGACTAATGAGTCCAAATTTTTGTTCATAGGGTTTTCCATTCAAATAATATTGATATATATGCCTTAAAAAATATGAATAGTATTTAACTATAATTAATATAACTGATCAGCTATGGAACAAACATATCATGAAAACACACCTCATGTATACATTTACAACTAATACTCCTATCCATACATGCTTAAGGATTTCATCTACATTCTCAAGACTAAAAAGGTTTGTAATGGACTCTCCATATATCTGTTCTTCAAAATCAATGATGGTCATATCACTATCTTTAAATGTTGTATCTGTAGGAACTTGTAATATTATTAAATGTAGAAGTGGAAATGATAGGGTACATGTAATATCTGAAGGTATTTTCAATTCATTGGTTAATCCTTTAGATTATTTTTATTTGAACTTCTGTTTTCCATTCCTTTTCTCTATTTGTAATAACATTCCTAGGTTCAGGAATTTTTCATAAATTGTTAAAGGTTTTGCATAAAAAATAAATTGGAAATGACATACCTCTTTATTGACATGTATTTTTAAAAGATCAAACAACCATTTTATGAATGTTCCAATAGAAAGTTCAACCATGCCAACATCCATATCATCAAAGGGAATAGGTAATCAGAACTCGACTCATGAACTATGTGAATCCTCACTCTCACATAACCTTTTGGAAGTTGTTTGTTGTGTAGAATATCTCCTTGAACATTGTATATTATACCCCTCACAATAAGATGATGGGTGGGTGCTGATAGATATAAATCACAATAAATTTCACCCTATTGAATATTAGTACATGAAATGTATATGTATCTTTCTGATTTAAAATTTTCAGAAACAGTTATGAAAAAAATGATGACCTATGGTAAGGAAGACCTTTGAGGGGAATGGTTCACCCCAAAGCTGGGGAGGGGGGAGGGGGATAGATCTTCATGTAGTGGTTGTTGTTGTGTTTCTTATTCTCATTGATTCTTTCCCATAACATTCTCTAACAATTTGGACTACCAATTAAGTTTTTCTTCTAGAGCATTTAATTATGTCATCATATTCTCCATTTTATTATCTTTATCCCATTATGCATTTCTTTTCTCAAAATATATTTTAGGAAACACTCCAAAACCTGCACCTCAAACACAACTATATCATTCTAGCCACTTTAAGGCCATTGAAATTAGCCATTCATCAGGTACAATTGATGACAATTCTTGTGTCTAAAATGAATAAAAAATATAAGAAACTAAGTAGTCATTATTATATAATGCCGATTTAAAGCATAATTTTTTTCATTATTTCATACTTACACATGATTCTTAAAATTTTTGTGTGTTTTAATCTATTAGTATTCTATATTTTTTTACACGAGGCTCCTTCCATAAAAAATGACATGATATAGAAGTGACTTTAAATTTTGATTTATCAATCTATATATAAACAAATTAAAATAGTTATGTTATTGTTTTATTCCACATAAAATTATAAAATATATACTTTTTTTTCAAGTGAAGCATTCCCCATCATTACTTTATAGTAAGGGTACATTGGTTTTGATGCACGATGATTATTTTTATCACTTAGTTTCTATTTCATAAATTAAAAATTCTTAATCAAAGTGATTAAAAATCATATTTCCAAGTAAAGTATTACCAATAATAATATAACTAAAATGATACCTCCTCATGATGACCAATAAACACATTCTATGTTTCTTGGTTTATCATGTGTACATATATCTATTGTGGGTACATGTTTAATTTCACTTTGGCATCCTTGAGATGATGCTTCATAAGAATTGTCTAAAATCCTCTATGAGACTTTCCAGTGACCATTAATACAAATTTCATTTGACATTAATCTAATATAAATGCACTTTTCAAGGGATATTGAAGAGTAAATAAACATTTCATTATTTTTTTTATTAAAATAGAGAATTTATATAATCATTTTACCCTAATATCTTCCCAAATTAATGGCTTAATCATGGGCATACCATTGTGAAACATATTTACATCATTTGACATGTGAATTCAAGTAGTGAACCTAATGTAACTAATGAAAATGGACTTGTTGGTGTTAATAGGATGGTCTTGTGTATTCTATCTGACCTTGAATTTGATGCATATGCTTCTTGACTTAATATTTTTTAACACTTTCATACCAAGACACTCCTATTTTTTCTAGGATATTGGTTGTTCAACTTCTACAATTTCCTAGTTTCAATATCATCAATATGTTGTTCCTCGTGATTGGTAGCATCGACGTGTGGAGAAACCTATTTTTCCTCTGCATTGGGAGCATCATTATGTTGAGAAACTTATTGTTCCCCGAGAATGGGACCATCATTATGGAAAGAATCCATTATATTCATAAGTGGCTGAGAATTTAATTTAGATTATTTAAATGCAATAGTGAAAAAATAATACGATGAGGTAACACAATGTACAATATAAAAAAATATAACCTGGTTATTGAAATCTCTTTTTTTCATTAAAGGTTAAAGAGGTTTGACCCCTCAAACGAGTATCTAAATCCCCTATATTACAACCCATGTAATGTTAAGATAAATAATTTTCATGTCTTATTATCATTGATTAATAAGATTCACCAACCAATGATTTTTTTTATTGAAGGAAAGGAAGAATACAGGAGAAAGAAGACACACTCAGGGGAGATGTCATGGGGGTTTAAAATAATGGAGACCGAGGGCATCCCCAATGACAAGATCCATGCTCTCGGGCAGAAGTGAACCTATGTTACAGTAACATGTGAGCTCGTCACTGGGTCTCTCCATAGAGGCTAGGAAATCTGCTACTTTATTTCCCTCCCGCCATGTGTGAAGAATCTCCATCTGAGAGGAAAAGAAACAATGACACTTAGGGATAATATATGCGATGCACCATGGCGTAATGCCACCACTTTGGAGAGCATGGTGAATAGCAGTGGAATCAGTCTCAATGACCGAGAGGGTGATGTTCCTCTCACGATAGAGAATAAGCCCAAGGAGCATTGCATTCACTTCCGCCTGAAGGGGGTTGCTGCTCCCATAAAAGGCCGAGAAATCAATAATTGGGGTCCCATTTTGATCCCTAACAATACCTCCGCCACGCATGATCCCCATCCCGCAGGCACCCTCCGAATTGAGCTTGTGGCCGGTGCTAGGAGGTATCCAACACCCCCAGTATCCTTGCGGGTTTCTTGGAGCGGGAAATCTAGCCACCAAAAAGATCCTAAAAGAGGGCGCTTCTTCTCTGTTCTTGAAGAGCCGAGAAAAATCCACAATCATAGACTTCGTTCTGCAAAGGATCGCTGCCCACGAGGTGATTATACCCTCATACCTCGCACGATTTCAGGCATGCCAGATGTTCGAGCACCCTTCCAGCAGGATTGTTACCCTTGTCTTCTTCTCGATGACAGTATCAGCCCCCTGGAACCATTCCTACAGGAAGTCATTGCTGCTAGTGACCAAGCATCTGCTAAAAGCACCGAAGGCCTCCCAAATCGCATGTTCCCATGTGCCTTCGAAGAAAAGGTGGAAAGTGGATTCTTCCTGACTATCGGAACAACAAGCACATCTGGACACCAGGGAAATACCACACCACTTCAAATTATCATCGATGGAAAGGGCCCGATTCCGAGCACGCCACAAGAGGAAGTTCAGCTTGGTTGGGATTTCCTTACACCACAGCAGGTCGCCACATTCATCCGTTGTTGAGTCATTTCCCAAAAATGAATGGTATCCCTTACAGGAGAAAACACCCGTCGGAGAAGAATAAAAAATACAGTAGTCCGAGTCATTGTTCAGAACAATGGACTCAAAAAGTTTTCGCTACGTGTCATCCAAGATGGCGTTAATAAATTCAGGATAGATGCTGGCCTGCTTGAACGAGATATTTGGGACCGAACATCCATGAAATGCTAAAATGGAACCAGCCCAATTGTGGTGCCATAAACTGATGTCACCCCTCCTAATAATCCATCTACTGTGCACCTGTAGAGTGGCAATGTGTGACTGGACAGACCGCCATAGAGGAGATGCAGTCCCTCGAACTGAGTCCAGGTTCCTTCCGTACATGCTTTGAATGAATTGGCCCCATAAAGTATCCCCCAAGATGGCCTCCCACGCCATTTTCCCAAGCATGAATTCCATCATAAAAGCCATATTTTTCACATTAATGACTCCCTCTTGAGAGGGTCTTGCCAGCCTCCGCCAGGATGCCCAGTGAAACCTCCCATAAAAGTGTGCGTCCCATAAGAAGGTATTGAAGATATTCTCAATATTATGAAATACCCCATTTGGGACCTTGAGATAAGAAAGAACATGAATGGGGATCGAAGAAAGAACATGATTGACCAGAGTAATTCTACCACAAAAATAGAGGAATCTATTTTTCCAGTTGGAAATCCAATCAAATATTTTAGACATAATCTTGTCAAAATGCCGAACCTTCAGACTGGAAGAGGAGATCGGGGCACCAAGGTAATCAAAAGGAAGGATTTTTTGAGAATACCCAGACCTTGTTCCACCTTGCTCACCCTTCTACCCGGACAGTTATTGGGAAGAAATAGACTGCTCTTATCCCTATTAACACACTATCCGCTCCACTTCCCATAAGTCTCTAGGACCATGTTAATGCCTCAGATGGACCTTTGACTAGCATTGAGAAAGAAGATAGAGTCATCAGAAAACATCAGGTGAGAGATTCCATTGGAGGTATGCCTACAATGATAGGGAATGACGACACCAACACTAATACTCTTCTTGAGGTACCGGGAGAGAGAATATTGGGCAATGATAAAAAGGCTTGGTGATAATGGGTCCCCTTGTCTTAACCCACGCACCAATTTGAAAAAACCACAGTTGATCCCCACAAATGAAATGGAAAGCCATGTCGAGTTGAATCATCTAAAAATTAAGTCAATGGACCAAGATGAGAAGCCCATACACCGCAACACTTTGATGATGAAATTCCACTCAAGCATATCATAGGCTTTCTCCATATCAACTTTGAGAATCATATTTTAACCAGTCACTTTAGCATTGATGTCATGATTCATCTCCTGTGCCAATCCAATCGCACCCTAGATAGCTCTCCCTTTGACAAAGCTGTGATGCTCCAAAGATATCCATTGAGGAAGGTAACACGCCATCCGTCTATTGAGCATCGTAGCCAGAACTTTATACAAGAAGTTGCACATGCTGATAGGTCTAAATTGATTGAGATAGGATGGGTGATTGACCTTGGGAATAAGGACCATCCTAATGACACTAGCCACACGTGGGAGGTGACTACCTCAGAAAAAATCTCTAATGGAATCAACAAGGTATTCCTTAACCAGGTCCCAAGAGGTGATATAGAAAGATCCAGGGAGGCCATCCGGACCCGGAGCACTCTTTGTATTAAGAGATTTGATAGCCTCAATAATCTCCTCATCATCCGAGCTAGAGGATAAAAAGGAATTGTTCTGTTCAGATACCTGGCAAGGGATAGCTTCAAACAGGTCTGAGTTTGGGTATAATACAAACCTTAGAGGGATTAAGGTGTAAAGGGAAGGAGTTTTTCTGAAGAATAGGTATATCTTTTAACCAAATGCTTTTGTTTTATTTCTTTTTATACCACCTTCAAATATTATTCAAAAATAATGAAATAATAACACCAGTATATTTCATATATAGAGATGTTGTTGTGTTAATGAAATAACCTACATCCATCTCTTTCTTCCATAAAATGGGAAATGAATCCATCATTCATGTGTATGACAGACTACCACCTCAAGAACCGATGTAATTCATTTTCCATAACCATATCTTATGGCTATATATATTGATAGGATTAATGTATATATATGAAATTCATGACATATTTATCATTATAGAAAGATAATATATACCACATCCATGAAGCGATGTGATTCATTTTTCATAACCACATCACATGACTGCTATATATAAGTGTATTTAAAGAAATAATATAATATTTATAATATAATAATCATTTTAAAAATATAAAATAATACTTACCTTATTCCCATCACATTTTTCAAAAAATAGTAACGTTACTCATGTGTACGTATGACCAACCATCTCTATGATTCTAACATAGTTTATTTTTCATAACTATATTTCTTAAATGGGTTTAAAATTAAAATTAAAATATAAAAATGATAATTATTTCATTACTTTTATTCTGAAGATTTTTGAATAATGACCTCATTGATAATAGTCAATCTACCAAATTCATTTTGGACATATGATCCAAATAATTTCAAAACATCTGATGTGAACTTAATTGATCAAGTAATTGGATATAACACGGTAATAAATAAAATTAAAGGAATAATAAACATTAAAAGGTTTATTATTAAAGTAAATAATTAACACAATTTTATTATCCTTGAAGATAAATAATGTGCATAATGATTTTAATTCGATGTAAAGGACACTTTACCTTAAAAACCATATTTTAAATGTTTTAAAGATTTATTTTATAAATATTTTTCTTCCATGTAAATATTCTTAAAATTATTTTATAGATGTATTTATATAGACATAAATGATTAAAAAGGAAAATTTGTGTCTCTTTTTTTACTTTCTTCCAAATATTTTCAAAAGGAATATTTTTACGGAACATTTTTACTTTCTTTACAAAAGGCAAAAGGAATGTTCTATTTTAACGTATATGAAATCAATGGATTTTCCCACTACCACAACCATTATTTAAGGTTTTGGATTCCTTTATAAGATCACACGTTTTATTCAAATAAAAACCCTTTCTCCCTTTATTTTGGGGGTTTTAGTTTTGAAAATTGGATTTTAAAGTAAATGGATATATCAATATCTGAAAATGTTTTGCTTATGGGTTCAAAAGTATATTTTTCTGAGTTTGATGAAGTAAATGTATTATCTTATGCATTTCATGCATGTTATTGTACTTATACATTGTTTATTATGATAGGTGAGTCTGATATTGCTAATGATGATGGGTGATCCCAATATAACTCATGATGATGGGTGATCCCAATATAGCTCTACAATGAATTGGGTAATGATTTTGTTCTCCATAGAATTAAGTTGAAAGGTGACCATATTGGATATTCCATTTTAAGGGTTATTTTAAGTGTTCTATGAATATGATTTCTCAAGGTACATACATGAATTTTCTATTCTTATAAATTAGTTTTCATGGAAATCATTTTATTTCAAAAGGTAAGCTAATGACCATTTGTTTTAAAGGAAGGATTATGAACTTTTAGGGTAAAAAGGTATATTTTTAAGAAAACATTATTCATGGGTACTGATTTTTTCTAAGAGACCCTCATGATTATGATTTTTTACTTTATGTTTTATTATAAAGTGTTTTATGAAAAACTTTGGATAGTAAAGACGATTTCATGTGTAAGTAAACAATTATTTAAGCTAAAAGTTTATTATATTAAAGTAAAAATATCCTTTATGATCTCAGGGTTTTAAAATGTATCAAAAAATTTATTTATTATTTTTTAGATCCCTTACTAATATTTTTGTTATTATCTCATATTTTAAATGTTTTTATAGGTTTTAAGGATGTATAAGAACAAAGAAGAATTCATGTTGAAAATTGTAATGATTTGTCATGAATAGAAAATGTGTTTTATTTTAAAAGTATTGTATTATGGAAAAAATGGATACTAATAGGAATTTTACAACTTTTAATATATGAGTTTATTATGTAAGAGTTATGAAATAATTATCTAAAAATCTAAACATGAAAATATCTTCAGGAATGTAATAAAATGAATTCTTTTATAAAAATGAAATTGTAGATTGAATAAGGGTTGGGTCCTTATAGTTGGTATCAACAGAATGGTTTGGATAATTTTCTAGGTTAAGATAATGAAAGTATTACCCTTAAGAGATTATAAATTGTGGTTATAATAATATAACATTTGAATATTACCATGTTGCTTTATTTAAACTATGTTTATTCATAATGATTTTACATAGAGGAAATAGGGTATATGAAGTAGGAAGGAACAAAGAAGAAAATATCCTTCCAAATCAATAACCTGAATTATTAGAATTGGAATAGAGTGCTTTGTTTCAATGATAACTTAGTTGATATAGGCTATAAATGGTAGTGGTATCCATATGATAGAGAAATCAATTTCACCATAAAGAACATGTATATAGTAGATTATTTCATGAAATATAACCCTCTAAAATTTAGTGGATCATCTGAATCCATGATAGATTAAGGATAGTTTAAATCATTCAAGAAGATATTAGAAGTTTTGGGTTGTTCAGATCATTAAAAGGTAACTCTTTCTATTTACCATTTTGACAGTGAAATCAATCAATGGTGGTCAATGGTTAAGAATACTTGAGAAATAGAAGAGATTGATGCCATGGAACAAGACACATTTAAAGATATTTTCCTTGAGAAATATTTTCCAAAGGTTCTTTGAATTTGGATAGAAAATAAATTATTGGAATTGAGACAGAAAGAGGAAGATTTAGTTTCCATGTATGAAGAAAAATTCACTCAATTTGCAAGGTATGAACCAAATTTTATCTGGGATATTGATAGTAAAATTAATTGGTTTTACTCAGGATTGAAACCAATATATCAAAGGGAATTGGATTCTCATGAATTCAAAAGTTATGAGAATTTTTTTTGGTGTACTAAGAAGGTAGAAATAGAGTTTTCCAGTGATTATGTTTTCTATGAAAACAACAAGAATAAAAGGTCCATATGGTAGGTATTGGGGAAACATCCATCAAAGAAATATAAAGTTAAGAAAATAAAGTTTCCATAATTTGATAAGTTAGGTAAAAATAACCTTCAAAATTTTCTTATAAAATATTGGAAGTGCTTCTAATGTGTAAAGTTTAGACATGTGGCTCATGACTATAAAGAAAATTATTAGAAAAATAACAAAAAATTAATTGTAAGATTATTTAATTATAATGAGATGGGTCATTATGAGAGTACTTTTCCAAAGATAGGAATGAAGGACTAAAATCATTAAGATCACAAATATAAAGGTGTGTCTAAATCCTTTGCATCTAATTTAGTGGATGTTGGACCATCCAATGACATGGTGTCAGATAAATTACTTATTTATTCAGATTATTCCAATGTATTTTTTGATTTGGGGTTTACACACCATTTCATTTTTGAGAAATTTTCTAAGAAATCAGAAATTTGATCTCAAGAAATGAAGCTAGATCCTTTGGTAAAAACACTTGGGGGAAGTATTAAGGAAATATGAAATTATAAGAATATTCTTGTTATTGTATGTGGAAAGGATTTACCTATTAAAATTGATGTCTTTCCCATTTTAGTGTTTGATGTTATTATGGGTATGGAATGCTTTTTGTTTATCATTTTAATATAGATTGTAGACCTAAAGAAGTTTTTTTTCAGAATGATTTTTAGTTTTTATAGAAGAATAAATTGATAACTTTTATAACATATCAAGAAGTTGAGAAATAGTTAAAAGATGGAAATGAAAGTTATCTTGAATATATTAATGAGAAGAGGGAGACTGTTCATATTGGTGATGTTCCTATAGTGAATGAATATTTGGATGTATTTCTTGATGAGTTTCCTAGTATTATACCTAATCGGGAAGTTGAGTTTATTCTTGAATTAGTGCCTGATTCTAAAATAATTTCAAAACCCCTTAATCAAATGGATCAATTAGAACTTTTTATATTGAAAAACTAGTTGTATGAGTCACTAGATAAAGGTTTCATTCATCCTAGAACTTCACCATAGGGTGATCCTATTTTATTTGTTAAAAATAAATATGGTTCAATGACACTTTTCATTGATTATATATTTTTTGAATAACATCACTATTAAGAGAAAGTATCCTTTGCATTATATCAATGATTTTTTTGATCATCTCCAGGGAGTGAATTATTTTTCAAAGATTTATCTTAGGACAAGAAAACATAATTTGAAGTTGAGTGAGGAAGATATTCTAAGGATAACATTTCACACTATATACAAGCATTATGAGTTTATAGTTATTCCCTTTGGGTTGTCTAAATAACTAGCTATATTCATGGATATTATGAATATATTTTCCATGACTATTTAGATAAGTTTTAGTTGTGTTTATTGATGATATATTTGTGTATTATAAAATTCACGAGGATCATCAAAGACACCTAAGTATTGTTTTCCAAACCTTAAAAGAAAATAAGTTTTATAGAAAATTTATTAAGTGTGAATTTTGGATGCAATGAAAATATTTCCTTGGGAATATTGTTTCTAAATATGGAATAAATATTGACCATGTTAAAACTAAAGTTATTGAAGAATGTAAAAAGTCTAAAAATGTTACAAACATTATTAGTTTTCTTGTATTAACAAGTTATTACCGATACTTTGTTGAAAACTTTTCTCATTTATCTAGCCCACTGACTAAGTTAACTCAAAAATGAGTTAAATTCATTTGAAAAATAGAGTGCGATGATTGATTCTTTGAACTAAAAATAATACAGGTGAATTATATAGTTTTCACCCTTACCTCTAGAAATTGAAAATTATCCATTTTCAATAATACTTAATTGATGGGGCTTGGTTGCGTTTTGATGTAGAATAATTTGGTAATTGCTTATTCTTTATGTAAATTGAAACCTCATGAGTTAAATTATCATACAAATGACTTGAAATTAGCTACTATGGTTTTTTCTTTAAAAATTTGGAGGCATAATTTATATGGAGTATATTGTTAAATATATACTAATAATTTTTTTTGAAGTATATATTCACTCAGAAAGAGTTGAACATGAGGCAGAGAAAATGGCTGAAACTGATTAAGTATTATGACTTCATGATTCATTTCCATCTTTGGAAATCAAAAAATGCAGCTGATTCTTTGAGTTATAAAGATAATTCTACATTAACAATGATACTATTAAAATATAACCCATTGTTTAATTATTTGATGAATTTTATCCTAGAAATTATGCATATAGGAATATTCTTCATTTTATTTCAGGTGTCACTACAATCATCCTATAAAAAAATTAAGAAAGATTAAAAAGAGGATAATGTTTTATAGGAAAAGGTAGAATATGTTAAGAAGGGAAAGTTTATAGAGTTTAATGTTGATTAAGAAGGTGTTATAAAATTTTGAAAAAGATTATGCATGCCTTGTGATTCTCAGTTGAAGATAGAATTATTGAGTGAAGAAAATAATTCCCTATTTTCCATTCATCTTGGAAAAACTATGATGTACAGATACTTTCAGGAGTATTTTTGGTGGGATGGAATGAAAAAAGATATTGTTGAATTTTCCATGAAATTTTTTACTTGTCAACACATTAAAGAAGAATAAAAATTATCTAAGGGGATAATTCAAACTTTTAAAATTTTATTTCTATTTTTTGAATGGCCTTCAGAAGTTATTAGGTATTAAATTAAATTTCAGTACAAATTTTCATCCTCAATCTGATGGATACTTCTAGTGAACAATTTAGAGCTTGGAAAACATGATTTGAGTTTGTTCAATGGATAAACAGGGAAGTTAGGATCAACATATTTAATTAGTTTAATTTTATTATAATAATAGTTTTCATTCAAGTGTACATATGACACCTTTTGAGGAATTATATGGAAAGTGGTTTTAGACTTTAGCTTTTTGGGATAAATTAGGCGAAAGAAAGTTGTTAGGACCAAAAATAGTAGAAGAAATGGTTAAAAAGGTGAAGATGATTCAACAACATATGAGGATATCTCAAAGTAGGCATAAACATTATATATATAACTATAAGAAATATATTTAATTCGAGGTAGGCCGTCATGTTTTTCTTAAGGCATATCTATGGAAAAGTGTTATGCATTTTGGTAAAAAAGGTAATATAAGTATGAAATTTATTAGACCGTATGAAATACTTGAGAAAGTTGGATCAGTTTCTTACTGAGTGGAATTGCCTCAGATTTTATCTTAGGTACATGATTTATTTTATGTTTTTTGTTAAGAAAATATTTGCTAGATGCATCTCATGTTTTGAGGCATGAAGTAGTCCAGTTGGAAGAAGTCCTTTCACATGAGGAAAAATATATTTATATTCTTGATCATAGAGAGTAGGTGTTATAGAATAAGGTTATTAACCCTTTTAAAGTTTTGTGAAAAAACCATATTATTGAATAAGAAACATGATAATCAGAAAATGCTATAAGGGAAAGATATCCCCACTTATTTAAATAGTAAATAAAATTACGAGGAAGCGATTTACAAAAAGTGGAAGAATATAATGAACCAAATAATGTTAAGATAAATAATTTTCATGTCTTATTAACATAAATTAATTATATTTTATATATTTATATTCATTAAAATAATATTAGGTAATTTTTGAGACAAAAGGAAAAATCTTTATTTCTAACCAAATTGGGTTTTCATACATTATATGGTTTTATTTAAAAGATTTATTTATAAATTATATAATTTTAATATGAAAAAATGAATTTAATTTTTGAAATCATAATGTAAAAATTATCTTAGGATTAATTTTTTTATAATTTTATCAAAATTTTGATTTTTCAATGAATAGTGAAAAATACTAATTTTTATTAGAAACTATATTTTGCTTTCAAGAATTTAAAAAGAAAACTTATATTTTTTATTAGTTTTAAAATTTCATTAGTTCCTTTTTATTTTTAAAATAATCAAATTATGGTCTTTGGAATGAATTTCATAGTTTAATTTTGTATAAAAACATTTTTATACTTAAAAAGACTTTTTTTTTCTTATAAAAAACCATTTTTCATCACATTTTGTGGGTTTAATTTAAAATTAAATTATAAAACTTTTAGAAATTGAATATTTAAAAAATGATTAATTTTTTGGAATAATGAGGTAAAAAATTAGTAAATATGATTTTTATTATGAATATAAACCATAATAAATCTTTGTTACCATGGTAATGTTAGAATGATTTAATTAGGGTTAAAACTAATGCAATAAGGTTTAAAATTCATTAAAACACTTAGATTTATTTAATGTGATGAGTTTTTTCATCAATAATAATTAATATTTATAAAATATTTTTTTCCATTTATCTTTGATTATGATCTTTATATAATTTTAAGTAAAGAAAAATAAAAAATCTCTCTCTCTTTCTTTTAAATTCATATTATATGTTAACATAGGGATAAAAATAAGTTATGAATTAATATTAAATTTTATTTTGATAATAATTATTTTTTTTAATATGGTAATTTATTTCTAATTTTTACCGATTATATAATAACATTAAATGCTTATGCAACGCCGACATAATGCTTGTGCAAACAGTGGAAAAATCAAGTAAATGATTTTAAAAACTATAAAAGTAATACTATATGTTTGAGTTAAACTGTAAAAATAATTTTTTAGATAAATATAACATATCAGAGATGTTTTAAATATTTATATTCTAATTGTATTTTTATATTTATTACTTTAAAGTCAAAGTAAATGAATAGTTTAAAAAATGACATTAATGATATTTTATAATAAAAAATATTTTATTAAATGATTTAAATTTCATAAAAATCATTTATTTATAAAATTGAATGGTATATATTTAAAATATAAACCATGTTACATTTATGGATCATTTTTACTTTTATATAAACTTTCTTGTCCCCTAAAGAGTAAAAACACTGATATCGCTGTAATTGTCAAAAGGGCGAATGAGGGGGTTAAAACAAAGTGATAAGGGTAAAAAATAATATAAAATTTTAAAATTTTATTTCATAAGATTATTTTGACCAATAATCATCCTATATTATAATTTTATTAATTTTGAGTTACTTTAACATGAAAATTAATTTATATTAATTTAATACTTTAAGAAATTCCGATAATGTCCCTCCCCTCACTTATAAAAGTGCACCTACTATCCTTTATTACTCACACAATTTGATCACAATATATATTTCAAGACCTACCCAAATAACTTAATAAAACCCCTAAACATGTTACAGAGGTATTAGTTTGGTCAGAATTCTAACCTTAGAGAGATTAAGGTACAAGGCAAAGGAGGTTGTCTAAAGAAGAGGTATAACTTTTAATCAAATGTTTTAGTTTTATTTCTTCTTATACATACTTAAAATATTCTTAAAACATGATTAAATAATAAAAAAGAATATTCAATATATTAATATATTCTTATGTTAATTTAATAACCTATATCCATTTATTTCTTCCATTAAATGGGAAATTAATCCTTCGTTCCTGTATACGGAGGACTACCACCACATGAACCGACGTAATTTATTTTCTATAACAACCTATTTTGGATATATATAATTATATATTTAATGTATATTTATTATATTAATGATATATTTATCATTATATAAATATAATATATCATCAACTTTCTTATGTTTCCATCCACTGAAGAATGATAACGTCGTTTGTGCGTATGTGTGGATTACCACCTCCACGAAGCAATGTGATTCATTTTTCATGACCAAATTATATGGATACTATATATACGTGTATTTAAAGAAATAATATGATATTTATGATATCATAATAATTATAGAAATATAAAATAATACTTACCCACTTTTTATCATGTTTGTTGAAAAATAGAAATGTTACTCATATGTACGTACGTCCTATCATCCCTATGATCGTAACATTGCTCATTTTTCAAAACCATATTTCATGAATTGTTTTAAAATTAAAATTAAAATATAAAAATGATAATTATTTCATGTTTAATATTCCTTATATGATTTAATAATGATCTTTTTGACCATAATCAACCTACCAAAATCATTTTGGACATATGAGGAAAATATCATCAAAACATTCAATGAGAACTTAATTGATATAGTAATTGGATATAATATGGTAATAAATAAAATAAAATGAATAATAAACTTGAAAATATTCCTTAAAAAATATATAATTGACATAATTTTATTATTCAGGAAGATAAAGAAAGTATGTGATGAGTTAGACTCAAGGTAAGGGATACTTTATCTTAAAAATCCCATTTTAAATGTTTTAAAGATTTATTTTATATTTTTTTCTTCCATGCCCATATTATTTAAATTATTTTATAGATTTATTTATATAGATGTAAATTAATTAAAAATCACATTTTATATATCTTTTTTACTTTCTTTCAAAGGTTTTCAAAAGGTACATTTTTATAAAATGTTTTGACTTTATTTATAAATTACAAAAGGAAGGTTCTATTTTAACATATACGCCATGAATAAATTTTCCCATTACCACAAATTTTATTTGAGGTTTTTGATTCCTTTATAATATTCCATTTTTTATTCAAATAAAAAACCTCCTTCCCTTTGTTCTGGGAATTCTAGTTTTGAAAATTGGGTTTTAAAGGAAAGGGATATATCAATATCCAAAAATATTTTTCTTATGAGTTTAAAAGTATATTTTAATGAGTTTTATGATTGAAATTAATTTTATGTGTTTCATACATTTAACGATACTTGGAAATGTTTTATGATGATGGGTTATCCTGATATATCTCTTGATTACAGGTCAGCCCAGTATAGCTCATGATGATGGGTGAGCCTGAGATAGCTCTCTAATGCATCGTGTAATAATTATACTCTCTATATAATTAATTTGTAAGTTGACCATATTGGTAATTACACTTATAAGGTTTATTTTAATGGTTCTATGAAAATTATTTACTAAGTAACCTACATTAATTGTGTATGCTTGATATTGATTTTTCTTGAAAATACTTTTATTTTAAAAGGAAATCTAATGACCTTTTATTTTAAAGGAAGGATTATTCCCTTTTAGGGGAAAATGGTATGTTTTTAAGGAAAAAATATTCATGTGTTCTCATGTTTTCTAAAAAACCCTTATGATTATGATCTTCCTTTATGCTTTCTTATAAAGTGTTTTATGAAAAAATTTGGATAGTAAAGATGATTTCCTGTCTAAGTAAATGATTATTTGAGATCAAAGTTTGTTATGTTAAAGGAAAAATATATTTTATGTTCTCATGGTTTTAAAATGGACTAATGAGTTTATTTCTTATTCTTTTATTTCAATTACTGATATTATTATGCTCATCCCATGTTTTCAAATGTTTTTAAAAGGTTTTAAGGATGATTAGGAATAAAGAAAAAGTCAAGTTGAAAATCATAAAGATTTATGATGAAAAGAAAACATGTTTTATTTTAAAAATATTGTATTGTGGAAAAAATAGACATGAAGAGGTAGTTTAAAACATGTAATTTATGGGTTTGTTATATAATATATATGACCTAATTCTCTAAAACTCTAAAACTGAAAAGATCTTTTGGAATGAAATAAAATTAATTCTTATTTAAAAATGAAATTATGGATTGAATAAGGGCCTAGTACTTATACCCTCATTATGGTCAACTATGATACACAAGAGTACATCAAAATTGTTACCACCATGAAATGATTATTATGTCCTAATGAAAGGATCATCCTCAGTTGAATTGATATATGACCCTATAGTGATTTTGGTCGATAATAGAACAATTGAACACTTTTTTATTGAGGATCCATGACATAAAATACTTATAGTACCTAAGATATAATGATAAATGGGGTTTACTTTTACCCTTAGTTAAATACACTTTCATGAATCCCAATTCATCAAATTTAACTATAATCCTGTTATCAACCAACTTGCATTGAAAAAGAGGCACTTGTAATGTTATTTTATCCAAATTCCATATTTGTTTGATGATGCCAAAGTGTGACATATTCACATAAATTGGATTTATATATTTGGTACTAGATAAATTAATCACTTAAGATACACGAGTAACTTCACTATTATTCATGATACTACATTCAACATATTATTTTATATAAAAGGTATAAACATTATAAGATAATATATACACACTTAGTCCTCTAGATAGCCATTAAAGTCATTGTAAAATTGAATTAATATTTTTAGTTGTCTCTTTAAAGATATATTCTTGAAACCATAATATAAACTATTGATTATTTATATTTGATATCCAAATTTTGACCCTTTATGAATTAAAATTCCTAATAATTACTTTGTGAATTTCAATATATTTCAAAATCTATAAACTATTATATAAAATTTAAAGGTGATTCTATTACTTATCTATAATGGTAATTATTACAATAAATATTTTGGAAATTCATTTACCAATAATTTGGCCACTGTGATGATATTTTAGTAGACTAATGATTTCCACATCGGGCAAGTAGTCAGTACAGAATTCAATGGCTTCCTAAAAAATATATCACTCCATAACAAAAACTTCAAGCCAACTTTTATTTTTGACATACCCTTTAAAAATCTTCATATATCATTTAATGGGGTAGGTCCATCTATAATGTACAAAACCACATAGATGGATCTTTCTAATAAGATAACCATGAAGTGAACCATCATATCAAATAATGACAGTGAAAAGTATCTCCAATTCACATAATATAAAAAAAAAATTCAATTTTCATATTTGGAAATTTCACCAGATCTATAAATTTACTATATATATATATTTGAAAAAGAAATAAATCTTGTATAATGTGTGATGGATATTTTTAGGAAAAATTCATTGTAAAGCTACAAGAATTATATCCAGTATCAAAACATGATAATAAATAATTTTAGGCCCTTTAACTTTAAATCAATAATTGATATGATATTCTTGATATTTAATGAGTACCCCTATAGAAACTTTACATCATTTAGGAAGTTGAATAACCGATATCTCTTTTGTTTGGAAATAATGTAAGAAATTGGAGGAAGAAAAGTCCATATTTCACCATTCACTAGTGCCAACTCTTCCCATATCCCCATGTCAGTCATGTCAAACCTAGACTTAATTCCATCCTTTGATTTTAGGAGTTCATTTAGTAATGTTATAATGAAACTATCACATAAATTTTTTCCACCTATATGAAATCAATAAAATTTATGTTGTACAAAAAATTCTAGTATGGTAATTCAAAAAAAAAACTAATCACCTTTCCAACATATTTTCTTAAGGTTTTTTGAACAAGGTTTACCAAAATCAGTGGCCATATCCTTTATTTTTTAAAAAAGTTGATTTCTTGTTAGTGAAGGTAGTGTTGTACCTTTTTCTGAATTCCAATTGAATGATGTCATCCAATATTATTATTTATATCATCAGGGTATAAATATGTGATTCCTTATAAACAAAGTATTCGAGGAATGTTTCAACCTAACTGAGTGTGTACCTTGTTCACAAATGAGACACCCTTGAGTTCCTTTAATTATATATCCTAAAATATTTTCATAAGTAGGAAATTAAATTATCATATCTTACAACATGGATCTCAAAATGAAATAATTATTTTTTGTAAGTATCATATAATATAACACTTTAATCCTACATTAATTTTAGATCTTTAATTAATGGATCCAAATAAAAATCAATATCATTACCCAATTTTTTTGGTCTTGATATAAGTAGAGAGAACATAATTTATTTTTTCTTCATGAATAACCATAGTGAAAAGTAATATTTTCAAAACATAACTATCCATGTACTGTAAGATCTAATTTTTAAAACAAAAGGATTCACTCCATCTATATATAGAATATTTCGAAGGTTTCTCGTCTTGTTTCCAAATTTAGGATACTTGTGATAAATTTTATTTCATTTAGGAAATCCTACTCAATGAAGAAGCTTCCAATCTTTATTTCTTATATCTACATACAATGTAAATTTCATTTTAATATTCTAACTTCTATATTGGCCCCTAAACCTCGAAGTGATTATATAAAACCATACAAATTTCATAGGAATTGATTCATCTTTCTTGTATTGAAATTCACTACACTTTGGGAATTTTTAAGAAATTCATAGTCCTTGAGAAATAGTATATAGTATTTTTTATAGACATGTATTCTTTTAAAGATCATACCCATCGAATGTATCATTCATTTAGTTTCATATGTTCATAAATGAAGATCATTATCTTATAGTATCATATAATTCAAGAGAGAAAGTAGTCCAGTAAAGCTGGAATCACTCCATCTATTTCTAGTATTTATATTATACAGATTTAGTATAGTTGATAATGTTTTATATTTAGTAAAACTAGAAAAAACGATGTAAGTTTAAAACCCTTTAGCTTCTAAAACACTTCTGTATGATCATGAATTTCATATTCAACTATCATTATCATTTCCTCAATATGATCTTCATAATTATTTACACATGTAATCATATCCTTAATACAATATTCATCATTGTTTACACTTATAATTATATCATATAACCCATACAATGCAGTGTTATCCTAGTCACTTGCTACATTCAGTTCTTTCCCATGTTTAGTCCTACATTTATAACTTTGATCTATTATATAATTGATCTAGTTATATTCTAACTCTTCTGGATTAATTATTCTTGAAACACAACAATTTACACATAGACAAAAGATTTGAGAAGGTTTATATGTATTATATTTTTCACAATTTATGAACTCTTTCACCCCATCCTCATATACGTTCTTCATATGATTAGAATCCATACATTTTAAATTCATATCCATATAATTTGATTCAGAAATATTCATATTTAAATAAATAAATAAATACACAAAATGTATGATCTTAGAACCCTAAAAGTATATTATTTATATATACACGTATATAGTTATCATATTTTATATAAATTATCATTACATCAATAAATTGTTAGAATATATAACAAAAAATATTTATATGAATTTAAAGTATTACAAAACTTATTTTTTATTAAAAAAATTCACCTATCATAAATAATAATAATTTTTTTAAATGGATTTATCAAGGGAGATAATTAACTCCCCATTTCTATCAATGTTCAAAAGAAACCTATGAATTTCTCTAAATAGATAAGTATTAGGGTATATATAATAATATTTCACTATCAAAACACATATAAAAAGCAATTAATAATTTTTCAAAATGTTTTAGCAGTTTTTAGAAAAAATTAATTATACTAATTATTTAAATTTATCGTATTAAAATTCATCATTTGATATTAATCAAAATAATTTTTTAATATTCCATGATATTTTGAAAAAATTTAAGATTATGGGTAGAATGAGAAAAATGAGTTCTTTAACCAAAATAACTCAAAATATAAAATTTCAAAATCATGAAGAATATGTATTTAATCACAAAAACAATTTTATTGAGTAATGGAATTCATAAAATAAACAAACTTTTTATTAAAATTAGAAAAAATAATGTTTTAAAAATTTTAAATTCTAAAAAAATTGGAAATTTATAAATTTTGATTCATCTATCATTAAAAATAATTTAAAATTTTAAAATTAATTCTAACAATATCGAGTTAATTATATTAATTTTAATGGGTAAAAATGTTTATAGTTTTCCTAAGGATACAAGGATTGATTAATTTTAATTATTACATCTCAATTTGAAAACACTGATTAAAAATTACTTATAATTATTAAACTATTTGAAATGTAAGTGGATCTACTAATCTATTTTTGGATAAATACATAAACTTAAATTAGATAAGATACCAAAAAATGCATTGTAGTTTTTTTTATAACTCATATACTATTTTACAATTCATATCAATAAATGTACCTTTAAATTATATTCAATTTCAAATTGAGAAAGTGTGCTTGTGAAGGAAACTAATAAGGTAAACATCATGTTAATCATGAGGAAAAAATAACTAATAATATTACATCACAACTATTAGAAAATATGAATATATTTTTTAATCAAAGTTACTTGATTAAAAAACAATTAGTTGCTTCATTAATTTCAATATTCCTCTTAAATATAGGTGGTATTGGAAAGAGCTTCAACAAAGATATATATTTTAATCTTATTTGATAATTAAAAAAATGAGTTTGTCTACTGTATATGATTAAGGTAAGATAAAATCAAAAAAATCATGAAAAACACATGAAATATCAAATAAGTTTCCTTAAAAACAAGTTCTAAATTTCATACCTTTGGTTTTGAGATTTGTTTTTTCCAAAAGAATCAACTTTTGCTACAATAGAGCTTCGGTTCCATGAGAGATTGAATGTGGTGTAAGGAAGAAGTGATCTTATCGGGTTATTTTTTAAATAGGGATAAGGGTTTTATTAGTTTTTACTAAAAGGCACTGATAAAATCCAAATTTATCAATGCTAAAAATATAAGTGTTGATAAATACCAATTTTGTTAGTGATTTCTTAGTACTGATAAATCATTACATTTTTCAGTACTAAAAAGGAATTGACATAACTGGAATTCCTCAATACTTATATAGTAATCCAAGCCTTTTACACATATTATTACATGATTTCTAATATAAATATTCAATAAATACAAACCAAGGATCAAGAGGCCTAGAATCTTTGGGAGAATAGGTATATAAAACAACAATATAAAACTAAAATAAATCTTATTTATTTTTATCTTAATAATGAGCTCTTAAATACCTTTGAGCTCATAAATCTGTATAAGATAACTTGGGGAATGCAGAAATAAAATGGGTGATCTACAAAGCCTAGTAAGGGAATAAACATGATAATGAGGCATAAATTATAATTCAAAAGGAATAACATGATATCATAAAATAAAAATCTTTTATATAGTCAAATGAGAGAATAATATAAAGAACAGAGAATCATAAGATCATGTAAACATAATAATGTTGAAATAACATAAAAAATGACATAAGCACAAGTCAAAGATAACTTCAAATACACCATCATATGGTTGAAAAAGTCCCATTGTGGATTAGGTTTATTCAATAATCCCATAAATATCATCTCATGAGAAGTAAACACCACCCAATGCATTGAAGCGCTATCTGGTTCACCCATCATAATAAGTACATGCATATGTGTGGAACATAAGGAATAAAACATAGATACTTAAAAAATTATCCTATTTCCATGGTTCAAAACCATAGAATTATGTTCCAAATCCATGGTCATAGCCAATGACCATAGTTTTAGATACCATGGAAATCCAATACATTGCAATAGGTTTCTGGCCCATGACCACATTTTTAAACTGTTATTGTACGGACCTACCACCAACTATGTTAGTAGTTCAAATCCTATTTCCATGGTTCAAAACCATGGTAATAAATATAAAAAATAACCCTATTTCCACGATCCTAAACCATGGATATATCTATGAAAAAATATAATAAGATATTTTTATCCCACAAACTATTACGTATAATATAACTTTTTTTACCTGTAATGACCCGTGTTTTTCTAGACTAGAATTTTGAGATGAAATATGACTTTTTTCTTTTAGATTCTTGTAAGGGGTAAATTGGAAATTTTCCCTAAAATATGACTTCAAATAATTTTTTTGACCACTTTTTTGGTCCTAGAGTAGGGTTTTTACTCGAGGAATAAATTTTGGTAAAATTATGAGATGTTCAAATTTTAGCGGAATGATTATTATTTAATATTTAGTTAATTAAATATTAATTTATTAATATAGGGTTTTTATCCATTTAATTTGAATGGAGCATCATATTGTTATTCCTTCTTCGCTTCTGACTACAGAACAAGGAGATTTGCCTAGGAGAGGCATAAACTCATGTCGGGCAATGGGGTCGGGTCGACCCCCCTTTGTATTTTTCTTATTTTCTTTTCATTTTTCTTTTCTTTCTCCCATGGATTCTCACACATGAACCTTGAGTCTTCATACTTTATCATGATAGAGAGGGTAGAAGGATATTGAGAGAGATAGAGGGAGAGGGGAAGAGAGGTACTACCATGAATCTTGGGACATGCATGATCATTGTGGGGTGGCCATGGAGCATGGAAACAGGTGAGGATTTGGTGGATTCTTCCCAAAGTTAGTTTATTTTTATGTTTTACTATATATACCTATTTATTTACCATTTATAAAATTTTAAACCTCTTATACTCTTTCTTCAAACCCCTTGTGGGTCGATCTATTGATTTTGGGGGGGAAATTGGGTTTCAGGTGATTTGGGGGTTTTTATTTGGGAAAACCTGTGTACATGACATTTGGTACAGATAAAAAAAGCCACATGTTATTCTTGTTCTGGGAAGAAGATCTTTTTATACGTACATACCATGTATGGGGTATACACTCTATGTATTGGTACGTGGAAGTATAACTGAGTACCCAGCCATACACCCTGTGTAGGGAAACATAGCCGTGTAGAATATACAGGCAGACCCTGTGCGGGTGACACACTGTATAGAGGTACATGACCAGGTGAAGTACATTGCTAGGCCATGTGAGGTACATGGGATGGAATCCCATTTAGGGTACACAACGTGTACATGATGAACATACCGTGCACATGGTATTTGAAAAACCATGTCCGACTGGAGTACACACCCATGTGGGTTTGTAAGGGCACACACCATATTCCAGGGATGATACACTGTGTACTACTCCTTTTCTACCCTATTTAGGGATTTCCATGTTTTTCATATCTTTACACCCATGATTCAAAATTGGATATATGATTAGTTCATCTTGAGTATCTTTCCATGCAGATCATGATGGTGAAACCTTTGAGGTGTTTAGAGGACTCCTAGGAGGCATTTCAAGTGTTTTTTAAATGGAGAGGTTCTTCATTCAATAATAGAAATGAGTTGTCTCCTAAGAGTGAGGCTTGATCTAAGATGATCCATGAATAATCTCTCTTGACCTATGCTTATATTTTTATCTATAGGATCCTGTTTAGGATGAATCTATCTTATTACTATTACTGAGGGTCTTCTGTGGGATTCCTTTGCCTAATGACGTCTTAGGTAATCCCTTGTGATATCCATTTACCTGTATACCGTTATGAGTATTGCATATAGGATTTTTCTACCTTTATCATCTGTTGTTGAGGGTCCCCTATAGAACACCCCTTCCAATATACCATCTTGATGATCTCGTGTAAGATGCCTCTTCTTACTTACTATTGAGGATCCCATATAGGATTCATCATTTTACCTTCACTATTGAGGATACCATGTAGTATGCATCTGATTTCTTACCATCGAGGATCCAATATAGGATTAATTCTTTTACCTTTACCGCTGAGGATCCCGAGTAGTATACCTCTATTTTGTTATGACATGAGGGACCCAGTGGGTTCCCTGATATTTAATCTACCTTGAGCTAGTATATCGAGTTGGGGTAGAGATGGTAGTGGGTGTCCCCTTAGAACCCGTACCAAACTTTTAAGCCTAAGTGGCAGTGAAAGTAGTGGCGGGTTAGGCGTTAGGCCACCCTCAATCTTTTACCTATGATTTCACTTGTTTACTACTGATGTAACGATGATAGCCAGTGGTGCTTCCTAGTTTTTAGCTGATGAGCCTGATGCATTATAATATTTAACTTTGGGATACCCAGACGTGTTACCTAGGATCTGGATTCTGAGACTTGTTGATTTGGGATGCCCAAATGTAATTTTGGGATCTGGCTATTAATACTACATGATTGAAATTTACACAATTGTATGATTTGAAAATTTCTACTCCTTGGATATGACTATTGAGGCTTACATGATTGGATTCCTTATACATTTCTACTCCTTGGATCCGACCTATTGGGTTTGACATTGGATGTCAAGTTAATTTCTACTCAATGGATCTAGATTGCTTTGGATGCTAAGGAAATTACTACTCCATGGATCTGGCTTGCTTGGAACACCTTGGACATGATCTGTGGACATGCTCCTTGGGATCCACCTAAGTCACGACCAAGTTTCTATAGAGATTATCCAAGGACTCAAGGGGATTCCTTGATATTTATACCTTGGATCCGGCCCATATAGACCTGACACAATGAGGATGAATTTGTATTTATACCTTAGATCCATCCCTTGGGGACTGAAAATAGATTACTCAGTATAGGCTTCATTGGATTTTTATCATGCTTTACAGATATCCCTGGTATGAGTATTTGATTATATTTGTTAGACTGAACAGTTTCACACATGATTTATTTTTCTTTACAGTTGGCATGTGTTTATATTTGTTGGTTTACCATGATCCTTGGTATGTTGGGAATAATCAAATTTATAGGAGTATTAACTGGTATTCAGTATCCTCGATTATAGTGATTAGAGGCAAGTATGGGTGAACCCAGGGTTAGAACATGTATCCCCCTATGGCGACCTAGCTTATACAAAGTCTTTGATCTATTTATGTTTTTCTATCTTTCTTGTATGAGTATATATATGAGCACACAAATATATATATATATATATATATATATATATATATATATGAGTGTATATATATCCATTCATACATGTACTCAAATAATATGGTGTTGTGTACAGACAATTGAGGTCACATACATAAGAATCAATTGTGGACTTTCTTTTGGTATTTATATCTGATTTATTTATCTTTACAGTTTCCTTAGTTTGGATAATAATATTTCATAATAATTCAATTATAAAATAATATTTATAGGTTCATATTTGGTGTGGACTACTGATATTATATTCTTATACCCTTATACGTGAACCTCTGTGTGTGTGAAGACCTTATGTTTGCCTTTCAAGTTGAGTATAGATTACATAATAGATAGGGATGAGGCCTAGGGTTTCATGATTGAGTGGAACTAATCATGTAAATTCCTATGATTAGGTTGATGCAGTTAGATAGTGTCTTAGATACCGAATATGTGGTCTGGCTCAAAGTTAGCAATAGAGCCTTATAATTTTATTTTAGTTCCCTTTGTGTACTAATGTATGTATGGTCAGTCCAGTGGGTGGACAGTGTTGTATATATGACATAGATATTGGGATTTTATATCATTTCATTTATTATTAAATAATATTCTACTTCAATTTATCTACCACTTACGCACTCTATTTTTTTACTACTATGGATGATATCTAGTTATTTTTGCTGTGTTTACTCTGATACAAGGGCATAGTCTCTCCTCAGATACACCCTAGGACCTCAATGCTAGTCAAAAGCCTCTGTTGTATAGAGAGTCATGCTTGAGGCCTCATAATGAACCATCTTGGAGCACCAATTTAGTGGAATCCATGTTAGGACATTAGATATTGGTATCATAGGTGTTCCTTTCCTATTGTATTACTATTTGGGATATGGTAGACAAGATTATTAGGAATGTGTCAGAAACTATGATGGATATCAGACTGGTGTGTCGAGAACTCTTATTCCAATAATAATTCATGGTTACTAGGGGTATGGGATTTCTGTTTTGATCTATGATGTTATAGTTGTATATTATTTTCTCTTTGAGAGATACACATGGTGTGTATATGTGATGATTTATTATGGATAACTGGCTCTTGGACCATTGGAAACAGTCCAGTGATTGATTTTTAATCTTGTCCAACAAAGGAAAGAGGCATATTGGGCATCATATTTGGCATGTAGGATTCACATGATATAGTCTTACTAGTGTGTGAATTTACTAATGATAGTGGAAAATTGTTTAAATTGTAAAAAAACCTAAATGGTGTTTTCATGTATAGGTTTTGGTGGAATTATACTCAATTTATCCTACTTGCATATATATTTCATTCTGATGGCAGGTGATGTGGATCTACATTGAGACATTTGATGGTGAGGCTGATGAATTAGTCCTCATGCACGAGAGGTGCAGTGACACTTGTAGGTTGACAAGGTGCATGATGACCATGTGATGAACCCCCCGTAGGGTTTTTTTCTTAGGTTCGATTATTTAAATTTTCAGTAACAATCTATATATTGTTTTACTTCATAGATTGGAATGAAATTATACTTAACCAACCCTTGTTGGTGGTTATCTAGTCGGATTGTTAAGTACGATGTTGATAGGTACTAAGACCTTTTTAGTGAACTGGACCTCAAGGGGGTGTTACTGTATACAAATTTTTAGTGAGTGTTAGTTTAGTATCTCTTTTCTATTGGTATCATGACCTATAGGGAGTAGTTCCTTATGAGGATGATCGGTGAGTAGTTTGATATTTTGGTCTAGGTCATTAGATATTATTCCCCTGTTATGAGACTTGATCAAAAGGGCTAGGTGGGATACCTAGAGGCCCTTAGTTTTGACTCAAACCCTTGTAGTTTTATGTTTCATTTCGGTCAAGGGAAACCTACATGATAGGTTGGACTAGGGTTTATGGATTCCTTTTTAAGTATTTAATTAGGTATTAAGATCATTTTTAGATCAATGCACTGTAGGTGCTCGAGTTTTTCAATATAGACATATTGATGTCTTAAGATATTGACAAGAACCTAGGGTGATTTAGTATCAATATTGGATTTGATGGGCATGACTGTTCATTTTCCTAGACCAATTAAACAGTGTTCCCACTATTACTAATGTAGTCATACCATGGGTATATACTCGTTACTGGAATAATGCCGAGTGATGGGAAACCATAGAATAAATCATGGCATAAGTGCAGTGTAATATCCCAGGTAAATAAAGAATAAAACATTTTTATATTTATTAATATTTACGAATTAAATATTAATTTTAATTTAAAGGGGTTTCTATGTTCGATAGCGTACCCGATACGCAACAAAGAGTTTCTTTGAAATCTTACATTGCACACTAGTAATAAAATAATATTATTTTAAATGGTTGTTAACACGTAGCCGTTTTATTGGTGGGAATGAATAGAAATAAATAAAATATGATTATATATGTTTGTTAATTTTTTTTACATTTATCCAATAAAGGATAAAGGCTTAAAATATGAAAAGAATTCAATTTTAGGCATATATACTCTAATATTCACTAAAAGGTCGAACTATCGCCTTTTGATGGAGAACCCTCTTTAAATATAGTTTTGGTCACTCTTATACATTCCATTGGACCTAATAAAATTCTTCTTTAGAATCGGGACATCAAAATTTACATTGTGTAAATTTTTGGTATTTTTCTGATAAAGTTCATTTTTTAATGAATAGTGAAAATTGTTGTATTTTAATTCAAAACCTCTTTTTAATATAATTTGTTTATATGATTAGATTATATTCTGATTTGGTTTTAAAGTGCAATTAGAAAACATTTTTATCATTTAATCCAATTGTGGTCATTGGAATTAATTTCACTTTGAAATTGGACTTAAACTAGTGTCAATCTTTTGATATATATTGTTTCATAAAAACACGCTATTTGTTATGATAGCGGGAATTAATTATCAAATTAATTAATTTAACTTATATGTTTTTAATTTTTTAAAATATACATCATTTTTGAATTCAGAATATCAAATATAGCTTAGGGTGAAGTTTTGGTATTTTTATGAAAAACTTCAATTTTTGATGAATAATGAAACCACTAAGTGGTACTTAAAAAACTGATTTTTCGTTTAAATGAAAATTTACCACCTCTGTGTTTTGAATTTTAAAAATCCGACATAAAAGGTTGTCATTAGGAATTAAAATTTGGTTCAATGGGATTAAAATAATTTTTTGGTGAATAGTAACTTTTATGTTTTTAATTGCGATTAGAGGTAATTAGTGTAATTTAAGGTAAAAATAATGTTTTAATAATATGAAATGACCTTGAAACGTGTCCTACCCTTATTGTATGTGTCATGGACGACCAATAAAACCCATGGGTTGATTTTTGGGACCCCATGGATCCACTTGGGTAAGATAATGACATTAATTCCTTTTATTTAAAGTAAAAGTAAAAAAGACACAAACATGTATTGTTTTACTAAAACACTTTTTACATGGGGTTATACAAGTTATATTTTTTACTATAAATAGTAATTGGAAATATAAAAAGCTTTCCTACATCATAGTAGTTTTTTTATAATTTTTAAACATTAAATAAATTAAATTATTTATGACATCATGATGATGCATCAATTACCTCATTATTTAATGATTTAAATAAAATGAAAAGATAATGTAAAATATAAGACCTACACATGTCAAAAACCTATTGTATGAGTATATTTAGAACCCTTATCACCTTATCCTCAAAATAAATCAATGTGGGACCTTTAGAATCCGAAACTCATTTGAAAATAAAGTAACATTTTATACCTTTCCAAGAGTGCCCCTCCTCTCCTCTTATAAAAGGCCCCCACCTCTACCTCCTTAACCACACCTATCAAGCCTTTGGCTCGGCCAATATCTGATCATTTTGTCTCTCCACATCCCTATCTTACTCCTAGAAGCCTCACTTTGAGCAGAAGTCTTCCCAATGAAGTCTTTGAGCTCAAATCGAAAAGTGTTACCCGATTTAAAGGTAGTGTCTTCTCTTGTGTTCTTATGTTTTATTTTGCTTCTCCAACCCCCTAAAATATTTTTATTCATTTATTTTGTAACAAAACCAGCATATTAAATATACTAGTATGTTGTTATGAGAAGTATTAGAGCTACACTTACACACACCTTCGTCTAATGGTTAAAGAACATACTGTTTCTGTGGATGGCGAATTGCTGCCTCACGAAACGATGATTGTTCAATATTCTTTTAACACCTTTTTAAGGTGGAAATTATGATGTCACTGTATTTTATATATGATTTATATTATGTTTATGTTTTCATAATACTTCTGTATTTTTCTTTTATGGCATACCTTTATGGTTTCCATTGTGGGTAAACACGATAATTTCATTTTAGGAACTGCGGACTACCGCCCCCTCAAAGTGATTCGATTTGTTAATGCCATATGTAGTACGTATAAAGGATGGAGTTAATGTTATTATATATGATATTATACTGTAATTATAATATACCCTTATATCATTATGATTTCACTCCATTAAATATGAAATAGAAATGAAAGTAGCATTCATGCGTACGTACGACTTACCATCTCCATGAATGGTGCATTTCATTTCTTACCTATAAATGTTATGTACTATTATAAATACATGTATATGATGGATATATATGATATATATGATATCCAAATCATGAATATCATTCTGGATATAATGAACCTTTGACCACATAAACAACATGTAATTGTAAGAAGTCCATTTTTGACTTAAGTACCAAATATCGACAAAACGAACTTTGTTAACTTAAATGATTAAATATTGTTTATAACATAGAAATAAGTTATATAAAATGAATAATAAACTTGAAAAAGGTTCTTAAGCAAGTATAAATTAACACTAGTTTATTATTCAGGAGATTAAAGAGCAATCGAGTCACGTCGGACACGAGGTAAGGGACTTCATCTCAATCTCCTTTCATTGAGGCATATTTTGTTCTAATACAAGACTTTATTTTATACGGTGTATAAAACCCTTTGAATTTTAATTTTATACAAAAGAAATCTTTTTCTATGAAGCATTTTACAAAATGACAAAAAAGAATTTTTCTTTTAACGTACGCGGTGATAACGACCTTTTCCGCCGCCGCGAGTATTATTTGGTCTTTGGATTTCTCAACAAGCCGTAATGTTTTTAAAATGAAATAAATACCATATACTCTTTTATGTATTTTGGTATTGAAAATGGTTTTTATAATGGATTTGTTATGTCAATATATTTAAGTGATATATTGTGATCAAAGTGTGGAAATGTTTTCTTTCCATTATATTTGTTTTATGTCTTATGATTTTATAATAGTATTTGGACATTTGGCGGGTGGTTACGTGATAAACCATATGACAGGTGGTGCTGTGAATACCAGGATGGGTGGTTACGTTATAACCTCCAATGCATTGGGTATGGAAGTCAGCCGCATGGCTATTTCATTAAGTGATATGTGTGGAAGTCGACCGTATGGTTATTCCATTTAAGTATGTTTATGTCCCAAGTTACCTTTATATGTTATGTGTTCTTTATATGGGTTTTATGGTAATCTTTTGGTTAAAAAAGGGTAAGTAATTATCTTTTATTCAGTGAAGTGTTTTTACTTCTTCATAAAGGTGAAAGGTATTAATTTGATAAAGTATACATGGTTTACTTGTTGTTTTGAAAAACTAACAGTTTTCATTCTTTGTGTATCCCTTACTGAGCTTTTTATGCTCATCCCAGGTTTTTGAAATGTTTTTCACAGGTCAAGGGAAAGGTACATGATGTGATGATAGTGTCAAGGAACTGTCAAGAAAGAATCTATGTTTTATTTTAAATATGTTTCTGATGATGGAAAAAATGAGTACTATCTTTTATGTAACCACTTTGTTTAAATGCGGAGTGTAATGCATGATTTATGATCTAATTCTCTAAAACTCTAAACCTGGAAAGATCCTCAATGTGTAATCTTGTAATAACTCATGATTAAGTAATGTTTAAGGCTGGGGCCTTATAGTTGGTATCAGAGGTCTGTTTAGATAACTTTAGGAGTTAGAATTCTATTAAATGATTATCCAAAAATATTTTTTATGGTCAAATTGAAATGATATAGAATTTGAAGATTACCATGTTGCTTCATCTAAGACATGTTTGTTCAGAATGGTTTTCTGCAGTGGAAACAGGGAAGCAGTTCTAGGAAGGCATACAGAAGGAAATAACCTTCTGAATCAACATCCTGAGATAGTCGGAATTGTAACTGAATAGTTTGTTGCAGTGATGGTGCAGTTGACTCAAGCGATAAATGGTGGTGGTATGCATGCACGAGATCAGCCAGATCAACCACAGAGGAACATGTCAGTGGTGGAACATTTCATGATGCAACATCCCCCATCATTCAGAGGAACATCTAACCCTGTGCTAGCTGAAGGGTGGATTAAAGCACTGGAGAAGATTTTTGATGTCATGGGGTGTTCAGAACATCAAAAGGTTAGTCTTGATGTTTACCATTTTGAAGGTGAAGCAGATCAGTGGTGGTCGATAATGAAAAATGTCAGGGATAGTGATGAGATTGATTATCTTCACCAGGAAGAATTCAAAGGTATGTTTCTTGAGAAATATTTTCCTAAGGCGGTTCGTCTTTGGATGGGAAAACAATTCCTAGAATTGAGGCAGGAGGATGACTCAGTGGCTGCTTATGAAGCAAAGTTCACTCGACTGGAAAGGTATGCTTCAAGCTTCATACTAGATCTTGATAGTAAACTCAACCATTTTTTACTCAGGGTTAAAGCCAAATTATCTAAGGGATTTAGATTCTCATGAGTTCAAAAGTTATGAAAAACTTGTTCGATGTGCAGAGAAGGTGGAAATGGAGTTTTCCGATGATCAGGTTTTCTTTGACAAACAACAGAATAAGAGGTCCAGTTGGCAGGAAAAAGGGAAGAATTCATCAAAGAAGCAAGGAGGTAAGAAAACCAAATATCCATCTTGTGAGAAGTGTGGTAAAATGCATCCTGGAGAATGTTTATCCAAGCATGGAAAGTGCTTTCGGTGTGGTAAGTCTGGTCATATTGATCGTAACTGTAAGGAAGATGATCAGACAGGCAATGAAAAGCCAACGGTAATATGTTTTAAGTGTAATGAAATGGGTCATTATGCAAATGAGTGTCTAACGAAGAACTCAAATGGGGGAAAGCATCTAGACTACAAGCAGAAAGGGGTGGTGAAATCCTTTGCAACTACTTCAGCAGATGTTGGGCCATCGAATGAAGTAGTATCAGGTACACTGTTTGTTTGTTCGGATTATGCCAATGTGTTGTTTGATTCAGGGTCTACAAATTCTTTCATTTATAAGAAGTTTTCTAGTAAATTGGAAATTCCATCTCAAGATATGAATCCTGAACTTATGGTAAAAACACCCGGAGGAAACATTGAGACAAAAAGAAATTATAAGAACCCTCCTATCCTTGTGTGCGAAAAGAATATACCTGCAAACCTTATTATTTTGCCTCTAGTAGAGTTTGATGTTATTTTGGGCATGGATTGGATTTCTGTTTATCATGCTAAGATTGACTGCAGAGCTAGAATGGTTTCTTTTCAGAAAGATTTTCAGTTTGTGTACAAGAATGAACCCTTGATTTTGATAACATATCAGGAAGTTGAGAAACTAGTAAAAGATGGAAACGAATGTTACCTTGCACATATTGTTGAAAATAAAGGAACTGTTCAGATTAATGATGTGCTAGTGGTAAATGAGTATCTTGATGTTTTTCCTGATGAGTTTCCTGGTATTATTCATGATCGAGAAGTTGAATTTACTGTTGACTTAGTTCCTGATTCTAAGACAATTTCAAAACCCCCTTATCGAATGGCTCAAGTTGAACTTTTAGAGTTAAAGAAACAATTGCAGGAGTTGTTAGATAAAGGTTTTATTCGACCTAGCACATCACCATGGGGTGCTCTTGTCTTGTTTGTTAAAAAGAAAGATGGTTCAATGAGACTTTGCATTGATTATAGAGCCTTGAATAATATCACTGTTAAGAACAAGTATCCTTTGCCTCATATCGATGATTTGTTTGATCAGCTCCAGGGAGCTCAATATTTTTCGAAGATTGACTTGAGGTCGGGGTACCATCAGTTGAAAGTAAAAGAAGCAGACATTCTGAAGACTGCATTCCGTACTAGATATGGCCATTATGAATTTGTAGTTATGCCTTTTGGGTTAACCAATGCACCTGCTGTATTCATGGACCTTATGAATAGAATTTTCCATGAGTTCTTGGATAAGTTTGTGGTTATTGTAATCGATTATATTTTGGTGTTTTCTAAAAGTAAAGAGGAGCATGAAAGTCATTTAAGGGTTATCTTGAAAACCTTAAAAAAAAGAAACTGTATGGAAAATTCAGAAAGTGTGAGTTTTGGTTACAACAAATTTCTTTCCTTGGTCACATTGTTTTAAAAAATGGCATAACTGTTGATCCTGCTAAGACAAAAGTTGTTGAAGAATGGCCAAGACCCACAAATGTAACCGAGATCCGTAGTTTTCTTGGTTTGGAAGGTTACTACCGAAGTTTTGTTGAAAATATTTCACGGTTATCTAGTCCAATGACTAAGCTAACTCAGAAGGGTGTTAAGTTTATCTGGACAAAAGAATGTGATGATTGTTTTCAGGAGTTGAAAAGAAGATTAGTGAATGATCCAGTTTTGACACTTCCTTCCAGAAATGGTGAGTTTGTTATCTACAGTGATGCTTCGTTGAAGGGACTTGGTTGTGTCCTTATGCAGAATGATCAGGTAATTGCTTATGCTTCACGTCAGTTGAAAACTCATGAGGTAAATTACCATACACATGAATTGGAATTAGCTGCTGTTGTTTTTGCTCTAAAAATTTGGAGGCATCATTTGTATGGAGTAAAGTGTGAAATATTTACTGATCACAAAAGTTTAAAGTATATATTCACTCAGAAAGAATTGAACATGAGACAGAGGAGATGACTGGAATTAATCAAGGATTATGATTGTACAATTCATTACCATCTGGGAAAACCAAATAAAGTGGATGATACTTTGAGTCAAAAAATTAATGCTTCATTAACCATGCTATGTTTGGAATGAGATCCTGTGGTTTTTGATTTGATGAACTTTGGAATAGAAGTTGTTGGTGCAGGAAGTTCTTCTGTTTTGTTTCAGGTATCAGTGAGATCATCCCTATTAGACAGAATTAAGCAAGTTCAGAAGAAAGACAGTGGGTTGCAGAAAAAGGTAGAGCTGGTTTAGAAGGGTAAGTTGCCTAAATTTAATATTGATAATGATTGTGTTTTGAGGTTTGGGAAGAGATTATGTGTGCCTGGTGATTCACAGTTGAATAATGAGTTGTTATGTGAGGCTCCTAGTTCCCCGTTTTCAGTTCATCCAGGCAGTACTAAGATGTACAGAGATCTGCGGGAGTATTTCTGGTGGGATGGAATGAAAAGGGATATTGCTGATTTTACTGTGAGGTGTTTGACTTGTCAGCAGGTTAAATTAGAGCGGCAGTTACCGAAAGGGATGCTTCAGCCTTTACCAGTGCCAGAGTGGAAATTGGAAAATATATCCATGGACTTTATTGTGGGATTACTGAGGACATCTCGAGGTAATAGTGCAATCTGGGTTATTGTTGATCGATTGACTAAATCTGCTCATTTCCATCCTATTCGAGATACTTTCTCTCTAGATCAACTTTCTCGATTGTATCTTAAAGAGATAGTCAGGTTGCATGGAGTTCCCCTCTCCATTGTATCTGATCGTGATCCCAGGTTTTCTTCTAACTTTTGGAAAGGCCTTCAAAAGTCGTTGGGTACTAAATTAAATTTTAGTATAGCTTTTCATCCACAATCAGATGGGCAGTCAGAACAAAAAATTCAGACCTTGGAGGATATGCTACGTGCTTTCTCTATGGATTATCAGGGAAGTTGGGACCAACATCTTTCTTTGGTTGAATTTTCATATAATAAAAATTTTCATTTCAGTATACAGATCGCACCATTTGAGGCATTATATGGGAAGCGGTGTCGAAATCCAGCTTTTTGCGATGAAGTGGGTGAAAGGAAGCTGATGGAACTAGAATTGGTAGAAGAGATGGCAGAAAAAGTTTAGTTGATTCAGAAACACATGAGAACAGCTCAGAGCAGGCAGAAGAGTTATGCAGATAACCGGAGGAAGGATCTATCTTTCGAGGTAGGTGATCATGTTTTTCTCAAAGTTTCACCATGGAAAAGTGTGATGTGATTCGGTAAGAAAGGAAAGCCGAGTCCAAGGTTTATTAGACCATATGAAATTCTGGAGAAAGTTGGATTAGTTGCTTATCGAGTGGCTTTACCTATGAGTTTATCACAGGTACACAATGTTTTTCATGTTTCGATGTTGAGAAAGTATATGCTAGATCCATCTCATGTTTTGAACCCAGAGGTAGTTCAGTTGGAAGAGAATCTCTCTTATGAATAACAACCAGTCCAGATTCTTGACTGAAGAGAGAAAGTGTTGCGAAATAAGGTAATTCACCAGGTAAAGGTTTTGTGGAAAAACCATATGGTTGAAGAGGCAATGTGGGAATCTGAAAATGCTATGAGGGATAAATACCCCCACTTATTTTGATAAGTGAATAAAATTGCGAGGACGCAATTCCCAAAAGGGGGGAAGGATGTAACATCCCCGGTAAATAAAGAATAAAACATTTTCATTTTTATTAATATTTACGAATTAAATATTAATTTTACTTTAAATGGGTTTCTATGTTCGATAGCATACCCGATACGCAACAAAGAGTTTCTTTGAAATCTTACGTTGCACACTAGTAATAAAATAATATTATTTTAAATGGTAGTTAACACGTAGCCATTGTATTGGTGGTAATGAATATAAATAACTAAAATATGATTATATATGTTTTTTAAATGTTTTTAAATTTATCCAATAAAGGATAAAGGCTTAAAATACGAAAAGAATTCAATTTTAGGCATATATACTCTAATATTCACTAAAAGGTCGAACTATCACCTTTTGATGGAGAACCCTCTTTAAATATAGTTTTGGTCACTCTTATACATTCTATTGGACCAAATAAAATTCTTCTTTAGAATCGGGACATCAAAATTTACTTTGTGTAAATTTTTGGTATTTTTCTGATAAAGTTCATTTTTTTAATGAATAGTGAAAAAAGTTGTATTTTAATTCAAAACCTCTTTTTAATCTAATTTGTGTATATGATTAGATTATATTTTTATTTGGTTTTAAAGTGAAATTAGAAAATATTTTTACCATTTAATTCAATAGTGGTCATTGGAATTAATTTCACTTTAAAATTAGACTTAAACTAGTGTCAACCTTTAGATATATATTGTTTTATAAAAACACGCTATTTGTTCTGACAGTGGGAATTAATTATTAAATTAATTAATGTAACTTATATGTTTTGAATTTTGTAAAATAGACATCATTTTTGAATTCAGAATATCAAAAATAGCTTAGGGTGAAGTTTTGGTATTTTTTTGAAAAACTTCAATTTTTGATGAATAGTGAAACCACTAAGTGGTACTTAAAAAACTGATTTTTTGTTTAAATGAAATTTTACCACCTCTGTGTTTTGAATTTCAAAAATATGGCATACATGATTTTCATTAGGAAGTAAATTGTGGTTCAATGGGATTAAAATAATTTTTTGGTGAATAGTAACTTTTAAGTTTTTAATCGTGATTAGAGGTAATTAATGTAATTTAAGGTAAAAATAATGTTTTAATAATATGAAATGACCTTGAAACATGTCCCACCCTTATTGGATGTGTCATGGACGACCAAGACAACCCATGGGTCGATTTTTGGGACCCCATGGAGCCACTTGGGTATGATAATGACATTAATTCCTTTTATTTAAAGTAAAAGTAAAAAAGACACAAACATGTATTATTTTACTAAAAAAATTTTTACATGGGGTTATAAAAGTTATATTTTTGACTATAAATAGTAATTGGAAATATAAAAATATTTCCTACATCATAGTATTTTTTTTATAATTTTTAGACATTAAATAAATTAAATTATTTATGACATCATGATGATGCAGCGATTACCTCATTATTTAACGATTTAAATAAAATGAAACGATAATGTAAAATCTAAGACCTACACATGTCAAAAACCTATTGGATGAGTATATTCAGAACCCTTATCACCTTATCCTCAAAATACATCAATGTGGGACCTTTAAAATCTGAAACTCATTTGAAAATAAAGTAACATTTTATACCTTTCCAAGAGTGCCCCTCCTCTCCTCTTATAAAAGGCCCCCACCTCTAACTCCTTACCCACACATCTCAAGCCTTTGGCTCGGCCAATATCTGATCATTTTGTCTCTCCACATCCCTCTATTACTGCTAGAATCCTCACTTTGGGCAAAATTCTTCCCAAGGAAGCCTTTGAGCTCAAATCAAAAAGAGTTACCCGATTTAAAGTTAGTGTCTTCTCTTGTGTTGTTATGTTTTATTTTGCTTCTCCAACACCCTAAACTCTTTTTATTCCTTTATTTTGTAACAAAAAAAGTATCTTCAATATACTAGGATGTTTTTATGAGAAGTATTATAGCTAAACTTACACACACCTTCGTCTAATGTTTAAAGAACATACTGTTTCTGTGGATGGCGAATTACTGCCTCACGAAACGATGATTGTTCAATATTCTTTTAAAACCTTTTAAGGTGGCCATTATGATGTCACTGTATTTTATATATTATTTGTATTATGTTTATGTTTTCCTAATGCTTCTGTATTTTTCTTTTATGGCATACCTTTATGGTTTTCAATGCGGGTAAACACGATAATTTCATTTTAGGAAGTGCGGACTACCGCCCCCTCAAAGTGATTTGATTCGTTAATGCCATATATGGGATGTATAAAGGATAGATTTAATGTTATTATATATTATATTATAATGGAATTATAATATACCCTTATATCATTATGATTTCACTCCATTAAATACAAAATAGAAATGAAAGTAACGTTCATGCGTACGTACGACTTACCGTCTCCATGAATAGTGCATTTCATTTCTTACCTCTAAATGTTATGTACTATTATAAATACATGTATATGTTGGATATATATCATATATATGATATCAAAATCATGAATATCATTCTAGATATAATGAAACTTTGACCACATAAACAACATGTAATTGTAAGAAGTCCATTTTTGACTTAAGTACCAAATATCGACAAAATGAACTTTGTTAACTTAAATAATTACATATTGTTTATAACATGGCAATAAGTTGTATAAAAGGAATAATAAACTTGAAAAAGGTTCTTAAGCAAGTAGAAATTAACACTAGTTTATTATTCAGGAGATTAAAGAGGAATCGAGTCACGTCGGACATGAGGTAAGGGACTTCGCCTCAATCTCCTTTCATTGAGGCATATTTTGTTCTAATATAAGGCTTTCTTTTATACGGTGTATAAACCCCTTTGACTTTTAATTTTATACAAAAGGAATCTTTTTCTATGAAGCGTTTTACAAAATGACAAAAATGAATGTTTCTTTTAACGTATGCGGTGATAACGACCTTTTCCGCCGGCGTGAGTATTATTTGGTCTTTGGCTTCCTCAATAAGCTGTAATGTATTTAAAATGAAATAAATACCATATACTCTTTTATGTATTTTGGTATTGAAAATGGTTTTTATAATGTATTTGTTATGTAAATATATTTAATTGATATATTGTGATCAAAGTTTGGAAATGTTTTCTTTCCATTATATTTGTTTTATGTCTTATGATTTTATAATGGTACTTGGACATTTGACGGGTGGTTACGTGATAAACCATATGACGGGTGGTGCCGTGAATACCAGGATGGGTGGTTATGTTATAACCTCCAATTCATTGGGTATGGAAGTCAGTCGTATGGCTATTCCATTAAGTGATATGTGTGGAAGTCGACCGTATGGTTATTCCATTTAAGTATGTTTATGTCCCAAGTTAACTTTATATGTTATGTTTTCTTTATATGGGTTTTATGGTAATATTTTGGTTAAAAAAGGGTAAGTAATGATATTTTATTCAGTGAAGAGTTTTTACTACTTCATAAAGGTGAAAGGTATTACTTTGATAAAGTATACATGGTTTACTTGTTGTTTTGAAAAACTAACAGTTTTCATTCTTTGTGTATCCCTTACTGAGCTTTTTATGCTCATCCCATGTTTTTGAAATGTTTTTCACAGGTCAAGGGAAAGGTACATGATGTGATGATAGTGTCAAGGAAGTGTCAAGAAAAAATCTATGTTTTATTTTAAATATGTTTCTGATGATGGAAAAAATGAGTACTATCTTTTATGTAACCACTTTGTTTAAATGCAGAGTGTAATGCATGATTTATGATATAATTCTCTAAAACTCTAAACCTGGAAAGATCCTAAATGTGTAATCTTGTAATAACTCATGATTAAGTAATGTTTACGGCTGGGGCCTTATATGCAGTGCCCAATTTTGAAGAGAATTACTATATGAGCTTCCTGATTAATGAGACTGAAATTCCATGTAGCATGGTTAGATTATCCTTGTATTGGATGAATCACAAGAGCATTATTTAGGTGGTAAAGGTATACACTGGTCATGAATGGTACCATTTAAATTCATAAATCGGTGATTGGATAGGTGAGAGTCGAATACTAGTGGTCTCAAAGACTTTCCATGTTCATAGTTTCCCAGAAGTTGTGGCTAAATGAAGAATGTACCTCCATGGTAGAGGAGATAGGAGAGGTAAAATAGGTACCATTAGACAGTTGAATCATGGATGGACCTGGATAAGCATTGTCGGATGATGCAGTGTTAGGTGTTAGTTAAAGGAAAGTGTAGACTGCTTGTTGCGAGCATAGCTTAGAGAGAGATATGTACATACCCTTTGATAAAATTTTAGTGTACTTTTAGTTAGATTTGATCATTATTTATCTTGACATCTTACTGAGTATGATGATAAATAATTGACTCTATACTGAGCTCCTCTTCTTTTAAATTTATTTCTTGTCTTGATAAAGGAACCGATTAAGGTTGTTTTCAAGGAGTGGTATGAGGTAATCCATATATTTGGGAGAGAACCAATGGGTTTTTAGGGTGGTTAACCTCGTTTAAGTTGAAATTTAGTGTTTTCTTGGAGCCATTGAGCTCATATTTTGGTTTTTAGATGATGACAAGGGTATTATTATGGTGGAGAGTACTAAATAGGTCACAATTAAGTGTCTTCCATGTAGGATAAAATTGATAACACTACGAGACTGGTCATTGGATAGTCAGGATAGCGTAGTTACGTAGATAGTCGATGTGAGAGCATGGTTTCTAGTTTTACTATCATGGATTCTCAGGGAAAATAAGGTTTGTGGTTGGGAGACTATAAGGACTCATGTTCTTCTAGGCTAGAATTTTGAGCATAAATTTGAATTTTTACTTTCAAATGTTTGTAAGGGGTAAAATGGTAATTATACCCTATTAGATAACATTAGATAATTTTTTTACCACTCTTTTGGTCTCTAAATAAGGCGTTTACCCTAGTATAGGAATTTGGTAGAATTCTGAACTGTTCAAATTTTAGCAGAATAATTAATAATTAATATTTAATTAATTAAACATTAATTTATTCATGTAGGTTTGTTTGGCCATATATTTTGAATAGAGCATTGGATTGAGATCCCATATTCGCAGTTGAGTATAAAATGATGATTGTTTCTTGGTTGGGGCATAAACTCAGGTTGGCCACCAGGGTTGGCCAAGACCCCCTTTTCATTTTCTTTTTCTTTCTTTTTCTTCATTTCTTTTCCTTTTTATTTTGTTTCTCCATTGTATTCTCATGCACACCCTTGGGGGATTCTTCCTTCACCATGATAGATATAGGATAAGTAGAGGTATATAATGAAATAGGGAGATGAGAAGAGAGGTACCACCACAATGCCTGGGATGCATCAAATCATTGTACGATAGTTGTGGAGTGTGGAAATAGGAGAAGCTTCAACAGATTACACCCAAAGGTAGGCCATTTTTAAGTTTTTCCATAGATCCACTTATATTTACCATTTTTGACATTTTAAACCCCTTATATTATTTATTAGGACCCCTTTTGGGTTGATCTGTTGATTTTGGAAGAAAAACTGGGATTTTGGGCGATTTGGAGGTTATCTATTTGGGAAACCACTTGTACATGACGTTTGGTTCATAGAATACACATCCTGTGTTCTTCCTATTCTAGGAATAATATTTTTTAGAAATACATGTTGTGTATGGGGTATACACATTGTGAATTGGTACTCAATCGTGTCACTGATTACCCAACTGAACACCCCATGTAGGGACAAATGGCCGTATAGAATACATAGGCAAACCCTATGTGGGCTGTACGCTGTGTAGAGGTACATGACAAGGTGAAGTATATATCCAGGCCATGTGATATACATGGTCAGGTACCCCATGTTGGGTACACTCCATGTACATGTCGAACACACCATGTACATGGGCCTTGACATGCCATGTATGGCTGAAGTACGACAAAACGAATGGCGAGCAGCGCGGAACGCTCCCTGGCTTCTCGATATGTCAATTAGGGTTTGCATCCTCCGCCTTCAACATCAACGGCAGAATTTCTCGCACAAGGGCGTTTCAATTCTCATAAACTCCAGGCAGCATCAGCGCTCGTGAATCGAAAATCTTCGGATTCGAATAGAAATGAGGTCAGTTCTCATAACCGCAACTTTACTTCCTTCAAAGCTTCGAATGCTGGTATTCGTAGGAAAGGCACAGTAGCTCACGTCAAAGCTGATATGGACGCTATATCAGAAAGACTGGAGATGGGGGTGCACTCTATCATTGCCAGACTCATCTTGCCGAAAGGCTCTACGCCATGGAAGCTTGAACTTCTAATACAACGCTTGACGGAAGTCTGGGGTTTCGACTCCTGGAAATGTATCTCCTTAGGGAAAGGGTTTTACCACATCTTATTTCCATCCGAAGACCTTAAGATGCATGCCTGGGGTCACGGATCTATCTCCTTCAAGCCTGGAGCATTGCATATCCGAGAATGGGACAGAAGCTTTAACCCCCTAGAAATAGGAAATACGACGGTTCAGACTTGGGTGAAGGTATTTGGTCTAAATTGGATCCTTTGGCACCCTCGCATTCTGTATGATATTGCTCTAGCAATGGGAGTTCCAATCAAATTGGACAAGGAAACGGAAGCTGCCAGGTATGGACACTATGCCAGGTTCTTAGTTGAAATTGATCTTTGTTCTACATTAATTGATAAGGTCTTTCTCTCTACTGATGTTGATGAATTGGAACTGAAAATTGAATATGAAAACCTCCCCAAGTTTTTCCAAGACTGTAAGACTATAGGTCATGAGTCTTCAAATTGTAGAAGATCAATTGTTTGCGCTTCCTGTGCTAAACGTGGGCATGATATGCATTCCTACTTCAAAAAATCACATCACCAGAAGACCAATAGCTCTGGTTTAACTACATAGACTGCTGGTTTTAATGGGGATGTCTTGATTTCTGTTAATACTGCTCAGACGATGTCTATTCCTTATGTCCAATGTGATCTTGACAATAATCAAAAGAAGGTTGTTTCACCTCCGCCTATTGCTATGCATAATACTCTGGCAGATAACACAGCAGATCATATTGTGGATCCACCTTTTGTGCATGATCAACCTCAGTTGATCACTGGCCAGCATGGCACTCGGTCTTGGGCTGATCTTGTTGAGCACGGGGGGAATTGTGAGACTCATATTGCCAAGGACCTCACTCAGGATCCGGCAAAGGTGGGGCTCACTGTTTCCCAGACCCCCCTGCCCAAGGTTCAAGATGATTCTTTTTTGGTGAAAGTAGTTTCTTCCTCCTCTGACACACATTCTTGTGATGATAAAAAAGCTGGAAAAATGCCTTTGTATCCAACTTCTGATCCCACTGTGGCTGTTCCTCCTGGAGTTCATATGTTTCCCTCAAAAGAATTCCAACTTTCTGAGGGGGATATTGGGGATTCATCACCCACGTTTCCCTCACCTGGCAAGGATGATAGGCAGACCTCTTCTCATGAGCATGTGAGAAATTCTAATTTTCCATGTAGTGCTGCAGGTCAGTTAGAGGCTGTAGTTGTTGTGCCTCCTCGAAAAGAGGTGGAAACCACGACTTTGCACCCACCAAAGCTGCTGGAAAATCAGCAGACACCTTCTGACATGATGGCTGTTGAAGACTCAATCACTCCGGCTAATGAAATGGTGGAAAACACCTCGGTCACTCCAGCGGGGAAGGTGAGTAACACCTTGAAAGAATCATCTCTTATCTCTACACTGGATGTGCAGGAGACAGAACAGAAAACAGATAAACCAAGAAAAGGTCACCAAAAAGATGGAGATGATGAAGGTACTTGGCAACAAGTCAGAACCAGAAGTCAAAAAAGGGTAGGAAAGGAGGCCTTGAAGATGAAGGAGGAGGTGCAAGCTGACAGCTCGGATGATGATGTAGAATTGTTGCTACAGCAAGCCAAGGAGCTTGAAAGCCACTTTACGAGAGGAAGAGGTCGAAGGCATATCAGTGCCAAAACATGGAATGAATGGAGAGAGAAAGAAAGATTAATTGCTGACAAGATAAGGAAAAAGATTGGTTCACCGGGACAGGGAACTTGATGTATTATCCTTCATGTTGACTTCGGTGTTCTTCTTTGATTTTCTTTTAATATAATATTTTGGGGCCTAGCCCCACCTTTCAAAAAAAAAAAATGTATGGCTGAAGTACATGCACAGGTAGGACCGTGAGGGTGCACGTTGTGTGCTAGAAATGGCATGTCATGTACTCCTCCATTTCTACCCACTTGAGGGATTTTCCAGTTTTTCTTATATTTATGCCGAGGAGTCAAAATTTTACACATGATTAGTAAATATTTAGTATCTTTCCACATGGATCTTGATGGTGAAACCCTTGAGGGTTTTAGAGGACTCTAAGGAGGCATTTCAAGTGTTTTCATAAACAGAGAGGTTCTTCATCTGGTAATTGAAATGAGTTATCTCCTGATATTGAGACTTGATCTGATATGATCAATGAGAAATCTATCTTGATTGATTCTTATGTTTTAATCTAGATGATCCCATATAGGTTGCCTCTATCTTATTACTGTTACTGAGGGTCCCCTGTGGGATTCCTTTTCCTAATGCTGATGTAAGTATTACCTTGTAGGATCCCTTTACCTTTATATTGTTTTGAGGATCCCATGTTGGATTCCCCTACCTTTTTGCTCTATTATTGAGGCCCCCTATAGGAATCCCCTTATTATGTATCATTTGGAGGATCCCATGTAGGATGCCTCTACTTTCTTACAATTGAGGATCCCATGCAGGATTCCTCCTTTTACCTTCACTTTTGAGGATCCCATGTAGGCTTCCTCTACTTTCTTATCTTTATGGATCACCTTTACTACAAAGTATCTTGAGTAGGATGCCTATCATTTGTTATGACATGAGGGACTCAGTGGGTTCCCTTATGTTTGACCAACCCTAATTTAATATGTTGGGTTTGGGTATAGATAGTAGTGGGTGTCATCTTAGAACCCATACCAAACTTGTAAGCATGAGTGGATATGAAAATAATGGTGGGTTAGGTGTTTGAACACCCTCACTCTTTTAAATACTCTCTCATTTATTCACTACTGATGCCGCGATGATAGCTATAGGTGATTCTTGGTTTTTGGATGATGTGCCTGATGTGACATGACATTTAAATTTGGTATTCCTAAAAGTGTTACCCAAGATTTTTATTTTGATCCTTATTGATTTTGGATTCTAAAGCATGCTTTTGGGATCCGACTATTGAGCCTACATGATTTAAATTTACATTATTGGATTCCCTAAAAATTTCCACTCCTTGGATCCAAATATTGAGCGTTACATGATTAGTCACCTTAAATATTTATACTCCTTGGATCTGGCCCGCTGGGTATGACATTGGATTCCATGGACATTTCTACTCCATGGATCTAGATTACCTTGGATTCCAAGGACATTGGTACTCTTTGGATCCATATTTCTTGGACATACTTCGTGGATATGCTCCTTGGGCTCCATTCAAGTTGTTACTGAGTTTCTATGGAGATGCTCCAAGGACTTGATGGGATGCCTTGGGCTTTATACCTTGGATCCAAATCATGTAGAACTAACACGATGAGGATTCCTTGGTCTTTACACCTTGGACCTAGACCTTGTGGTTTGACACTGTATTACTTATCATAGGCTATAGTGGATGTTTATTATGTTTTTTTAGATATCCCTAGTATAGGTATTTGATTAAAATTGTTAGACTAGACTATTTCATGCATAATTTATTTTTATTTACAGTTAGCCTATGTTTATGATTGATGGTTTATAGTGAGCCTTGGTAGGTTGAAAAAAATAAAATTTATAGGAATATCCATCCGTATATGGTATCCTCAATTATAGTGATTAGAGGCAAGTATAGGTAAACCTTGGGTTAGGACATGTATCCCCATATGGCGACGTATCTTGCTCAGATACGTTGAGTTGCTTATGTTTTTCTACTTTCATTTAATGAGTATGTATATTATCGTATGAATATATATATATATATATATATATATATATATATATATATATATATATTTATGGTAATGTATATATATCCGTGCATACATGTACTCATATAAGATGGAATTGTGTCTAGATGATTGGGGTCATGAACCCAAGAATCGGTTCTGGAATTACTTCTATTGTTAATATCTGATTTATTTATCTCTCTAGTTGTCTCGGCTAGGATAAGGATATTTCATGATCATTCAATTATTATAGTATATTTATAGGTTCATCGTTGGTGTGCCCTACTAAGATTATTTAGGGAGATTAATTTTGGTAGACTTAAATTGTACTTTAATGACTCTTTTATCTCTTTTTGTGGTTGAACTTAGGGTTTATCACTTTTTCCTTAAAAGTGTTTGGAAAATAAAAAATTAATTTTTAGTCAGTCAGTCCTACTAAGATTATATTCTAACCCTGTACGTACACCTTGGTGTGTATGTAGATCTTATGTCTACTTTTCAGGTTGATCACAAATTGAATGATGGATTGGGATTAAGGCCCAATGTTTCATGATTAAGAGGAGATAATCATGTATATTCATATGATTAGGATGATGTAGTTTGATAGTATTTTGGAGACCGGGTATGTGGTTTGTCTCGGAGTTAGTAGTAGAGCCCTGTACTTTTATTTTAGTTTTCTTTGTACAATCCTTCATGTATGGTCAACCCAGTGGGTGACCAATATTGTATGTATGAAATGGATGTTCATTATTTTATATCATTTCATTTATTATTACAACATGTTCTATTTTAGTTTATTTACTACTATAATGTGCTTATTTACTGTTATAGATGATATCTGGTCATTTATGTTGTGTTTACTTTGATATGAGGGCATAGTCTCTCTTCAGACACATGCTAGACCCTTGTTTCTAGTCAACATCATCTAGTGTATGGAGAGGTGTCCTTGCGGTCTCATAATGAACCAGATCAGAGCACCGGTTTAGTGGCGTTCAGGTTAAGATATTACATTACCACTGACTCGTAACCCATTTATATATTAATACATATATGTATTATATTAAAAAAAACACACACTTGAGGACCATAATGGTTTATTTAATTTTAAAACATGGAACAAAATATTATAATTTGGTGAAATATCTTCAATTTTTCCCAAAATTAACATGAAATTTATTAATCATTATATCCATACCCTATATAAAACTATTCTTCATAACATTGAAAATAAAAAATAGTAAAGGGTGAGATCAGATGATCAATAAGACTAAACAAAATTGATGTAAATATATGATAATATGAAAACATAAGATAATCATAATGGTACTTGATAACGAGAATAAAATATGATGTTCATACCCAACCTATCATAGATCATTAACATTAGTCATGGTATAAAGGCTGAAAATTCATAAGATCTGAATCATAATGGAATCAAATAACATGATCAATGATAGAATAACAATGGAAAAAAGAAATATATTTATAGAATAAACATATGTATATAAAATATTATGTCAAAGATACTCACCAAGATATTCATAACAGGTTAGGCTTGGGATCACCAGACATGTACCTTCTTCAAGCTTGGGATGACCTCTAGTATAACCTTATTGAGGTTTATTCCAACCACCAGTGTAGTATCCTTTTCAGGCTTGGGATAAACACCCATGTTCCATCCTTTATAGGAATGGTCTAACCACCAATTTACCCTCCATTTCATGCTTTGTCTAACCACCCATATACCATCCTTTTATAACATGGTCTAATAGCCATGTTCACTTTGATCTCATAGAACACTTATCATTACCCAATTCATTGTAAAGAGATATAGTTCCCACCCATGACATAATGAAGACTATATTTTTGTGTTCCACAAGATCATAAAACATTCACAATATCATGACCCATGAAATTAAATGGTTTTCATAAACATATCATCATATCATAACCTATGGAGAAATATATGTTTTATAACAGTTTCATCATTTCATTGTAGCATAAACTATTGAAAAATAATCACGTTTCTAAAAAAAATCATGGTATAACCCATGGAAGAAAAATGGGTTTTATAAACATAAGGCTATAATAAAAACCAACCATTCAGAGAAAAATAATAATTTTATACTTGGATCATATTCAAATTAAGGAACATGTTACATCAACATTTGTAATCTCATATGGAAAATTATTTTGAATGATCATATAAAATATTTCATGAGGAAAATATCCTTTATTTATTGAATAATTTTCTAAAAAACAATTTTGAAAATCCTTTTATTTTAAAATAGCCTTGAAATATTATAAATTTTTATTTTAGAATAATTTAAAACATTTCCCAAGGAAAATATCCTCTCTATTTTGAAAAAACTCTTCTTAAAATATAAAAAAATTCAAAATAATTTTCAATTTTAAATATTTTACTTAAAATATAATGATTTCAAAAATATTAAGGAAAACATTTTCTTTCATAATAACATTTAATACATGTAAGGGAAGGTTTATATCATTGAACGGTGATGATAGCAGGAAATACTATTCATTTCAGCATGTTTAGAACAATGACTCCCTACACTTTTTTGGTAAAAGTAAACATTGATTTTTTTCTGTAAATGAAATGAATGTTTTCGTAAACTTTTATTGTTAAAATTAAAACATGGGTAAAAATGACTTTAAATAGTCATATTATAATAGGGAAAAAGTTCCAAAAACATTATTTTGGTGGAAAATAGTTCTTGGCCAAAAAAAATTCTTAAAAACATTATTTTTTACTCATGTGTACATAAGGAGAAAGAAATGAAGGGAAAATAGGTATTATCATTGAATAACAAGAGGATAATAAAATTCATGATTTTCTTGTGAGATTTATCAGAAGAGTTTATCAACAGAAACATAATCATAAATGGTCCTCGTAAACGATGAGATTATAACATAATATCTCTACAACATTGGTTACATTAAAAAATAATCCATGTGAAAGAATAAAATTAAATGAAACATGAAATATAATGAGGATAAATATATTCATTATATTACATGTCAATGGGGATGTATGTATACATTATTAAAGAATATAGGTTCATAACAAAATGTATGTTTGAAATGAGGAAAACTGAGACAACATTTTTTTACTGATTTATTAAATTTTGAAACATATACCCCATGAATAAGAGATAATGAAATGGATATTTAAACTCCAATATTTTTATTAGGATAATAATAATATACATTAATGGGAAGTATATTCCCCACATAAAATAAATAAGTGGTGAATATAAAAGCCTTCACAGGATGGATTTAATCCCAAAATAAGGCTTATAGGATGATTGTATGTAGGTTGATAATTTATTTTTTGTAGGTTTTGTTAGATAATAAATGATTAAAATGTGTGATTAAGTGAGTTTGGGGTATTATTTCCCTTTTATAGTTGAGAAGGGGTGGCATTTTTTGTAAAAACCCAAACATTTTCTCTATTAGGAGGACACTAATAACCCAAATGAATCCATAATAAATAACAAAATTATTGGAGGGATGATTTACTCTATAAACACATCACCACATTAATGAAAAAACATTTTATCATGTTATTCAATAGACCTTAAGATTACTAAATTTTACCCTTTTAGTTTTTACCATAATTATTATATAATTTTATTTACCTATGTAATTTACCCTTTAATAGAAAACAATTAAAAAGAAAAGTTGTTATATAATTTATACCTAATTTTTATAAATATTAAATCCAATTCATCAAATAATAATAATATGTGTGTAATATTAATTTGAATACAAACACATGTAATGTGAAAACCCATGTTTTAACCTTAATCACATTAATTAATTTTAATTGTTTTCACTAATAATTAAGGTAAAAAATTATTTTACCTTTATTAGATAATATTAATGATGATTATTCTAAATATTAAATAAAATTTTCCAAATTTCATTCATAGAAGTGGCATAATTTAGTTTAAAAATAATCTTTCAAATAGAATGAGAAAGTGGGTTTTCAAAGAAAAAAAGTTGAAATGCTTACAATGTGTATATATCTAATTTGAATATGAAAATTATTAAAATGAATTAAATTTTATTAATATATGTATAATTTATTTAATTATACTTAAAAAAAATTAATATATAATATAAAATTGTAAATAAATTAAACAAAAAGGCATTATTCGAATAAAATTCAGTATTTTTCACTATTCCTAAAAAATGAATATTTTTAGATAAAACAATAACCATAAAATAATTTGTATATTATTATTTCTAATTTTATGTTTATTTTTTCTTATAAATATTATAAATGTTTCAAAAAAATATTTTTAAAATATGTGCACCAAGAAAGGTGAAAAAAACTACTTTTTATAAAAAAAATACTATTTTAAGTGTAAAATTGGATTCATTTTTATATCCTATCTTGAAAACACATATGACAAATTTTGAATATTTTATTAAACTTATAATATTTAAATTATAATTTTTCACAAAAGTAATATTTTTATTTTATTAGTTAGAACACTTTTTTTTCATAAAAAAATTATTAGAAGAAGATTTCATTTATTTTTAAATAGTTTGTATTATCATTTCTAATTAATTGGTCATCAAAAAAATCATTATATATAAAATTTTCTTCCATATTTTAATAATTTATTTAATACTACCAATACCCTCCATTCCGAAGGCTATGTGATAACTATCATATTAAATAATAATATTTTAATTATATATCATGTTTCATTTAAACTCAGTGTTTCATGTGATGCAACCTAAACATGAGATTGTGTGTAACAGAAGACAAACATAGTGTTGTGTGAAATTAATGTTAATATAATTTTTTCATGAAAAATAAAATATTTAACTAATAAACTAGATTAAAAATATATATTTTATAAAATATCTGGGTAGTACACACATAGAGGGAGCTTCATATACACTAGCGAAGATGGTTAGAGTTGATCAAAGAACTGTGATTGCTAATGTCAACTAAAATACTAGTAAGGAAAATAAAATGGAATATTGTTAAAGTATTAATAATACTATTACCTTATCAATGATTGGGATTTATTAGGATATAATTATCATATGAATGGAAAAGATGTACAGGGGAATCATAAAATAAGGATCATCATTATTAATTTCTCAAATTATTTCCCAACTATCCCTTCTAAACAATATAATGGATGTTCAAGGAGATTATGTTGAAAATTTTAAGGTGTATGAAGAAATAATAAAAGGGAAATTATCATAGTTAAAAAATGATGAAAAAGAATCTATATAACTAATGAGTTATTGAATGATTCATATATATCTACCTTCTCCCACAACCCATGAAGCATGAAGATGTATTGATAATTTATATAAAACTATTTTTGGAATAATATGATGTGGAAGATCACTTAATATACATCATTGTGGGGGGTATTATAGAAGGTGAAGGATGAAGTGAAAAATTCCAATGGGATCAATCAACTATTACCTATACCAACATGGAAGTGATAGAATATAACAGTTGACTTTTTCACTAGTCTTATGAGGATATATAGAGGAAATAATTCAAAATGGAGTGTAGTTAATTGTCTTTAAAATATTGTTTATTTCACTACACTTTTATATGAATTCAAACTTGATCAAATTTGAATGATATGCCTTAGAGAAGTGGTGAGGCTATGTGAAACACCAAAATCGATTATATCTGATTGAGATACATGGTTGAAGTCAATGTTTTGGAATATTCAACAACATTCTCCCAAAAATATATTTAACTTAATTATGTATTATCATCCCAAAAAAGATGGAAAATATGATTGGAATATATTAACATTGAAATAAATTTTTATAAAATGTTTAATGGAATTATATGAAGGATTGGATTAACATATTATTATGATCAAGTTCTCCTAGAATAATGGATTACACTCAAGAATTCAAATGGATTCATATAAATCCCTTTGTGGAAAGATATGTCGAACACTTGTGTTTTAGGATGATTTTGGATAACAAATGTTTTTGGGACCTGTAATGGTTAAAGAAATTATATAAAACATCAAGACAATTAAATAACACATCTGGGCTACTCAGAATTGACATAAGTTTTATGATGAAAATAATTGACAACACCTAGAGTTTGATGTTAGATAAAAATAATTTCTCAATATATTTCTATGGAAGATATTAATGTTATTTTCCAAGAAGGGATAGTTATATACCAATTGCATCAAAACCTTTGGGATTAATGGTCACATTGGAGTCATGGATTATTGAATAAAACTCCCACCAACCCTGTCTCAAGTACATGGAATTTTCTTTGTAACCCTCTTGAGGTTGTACATACAAAATCAATAACATGTAATTTATTTAAAGTTGATATTTCTAGAAAATTATCTCACTTGTGAGGATTTTTTTGTGGAGATCTTGGACCATACAAAAAAATTTCAATACAACAAGACTACACACATAGTCAGTGTAATATGGAAATACAAAAGTTTGAGGATGGTTCATGGTAACAAGAGGAATTCGTGAAGTAGTAATACCCTCAGTTGTTTTCACATTAGTATGTTAAATGAAATTTCAAGGGTGAAATTTCCTAATGGGGGAATAATGTGATGACAAATAATTCCATCAATGGAACTTTCCCTCTAGTTTTTAAATTGTTCCATAGTTAGTAATATAGAATTACATAAACTATATGAACTATACGATTGAACCATAAATAAATTATTATAACAATTTGAAAATTCAATTTAGAGACTAAACATGGCCATAAAAATTCAAATTATTACAATTGGATAAAAAATAGAAAATAAGATCACTCACAAACAACACTATAGAAATGATAAAAATATTAATAATACAATACCTATCTTTTAAAAAAAATTATATATAACATTTATTCAAAATAGAATTGAATGAATATTGAATGAAATATAAGGTATTTATAGTATGTTGGGAACCCTTATGACTACTATAAATCATACCTTTGGAATTGTAATCTTGTTTACAGGAATAATAACCTAATGAAAATAATAGTATTCTCATATATGGATGTATAAAATGATATTAAGTTATCTTATAAAATGAATATATGGTAAATATTTATCATCATACTATTAAATTAATGTTTTAAATTTTTTAAAATAAGTGATTTTATTTTTGTAAACCATTTAGGTGTTATTAGAGTTTTTATAAAAAAATATAAAAAAATTATAGTATTGTTTTTATAATATGGGTTTATGAAATAATATTATGATTTATTATAATGATAATATAAATTTATTAGACCATAAGTAATTTTTCAAAGGGTATAAAAATTGACCATAATAATAAAGTTATTATTTTTTTAATAAATAAGGTTTTTTTATAATTAAATTTCTAATATACATAAAATTATTTTCATAAAATGGATTAATGTTTCTAATATATTGGCTGAAAACTGTTAGGTTAATTTTTTATATTTTTCTAAATTAGTTGAATTTGTATTTAATAATGAAAAGTGTAAAATAATGTATTTAACAATTTATGTAAAATAAATTATTAACTTCATAAAGGATGAATTAAGAAACCATTATATTGAAATCACATTGTTATATTTAATTTATATAGTCATAATAATCAACATTTTTGTAATTTTTTAGCGAAAATAATAAACTAACAAATCAAATTTAAAAAAATACCTCTCCCTCTATAAGTACCACTAATCACTTCCCCTTGCCATCACTTCTTCAAAGACATGAAGCATGAAGAATTTCACCTCAATTCACTTCCCAATCCTATACCCCATGACTTATTGTAGCAATTTCTAAAAAAGGCCATTTCTAATTTCATTAAGGAGGTTTTCAAAGATACAAAATTCAAGATGTAATATTCTCAAAATACCAATTTTACATTTTTTTTCATCTTCCACCTTTTACTCACCTCTATCATAAAAAATACATAATAAATCTACTATCATATATATACTATAATTTTATAGTGATTGTGGAATATATATTGTCAATCCTGCTCTCTTATCCTCTTATTCAAAAAATTAAACCATTGTCTATATAATTATAGTTCACCACCATCATGGATGATGATTTTTCATTTTTCATTACTACTTTCATAGAAGAATTAAATTTACTTATAATGGTATAAAATAACCAAATTATTTATATTATATAATTTTTCACATTCTAGAATTAATATATGACAGTAATGTTAAAAATAAAACAAACTTGTTTGTGATGGTTGATAAAAATTCCAAAATAAACTAACCATAAAACATTATCATTTTTACTAAATTAATCGTTAAAATTTTAGAAAAAAATTATTATTTTGGAAAACATAAAAATATATTTTTTCACGTATATTATTCCATTTCACTTTTTTAGTTGTAGTCCCATTTTATATGAATCTACATAATTGTTATCAATTGATCTGATCCTAGATCCATGAAATATACACCCTAAAAACAGTTAAAGTAAACATTATACCTCATTAAAATGGTTTAAAATGAACATAATATAATTATATTATATATAATAAAATATAAAATTATATTTTTACAAATTAATTAATTAATAAATTTAATTTTATTATTTTGAATGTTATATGAATTGAATAATGATTCCAAAACATAAGGTCATAAATTTCTTTGAACAATAGTATTCTCTTTCAGTTTTGATTTCTCTATCTCTACCTTACCTTCTCTATATATTATTCTTATTTAATTTTTATATATTATTTATATATATCCCACACATATATATCCCATTTAAATAAAATTTATTTTAAGGTCATATATATGTTTTAAAAGGCCCCTTCTCAATTTCATTCGTTAAGAAAACTCTATGAAGGGGAATTTATCTATCTATTAACACATTACATGTACTAATCCATAAAATGTATTAAACCATATATTATTTCTAAAATATTATATTTTATTATTTAAAAAAATATTTTGATTTATTGTTTTAGTGAAATTAATACTATCCCTCCCTTTTCATTATTTTTATACCCTTTTACCAAAAACTCAACTTAAGAGGTACGTTCCCAACTTACCTATCAATTATATTTCACATATTCATTTTAAATGGACTTAATTTTTCATGAACCATGATTATTTTTCATATATAAACATCAAATAATGATTTAATACCCTATTTTATTGAATCCATCATGATATTCCATCTGTTTATGCTATATTCTATGATTATACAACCTATATATTTCAATGGGTAATACTTTTGTTTATGTCTCATGTTTGAATCCTTATTTGCAACACATATGAATGTACATCTTAATATGGGATCTCCTAGATAAAACATCAATGTATTGAATAATTTTTATGTCTCATCAGTTGATATATATAGTATTGGGGAGTAAACCAAATCGACGATGAGACTATTTATACAATGTGATATTGTTTTGGAAATTATCCTTGAATTATGATTATGTAATGTTAAATATTTTTTGTGTAATTCATATATATATATGATATTATTATTCCATGTTCTATATATTAATAACCCATATTATTATCCAGGGTCATATTTCATGAGACCATGTTATTCCATTTGACAGATATGTTATGCTTCATTGTTATATTTATTCTTTTACTGGTCTTTATAACTCACAATTTTTTTTACGAATTACTCAGGTTATCCTATTCTCTTTTAAAATATCTCAGTTTTTTACAAGATCATTATAAAGATTAAAATAGAGGAGTTATATTTTAGTTTCATGATCCTCTATTATGTTTCTAGTATCCTAAATACACTTGGCCTCTATATCCTTGGTCTGTATTTATTTTATATTTAACTAAAAAATAAATTATTAAAATGTATAAAATGACTATGTCACTATAATAGATACACCTATAAACAATGATTTAGTAATATATATTTTGGGTGTGTAACTCACTACTTCTGACTATCTAGTTTATAATGTCTGGGTGTTTGTACATTTTTGTCACCATGGATCTAGTATACTAATCCACTTATAGATTTTGTATAAAACTTATGATTTCTTATGAATGAAAGTGTTTTATAATAATATATTATAATGGTGTACTATTTTTTATCATTAAAATCATTCCTTTTATCAATTAACTTGTGTTTGTATATTCCAATTGGATTTCATGCTTACCGGGGTATGTTGTTTAACATTTCAGTGATAATTTTTTTATATTTACAATTTTTACACTAATTTTATTGGAATATATAACATAAGGTCAACTAATTAATTTAGTGGGTGAAATATTATTATTTTCATTTGTGGATACAATTCCCCTTATTGTATATTCCATATGATTATTCTAATGGGAAGATATTTATAATTATATCCCATATCATAGATTTCATATTTTCCTATATTTTTTATATAGAAATTATTTTCACTAACATGTGGAAGAGAGTAAATATTTTTTAATTCTTTATGGTAGGACCTATAGTGACCATACTTTTTCTTACATAACTATTACATCATTTTATGATAAAAAAATACTATATTTACAAATATAGGATCTAAAGGATTAGTGTCTTGTTAAAATTAAACTCGTATATAACATGAACATTATAAAAAAAATTATTTAAAGAATTAATCATTATCCTTAAATGTGTATTTTATTTTTAGTAAATGAAATAACATAAGGATATACATCAATTAAAGGGTGTGATAAAATACCAATAAGAGGATAAATAAGGGACATGAATCAATATAACATGGGTGAGTATAATAGTCATCATCAAATCATAAATATAGGATATTCATAAACATATTGATGGAAAATGTGATAAATTCATAGAATGTGTTAATTTAAAAAAAAGAAACATCATTTCATAGTGGTAAAATTCCACACATATATGTTAAAAAAATTGGCCTCATGTTCACATATAATATATGTGCGTAATCAAAAAATAATTTTTTTTAAACTGAGATGTCATATTATACAATCATTATCTCATGAGATACATCACATTACCCAATGAATTATAGAGATAAATATTTATTTACCCACTCATCACATCATAATATTTACATAGTCATGCATTCCTCATAGAACATATTAAAATAATAGTCACGAATTAACCCATTGAATGGAATGGGTTACATAAGGATTTAATCAATCATGGTTTTATGAATAAATATAGGGTTACCAAATTAAAAAGGGAAAACATATTTGGTATTATAATCATTATTCTCAAGTGAATGAGAGACAACTCAAAATGAGTCGAAGATGTGATTTTTGAAAGAAGATTTCTTTTGGAAAATATATTCATTTTTCATAAAATCATGTTGGAAACATGTATATATTCCAAAAGAAAGGGGAAGAATAATGAAAATATATTTAAATAACATTAGAGGGGTATTGATACCAAATATTTCAGTAAATAGGGATAACCCAAGGAAAAGGAATTGGTTTTGAGATTACCCTTACCTTAATTCCCGCTTTATTTCATCACCTTCATGCCTCCTAAATAATAAACATAAATTTATTAAAACATTGTCCCAAAATTTAATTATAGTTATTAATAAAACTATTTATCAATTATAATCATTGTATTAAAATTTTAAATTCCATTTATGAAATTAAAGCATTTCGATATCATGTTTTTCTAAAATATTTCATGTTTCGCTTTGATTTCTCTATTTTCGTTTAAAGTAATTTATAGAAAAGAATGATTATATAAAATAGAATATAATTAATATAGTTACATTTTTATATAATATATATAGTTTTTAATATCTACCCATGATCATGGTTATATGCGTAGACCTAGAAATCTAATCATAGGTAGTTAACCAACCATAGACAAGACGTTATCAAAAGAGAGTGAAAGGGAATTGTGAAATTTATATTTTACTTAAATATGATAATTATAATAGGAAAAAATAATTAATATATTGTTAAATTACTGAATAGTTAGTATTATAGTATATGGGTTTGAAAGTAATTGGAAAAAAGAATAAAGGGTATTAGAAAACATGGAAGAGTTAATAGAGACTTACTCTATCCTCAATGTAGCTTCTCATGTACGAAACTATAAATCCATTGGTAATTGGATTTGGATTGATCCAGAATATTCCTATGGATTACAAGGTACATTAAAGGGAGAATTTAAGAATATATTTGGATTTGGAATGGGTGGGATGAGTGTTTTTTCAACGGAACGGATAAGGGTTATTTATACTTGATAAGGGTGGTGTTTTTAGAATAAAATATTATATCTAATGAAAACTTTTAATAATTAATTTTTGAAAATATAAATCATATATAAATATAATATAATGGTTTTATTACATTAAAACCCCTTTATAATTATATTTTATTAGTTTATTAAAAAGGAAAGTGGGAAAAGGAGATATTATTATTTCAAGGAATCTATTTTTACTTTAGGTTTTGGGAAGTCCATTTTTAGATTGGAAATTGAGTTTAAATTATTTTAATGACTAATTTATGAAATAAAATATTTCATGTCCAAGAATCACGTTCTATAAAGTATTATTTTATTATTACATCATGAATTATATAATTTAAGATACATTGGTTATCTGAGAAACTATATTTTCTCAATTCACTCTCAAATTGAATTACTCTAGAAAATTACAAAAAAAAATAACCCCTAGAAAATTTAAATGTGATGATTTGAAAAATAATTTTAATTTTTTATAAATAAATTTCAATCATAGTTAATTTAAAATTTTAATATAAAATATTTAATTTTTATGAAATAATTTAAATTATAGTTTATTTAAGCGATCTTTTATTTTCATTGAATTTTATAATAATAATTTTTTTTTTCAATTATAATATTTATATTTATATAAAGTAATAATGAAAAATATTATTTTTATCATTTTTTGAGGTAAAATTACTATTCCAACATTCAGGTTATATTCCTAAATGTTAGGTTACTAATCCAATGGTCACATTACCTTCTTTAAATACCTCTTTATTCATTCAGTAAATATTCATCTCAATTTCACTTAGGGTTCTATATTTCTATTTTCTAAGATTTTGATTTGTTTAATAATTTTTTTGTTTCTATAGTTTTGGAATTGATGGAGATTATTCTATTATATTAGGGCGATCCATATTTCCCTATTTTAGCTATTCTATTTTATGTTTTGGTCCAGTTTTAATGTTTATTATTTTAATTGGTTTCATTACTGATTAATGTAACATTGTTCATTAATGAAATACATTTCTATTTATTTCTTTATTTTTATAATAAAATATAGTATATTATTAGACTCATTTATTTCAAGATACAAATACCATTTATAAACTCTAGGTTGTTACATTTCCCCCCATTTAGAAAATTCATCCCCAAAATTTAAACACGTATTGTCATATCAGAATAGATGAGGGTACATCTGTTTCATTGTTTCATCGAGTTCCCATGACACTTATTCATTCTTATTGTTTCTACACAATACTTTTATAGGGTGAGTTTCCTTGATGTGTATACATTTATCTCTACAGTCTAAGATCTTCATCGTCTACTCTTCGTATAAGATTTCATTCTTTAGTTGTACCACCTCTGGTTTCAGAACATGTGAGGGATCAAGTATGTACTTAATCAAGAGTGATTAATTGAATACAACATGAAATTTTTACATAAATGGTGGAAGTTCATGCTGATAGAACATTTCTCCTTTGTGATCAAGTATCTCAAAGATGAAAATGTACCTTATGCTAAGCTTCACATTCTTTCTAAACCACATGACTATCTTCCATGGTGATATTTTAAGGAAATAATTGTATCCACATTCAAACTCCAATTACCTTATAAGGTTTCCAACATAGTTATTTTTCCACTTATGAGCATCTTTTATATGTTGTTGGATGGATTAAACCATATCTACTATATCTTTCACAAGATTAAGTCCATGTAGCTTTCATGCCACAATTTGTTCCCAATAACATGGATCACTACATCACTTCCCATATAGAGCTTAATATGGATCCATTTGAATACTCTAATGGAAGCTATTTTTATATATGAACTCAACTAATGGGATATTATGATCCCAAACTTCTTTAAATTCCATTGACCATACTCTTAGCATGTCCTTGAGTGCTGAATAGTCCTTTCAGATTGGAAATCAGTTTGGGGGTGATCGGTCATGATAAAATTCAATTTAGTACAGAAATAATGTTAAAGAATTCTCTAGAATTTAGTAGTGAACTTTGGATCATGATCAGAGATAATTAAAATTATAACCCCATGTAGTATCACCACTTCTTTCACATATATCAAAGAAATTTATTCAGGAGATAAATCTTCTCGATTGGTGATAATGTTGGAAGTCTTAGTGAGCGAATCCATAAAAAACTATATCACATTGTTTTTTTTATATGTCTTTGGAAGACCAGTCAAAAATTCTATAGCAACATTCTCCAATTTCCATGTTGGTATAGGAAATGATTTTTTCCTACCATAGGACTTTGTTCACTATTAATTAACTTGATAATGTGCCAAATACCATGAAATATACTACACGATATCCCTCTTCATGTTGGTCCACAAGATTTTTTCTTAACGATCATGGTACATATTTATAATTATAGGATGGATAGAGAATGATGAACTGTGCACATCATCCACTAGCACATTTTTTATCCAAGGTGATAAAGAAATACAAAACCTTATTCCAAACCAAATCACACCATCATAATCGATATGTAACACATGTAGCATCCCTCCATTACTAAATTAAACTTATTTTGTCACTCGATATCATCCATTTATGCCTCCTTGAACATTAATTGTATAAACGATTTGGAAAAAATTTGGGCGAGGTAATATGTATTCCCTACCGTTATGATTTCAAGATACATCATTTTCATATACAAGATGATAGGGTCTCTCTCAATCCGCATCTGGGATAGAGTAACAGGTTCTTTTATACTAAGAGCATCAACTATCTTGTTCACCATTCTGTATAGGTTGTAAATAGACAAATAATATACCTTAGTTTTATCTAACCATCTTTATTGATTCATGTTGAGATACTTCTATGTTAATATATACTTAAGAATATTATGATTGGTATATATTTCAAACTTATCACCATATAGATAGTGCCACCAAATCATTAGAGTGATGATTATAGCTGCTAACTATAGATCTTTCATGATCTATTTTTTCTCATCGATTGTCAACTTTCATGATTCATAGGATATCAATTTATCATTCTACTTGGGTAAAAAACTAAACATTTCCTCTATGCATCATTATATATCACAAAACCATATTCACTTGTTGTAGTGTGAGTATAGGTACAATGATTAGCCTTTTCTTAATCTCTTTAATTCTTTCCTCACATTACTCCAACTAGACATACATTACCCTTTTTGTGTTAACATAATTAGTGTGCTAGACATTCATGATAATTTTCTCACAAAACATCATTAGTACCCACATAATACAAGAAAACTATAGATTCCCATGACACTAATGGGTATAGGTTATTCATCAATTGCCTTTTTATTTACAAGGTCCTCATAAATTCCCTCACTTGTGATCATGTTCCCCAAGAATGCAACTTGATGAATCCAAAATTAAGACTTGTTGAACTTAGCATACATTTCTTCTTCTATGATGTCTCCAGCACATTCCTTATATAATCTTAATGTTCCTACTTTATCATGGATAAAATAACAATATCATTGAAAAATTATACCTAAGATTTTTAGAGGTAGTCTATATAGAATTTATTAATAAAATCCAATCAGATTGTAGGGGAACCATTATTTTCTATGGTAATAATTATGAACACATAGTTCACATACATTGAATATAAATTTATCTACAAAATATCGCCATTATTCACCATTAATTGATGATATCTGGAATGAATATACACCTTTTAGAAGTACTAAACTCTTCATAGTTGATCAAACAATTTATAAATAATTGGTATATGATACTTATTCTTTATAGTGATCTTTTTGAGCTCTCGGTAATTGATACAAAGCCATAGTGATCCATCCATATTCATGAAAAAATAGTACTTGTGAACCCCAATGTGATTCACTAGGGTATATGAACCCCAAAATACCTTGTAGTTTCTTCTTTAACTCTTCTATTTCGTTTGGGGCCATCACATAGCAGAATTTTGAGATAGATGTAACTTCAGGTATGTTCTCTATTGATATATCTACCTCAAGATCTAGGGTAAGTTTGGGTAACTCTTAGGGAAATGTATTAGTTTATTACCAAATAGTGGAAATTTTCTAAAGGTTGATACCTTAAATTGACTCAAACTTTTGGGGAAGTTATTCTTCTATGCAGGGTATCAATGAACATATAGTTGAGCTATTTTCCAAATGATACTCATCATATTCCTTGCAATTTTAGAGGATTATTAGATATTTTAGAATATGAATGGATATTTCCTATTCATGTTTGTTGATATGTACAAAATATAAAGATATCAAATATTTTCCTAGTATAGAATTGAATTCCACTAAGGGGAGAATTATGAGAATCACTGGAAGTATATTCCCAAAAATTCTTATTGGACAAGAGTCCAAAACTTGGGTTTCAGTGATTGCAACACTAGGGGATTTTAAAGATATCTCTGCTTCATGGTTTCAGGTCTCTGATTCAATAGTTATATAAAACATGTAGGACATAAAGGAATGATTAAAACAAGAATCAAATAATACTTTTTCATTCATGATTGAATAGGAAATATACCTTGTAAAACATAATTTCCTTATCCACTTAAGCAATAGTGATGGCATAAGATTTCCATTTCTAATTAGCCTTTGGTTGTTACTAAAACTAATTACCCTCAAAGACTCGTGGTTTAGTGAACTAGCTTGCATAGTTCTTATTCACCCTATAGTTGAAGCATTGAACCATGTGTGGTTCATTAGGAGGTTCCTTCAGTTCCTCCATTATGTCAGATGGATTCTTCATGTCTCTTCTATATTCATGAGCATGGGGACCTTCTCTTCCACACATAAAGAATTCCTCCATCAAATTGACATAATTCCCATGATGTGTCTCCGAAAATTTTTGACATGCGAGTGGTTGGATGATCCTTTCTACTTTTTCATTACATCCACCATATTAAAACTCCAATATTTTCTTCATATCACCAAAAAATAGGTACAGTTATTCGAAATCCATCTCTACATTGATAGAAAATTGAACCACTTCCTCATAACTCCAAAATTCTATGATAGAAAAATACTTTCAAAGGTTTGGTTTTGAACCAGTAAAGAATATATCTATTTTTATGTCATTTTTATAACAAAACCCAAGGAATATCATGAATTCCTTGTGAGGTTATCCTCATAAGTTACGACATATTCACCTTTCTTTTTCTTCATCTCTAGGAATTATCTCTCCATATTGTTTCAAATATTTCAAGGGAAATACTTAGTAATAAATATTTTTATAAAGTATTTACACTTAATCTCCTCTATTTAATCATTTATCTTGGTTTATTTATAACATCCCACAATTGATTAAAGTCTTCATCCAAATGTTAACCCATAAGAGTCTCCTTATCTTTATGGGAATAATAGATCACAAAAAAATATCATCACCATTGATTTAACCCACTACTCTGTGATAAGTGGATTAGATATTTCACTAAACATTAGTGGACGTTTCCATATAATGGACTCAATGGATAGTTGAACCTTCTTGGGTGAAGGCCAATTTTCCACATGGTTCAGGTTATTATTTATAATCAGAGACAAATGGGTAAGAATTTCTATGAGGTTTTGAACTCCACCCACCCCAACCCCCCCCATGGAATTTGGGATGTCATTTGGGAAAACATTGAATTATACCACACATGGGATGTTTTCCTAGTTTCTCATAGTTCCCACCATTCTCTAAAATATGAATTTTTTAATAAAAAATTAGTCATCAAAGTTTAAATAATTTATTCTTTTACAAAATTAACATTAAATTCATATCTTATGGGATCCCCATTATTTTCCTTTTATAAAAATATTATTCTAGTTTTTTTTACCTAAACACAGAGTTATACATATGGATTTAGGTCTTTTCGACAAATTATAATTCTAAAATTAACTAAGTTTTTCTCTGATATCAACTATAGAGGCCCTAAATTTTATTACATAATTATAACATCATTTTATGATAAACAACATAATAGTGTTACGAATACTAGACCAAAAGGTTTAGTGTCATGGGAAAATTAGGGGTTATACATAACGTGAAAATAATAAAACATAAATATGTATTTAAATCCTTCATATTTACCATTAAAATATCATTTTATCCTTAGTACATATAATCACATGAGGATATACACCAATGAAAGGTGCGTTGTAAAATCCCAGTAAGAGGATGAAAAAGGGAAATGAATAAATCTAACATGTTTTAACATAATCATCCTAATAAAATAAGAAGAATAAGATCATCATAAACATCATAAGAGATATTTGGGATAAAATAATTGAATGTGGCAATGTGTAAAAATGAAAAATCATTCCATAGTGGTCAAATATGACACATAGTTGTAAAAAAAATATAGCAACATGTTCACAAATAACATATGTACATAATCATAACATCATTTTTGGGAACAAAGCTAGCATCAGGTTCACACATAATATATGTTATCTCATGAGTTAAATCACATTACCCAATTAATTTTAGGGAAATATAATTCTGATCCCACCTTCCATAGCCTAATATTTACATAAACATGCATACCACATAGAATGAACCACAATAATATTCATGAATTAAACTATATAAATGAATGTATTTAATAAGGATTTAATCAATCATGGATTCATGAGTAAACTTAGGGTTCCCAAATGAAAATGGGAAAAAATATTTGGTATAAGAATCATTATTCTTTAGTGAAGAAGTGACAACTAAAGATGAGTTAATGATGTGTTTTTGGAAAGAAGATTAATTTTAGAAAATATTTTTGTTTTTCATAAAATCAAGTAGGAAACATGTATAACCCAAAATTTAAAAGGGTTTAAAAATTAAATTATATTTAACAAACATTAGAGTATTATCAAAACCATATATGTGATGAAATATGGATAACCCAAAGAAAAGGAATTGGGTTTGATAAGCCCATTACCATAATTCCCGATTTATTTTGTTTCTTTTGTGCATCTTGAATAGTAAAAATAAATTTATTAAAACATTGTTCCAGAAGTGAATTATAAAAATTTAATCAAATACTTATAAATTATAACCATTGTATCGTATTTCTTAATTTTTTTATTAAATTGAAGCGTTTTGAAATCATTTTTTTCTTAGAAAAAATTGTTTCGCTTTGATTTCTCTATTTTTGTCCAAAGTAATTTATAGAAATGTACAATTAAATCTAAAAGATTATATTGAATATAATTTCATGTTCACATAATATATATATTTTATAATTTCTTTCCATGATGATGGTTATATGTGTTGACATGGAAATCTCTCTATTGGTGGCTAACTGACCTTTAACGGGATGATGTTGAAAGAAAAGGAAGGGTAGTATGAAATTTATATTTTTCATAAATATTATGATTATAGTATTTTAAGATAATTAATGTAATTTAAAATACTTCATAATTAATTTTATAGTATATGGTTTTGAATGGAATTTGGAAAAAGAAGAAATAGTAGAAGAAAAGAGGGAAGAGTTAATTGAGACTTACTAACTCCTTGGTGTACCTTCTATTGTACGACACTATAAATCCCTTGGTGATTGGAGATGTATTGTTCCAAAATGTCCTTAATTATTATAAGAGGATTTATAGGGAGTATTTTAGTAGATATTGGGTTTTTGAATGGGTGGGGGAGTTGTTTTCTGAGGGAATGGATTATGATTTTCTATACTTGAGGAAAGAGGTATTTTTAGAATACAATTTTGAATAAAATATTATATACAAGGTAAACCTTTTAATACTTATTTTTTAAAGTAGAAATAATATATCAATATAAAATTATGGGTTTGAGAATTTAAATCCCATTTATAATTTAAATTCAATTATTTATTATAATGGAAAGTTGAATAGAAGAGAAATTATTATTTTAAGGAATTAATTTTTACATTTGGTTTTGGAAAGTTTTTTTAGGATTTGAAAGTAAGTTTATTTTATTCTAATGAATCATTAGTGAAATAAATATTTCATTGTAGAACATAAATGCCTATAAAGTATTTTTTTCATTATTACGTCATGAATGATATAATATATGATACATCAGTTATGTGAAAAACATTATTTTACTATTCACTTGAAAATTGAAGTATTTCTGAATATTTTGAAAATATCACCCTTGAAACATTTTCACATGATTGTTTGAAAAATGATATTAATTTTATATAAATTAAATACCAATATAAGTAATTTCAATCCTTAGTATTATAATTATTATATTTATAAAAATAAATTAAAATATAGTTCATAAAAAATGCACTTATATTTTCATTGAGTTTTTTAATCAGGAAATGTAATTTTTTTTGCATAATAATATTTAAATTTACATAATTTAATCATGATAAATATTATTTATATCATAATTTATTATTATGAGGTAAAATTATCATTCCAAAGGTTAGGTTACTATTTCTAACCATCATGTTACTATTCCAATAGTAACATTACCTCAGATAAATACAATTTTAGTCTTTCACTCAATATTCATCTTTATTCCTCCCAAAATTATATATTTACATTTTATAATATTTTTATTAGTTTAATAAAAAAATTATTTTCAATTGTGACAGAAGTGAGGGTGATGATTCTAGTAGATTGGGGTGATCTATATATTCCCATTTTAGATTTTAGATTTTTTATTTTTTGTGCAATTATAATGTTTGGAATTATAATTGGTTTCATTTCTGATTAATGTAATAGTTTTAATTAATGAAATAAATAATTTTTTTGTTTCTTTTTCTATATAATATGATATAATATATTATAACACTCATTTATTTCAAGATCCAAATACCATTTATAAACTCTAGTATGTTACAAGATCATTAATTTTTATATCATTTTTGAATATAAATTTTAATAGGGAACTATTTTTTAAAGGTAATGACTATGAATATTGTAATTATGTGGTGTAATCATATTCTACAAACACTGGTGTAGAGTATTTTCTTACGATTTATAATAGTTTCAAAATATTAGAGAAATATGCTTTAATTTTTTTCAATATGAGAGATTAGATTATTAGATGAATTATCACATAAAAATGATCTATTATATATGATTCAAAAAAATATATACATTCATGTGCTTTCATGTCAAACATCTAGTAGAATTTTGATAATTAGGGGTTGGTAATTTTGTAACATCAACAGTTTAAGATACAAAAAAATATTCTTAGTGAGGATTATCAATGTTTTTACTTTTTACCTAGAGAATATATTACTAAAATAAATTATTTATTTATGACTATATTAAATATCTTTTACATATAAAAAGAGTAAACATTAAAGGAAGTTAAATTCCTCTCATATAAATTGAAACAATTTAATGAAGAATTTGAGTGCTTTTTTTAGAAAAATAGAGTGATATCTAGAAGAGAAGTACTGATGAAGATATAAATAATATAGGAAACATATCTTTAATATTATCAAATGCATAAGATAAGTTGATGTCATAAGTTAATTTTCAACATAATGAGGTCGAAAAGAATTATAAATATTAGTAAATAGTAATGATATCTCAATATTTCTTAACTCATATATCTATTAGAGATTATATAGAAGGAGACTAAGTGTCTCATATAATTGTTTAAAAAAGAAGAGTAATTTTAAAAGATTTTCAAGAAAATTCATCTTCTGAATTTCTTCGACTATCATTTTTAGAGTCAGGTGTAATGGATAGGACACCAAAATAATTGGAAGAAATTGTTAAAGATACAATTAGTCCCTCACTTCCTTATAAAGTTTTATTTTTAAAGTAATTTAAATGATACACCTCATCACATAAATAACTAGACTCAATTTTTCACACTACAAGAAAATGCTGTTTTAGCGGCGGTTTTTTCACAGTGGTTTTAAAATCGCCGTGAAAAAACCACCGTTAATTTTTTTTAAAAAATATTTTTAATTTTTTAAATATCTTCTAAAAAAATCTTTTTTTAACAATGGTTTTTTGAAAAGATCCGCAAAATTTAAGAAAATTTTAAAAAAATTATTTATTATTTATTTATTATATATTTAATTTTTATTTAATTTTTATTTAATTTTTATTTTTTATTATCTATAATCAAATATAGTTTATTATTTATAATTTTATATATTTATAATGTGTCAATTAATTAATATTTATAATTATTAGTTAATAATATTTTTAAACTGAAAGAAAATCTTCAATAAGTAGAAGAACAAACTTCGGTATCAAATGACCATAACTTCTGATCCGAGAGTCCATTGCAGCTCCACAACTAGTGAAATAGAATTTTATCAAATGAGAAAAATCCAAGTGAGATTTAAATCATGTGATAATCAAAAGAAAAAAAATATATTCAAAATTCAAAAGTTGAAAATCAAACTCGAACTTCAAACAACCATAACTTTTAATCTAGGTGTCTGTTTGGGCTCTACCATAGATCAAATCAAAGCCTGCGATGAGCTCTACGCTGCTTAGGTATACTATCAACTTTTTGAGTATTTTACACCTTTTTATTTATCTAGAAAGGCCCAGAAGGCCTCCGAAATAGAGGTCTTAGTTGCAGACACCAATTTTTTTTTAAAATTCAAATGATTATAACTTTCAATCCAGGTGCATGTTCAGTCTGTACCACATGTCATAACAAATCTCATTTCACGATCTTCGATTTGACTGGTTGTGGAACTGGAAAACGTGTCTCAGATCATGTTTTATGGCCATTTCTGTGTTTTTAGGGTTTTCATAGGTTCTTAACATTTTATGATTTATTTAATTAATTGTTTATTTATTTATTTAATATATATATATATATATTTATTAATTTATTATCAATTAATTAATTATTATTTATTTATATATGATTTATTATTATTTATTTATTTATTATTTAGTTATTATGTACACATTAATTATTAATTTATTTTTAATTAATTAATTATTAATTATTATTTATTAATTATTAGTTTATTTATTTATTATTTATATATTTATTCATTATTTATTAATTATTGATAAATTATTATTTTTTAATTAATTAATTATTATTTATTAATTATAAATTATAAATTATTATTAATTAGTTATTATTAATTACTTATTATTATTAATTAATTTATTTATTATTCATTCTTTATTTTTTATTTTTTATTTTTTATTTTTTATTTTTTATTCTTTATTCTTTATTCTTTATTCTTTATTCTTTATTCTTTATTCTTTATTATTTAATTTTAATTTACTAAATATTAATTTATTATTAGTTTATTATTCATTTATTATTTATTATTTATTTATTATTTATTGATTATTATTGATTATTAAGTAATTAATTATTAATTATTTATTAAATATTAAATATTGAATATTTCATATTAAATATTAAAATTAAAATATTAATTATTAATTTGGAATTATTAATTTTATAATTATCAATTATCAATTATTAGTTATTATTAATTAATTTTTATTTATTTATCTATTTATTTATGTATTTATTTATTTATTATTTATTATTGATTTATTATTAATTATTAATTATTAATTATTTATTAATTTATTTTTAATTTACTAAATATTAATTTATTATTAGTTTATTATTCATTTATTATTCATTTATTATTTATTATTTATTTATTTATTATTTATTATTTTTTAATTAAAAATTAATTATTTATTAGTTATTTATTAAATAATAAATATTGAATATTTCATATTAATTATTAAAATTAAAACATTAATTATTAATTAGGAATTATTAATTTTATATTTATCAAATATTAGTTATTAGTTATTATTAATTATTAATTAATTATTATTTATTTATCTATTTATTTATGTTTTTATTTATTTATTTATTTTATATTTATTTATTTATTATTTATTCTTTATTCTTTCTTATTTATTATTTATTATTTACAATTTACTATTTACTATTTACTATTTATTAATTTATTTTTAATTTAGTAAATATTAATTTATTCTTAGTTTATTATTCATTTATTGTTTATTTATTTATTTATTATATATTCATTATTTATTCATTATTTATTAATTATTTATAAATATCTAAATATAATTTCTTAATTCTTAATTCTTAATGATCAATTATTAATTATTAGTTATTATTAACTATTAAGTATTAATTATTAATTATTTAATATTTAATATTTAGTATTTATTATTTATTATTTATTATTTATTATTTATTATTTATTATTTATTATTTATTATTTATTATTTATTGTTTATTATTTATTTATCTATTATTTATTAATTTATTATTAATCTGTTATTTATTTATCATATATTAAATTATGTTTTAATTAATGTATTATTTATAAATTACTTTTACATATTATATGTTATATACTATATACTATATATTATATATTATTAGTTATTAGTTATTATTTACTGATTATTGATTAATCATTATTCATTAATAATTATTGATTAATAAGTATTGATTAATAATTATTTAGTTCGTATATATTTATTATGTATTACTTGTTTTCCTAATTAATATATATATATATATATGTATAAGTATATTAAATTCGATTTATTGACCACATGAAGAGCCTGCTAGAGTGGTATAGTCTTTAGAGAATAAGCAATAGGTAAGGGGTTTAAATCTCACCCAACGTAGAATTTATATATATGGCATGGGCAAGTGCATGGGCATGTGCATGGAAATGGACTTATGTATGGACATAGACTTATGCATGGAGATGGGCATGTGCGTGGTAATAAATAAATAAATAAATAAATAAATAAATAAATAAATTGTGAAAATAATAATAATAGTAAAATATGAAAATAAAAAAATAAATAATAATAATAAATAAATAAATAAATAAATTACGAAAATAAAAAATAAATAAATTATGAAAAATAAAATAAATAAATTACTAATGTAAAAAAATAAAAAAAAATAAAAAATTAAAAAAAATGAAAAATGATTTAGCGACGTTTTAAACCGCTGCTAATTATTTCCTGATAGATGATTTAGTGGCGGTTTTCCAAAACCGTCGTAAAACGATTTGGCGGCGGTTTAAACCGCCGCTAAATGAAAAAACAACTGCTGCTAAATCCAATTTTGGGCGTAGTGACGAGAATATGAAATCCAAAAGTCATATAAATTTTCATCTGACAAATCTAATAAGTCAATGAAATCTTCTAAAAATGATACTCTTAAAAACATTACGTCGTTTGATTCAATAGAAGTTGAAAAATAGTATCTAGATATTGGTGAATGGAATGGGATATAAATTGAAAATTTTGATGAAATTAAATAATCATGACATATTGATATCAAAAAAATTACACCCAATGATAATGTTTATCTAGACATTATATCAAGGGATGAAGATGTTAGGGTTGAGGCTATTAGTTCTTTGGAATATTTTTATCCATTTTATAAATCAAGTGGTGAATGAATGGAGAAGTAGATGGGATTGATAGAGCAATAATTACTAAAGGTATAAAGCATCATATTTAGATATATTCATATTGATTCCAGTATATTCCTTTTACATGTTAATATTTTGGATGCTCAGAACTCTCATATGTTAATGATGATTTACAATTAAAAGTTTGAAATGAAAAGTGATCAATCTAATTTTAATGAATATTGATAGTTTTAGTTTTAAAAAAATGGAGAATTATAGGAATCACGAGGGCTATGAAATTAAATATTTATATTGCGAATAATTCATCTATAATGAAAGAATTTGGTGGATCTAACATGTATTATAGTCATCAAGACTGAGATATAAAATAGAAGGAATAAGTGTATGAAGAGTAGGAAAGTGAGTAGATTTTTTTAAAGAAATATTTTATGTGAATATTTTTTTAGAAGAATATGTTAAGAGGATACAAATTTTGCAATGAGTGGTTAAAAATATCAAAAAAATAAATGAATTACAGTTTTTTATTTTTTATAAACATTTATTTCCATTGTTTATGATAATGGAATGTTGTCATAAAATATACGGATGAAAAATCTACATCCTATCATTCAATGGAAATTTCCTAGGGGACATGTTTATCCTAGGGGGATATAATCAGAAGATATAGTTAGATATCTATTTATATTTCATTTACTTTTATTTCATGAGATTAATGTTATTTCCTTCCATGGATATATTTTAAAAAATAATGATGGGTAATAATTTGAAGGAAATATAATTTCTTATTTTTTTAAGGGATATTTCCTAACATCCTACTTATTATTATACAATATTTAAATTTTATACTCTAAGATGATATAAATATTTTACTTCCCATCAATGGATTACTTGAGTAGGTGAAGCATTCTTACTTTTCTTTGTGGATACAATTTATCCATTCTTATAGGTTTCATATGTGTGATTTTTTTGGACACATTTAGTATTATATTAATACAAATTGTTTTTTAAAAATTTATAGGTTCTCTATATCGTGATTTAGTATACAAAAAAGTACAATATACTAACTATTTTTTCTTTTTATATGGTATGATCAATAAATTGTAGATCATCATTGAATCTAAATCTGAATAGAGCACTTCTTTTTAATGATGATTATTATGAATATTAACTAACATAATTTCTGTATTTTGAGGTATAAAATATTCTTGTTCTTATCATAACAAAAAAACTATCATAGAATGAAGTTATAAATTTTACTCGTGATTTGAGATAATAATTTTAGTTTAATTTTCAAATAAAAAATAATCTTTAATGTTAAATCCACAAATATATATATATATATATTAAAGGGTTTTATTTTCAAAAAATAAATAATATTCAAAATATGTATAAGATTATAAATTTCATAACATCATATGTTCAAGATACAAAATGGGAAATTATTATGTAGGATTATAAATATTTTCATTTTTTACATAGACTAACATTTTTTCCAAATGATTCAATGATTTATGGATATTTTTAATATACATCATTTAGTTATAGAATCATCATTTACCCATGATCTCCCAATATAGAAAGTTATCTATATTCTACATCTATAATTTGAATTTAAAAAATGAAAATTTATGATACAAAGAAGATTAATAATAGTAGTCTAGATGATTTAATTAGTATTCTCATGAAACACAATAATAGACATTAAATAGTTGATTAAAAATAATATAAGAATTTTTTTTCAATCACTATAATTATATTAATATGAATATACTCATACCATACTATAAATATGAGTACAACTATGATATATTTTGGATGGAATTTTCTTCAATCTTGTCAAGAAAATATTGATAGTTAGATTTCTCTATTTTATAGTCTAATAAGTATATCTATAGGTATTAAATGTTTATTCTAAAAAATATCATATGATGGATAAAATAGAGATATCAAAAAACAATTTATGAAAAGAATATAATTGAGTAATGACATCCTATGAGTGTAAAAACCATGGAACATTAGATCGGACTATCAAATATTAATGAATATGGATGGGAAATCATCAAATATAAAAGGTAAAAATCTTTCAAAGTCACAACTAATACATTGAATGCCAATATGGATCTGTCATTAAAAATTATAAATAATTGAGAGAGTGATTATAGTGGGTATATTTTAGTTTTTTATAGAAATGATGCTCAAAGTTATATGTCCATTATTTGGATGGTTACTCTTAATTCACATTCACAATTGTGTCATGATGAAAATGTATCTTTTTTATTAAATTATGATAGTTTTGATGAGGATAAAACTATATCACTTGATAAAATAGCTATTTATGTAATTATTTTTTAGAAAAGAGATATGATAATGAAGGTAGTCTAAAAAGAAACTGAAAGAGATATTATTAAACATTCTAATAAATATTTAGAACATAATTATGAGGTTGTTGAAAATAAATCTGAGGTATCTATGTCAAATAGATAAATTTAAAAATTAAGCTCAAATCCTAAATACCATGTTATCTCAGTTTAGTCATTGGATGATAAAACTAAAATTGTTAGGATGACATTAGTTAGTGAAAGCATTATGAATTTATTAACAAACATTTCTTTTGAAAGGAATAATTTTTACAAGATATACATTTAGTTGAGTCTAAATATCACTTTATCTAGGTTTGTTAGTTAATCCAACATAATACACTCTTATTATTTGAACTATTTTTGGGAGAATAGTGTTCCATCTTGTTCAAAATGTGATCAATATAGGAATTGGAAGAGTATGTATTCATTAACAAAAAATTAGTCCTTCAAAATTACCAAAATATTTAATATCAAAGGCATTTTCTATGACTGATTATATGATATTTTGAATTATTTTATTGTCAAAAATATTATTTTCAAATTCCTATAGACATAAAAATATATCAATTCTTAAGACCAAACGTTTTACCAATGACAAATTGATGGGTACAAATAGATGAATTATAATATTCAATACTTGGTAACAATTACATTTTAATAGTATATGTTTAAATTTATGGTTATATAGACTATCAAAACATGTATTTTTTTTAAGTATTTCCCTTTTTAAGATTTTTATATTCTATGTATAGTTATTTTTATTCACATAATTTTTTATACTTTAGATGTTTTATGTTATACTTAATCTCCTTTAGATATGAAGAGTTCTTCATTATTTAGATAACATTAATACCATGATTTTTTTATCTAACATTAGATTAAATTAAAGATGGAAACATGATTATAGAGACACTTTATAAAACATTTTCCATTAAAGTTGATCAACCACATGCATTAAAAGGTAAAATTTCAAAGGTGTAATTATTTTTAATCATATATTTCAAAAACTTGCCATGGATTTATTGACTAATTTACTTTGAGTAATTTGGTAAAATATTGTATATTAATTTTAGATTTTTAGAATTTTTATTATGATAAGGTAATTGAAATTTGACTTATGGAATTTTAAATATATTCTTTAAAATATATTATGCATCATCTTTTTAGTAGGATGAAATGGTAAATATCTGATGTATTTTCATTAATAGCTAAAAAATGTGCATATAAAAAGGTATATGGACCTCTAGTAGGTTTTTATCAGTTAAAATAAATACTTATATATCTTAAATCATATATTCTATACCACTACTGTTATTTTATGGTCCCAAGGGAATTATTCATTGAGATCTCTACTAGAGGGTTGATTGATTCGAATTGGTTTTGTAAGTATGAATCACTTCTCAAGAAAGTAGTTTAGTTTTAAGGATTTAAGATAATAAACATACCTAGTGAGGAATATCAATTATTTATACACACAATATTTTTAATATTTACAAATCAATGGCTTTTGATGACCCAATTGGAGTAAAGAAAATGAAATTATTAGTTTAAGAGTTAAAGCATGTGATATTGCTAATATTTTTTTGGAAGAGTTATGAATCCCATATGATGGAGAAAAAATGTTCATATCTCAAAAAATATAAATATATGGAAAGTTTAAAGAGAGATCTATGGAAATACTATTATAGATAAACATGAAGCTACATAAGTTGAATCATTTAAACAATGAGGTATGAATTATTTTTTAAAGGATTCACATTTTTTCTACCAATGAATTGAAATAAATACATAGCTAAAAATAAAAATCTCTATATCAATTAATTTATTTTTTAAATTAATTAGCTTAACATTGTTATTTTTTAAAAGGAATATTTGGAAATATTTTTCTCCAGAATGCTAAACTGTATTATGCTATCATACTCACTCACTGGTATTCAAATTTTTGTAAGTCTTTGGAGTATGACAGAGTTAAGTAAATCCAAACCATAGATAATGTAATTAGGATTCACTAAATAGTGGATGATATCCTATAGAAGAATATTACATGTAAAATAGGATAAGTATCCACCAATGAAATGTGAATGAAGGTTATAAGAAGATGAATTTATCAGAAATTGTTTCAGTTATAAATTCCCCCTATATAATAATAAAATTATTTATAATTGGAATTAATAGATAAAAAATATAGATATCTTTAACATATAATGGATCATTAAGTTATAATGAACCTATATAAAAATAATTTAAGAAGTATTTCCTTTAATGTATACATTCCCAAAAATATGGTGATGAGATTTAGTGAAGTTTAACAGATTATAGTTGAGAAGAATAATTAAAATTTATTAAAAAATATCGATGTCCCAATATTCCCTACCTTCATTACATATCAGAGATCCAAAATATATGAATCAATGAAATAATAGAAAAAATTAAATTCCTAAAAAAATAAATCAAGAAAAAAATTATTAAATAATTTAAAGATGATTCGTTTTATATATTTCTTCCATCGCCATTTTTAGAGTCAAGTGAAATGATCAAAACACTAAAAGAAGTGAATTTAATGGTTAAACCCACCATTTGGACCTCATATCCATATGAGGGATAATTTTCATGATAATATAAAAGGTATTATTTGACCACTAAATTTTAAGAATTAGTTAGTTCACCAGAAGATATGATCCAAAAGAAACAACCATCTTCTTCTAGTGATTTAGAGAAGTAAAATAAATCTTATATGGAATATTAACCTAACTATTTTATATAATTTGAGGAAAAAAATATTAAATATAAAAATATATAGATTCCAGTGGTTGGAATGGACTAGAAGTTAAAAAAAATTAAGGAAGATAAATCCTATTGAAATATTGATATCATGAACATTTCACCCAATGAGAATAATTAATAAAACAATACAATGCGAGGTGATGAGTTTAGATTTCAGAATATTATCTCTTTAGAAGATAGTTATATAGAATATATCTCAAGAGGTGATAGAACAAATAAGTGGTTGGTCAGTATAGAGTAATAACAACTAAGGGCATCTAACTTTATATTTATCCATCCTCATTTCTCTTCATGGATAGTCCTTTTATAAGATAGTATAGAAAATTATAATACCTCATAGACGCTAATGAAAATTCTTGATAAAAAATTCATAATAATTTTTATCTATCTTGTTTTATAGAATATTAGGAGATTTACTTCAAAAAATTAATGAAAATGGAAAAATTTTAAACTCCTAAGGATTATGTAATTAAATGTTTTTGTCCATAATTCTTCCTTAGCTAATGAATTGGATGGATCCAAAAAACATTATTTTCATCACAAAAAAATGATAAAATAATATAATTATGTATTAGAAGTATAGTAAAAATGGAAGAATTATTTGAATAATTAATTTAAGGAAGTAAATATTTTTTAGAAGAATATCAGAATAGGATAAAAGGATGGTAATGAGTGATTCAAAAATATGAAAAGAAATAAATAATTTCAAATTTCATTTTATTTCTTATTTTTTATATACATTTACTAATATTGAATAATTAAATAGGTTTTTTTATGATTTAGTAAATGAATGAATATTTTTTATTAGTATCCTCAAAGGGAGTGAATTATTTATTTTTTATTGATTTTTCAGTGATAGAGGAAGACTATAATAAAATATAGAGTTAAAAAATCACTATCATATAATTCATGGAAAATTTAGAAGGGTATATTTATATCCTAGGTGAGAATATCAAATGATAAAGAGATGTGTTTGTTTCTATTTTATATATGTCTATTTCCTATGATTAATTTCATATAATGCTTATTGAAAATAAAAATGATGGAGATATTTAATGAAAATTATGTTTCCTTTGATTAAAAAAAATTATACTAAAATGTGTTTTTAGATGAGTTTTTAAGGGGGTGGAATGTATATCATATAGATGATATACTCGGGGTTTTCTATCAAATCATAAATGGACTAGTTAATTTTTATTTCAGTCAAACTTACCTTTTAATTTTTTTAATGCGGTAGATTTTTTATTAAAATGACTAAATTCTTATCATTTCACATTAAAGTTAGGATATATACATGTTGAATTATATTTAACATCAAATTTTCGGTTTGGGGTTTATATGTGTAGTTTTTATCATTTGATTCTATGTTACACTGAACTAATATGATCAATACAATTTTTTGAACATGGTGGACCATTAGGATAATATTTTGAACATCAAATCTAAAATCATTAGAATATAGTTTACATTCTGATTTTATTTCAACTAAAACAAATTTTCATGGAATATGACTATTAATGTTTTTTATTCCATAATCTATAAATTCAACCAACGAATTAAGGAATAGAGGAAATCTAAAACAATTTTTATCTTGTGTAAGCAATGAAACATCACCATTCATTGAGAAATTTCAATTATATTTTTCTTTCAGTGAGTTTCTCTATGAGATACCATTGTGATATTTTTGTTATAATTATCTTTACTCTAATTTTAATTATTCCAAATATGATATTGGAGATTAATAAAATTCATGCCTCAAGTATAATTCATCTAAATATTATTTGGTTGATATCAATAGTCTGTAGATTTGTTTCCAATTAACGAGATCAAAGTGTTTTTATGGGCTAGAGTTACCTATTATCAACATTGTTTTCAAAGAATTTCTAGGTGTGGAACATTCTAACATTGACAACCATATTCAAAGAAGTTATTTTTAAAAAAATTTATGATTACATGGATATCATCTACTGTCCACCTACCAAATTATTTTATTGTCATAAAATTATTGTCTTTTATTATCCTTTTAATTTCCTAAAAATACATGTTCATCCCCATTCTCATGTTATATTCATTCAAATTCTCTCCTTAGTTGTATTCCCAGCATCGTTTTGAGATTAATCTTTTCATGGTTTTATATTTTTCCATCTTATTCCAAGGGAACTATTTTTGAGAATTCTTTTGGATCTTCTTCATCAATAATTTTTCACTATCAAACAATAAATATTCATTTGAAATAATGTTCCTTAAAATGTAACTAGGTGAAATATTCTTCATAGCTTTTGATTAAGGATATAAGAGATCCCAAGTATTGGATTTCATTGATGCATCCACATTATCATTTAATTTTACAAAATTCATAGGAATATTATTATAAAGTATAGACATTTTCAGTAGTTAATACATTTTAATGGTATCCTACCTATACACTTGCCTCTTTAACCCCTTCTGAAATTTCTTAACATGGGATAAAGAGTTTTTACATAATCTTCTATGTTCATTCCTTCATCTGTATAGTCATATTTTTCATTAATCATGAAATCATTGAGAGATTTAAAATAAATATCCCATTCATGTTTTACATTGATTTTAAGTGCATTCCATATTCTCATTTTAATGATAATGAGATTATAGTGGATTTCATCAATTGTAATGTATTTAAGATATCTATATTCTAATGATTTTTTTATAATTTATTTAACATGAAGGATTCCCATTAAAAATATAACCACTGTAGATTATTTAATATTTTTTAAACCAATTTATATTGGTGATTCTCATCTATTCCATGATAATGAATGCATAGAAAATTTCATCTTACTACACTCTAACAACATTGAATCTTTACTGAATAATTTCCATATTTTCTTCATTAATATTCTTATTTCCATCATGAATACTATAAATATTATTCAAATAAAAATATTTTTTCTATAGAACATAACTTTTCTCAAATAATTTTTTTATAAATATGAATATAAATCATTCCTCACATTCCCATAATTTTCAATTTTACATTTTTTAGATAAGGTTTATGTTGATTATTTTTCTAACACGGTGAATCCATATTGAATAGAATCAAGAAAATAAACCCGAAGACAAAGAATACCATGAAACATCATTTTTATCATAAATGGAACCCATTCCTATAATAATTTGGGATTCAATTACAATTTACAAAATTTTGATGATCTATAACATATTCTTGAGAGAAACAAGAGAGTAAGCCTGACTATGATTCCAATTATTGGATTAGTATATGGGTGATAAACAATGTGGGGAGGGTTAATTAGTGTGTAAAATGATTTAAATCTATGTTTTAGTCTAATTTTTATTAACAAATTATCTCCCAACATTCACATAGTTCGCAAAATAAAAAAATGTAATAATACATTTTTTCAGTTTTCACATCCATTGAGGTTGATTACATCCTCTATGTTCATGGTTATTATCTCATATATACAATATATTTATTATTATCAATATGAAATTGAAAATGGTTATAAACATGAACATGTATAAATTCTAGAACTAAATAGTGATATTCTTACACCACTGGTAAAAAAATCCTTTGTAATATCTCATTTTTCATATGACAATAGTTTCTAAATATTTTGAATGAAAATTTCTATACTCTGGTATGTATTTTTATGAACAAATTGTAATGCCCCGACCCTAGTTACCCAGAGTCGGTTCATTATTACATAACATTGGCATGATCACAAGAAAGATCAAATCTCGAAAGACCGATTGGTTTAGTAGCCTTGGAAACACTAGATATATTCATAAGTTTTACATTACATCATAAAGTGAAAAACTACTACGACAACATAATGTCTCCATAGTCCACACTATTATCCCCTCATAATATCCCTGCAGGTCATTCATAACTTACTTCTTCATATCCTGGGAAAAATAAAACATAGAAAAGGGGTGAGCTCAAATGCCCAGTAAGGATAATAATATAGCGGGACATTCAAAAATAAGCATAAACATTTAAGGCAATGCATTACTAAAACAAAAGCCTTTTAAACTTGAACTTCAACATAGTATGGAAAAAGTAAAATGAAATAATTCCATTTACTTATTCACATGGATATTCTACTAATCGAATAATCACATGCAATATCAATAACCACTTTCATAATGTCGGAATGCATAATGATGAACTTTAATTTCTTTGTCAAGGCCTCGTCCCAAGACCTAGGGGCTAACTGTAACCAGAACCCAACCCGGAGTGCCTCTAATAACCGGACACCAACCCGGAGTGCCTCTAATAACCGGGCACCAACCCGGAGTTCCTCTAATAATCGGAGACCAAACCGGAGGGCTTACTTTTACCGGTCCCCAACCCAGAACATACTTGTCTAACACATTCATCTGAATGAAAGATTGAAATATAACATAAACATTCGGATTACAAATAACTTATGAAATGCCAATACTATAAACAAAAACCATGAGTGACATAAGAATAACTTATCCACAGTCAAAAATATCACAAAACCTTCAATAAAATATGGATGTTTTGTATCATAATAAATCAACTTCAAATAAGCTTAAAATCCATCAAAGGATGTTGACATAGATGAAATAAAGACTATTTTAGAAAAATATCTCTTTCTATTTTGAAATCATTTAAGAGTCTTATATTTATGAAATAAAACATTTTTTTTGAAAATATTCTTATTATCTTTTAAGGGAAGCTTTGACGATTTTATAACGGCGGTAAATAGCCGCACCCGCCGTATAAGTTAAAAAAAACATTCTTACGTTAAATTTGTCGAAAAGGTTAAAAGTGCCTTGTTTGGAAAACGAAGGAAAGATTCCTTTCGAAACACATAAGGGTATAAATGACTTTAACCCACATTCTTGTAAATAGTAAAAATGTTTTGAAATACATTATTAAGAAAACATGGATGTGGATGATAAAGAGATCCCAGTAGATTATTACATATAAACAACCTCGGATAATGAAGAGATTTTGAAATAACCCTTACCAATTTGGTAACTTATGAAACATACAACCCATAAAAGAGGTATCATACAATTAATATGTAAATACACATAAATTAGAGTGTATTACACAAAGAATATAATTATGGGCAGTACATACACCACACAAAAGGTGATGATGGCAATATGGTATGAATCTCACGGGAATATGGAGTGAGATGAAAAACCCTTACCTTGTACTTTTCATTGGTTGGGGTAGGTTAACCTCTTGTATAATGGTGAAATAATTGTTGTTAAATTATACAAGAATCATATACATTAATATGATATCATATATGATCTTTTAATATTGATTTGATAATAATATCTTAGTATTATCGTTGTTTCGGGTGTTAACTTGTTTTATTTTATATGTTTTGTTATGTAAGACATGTTTGTAATTTATAGGTTGTATATTATTCATATCCAGAATGATATCAAGTCCTTAAACATCATTTTTAAATCATCAAATGATAATTATACTTGAATGGATACGATGGAGAATGAATCTCATCGCGTTCGTGGAGACGGTAGTCCGTACGTACGCACGAGCGACAATATCATTATTTTGAAATAATATATAAATGGTTGTTATATCATATATACAGAATCATTAACATGTTATATTTATTATTTACATGAGTTACATATCATTATTATACCCATCCAAATAATAATATATTGAATAACAATTACACCACGACGTGGAGACGGTAAGCCGTACGTACGCACGTATGGTGACATGTTATTCAAAGGGTGGATAGAATACTGAATATGGTTGTACCATATTTATAATAACATCACAGTATATACATGATACTAGAGTTATTATTTTAGAATGGTAATAACAAAGGAAGAATAAGTGGAAGAAGAAAGGAACTTGGAAAAGGGTGGTGAAATCATTACCTCTTCTTCAGGTTCTTCCTTTTGATTTGATCAAACGGGATCCTTAGGTTGGCTTTCTGATCAAACTAAGGCCTCTACGTTGTAGTGAGGGAAGTTGGGAGAGTATTTGAGCAGATTTTTTCCGAACCAAAAGGTTTTGAAGGTGTGAAGAAATGAGAAGGAGGAGTGCCCTTTTATAAGAGGGGTGAGGGGCACCTTTGGAAAATCTAGAAATATTGGTTTATAATAAATTCATATTCGGTTTATAATGGATCCAAAGTTTATTATTTAAATGTTAAGGTGGGGATGTGTCTAAAACAACTCAACCAATAGAATTTAGACAGGTTTGGGTACTTATATTAACCTTATCTTTAAGTATTAACTCTAAGTTAATTAGTTTCACTTTTACAATGTCTCTTTGTATTTTTATATAATATGGTTAATAAACTTACTATATACATCCAAGGGACCCCCAAGTGGTCCATTAATGATGAACCTATCATGATATAAGTTTCTTGGACGAACCTTAGATTTTTAGGAATTTAATATCAATTAATAATATAATATTTTTTTTAAGAACTCTTTTATGTCAATTTTGACACTATTCAATAGTTGATTTTTGTGAAACTCATAACAGATTGATTACTTCAAAAAAAGTCAATTAAATCAATACTAATATATCATATTATCCTAGAAAATTATTTTAATTCATTAAAAGTTTCATATTATATTTATTTGGGTATTTATAATATCAATTATTTTAATTTTTCACTATTATAGTAATTAATTCATCATCATTGTGTCATATATAAATTAAATTATTTAATGTATAAAAATTATAAATAAAATATCAATATGTAGGAAATCGTTTTAAATTTCTAATTAATATTTATAATCTAAAATCCAACATATATAACCCTATGTAAATTTTTTTTTTCTAAAAGATATATGCTTGTGTCATTTTTGTATTCATTTTAACTTAATTAAAATAAAGTGTCCCTATCACCTACAAGTGGCACCATGGGGTCCCAAAATCGACCCAAAGATTCCTATGGTCGAAAATGTATCAACCAATAAGGCTAGGACATGTTTTAGGGTAATTTAGTATTATTATAATATTATTTTTTAACCTTTATTTACCGGATTTACCCTTAACCATGGTAAATAAAATATTTACCGCAGTAATTATTCAAAATGTCTAAAAATAAAAGTTACCTATTTACACAATTTGAACATCCTGATTCCAAATATGGAATCCATTTTTCTAAATTCAAAACACAGAAGTGGAAGAAATTAATTTAAAATTAATTCCCGCTGTCAAAACAAAAAGCGTGTTTTTAAGAGATAATAACTATCAAAAGATTGACACTTGTTTATGTTCGGTTTAATTGTAAAATTATGTCCAATGACCAACATTATATTAAATGGTAAAAATATATTCTAAATATACTTTAAAACCACTCAAATTCATAATTTATCACTATTAATTATTTTGATTAAAAAAGTTGTTTTTAATTAAAATTTAGTAATTTTCACTATTCATCAAAATATGAAAGTTATCCGAAAAGTACCAAAATTTCACCTTAGGATAAATTTGATACTAAGAATCCAAAAATGAAGTCCATTTTGAGAGATAAAATTTCTAAAATTTTGGAAGGTAGGTATTACTATTCATAACGGCTAGTTTGATTGGTTGTGGTGTGTTAGAACTCGAAGTTGCGTACAACACACGCTACTGTATTATTCAAAGGAAAGCGTGCCATGGAAGCTTGGGATGTTTCATTTTAAATTTTTTGATGTCCCCCATTTAGTCAAAATTTTTAAAATATTGTATTTAAAAAGGTTTCACTATTAAAAGTTGATAAAAGTGCAATACTGAAAATGAATCTGTTCTTGCATTATGTCTAAGAAACTCATAATATGGATTATAAAATTATAAGGATTATATAAAGTTTAAAATTTAGTTAATACTATTCATAACCTCTTTTGAATGGATTTTTTTTGGTAAGTCATGGTGTGATTGAACTCGGTGTTGCGTGTAGTGCAAGTTATTGAATTATTTTGAAGAAATAACACGCTATGAAATCTTGGGGTGTTACATTCTCCTCTCCTTCAATAAATTGCGTCCTCGCAATTTGAAATTGTTCTTCGAAAATAAAAGGTTGAAAATAGAAAATATATTTGTGGGAAAACCCACATCGGAAATTGGGTAACTAAAATTTAGTCTTAATATGAGGAAAAGAGAAATGAAAGGGTCACCACCAAATTATGATCTCGATTAGGAGAACATTGGTGGCAATTAGAGACATATAATTGGAGGAAAAATGTAAATATTTATAGGTAGTGATTGAGGTCATCAATCACAAACAAGTATAAAATTGAGGTCCTTAAACTCATCAATCTATGATGATTTGAAATACCATCGGTTCAACAAAACATAGGGTATTGGGATAACACATTTTTGACGTTTCAAAATATCTTAGTTGAAATCCCACATCGAAAAATGAATTATTGAGGCCTCTATTTAAAATAAAGAGTGGAAAGTATGAAAATTACCGAAAATAACACATACTAGGGTTCCATGTAGGAAAATATGGATATGGAAGAGAAATATAACCATCAATTATCTGATGGAGAGTGGTAGAGAACATGGCTATGAAAAGGCCAACAATCCCAAAGCCATAAATTAGTGATGATTTATGGTACCATCTAGGACAACATTTTTGTTCTAAGTTCCTTTTATTAATGTTGAGGAATTTATTTATGATATTGGATAAGATCATAAGGAGATATACTTACTTTATAATTAGAGTTTTATCCATTAATAAATTTCTACCACAAACTCATCTTTCACTCTAAAAGATAATAGAACGTAAAAAAATTTCTATTTATACTATTCGTATAGGGTTCCAAAATAAATGAATTTATAATTCTTCTACTAGATCTTTTAAAAAAAACTACATTATTTAATCCAGGACATATCGTGGGCCAGTGGTAGGTGATACACCGTTGTCGCCCTTCGGTTGTGGGTTCAAGTCTCGCAGCCTTGCCGGACGCGACGGGTTGCCGCCCGACCTCCAGGTTGTCCTTTTATGGCAATCCAAAATAATCCAAATAAGAAATATCCAAAATACTTCTGTCCAAACTCACAGTCCAACATTTATAAGGAAGGTAAACATAATGTATATCCTTTTTACCCCGTAATAGCATATGAATACCTTCATCATGTATTCTTTTAATACACTGAAACATCCTGAATTACCATATTCCTTATTGATTACATTCATGCTCCCTTATTCCATATAGAATGCTGGATATACTTCATCAATCCAAAAATGTTTTAAACCCCAACAATGATGGAATATACAAATCATTAATCAGTTCCAAGGTAGTCAAGAATATCCAATATAATATATCCAAAACAATCATGTATTATTCCAAAATCACTACCTCGGTATCAGAACTATATTATGGTTTATCATTCTCTCAACCATATATTTTCCAAAAATTTATCCTGCTATTGAGTCACTTTTCTTTGTTCCACACAATCTCAAGTCCTTAATGAAATAGTACTGCAGTACAATCCTTATATACTCCATAATTATTATAACAAATACATTGTTGATACAACACTCAATTGACATAATCAACATAAGAACTCTAATCATTCCTCTTCATCTGTGGTAGTATCATAACTTGATTATTATCCAATAGCATCATTTAGGCATAGTCTGATGAATGAGACATAGGTTCGTGTAGTGTCCAAACTCCTTGCAAATGAAGCATTGTACATTTGAAACCATTTTCTTATCATTGCAGTCACGTACTTTGTGCCCTTTTCCTCCACACTTATAACAAACTCCCATTCCTTTCAGGCAAGTTCCAGGGTGTTTCTTTCCACAGTTATCACATATGGGAAAATTCTTCTTTTCCCTCTTCCCTTTATCCATCTTTCTCTCTTCCATCCTTTTCTTCTCTTGCTTCCCTTCAAAGCCATAGGACTCAGTAAACTCTTTACTTATCTTATCAACACATGATATTATTTCTTCATATGATGATAATACATGCGAGACTATTTCTCTTGTAAATTCTGGCTTAAGACCATAAAATATATGATCCTTCTTTATCTTTGTATCATGTGAATTGCTAGAGTTCTCATTCCTTCTACTAGGCACCATTTCTAAACAATGACATTAATTAGATTAGTTTATGAATAACAATACCTAATCCCAAACTTGTAAAACACATAACATAAATTAAATAGTTTATGGATATAATCCATAATCATAAAAATGTCTCCTTTGAGGAAGTATATACTCATAAACCCTTCATAATGATTTGTAAATAAAATGAGAGTTATCCTAAGCATATCCCCCGGGAGTGTCGTAACCAAGAGTGCAGCAAGGCCCGTTGTCGTGCACCAGTTCCCATTCGAGTCTAGCTCAAAGCGATGTTTTCGGGTTTTACCCCTAGGTACATCTGTGCCAGAGCCGCCTCTACCTGCTCGTATCCAGACAGGGATGTATTGCTCGGAAAACTCACAAAATCTCCACAATACCAAAATTCTAGGAAGTTCTTCTATATTAATCCTCAAAATTCATCTTAAATATATGTGCTCTAATCAGAGTTTATCTAAATCTAGCTTCCAAGGTTTGTACTAAACTTTCTCTGATACCAACTGTAACGCCCTAACCCTAGTTACCCAGAGTGGGTGCATTATTACATAACATTGGCATGATCACAAGAAAGATCAAATCTCGAAAGACCGATTGGTTTAGTAGCCTTGGAAACACTAGATATATTCATAAGTTTTACATTACATCATAAAGTGAAAAACTACTATGACAACATAATGTCTCCATAGTCCACACTATTATCCCCTCATAATATCCCTGCAGGTCATTCATAACTTACTTCTTCACATCCTGGGAAAAATAAAACATAGAAAAGGGGTGAACTCAAATGCCCAGTAAGGATAACAATATAGCGGAACATTCAAAAATAAGCATAAACATTTAAGGCAATGCATTACTAAAACAAAATCCTTTTAAACTTGAACTTCAACATAGTATGGAAAAAGTAAAATGAAATAATGCCATTTACTTATTCACATGGATATTGTACTAATCGAATAATAACATGCAATATCAATAACTACTTTCATAATGTCGGAATGCATAATGCTGAACTTTAATTTCTTTGTCAAGGCCTCGTCCCAAGACCTAGGGGCTAACTGTAACCGGAACCCAACTCGGAGTTCCTCTAATAACTGGACACCAACTCGGAGTGCCTCTAATAACTGGACACCAACCCGGAGTTCCTCTAATAACCGGAGACCAAACCGGAGGGCTTACTTTTACCGGTCCCCAACCAGGAACATACTTGTCTAACACATTCATCTGAATGAAAGGTTGAAATATAACATAAACATTCGGATTAAAAATAACTTATGAAATGTCAATACTCTAAACAAAAACCATGAGTGACATAAGAATAACTTATCCACAGTAAAAAATATCACAAAACCTTCAATAAAATATGGATGTTTTGTATCATAATAAATCAACTTCAAATAAGCTTAAAATCCATCAAAGGATGTTGACATAGATGAAATAAAGACTATTTTAGAAAAATATCTCTTTCTATTTTGAAATCATTTAAGAGTCTTATATTTATGAAATAAAACATTTTTTTGAAAATATTCTTATTATCTTGTAAGGGAAGCTTTGACGATTTTATAACGGCGGTAAATAGCCGCACCCGCCATATAAGTTAAAAAAACATTCTTACCTTAAATTTGTCGAAAAGGTTAAAAGTGCCTTGTTTGGAAAACGACGGAAAGATTCCTTTCGAAACACATAAGGGTATAAATGAATTTAACCCATATTCTTGTAAATAGTAAAAATGTTTTGAAATACATTATTAAGAAAACATGGATGTGGATAATAAAGAGATCCCAGTAGATTATTACATATAAACAACCTCGGATAATGAAGAGATTGTGAAATAACCCTTACCAATTTGGTAACTTATGAAACATACAACCCATAAAAGAGGTATCATACAATGAGTATGTAAATACACATAAATTAGAGTGTATTACACAAAGAATATAATTATGGGCAGTACATACACCACACAAAAGGTGATGGTGGAAATATGGAATGAATCTCACGAGAATAAGGAGTGAGATGAAAACCCCTTACCTTGTATTTTTCCTTGGTTGGGGTAGGTTAACCTCCTGTATAATGGTGAAATAATTGTTGTTAAATTATACAATAATCATATACATTAATATGATGTCATATATGATCTTTTAATATTGATTTGATAATAATATCTTAGTATTATCGTTGTTTCGGGTGTTAACTTACTTGTTTTCTTTTATATGTTTTGTTACGTAAGCCATGTTTGTAATGGATAGGTTGTATATTATTAATATCCAGAATGATATCAAGTCCTTAAACATCATTTTTAAATCATCAAATGATAATTATACTTGAATGGATACGATGGAGAATGAATCTCATCGCGTTCGTGGAGACGGTAGTCCGTACGTACGCACGAGAAACAATATCATTATTTTGAAATAATATATAAATGGTTGTTATATCATATATAAAGAATCATTAACATGTTATATTTATTATTTTCATGAGTTACATATCATTATTATACCCATCCAAATAATAATATATTGAATAACAATTACACCACGACGTGGAGACGGTAAGCCGTACATACGCATGTATGGTGACATGTTATTCAAAGGGTGGATAGAATACTGAATATGGTTGTAACATATTTATAATAACATCACAGTATATATATGATACTGGATTTATTATTTTAGAATGGTAATAACAAAGGAAGAAGAAGTGGAAGAAGAAAGGAACTTGAAAAAGGGTGGTGAAATCATTACCTCTTCTTCGGGTTCTTCCTTTTGATTTGATCAAAAGGGCTCCTTAGGTTGGATTTATGATCAAACTAAGGCCTCTAGGTTGCAGTGAGGGAAGTTAGGAGAGTTTTTCTGAACCAAAAGATTTTTAAGGTGTGAAGAAATGACAAGGAGGAGTGCCCTTTTATAAGAGGGGTGAGGGGCACCTTTGGAAAAGCTAGAAATATTAGTTTATAATAAATTCATATTCATTTTATAATGGCTCCAAAGTTGATTATTTAAATGTTAACGTGGGGATGGGTCGAAAACAACTCAACCAATAGAATTTAGATAGGTTTGGGTACTTATATTAACCTTATCTTTAAGTATTAACTCTAAGTTAATTAGTTTCACTTTTACAATGTCTCTTTGTATTTTTATATAATATCGTTAATAAACTTACTATATACATCCAAGAGACCCCCAAAGTGGTCCATTAATGATGAACCTATCATGATATAAGTCTCTTGGCCAAACCTTATATTTTTAGGAATTTAATATCAATTAATAATATAATATTTGTTTTAAGAACTCTTTTATATCAATTTTGACACTATTCAATAGTTGATTTTTGTGAAACTCATAACAGATTGATTACTTCGAAAAAAGTCAATTAAATCAATACTAATATATCATATTATCCTAGAAAATTAGTTTAATTCATTAAAAGTTTCATATTATATTTATTTGGGTATTTACAATATCAATTATTTTAATTTTTCACTATTATAGTAATTAATTCATCATCATTGTGTCATATATAAATTAAATTATTTAATGTCTAAAAATTATAAATAAAATATCATTATGTAGGAAATCGTTTTATATTTCTAAGGAATATTTATAATCTAAAATCCAACATATATAACCCTATGTAAAAAGTGTTTTTCTAAAAGATATATGCTTGTGTCATTTTTGTATTCATTTTAACTTAATTAAAATAAAGTGTCCCTATCACCTACAAGTGGCACCATGAGGTCCGAAAATCGACCCAAAGATACCTATGGTCGAACATGTATCAACCAATAAGGCTAGGACACGTTTTAGGGTAATTTAGTATTATTATAATATTATTTTTTAACCCTTATTTACCGGATTTACCCTTAACCATGGTAAATAAAATATTTACCGCAGTAATTATTCAAAATGTCTAAAAATAAAAGTTACCTATTTACACAATTTGAACATCCTGATTCCAAATATGGAATCCATTTTTTTAAATTCAAAACAGAGAAGTGGCAGAAATTAATTTAAAATTAATTCCCGCTGTCAAAACAAAAAGCGTGTTTCTAAGAGATAATAACTATCAAAAGATTGACACTTGTTTATGTTCTGTTTAATTGTAAAATTATGTCCAATGACCAAAATTATATTAAATTGTAAAAATATATTCTAAATATACTTTAAAACCACTCAAATTCATAATTTATCACTATTAATTATTTTGATTAAAAAAGTTGTTTTTAATTAAAATTTAGTAATTTTCACTATTCATCAAAATATGAAAGTTATCCGAAAAGTACCAAAATTTCACCTTAGGCTAAATTCGATACTCCGAATCCAAAAATGAAGTCCATTTTGAGAGATAAAATTTCTAAAATTTTAAAAGGTAGGTATTACTATTCATAACGGCTAGTTTGATTGGTTGTGGCGTGTTAGAACTCGAAGTTGCGTACAACACATGCTACTGTATTATTCAAAGGAAAGCGTACTGTGGAAGCTTGGGATGTTTCATTTTAAATTTTTTGATGTCCCCCATTTATTCAAAAAGTTTAAAATATTGTATTTAAAAAGGTTTCACTATTAAAAGTTGATAAAAGTGCAATACTGAAAATGAATCTGTTCTTGCATTATGTCTAAGAAACTCATAATATGGATTCTAAAATTATAAGGATTATATAAAGTTTAAAATTTAGTTAATACTATTCATAACCTCTTTTGAATGGATTTTTTTGGTAAGTCATTGTGTGATTGAACTCGGTGTTGCGTGTAGTGCAAGTTATTGAATTATTTTGAAGAAATAACACACTATGAAATCTTGTGGTGTTACATTCTCCCCTCCTTCAATAAATTGCGTCCTCACAATTTGAAATTGTTCTTTGAAAATAAAAGGTTGAGAATAGAAAATATATTTGTGGGAAAACCCACATCGGAAATTGGGTTACTAAAATTTAGTCTTAATATGAGGAAAAGAGAAATGAAAGGGTCACCACCAAATTATGATCTCGATTAGGAGAACATTGGGGGAAATTAGAGACATATAATTGGAGGAAAAACGTAAATATTTATAGGTAGTGATTGAGGTCATCAATCACAAACAAGTATAAAATTGAGGTCCTTAAACTCATCAATCTATGATGATTTGAAATACCATCGGTTCAACAAAACATAGGGTATTGGGATAACACATTTTTGACGTTTCAAAATATCTTAGTTGAAATCCCACATCGAAAAATGAATTAATGAGGCCTATATTTAAAATAAAGATTGGAAAGTATGAAGATTACTGAAAATAACACATACTAGGGTTCCATGTAGGAAAATATAGATATGGAAGAGAAATCTAACCATCAATTATCTGATGGAGAGTGGTAGAGAACATGGCTATGAAAAGGCCAACAATCCCAAAGCCATAAATTAGTGATGATTTAAGGTACCATCTAGGACAAAATTTTTATTCTAAGTTCCTTTTATTAATGTTGAGGAATTTATTTATGAGATTGTCTAAGATCATAAGGAGATATACTTACTTTATAATTATAGTTTTATCCATTAATAAATTTCTACCACAAACTCATCTTTCACTCTAAAAGATAATAGAACGTAAAAAATTTTCTATTTATACTATTCGTATAGGGTTCCAAAATAAATGTATTTATAATTCTTCTACCAGATCTTTTAAGAAAAAACTACATTATTTAATCCAAGACATCTCGTGGGCCAGTGGTAGGTGATACACCCTTGTCTCCCTTCGGTTGCGGGTTCAAGTCTCGCAGCCTTGCCGGACGCGACGGGTTGCCGCCCGACCTCCGGGTTGTCCTTTTATGGCAATCCAAAATAATCCAAACAAGAACTATCCAAAATACTTCTGTCCAAACTCACAGTCCAACATTTATAAGGAAGGTAAACATAATGTAGATACTTTTTACCCCGTAATAGCATATGAATACCTTCATCATGTATTCTTTTAATACACTGAAACATCCCGAATTACCATATTCCTTATTGATTACATTCATGCTCCCTTATTCCATATAGAATGCTGGATATACTTCATCAATCCAAAAATGTTTTAAACCCCAACAATGATGGAATATACAAATCATTAATCAGTTCCAAGGTAGTCAAGAATATCCAATATAATATATCCAAAACAATCATGTATTATTCCAAAATCACTACCTCGGTATCAGAACTATATTATGGTTTATCATTCTCTCAACCATATATTTTCCAAAAATTTATCCTGCTATTGAGTCACTTTTCTTTGTTCCACACAATCTCAAGTCCTTAACGAAATAGTACTGCAGTACAATCCTTATATACTCCATAATTCTTATAACAAGTACATTGTTGATACAACACTCAATTGACATAATCAACATAATAACTCTAATCATTCCTCTTTATCTGTGGTAGTATCATAACTTGATTATTATCCAATAGCATCATTTGAGGCATAGTCTGATGACTGGGACATAGGTTTGCGTAGTGTCCAAACTCCTTTCAAATGAAGCATTGTACATTTGAAACCATTTTCTTACCCTTGCAGTCACGTACTTTGTGCCCTTTTCCTCCACACTTATAACAAACTCCCATTCCTTTCAGTCAAGTTCCAGGGTGTTTCTTTCCACAGTTATCACATATGGGAAAATTCTTCTTTTCCCTCTTCCCTTTATCCATATTTCTCTCTTCCATCCTTTTCTTCTCTTGCTTCCCTTCAAAGCCATAGGACTCAGTAAACTCTTTACTTATCTTATCAACACATGATATTATTTCTTCATATGATGATAATACATGCGAGACTATTTCTCTTGTAAATTCTGGCTTAAGACCATAAAATATATGATCCTTCTTTCTCTTTGTATCATGTGCATTGCTAGAGTTCTCATTCCTTCTACTGGGCGCCATTTCTAAACAATGACATACATTAGATTAGTTTATGAATAATAATACATAATCCCAAACTTGTGAAACACATAACAAAAATTAAATAGTTTATGGATATAATCCATAATCATACAAATGTCTCCTTTGAGGAAGTATATACTCATAAACCCTTCATAATTATTTGTAAAGAAAATGAGAGTTATCCTAAGCATATCCCCCGGGAGTGTCGTAACCAAGAGTGCAGCAAGGCCCGTTGTCGTGCACCAGTTCCCATTCGAGTCTAGATCAAAGCGATGTTTTCAGGTTTTACCCCTAGGTACATCTGTGCCAGAGCCGCCTCTACCTGCTCGTATCCAGACAGGGATGTATTGCTCGAAAAACTCACAAAATCTCTACAATACCAAAATTCAGGAAGTTCTTCTATACTATTCCTCAAAATTCATCTTAAATCTATGTGCTATAATCAGAGTTTATCTAAATCTAGCTTCCAAGGTTTGTACTAAACTTCCTCTGATACCAACTGTAACACCCCAACCCTAGTTACCCAGAGTCGGTGCATTATTACATAACATTGGCATAATCACAAGAAAGATCAAATATCGAAAGACCGATTGGTTTAGTAGCCTTGGAAACACTAGATATATTCATAAGTTTTACATTACATCATAAAGTGAAAAACTACTACGACAACATAATGTCTCCATAGTCCACACTATTATCCCCTCATAATATCCCTGCAGGTCATTCATAACTTACTTCTTCACATCCTGGAAAAAATAAAACATAGAAAAGGGGTGAGCTCAAATGCCCAGTAAGGATAACAATATAACAGAACATTCAAAAATAAGCATAAACATTTAAGGCAATGCATTACTAAAACAAAAGCCTTTTAAACTTGAACTTCAATATAGTATAGAAAAAGTAAAATGAAATAATGCCATTTACTTATTCACATGGATATTCTACTAATCGAATAATCACATGGAATATCAATAACCACTTTCATAATGTCGGAATGCATAATGCTGAACTTTAATTTCTTTGTCAAGGCCTCGTCCCAAGACCTAGTGGCTAACAGTAACCGGAACCCAACTCGGAGTGCCTCTAATAACCGGACACCAACCCGGAGTGCCTCTAATAACCGGACACCAACCCGGAGTTCCTCTAATAACCGGAGACCAAACCGGAGGGCTTACTTTTACCGGTCCCCAACCCGGAACATACTTGTCTAACACATTCATCTGAATGAAAGGTTGAAATATAACATAAACATTCAGATTACAAATAACTTATGAAATGTCAATACTCTAAACAAAAAACATGAGTGACATAATAATAACTTATCCACAGTCAAAAATATCACAAAACCTTCAATAAAATATGGATGTTTTGTATCATAATAAATCAACTTCAAATAAGCTTAAAATCTATCAAAGGATGTTGACATAGATGAAATAAAGACTATTTTAGAAAAATATCTCTTTCTATTTTGAAATCATTTAAGAGTCTTATATTTATGAAATAATTTTTTTTTTGAAAATATTCTTATTATCTTGTAAGGGAAGCTTTGACGATTTTATAACGGCGGTAAATAGCCGCACCCACTGTATAAGTTAAAAAAACATTCTTACCTTAAATTTGTCGAAAAGGTTAAAAGTGACTTGTTTGGAAAACGACGGAAAGATTCCTTTCGAAACACATAAGGGTATAAATGACTTTAACCCATATTCTTGTAAATAGTAAAAATGTTTTGAAATATATTATTAAGAAAACATGGATGTGGATGATAAAGAGATCCCAGTAGATTATTACATATAAATAACCTCGGATAATGAAGAGATTGTGAAATAACCCTTACCAATTTGGTAACTTATGAAACATACAACCCATAAAAGAGGTATCATACAATGAATATGTAAATACACATAAATTAGAGTGTATTACACAAAGAATATATTTATGGGCAGTACATACACCACACAAAAGGTGATGGTGGCAATATGGCATGAATCTCACGGGAATAAGGAGTGAGATGAAAACCCCTTACCTTGTAATTTTCCTTGGTTGGGGTAGTTTAACCTCCTGTATAATGGTGAAATAATTGTTGTTAAATTATAAAATAATCATATACATTAATATGATATCATATATGATCTTTTAATATTGATTTGATAATAATATCTTAGTATTATCGTTGTTTCGGGTGTTAACTTACTTGTTTTCTTTTATATGTTTTGTTACGTAAGCCATATTTGTAATGGATAGGTTGTATATTATTAATATCCAGAATGATATCAAGTCCTTAAACATCATTTTTAAATCATCAAATGATAATTATACTTGAATGGATACGATGGAGAATGAATCTCATCGCGTTCGTGGAGACGGTAGTCCGTACATACGCACGAGCGACAATATCATTATTTTGAAATAATATATAAATGGTTGTTATATCATATATACAGAATCATTAACATGTTATATTTATTATTTACATGAGTTACATATCATTATTATACCCATCCAAATAATAATATATTGAATAACAATTACACCATGACGTGGAGACGGTAAGCCGTACGTACGCACGTATGGTGACATGCTATTCAAAGGGTGGATAGAATACTGAATATGGTTGTACCATATTTATAATAACATCACAGTATATATATGATACTGGATTTATTATTTTAGAATGGTAATAACAAAGGAAGAAGAAGTGGAAGAAGAAAGGAACTTGGAAAAGGGTGGTGAAATCATTACCTCTTCTTCGGGTTCTTCCTTTTGATTTGATCAAAAGGGCTCCTTAGGTTGGCTTTCTGATCAAACTAATGCCTCTAGGTTGTAGTGAGGGAAGTTGGGAGAGTTTTTCCGAACCAAAATGTTTTGAAGGTGTGAAGAAATGAGAAGGAGGAGTGCCCTTTTATAAGAGGGGTGAGGGGTACCTTTGGAAAAGCTAGAAATATTAGTTTATAATAAATTCATATTCAGTTTCTAATGGCTCCAAAGTTGATTATTTAAATTTTAAGGTGGGTATGGGTCGAACCCAACTCAACCAATAGAATTTAGACAGGTTTGGGTACTTATATTAACCTTATCTTTAAGTATTAACTCTAAGTTAATTAGTTTCACTTTTACAATGTCTCTTTGTATTTTTATATAATATGGTTAGTAAACTTACTATATACATCCAAGAGACCCCCAAGTGGTCCATTAATGATGAAACTATAATGATATAAGTCCCTTGGCCGAACCTTAGATTTTTAGGAATTTAATATCAATTAATAATATAATATTTGTTTTAAGAACTCTTTTATGTCAATTTTGACACTATTCAATAGTTGATTTTTTTAAAACTCATAACAGATTGATTACTTCTAAAAAAGTCAATTAAATAAATAATAATATATCATATTATCCTAGAAAATTAGTTTAATTCGTTAAAAGTTTCATATTTTATTTATTTGGGTATTTATAATATCAATTATTTTAATTTTTCACTATTATAGTAATTAATTCATCATCATTGTGTCATATATAAATTAAATTATTTAATGTCTAAAAATTATAAATAAAATATAATTATGTAGGAAATCTTTTTATCTTTCTAATGAATATTTATAATCTAAAATCCAACATATATAACCCTATGTAAAAATTGTTTTTCTAAAAGATATATGCTTGTGTCATTTTTGTATTCATTTTAACTTAATTAAAATAAAGTGTCCCTATCACCTACAAGTGGCACCATGAGGTCCCCAAATCGACCCAAAGATTTCTATGGTCGAACATGTATCAACCAATAAGGCTAGGACACGTTTTAGGGTAATTTAGTATTATTATAATATTATTTTTTAACCCTTATTTACCGGATTTACCCTTAACCATGGTAAATAAAATATTTACCGCAGTAATTATTCAAAATGTCTAAAAATAAAAGTTACATATTTACCCAATTTTAACATCCTGATTCCAAATATGGAATCCATTTTTCTAAATTCAAAACACAGAAGTGGCAGAAATTAATTTAAAATTAATTCCCGCTGTCAAAACAAAAAGCGTGTTTTTAAGAGATAATAACTATCAAAAGATTGACACTTGTTTATGTTCGGTTTAATTGTAAAATTATGTCCAATGACCAAAATTATATTAAATGGTAAAAATATATTCTAAATATACTTTAAAACCACTCAAATTCATAATTTATCACTATTAATTATTTTGATTAAAAAAGTTGTTTTTAATTAAAATTTAGTAATTTTCACTATTCATCAAAATATGAAAGTTATCCGAAAAGTACCAAAATTTCACCTTAGGCTAAATTCGATACTCCAAATCCAAAAATGAAGTCCATTTTGAGAGATAAAATTTCTAAAATTTTAAAAGGTAGGTATTACTATTCATAACGGTTAGTTTGATTGGTTGTGGTGTGTTAGAACTCGAAGTTGCGTACAACACACGCTACTGTATTATTCAAAGGAAAGCGTACTGTGGAATCTTGGGATGTTTCATTTTAAATTTTTTGATGTCCCCCATTTAGTCAAAAAGTTTAAAATATTGTATTTAAAAAGGTTTCACTATTAAAAGTTGATAAAAGTGCAATACTGAAAATGAATCTGTTCTTGCATTATGTCTAAGAAACTCATAATATGGATTCTAAAATTATAAGGATTATATAAAGTTTAAAATTTAGTTAATACTATTCATAACCTCTTTTGAATGGCTTTTTTTTGGTAAGTAATGGTGTGATTGAACTCAGTGTTACGTGTAGTGCAAGTTATTGAATTATTTTGAAGAAATAACACACTATGAAATCTTGGGGTGTTATACACATACATTCACTAAATAGTCTCATATTCTAATGGAAAGATTAAATTCAACTAAAAATATTTTTGGTAAGTCATATGGTTCTAGATTTCTTAAAAAGAAACTAACACTGAGGATATAAAATAATGCTCAATGTCATATGATCATGCCTCAAATATTTTTTAACTTTATGTAAATGTCATATGTTGATTCCATTTGAATCTTAAAAAGTATTAAAATAAAAATAAACAACATATGGTGCTATAATGGAATTTTAAATTTCGAAAAATTCAAAAAAAAAAGAAACCCAATTCAACTCAAGTACTTCTTAAAATAAAAAACTCTTCCAAAAAAACATCTCAGATATCTCAGAACTACACTTCCTTTTCAAAATTTCTCTAGCATGGTGTAATAAAGGGATGACAACATCATTACTTAGAAAATATTCTGTACATTCTCTATCACTTACAACATTTATAAAATGCGATAGAAAACACCTTCACATCATGAGTTCTTGTCTTTCATATATGGTTTAGTTCAAAAAATATTACACTTAAACATGTATTGAAAATAAATACAATTTTATACACTAGGGATCAATAATTATATTCCTCCTTTTGTATTTCTACCAGTGCATTCCTTTAATTTATCACCATGTTTTGTTCTATGATTGTTTCAAGAATAAAATATTATATTTTCACACCATGTGTCTAAAAATTAACTATATTTATTACCTAAATTGAAAAATAATAATAGTTTATAAGAGGGAACCCTCTATTGTCAACTATATATATAGTTATCCATAAACACTAATGTTTTCTGGGGACTTTATATTTGGAATCATTGGCTTGTACTAGATGAATAATACATAAAATTTGAGATTGGTCAACCGATGGTGGTGGGGATTAAATTTAAATATAATAATCACTGATCATATTCCCTCAGAGCAATTTGACATTGAGTTATTAATAATCTTCATTTAATAATCTTAGTTATAAAATTTTAACTTAGGAAGATATGGATCAATGGTGTGGGTTATTGGGTTGGTGGAGGATGTGTCATTATATTACCCTTATAGTTATGATTAACTCCATGAGATAGTGGTAACAAATATTTAAAAAAGGAATCTAATTCTTATGCATAACTTGGATGTGTTATATTCATTCACTCTTAAATTAATTTAATGAAAGTATAGTTTTCTAGTGGTCATATCTTCTCCTCTTGAATCATTATCGATATAATATAAAGAATCTAAAATGACCTCAACAATGATGAAATTCATTTATATATACCTCACAGTAATAAGATCATCATCTCTACCTATAATGCAAAGGGCCTCATAAAGAATAAAATATCTAATGGAATTATAATTTTCATTAGATTATATTTAACATAAATTAGAACGACTTATAGGTTTGAAAACCATATAATATTTAACATTTTTTTCTTATGAGTTTTCCAAAATGGTGTGAGAGATTCCAAATTATATGTTATCATGATGGATTTATGAAATATATCTACTAAGTATGGGTAGGAAGGAGATATCATTCAGTTGGTTAGTTGTATTACACACCATATCTTTATGAAAAATAATTTATTTGTGAGGGTACTAGATAAACCAAATACCTTTTTTCCTATTTTGGGGTATGTGAGATGGTGGATTAAATAAATATTACAACATCCTAGTACGTTTTACGGGTCCTTCTAATGGTAAAACTTTTTCTATGGATTTGCATACCACTTAAGAATTTATTCTTTCATGAATTAGATATAGAATATCATATTATAATGATTCCAATAATCTATCTACTATAATTTATGTGGATACATTAATAATGGTGACATTTTCTAAATGGTTATTTTCATTCTTGGTCTAGGAACACCCTCTATTGGATGGAAAATATTTTGAAATAGTCTGTCAATTGACTGACACTATATAGAACACCTATTTTTAATCATATTAATATAGAAATATCATTATAGAATCCAATTTTTATTATTATTCCATTTAATTTATATTCTATATAAAATGATAACATTGCATGACTCTACCTATAAGTATTACAACGATTGAATCATAACTAGTCCCTCATTATTTTCATACAAATATACTATCAGAGTGAAGTATAGACTAGTGTATTTCTTTAATCCATAATTCATACTTACGTATGATTTTTATCGATAATCTACAAGAATAACCTACATATATTAAGATGTTAATGTTATATATTATCATGCGGTATTCCAAACCTAGGTCACCTTTGATACAAAGGAATATTTTTTATGAAAAAAAAAATTTCAAGATGAATTGTAGAAGGAATTAGAAATAGAATGGTAATGATGATTTCAATCTAATTTGTTATGGAACTATATTTATAAAATAATACAAATTAATAATTCTATAAATTCAAAAGCACCCTCATATACTTGATTTTTAATCAATACCTATCCCCCTAACAAAATAGATTCCCCTAATTCCAAACATATTTCAAATGATTATCACAGAAGACTCCTCACAATGATATTTGTAATACCCTCATTTCTTGTAAGAATCCGTGTTTTTCCAGACTGCAGTTTTGAGCAGAAATTTGAATGTTTGCTGTTGGATGCTCATGAGGGGTAAAATGGTCATTTTATTCTACCAAATGATCTCGGATAATTTTTTTGACAACTCTGTTGGTCCTGGAATAGGGTGTTTACCCTAGGATAGGAGTTTGGTGGAAATCTGGGCTGTTTGAATTTTTGGGAATATTTAATATTTAATATTATTAAATTAAATATTAATTTATTTTCACAAGTTCTTTTGGAAATATATTTTAAAAGGAATGTTAGATTAAGATTTCGTCTGTGCTGTTGAGTTCGGAATGAGTATTTTAGCCTAGGGAAGGCATAAACTCATGTCGGGCGCCAGGGCCGGCCCGGACCCCCTTTTTCTTCTTTTCCTTTTCCTTTTCTTTTCCTTTATTTCTTTTCTATTCCTCCCTCCTCCTTGTGCATGTCTTGTATGCCTCCTCCTTGGCCGTGTATTTTGGGAGGATTTGCGTATTGAGAAATAGGGAGTGTTGGAAGGTGAGAGGGGTATCGATTCGAAGCTCTCGACGCGCTGATTCCGCGAAGGGCAACCGGGAGCCGTGAAATCAACCAAAGCTTCGACGATTTCCGCCTGAAGGTAGGTCCGCTTATATTTTCACCATAGATTCCCTTAAAACATGTTGTTTTAAGTTTTTAAAGCCTTATATTTCTTTCTTGTATGCCCATGGGGCTCGATCTGTTGTTTTGGGGGTGAAAACGGGAGAATCAGGCGTTTTTAGGGATTTCCCGTCGGAAAACCCAGTATACACGGTGTGTGTTCCAGGGGAAAACGCCATGTGTTCTTCTTGTTCGGGGAAGATGAAGTTTTCACAAGTACACGCCGTTTAATTTGAGTACACGCCGTGTAGTGGGTGGCCGTGTGGAATAGAACACAGAATAGTGGTTTTTTTGGAGTACACACCGTGTACAGTAAAGTACACACCGTGTAGTGGTACTTGGGCATGTTTTTTAGTGAAAATGAACACGGGGTGACTTTTTTTGAACATTAAACGTCATGTAAAGTAAATTACACACCGTGTACTTTTACACAGGCAGGCCCAATGTGTCTGGCCATTTATTTTTGGCCATGTACTACTCCAGCTTAGTAGTTTTGGCGTATCTTATGCTCTGAAAGTCACTATTGGGCATGTGAGTAGTTGATTCTGAGCATTTTTCCACATATATCACAATGGTGGAATAATTTTTACATTTAGAGGTCATATAAATGGGTTTTTTTGGGTTTCTACCTAAATAGAGGGGTTCTTTCTCCAGTTATCGAGTTCAGTTGTCACCTGAGAGTGAGACTTGGTGTGGTTGATAGGTTAGGTGTTTGGACCAACTTAGTAGAGACCTTTAATATGAGATGATCTGTGATCTATCTCCCATAACGTTTCTTTAGAGGATGTTCTCCTTGTGAGACGTGCCTTCTGTCCTATTAGGCTGTGAGACCGGACACTTCTAAGGATCCCCTGAGGGATGCCTTTACTTGTTTGCTGACCTCGGGAGTCCCTTGTAGGATCTCTCTCTTGTTCTTTCTTGATATGACCCATGTTATGGAATGCCTATGTGTCCTTCATTTTAGGATTTTATGTATGATTCCTCTTTTACTCTTCTCTAAGGATCCCGTGTAGGATGCCTTCGCTCGTGTTTACCTGGAGAATCCCGAGTATGATGCCTCCTCAGTGTTTGAATTGAGGGACCCAGGGGGTACCCATTGTTTGACCTACTCTGAGTTGTTACATCAGGCTTGGGTAGAGATGGTGAACGGGTGTCATCTAGAACTCGTGCCAAATTGGTGATCCCTTTGGGCTTTGGATGTATTGTTGGGTTGGGCATTCGGGCCACCTGCACTCATTTGTTTATATCTAACTTGGGTTGCTGATGCTGTAGTGGTTACCAGAGGTGATTCCTGGTTGGTGGTTATTGATCCTAACATGAGGCATCTTCTTATTTGTTGGGATGCCTACTTTTCCTTATGTGCCTGAGTAGTAGGTGGTCCGATGTTTATTTCCAACCGTTGAGTTGAATTTTTGTATCGTTGTGCTATGAACCCATGGTTGGGGTGTCGTATGGCTGAGGCCTTTACTGAAAGATATCTAGAATTGCATAGGTAATCTAATGATAAGTTAAAACTGATGTTTGGGATAATTTATTAGATCCAGGACCACCCCAGGGGTGCGTTCCTCTGTTTATCTATTTGGCTATGGTACCCGAGGGTATGCCATGATTATATTGTGTATTGCATTTTCTTGAGAGAAAATTTGTATAAGATTTCTTGTTATGCATTGGGCTCGGCCTGGTTACTTGTGCCTGAGGGTAGTGTTTTACTTTAACCTGAGGGAATGGTTCTAATTAGACTAAGGGCGTGGTTATATTATCCTGAGGATGTAGTTATATTTAGCCAGAGTGCATGGTTATATTAGCCTGAGGGCAAGTGTTCGTTTAGCCTGAGGGTGTGGTTATATTTGCCTGAGAGCATGTTTATATTTAGCATGAGGGCATGGTTATATTAGCCTAAGGGCAAGTGTTCGTTTAGCCTGAGGGTGTGGTTATATTAGCCTGAGGGCGTGGTTATATTTAGCCTGAGGGCATGGTTATATTAGCCTGAGGGCAAGTGTTTGTTTAGCCTGAGGGCAATGTTTCATATGCCCGAGGGAAGTAGTTTCTGTGCCTGAGGGCGAGATTCTTATATGCCTGATGGCACTATTCATTATGCATGAGGGCAGTCACCTGAGTGTTTCGTTTCTGTTCACCTGAGGGTGAGGGTTCATATGTCTAAGGACAATGGTTACTTGTTTTTGTTTAGATTGTTCAGAGACATAATTTTGGTGTTGGATGAAGCAGGTACATGTTGATGGGTTTACGGACCCATAGATCGACTTAATGATACATTACTTGAGTGGCATGATGTCCAACTCAATTCCCTTGCACAAGATGTCTAGGAGATCGGGCTTATGGTCCCAAGGATCGACTGCTGATGTGGTTTCTTGTTATTTGAATCACCTAATCATGAATATTCATATTTATGTATATGTGTATAAGTATGGGACTATACATGTGTAGGTATATAGATATGAACATCCATGGTGGCACTTGCCCAGTTAACGGGGATTATGGACCCTGAGTTTGATTGTGGTTTCATGTTTGGTTTACTTCCTTTTTTTGTGTTCCAGCAAGGCTGAGCACATTACTATTGCATACACTTTTAGTAGTACAGTTATAGGTTGCTTGTCGGGGAGCCCTACTGATATTATTTTTCACCCCTTCACATGAACCTCGGTGTGCATGTAGACCTTATGTATGATTTTCAGGTTGAGCATTATTTTCATGGTGGATAGGGCTGAGGCCCAGTGTTGCATGATCAAGCAGAGCTGCTCGAGTGGTTCTACTGATCGGGCTGCTGCAGTTCGACAGTGTCTGGAGATCGGGTACGTGGATTGGCTCAGAGTTAGTAGCAGAGCCCTATACTTTTACTTTCAGTTTCTTTTGTACTTGTATCTATATGGTCGACCAGTGGGTGACCAGTGTTGTATTGTATTGCATAACTGTTCGGGCTTTTATAGCATTTTACTATTACAGCTTGTTCTATTTCAGTTGTTTATTGCTTCCGCACTCTGTTTACTTTCCGTTGTGTATGATACTTAGTTATTTCCGCTGTTTTCTTACTCTGTTATGAGGTCATAGTCTCCCCACTATCACACCCTAGGCCCTAACTGCTAGTCGGTAGCCTCTGGCATACGGGGAGGCACGCTTGAGGCCTTGTGGCGAACCGGCTCGGAGCACCGGTTTAGTGGCTTCTGGGTGAGGACGTTACATTTCTAGATTTATTATTATAGTAATATAATCAAATACCCTTACAAAATGAGTCACAGTACCCATATTATAAAATCTAGTCATGATTGAATCACCAAAATTCCATCACCATAATAATTTCTCTATAGTTGATTTCCAAAAACATTAACATCATAATGGAAAGGATTATGAGTGGAGCATAGTGGAGGTGTATGTTCATTATTTAGTGTCATCGAGCATGTGAAGTTCTAGATGTGGGTGTCATTAGTAGTTAAGATTTATGAATTAGTGGGTAGAGTGGCAATTTATAATTTTGATGGATTGGGGTTTTAAATATGGGGGGGGGGTAATTTATATTCTAGAGACATGGAGTAACATTTCATATAGAAAAGTTATGGAGGAAAGGTACTGTGACATAAGTATAGGGGAAAGATTGTTAAAAATCTCGTTTCTAGGGAAAACATGGAATTTCATCCCATATTTTAGTGTAATCTAAATCTCATTTTGTAATCTAATATTCAAATCCATATAATTCATTTTTTAAACTTCAATAAGTAGGAAACCGTATATCATTTTACAATTATTTTTCTACATCCCGGTTTCTCATATACCAAATGGGGACTTTGGGCCTATGTTGCTAGAATCAAAATGAATTACAACATCATCCATTTTACATAAAATATCCCGAAGGTTCTATTGTATTTGTGGTATAATATACCCTAGTTTTTGAAATAAATATTTTTTTTATCATGTCATTATAGGGGAATGAATCTTGTTTCTGAGGATTCATCTTTGACCTTTCGTCAAACTGAACATATGATCACTGACCCTAGTAGACCTCTTTAATATCCAAGGGTATTTAAATAGAAATTATTGTCATATTTTATCATTATATAATTAATTAGACACATGAAATATGAAAATGTGTTAATTATAGATTATTTTAAGGATTGAAAAACAATGTTTCTATTGAATAGACTTTTAAAAAAGTTATAAGATAGCCTTTTATCTAAATGAAAGTACCTATAAACTGATGATATATAATGTAAATATATAATATATCCCACTATATTTATGTTTTAAAAAATATAAAAATTTCCACACATAAAAAAATTGACCATATACAAAAATAAAACCAAGAGACTCAATAAAATTCAATAAATACTATAATCACTCATACAAGTCTTCCCACTAAGCATAGTATACAAAGATTCAATGACCCAGGGAGACTAAAATTGGTCTTGTAAAATTAATTTTTATAAATCCATAAAGTATCTAATAGATATAAATATACTAGTGAGTTTTTAAAAAGAAAATATTATAGATACTTGTCCAGTAAGTTTTACATATAGAGTGTGGGTACATGATTTAGTATGTACCACTATAGATCTCAACTCACTCAATTAATAAAATGTGCATGGAAGTAAAAGAATCTATATGATTAAGGAATATTAAAATAATTAAATTTTATATAAATAAAACATCATTCAAGAAACTATCAATATAAAAACTCATAGTTCAATGATAATACTAAGTTATAATTGCTTATCTGCTGGTAGGATCTAATAATTCTTCATGACACATTAGGAATGCATAATAAAACATTATCCATAATGAAAAAAACTTCATAGACATGAAACATTTAAAAATATTAGAGTTTAAATGTATCCCTATCATCCTCCCACGAGGGGGAGGGATCGTGCGGTCCCAAATCATCTTCCTCCCTTATCCCCTCTTACAATCCCGTCAGATTTCCCCTCATTCTCTGCCATCGCGCTCAACCCCAAGGTTCCTTCTTTTGATCAGGGTTTTCCCAAGATTCCGATTACTTTACGGGAATTCACAGAGGCTTCGGACCTCCATCGGCTTTCTCTGGTGGCCTGCTTTGGTTGGAATCGACCATTCGTTAACGCCTTCGACAGATTCATTGATGATTCATGGGACCTTCATCAACATGCTGCAGTAGGGCTATTGGATCCACTCCATATTCTCATCCACTTCGCGATAGAGGATAACCTTATTTTCATCTGGTCCGGCGGATAAAGATCCTTCAATGGTGTTCAGTTCTTTCTGTTCCGCTGGTCTTTCGACATCCATCTATGACGGGACCCTCCGACAGTGCCGATTTGGGTCAGTTTCCCAAGCCTTCCCTTGCCTTTTCAGAACCCTGCAATTATTTCAATGCTTGGAAACATGGTATGTAGATTTTTTTTCTTTGATCAAAGATCTCGAACCCTTTGCCATCCGATTTCTCCTCGCATATGTGTCGAAATAGATGTCTCCAAACCCCTGACTGAATTTGTATGGATTGAGATAGAATATGAATACCAGATAAAACAAGAGGTGCGTTTCGAATATTGGATAGATTTTTTCTCTTCTTGCTGTCGACTAGGTCACCTCCCACAAGTATGTAGGCGTGGATCACCCCCAAATCGGGTTCAGGATGTGGAGCATGCAGGTAATGAGAAGTTTGGTTCTTACGCGGACGTGGCCTCTCTGCCCTCAAGGGTTAGGATAGGCTCTTCTAATACCAATAAAGGACCCAGCGGGCAGATGGCTCAGGGCGATGGTGGCATCCCGTTGGATGGGTGGGTTTCCTCTGATCTAGATTTCCCTCTAAATGCAAATACTTCTGGGACAATTGAAGAGAAAACTTTGGTTGGGTCCGAACTGATCTCCCATGATTCAGTGCTTCCGTGCGATGGGTCTCAGTCTGTCCAGAAGCCTTAGATGTCTATAATGCCTGAACCCAAAGTCTCAAACATTTTTGACAGATTGAAACATGAACTGGGTGCTGCTGGCCCTTCGGTGTCTGTGGTTGCAGCAGCTATTTGTCATGCTGAACAGGTAATGCAACCAACTTCATCTAGTATATCCAAAGAAGTTGCGGTGATTGGGGAGGTTTTCAATGCTTTAGGTAAGGATCCACTACATCCAGTAGTGGAAGATTCTCAATTTTAGTATATGGGCCGCAGTTTCGAGTAGCCAGATGTTTTGAAAAAATCAGTGCAGGCCCTAAAGGCCAAACGGTCTTATGCTGAGAAGGTGAAGTATGAAGGAATGGCCTCTAACTCCCAGAATCGGTTTGCTGTTTTGGGAGAAGTAGAGTGCCAAGCTTATGGGTATGGACATGAAGTGGAGACCTCACAATAGGATTTGCATTACTCCTCGTATTCCCCTACCGAGTCCAAAGAAGAGAATATGGCGGAGGACTACCTTATATCCTCCTAAAGGAAAGGTAAAATCTCTATCATTGACCCTGACGGTTTTATTATGCGCACCCAGAGGCCGCGTTGCCGGAAAGACTATTCAGATCTTCCAGACCCTCCGGTTACTAGATCCTCAAGAAAGATCAAGGCATTGAGGAAGATGTCCAAAAGCTCTAGAAATCTCCCTCTAAGTAAAGAAAAGGATTTCGATAAGCATCTGGTTCCTAAAGAAAATGGAGCTGCGGATAATGCTTGCCTCTAGGTTGGAATGGAACTGGTGGAATGTAAGGAGTGGGAAAATATCATTGATGGTAATGAAGAATTCTTAGAGAAGTATATGGAGGTTGATTATTTGCAAGAAGACTTTGAGAGATTAGTTGAGAGGAGCATAAAGTTTAACCTAACCATTGAGCAGGAATCTTGGATCAACAAACAATATGGTATCCTGGCTCGTGGATTTAATAGAAAGAAGATCTCAGTGGAGGAGCTCATTAAATCTTAGGACAAGATGACAATGTATTTTGAAGACCTCCTCAAATACATACCAGATGGGTGGGCCACAACTCCTCAGTGCGGTCTTCTTAGAGGTAAGGGATCTAAAAGACTTAAATTGCAATTTGGAGATTCAGCCATTTCTTATGAGATTGCTTGATGGTTTTGTAATTTATGGTTTCCGAATTTTTCCTCAAAAATGCTTCTTAATAACAAATTATATATGATGATGAAAATGTACCCTTGTCTTCCTCACTGTAGAGGGAATAAAAATTGAGTGTTAGAGGTAACCATGTCTTACTCTAAAGAATAATCATGTTACATAAACACCCCCTTAATACTTACCATTGGTTATCCATTTTGGATAAGAATGTATATTTCAATTGATTTAGGAAAATTTATGGTAAATGGCACCACCTATAAATCTTAGGACCATGTGCTCCTTCAGTTAATATTTAACTAGCCTAAAAAATTACACTCATGTCATTCCACCATAGATACTAAAATGACACCAAGATCATATCTTTATTACCTCTAAAATACGTATAAGGTCACTCTTTCCGGTTCCCCTAGTGTGAAACAAAGTCTCCATCATATTCTTTTTACTAACTACATGTTAAATCCATCCTTTATACCCAAGATGCATGGAAGGATCATCAGTTTGTGTGAGAGGTATTTTATCTATAGGTTGTGAAGAAATTTTCCCTCCTAGAAAGGCACCCTTGTCTCCAATTTTTGATAAATATACACCATTTCTTATAATTTTTTCAGAAATTATTGGAAGAGACTGTGGGGGATTATAAATAGAAACCTAGAGAGAACTGACATTTCTTTCTAAATAACCACCTCAATTTCAAGTGACTTATTATATCTGAAACATAATGTAAATAACTGAAATTAAGCCTAAATTAATCATCCAATGATTTTAATACATAAACCATCATGAAAGACCACATCCCTTAAAATCCATAAGGACGATGGACCCCATCCTAGATGGACTATACTAGGGATACACTTAACCAAATCACCTCGAGAGTAAGGAACTATGATCCTAAGTCACCCCAAAAGGTCCATACTATGTAGAAAAGTAACTATACCATCACTTTTAGGGTGAATCATCTCTCAACACATCAACTAGAGTGAATATTTTACACATCCTATAAAAGTGTGATACATCACCTAATCATAAACGAGGGTGATATGTTTCCCTATCCTATATTATGGAAACACTTATCTCTATCCCATTATGGAAAACCACATTTAATTATTAAATAAACTATTAATTAGATGGTATAAAACACATGATATTCTATAATTTAGTTACTTTTAAATTGGAAAAATAATACATAAACACATAAAAAATTCTTCTTATTCTACTTGAAAGACATCTTCAGGGGTTCACACTCATTTACTTTTACTAAAAATCATATGTTGGGGATATACATCAAGGGAAAGGGATGACAATAAAGCCTAGTATATGAATAATAAATATAGACATCTAGCATGTGATCATGAGGCGTAACAATAAGAACATGATGCAAAACAATATTGAAAAAAAAATCATGAGGCATATCATAATAAAAAGAACACAATTCAAAAAATGAAAATTATAAAACCCTAAAATAATAAATATTTAAATGAATAAATGATACGACTCATGTCAACATGGTGAACCTTTGTTTTTGGGATCATACATGAATAAAATTTTACAGTTAATCATGGTTTTATTGGAGTAGTGGTATGGATGAGTGACCTCATCAGATGTTTCCTAGTGTGTGTGTGTGAGTGAGGTAAAAGGATATTGAAAGAACAAGTGTTTTCTTATGGGGGAAGTCATATGTCAGATGACCCATTTGGTCATATCAATAGGCCACATATAGGGTATAATGTTTATGTAGTGTAACTAGTGGTTCATAGTAGTCTAGGACCTGAAAACCAATTTATGTCGTTGTGTATGTGCTGTCAGTATAGCCTAGTTGTTACATTGGTATCAGTGGATGAGCCTAGTCAAATGTGTGGTTGCACTGCCTAGGGTGATATTTTGGATGAATAATGAGGAGGTTTTGCTTTAAATTTGGGGGGTGAAGGTAACATCCCAGAATGTAAATGGTTAAAAGGATAAATGATATGACTCATGTCAACAAGCTTATCCTTTATTTTTTAGAGCCTACCTAATTAGAACTCCACAATTATGTGTTCTTGGCCTTGAGTAGTTATCATGATAGGTGACTCCAAGGATGTTTCATAAGGGGTATGTGAGTGATGAAAAATAAAAATTAAATAAATTGTGTTAGGTTGTGGGGAAAACCATTAGTCTGATGACCCATTCAGGTACACAAGTGGACCATAGGGAGGGGACCATGTGTCTATGGGGAAAAATGATTGTATCTGAAAAGATTGGATATGATGGAAATGTTAAAGAGGGGTGTCATTATTATTAGTGAGGCCTAGTTGTTACATTTATATGAGAGGTGGAACCCATCCGGGTGTACAGTGGCACTGTCTAGGATAGGATATATGATCTAAAATGAGGATGTTGGGTTCTAAATGGGGGGGGGGGATGAATGTAACACCCCTAATGAGATAGGGTTAAATGAATAAATGATATGACTTCTTTAAAAAAGATACACCTTTATTTTTAGGATCCTATCAGATTAAAACTCCATAGTTAATCATAATTTCATTAAAGTAGTAATCTGGATGGGAGACCACTTGAGATGTTTTCCAAGTGGTATGTGAGTAATGAAACTATACATTTTGGGAACATGAGTTCGTGTGTGGGGACATTCATTTGTATGGTGACCCATTTGGGCATGTGGGTGGACCCTAGGTATGAGACCATGTGTATTTGGGGAAAGTGGTGATTCATGGAGGTCTAGGTCTCGATGGAAATGTTAAACCAGGGTGTTTATGCTGTAGTGGGGCCTATTTGTTACATTTGTATCAGAGGAGAAACCTAGCCAGAAGTTTGGTGGAACTTCCTAGGTTGAGATGTTGAGTCTACAATGAGGATTTCATTATCTTAGGGGGTGATGAATATAATACCCCATAATTATAAAAGGTTAAAAGACTAAATGATATGAATAATTTCAACAAGGTGAACCTATCTTTTCTATATCCTGCTTGATTAAAACTCCACAATTAAGCATGCTTTTCTTGGAGTAGTTTTCAAGATCACTGAATAGTTTGGAAGTTTCCCAAGGTGCGTGTGAGTGAGGATAAAGCACACTAGAAAGAATAGTTTGGATTCCATGTTCCTATGGAAAAAATGGTGGTCCCTTGTGGTCTAGGACCTAAAATCCATGTTAAGGTGGGGTGTATACTCTATAACAAGGACCAATTTCTATATTTTAATCTAAGGAGGAACCTACCCAAATGTGTGTTGGCACTACCTGAGTTGAGATGTAGGATAAAAGATTAGGATATTTTTCTCTAATGGGAGGGATGCATATAACACCCCAAAATGATAAAGGGTAAAATGTGTAAATTATATGACTCATTTATACAAGGTAAACACTTTTTTGGAGCCTACCTGATTAAAAATCCATAGTTAAGTGTTTTCACCACCCGCCCCAATAGGACATGATCCATAACTACCCCATGACCACTTCCAATAGGCCAGGGGATTTATTCTATCACTGAGTAGTCATATCACACAAATGGGAGGCCTTAGCCTATGAAACTTATATGCACACACTGAAAAACATCTCCATGAAATAATGAATAGATAATAAAAACTAAAAATTAATGCATGAATATATATATCCCAAAAACAAATTACTATAGGAGTATTGAAACCATAAAAGGGAAAAATACAATCCCACCCAAAAACTATAAAATTGTTCAACCTCTTAGAAGGAGGGGATCTCAATCAAATGAAACTTTTGGAATGCTACTCATCCAAGTGCTAGTAAACTCCTCAGTCGGTCTAGCTCACTAAGACCTGACTTTATCAGGTCCTCCTAGGTATCCAGTGAAAGGCATGTGATCATCACAACATACAATATGTTTTGGAAAATCCCATGTAGGGGTGAGTATAATAATACTCGATATAATCCCCAAAACCCAAATGAAGAAGGGGGAACTGAAAGGAAATGGTCCATTTAACAAATATAGAGGGAACCCAATATAGAGAGAAACTCCATATTGAATCCATACTCAACTATACAAAACTAGTCAGTTATGTCCACATGGGGTATCAACCAAGTCATGTGGAGGCACCACAAGGACTACCTAAATCACTTGGATATAATAATTTGATATTTAATGTCTAATGATGTTCCGAACTCATTTCCAACTATAGGATTCTACTCTATGGTCAGAGATAACACATTCCCAAGAGAACACACTTCACGAGTTAAGACATCGTAGATGGAACTCATCCAAGAGATTAAATCCATTGGTAACAAAACTTCCATCCCTAAAGGAATACATGAGAGGTAACACTCCATCAAGTACCACATAGACGTTGGAACATCCTTGTCATCCCAGGTGGATTCCATCTGAGAGAACACAATTTCTATATCTCTCCATAAATAAATCCACCATTGAACCCAGAGGATCTCATTACGTGGATAGGGGATCTCACCAATTCCTAATATGGGACACTACTAACCCTATTGGAATAGAAAAAGGTATAAAAACTCATAAGGTGGATCACTCCCATAACCATTGGGGGACACTATGAACCCAATCTAGAATAATGTAATCCACATCTCCTCATATAGGGGGTTACTCTATAGACAACTAGAGGACACCATGAACCCAATCTGATTACTCAATGATATCACTCATATTGGGGACCAAACCCAGGGCCACTAGGAGACAATGAAAACTAAATATAACTTTTCAATGATCATATATCTCATATATGGGATCTCTGCCAATGTAGTGTTGGTCATGAAGATTACAAAAACCCCACCTTGGACATCTCATGAAGTAGGGAATTGTATAACTATCGATACCACAAACCCTAATTAAACCATATGGAGAGAAGGGGATCTAAATCACATGAGCCTCAACCCAGTTGCTGAGGTATCCTTAAGTGCATCCACAAGACCCAGGTTCAAAACCAGGTAGAGGCATATTTCCGGGGTACTGTAGTAGTACTGTAGCAGTACTGTACACTGTGCGGGTACTGTAGTAGGAAATGTAGCAGTTACTGTAGCAGGTTACTGTTTGGTACTGTAGCAGCTGGAACTATTCACCTTGGGCCACCAGTTTGGGCTTGGAGTCCTTAAGGATTTCAGGACACCCAGACCTTCAGGTCAATAGGGATTTCAAGCCACCTTTAAGGTATTCGGGCTACCTCAAGGCCTTCAGGCCACATGCAGCTGCCCCAGACAGACTATAAAAAAGGAGCAACCCAAGAAGAGGATTCAGAACAGGTGCACTCACCAGAGTAGAGCCAAATGGATTTGTCAGAATGAGAGGGTATGGCTATGCCATCGGGACCATCCTGTGCTTACATGGGAAGCCTAGCTAGACGACCATGTGAAGGTGGAGAGCTACTATCATGATGCAAATGCTAGGGAGGGGCAGTTCCTTGTAGATAGTCTGTTTGAATTCCTAAGACCTTCGGGTCATGTAATCTCCTAATCCTACGAGCCATGTAATCTCTAAGCCTACGGGCTTTGTAAGGGTTCCCCATCATCCCTTGAAAGTGGGGTTATCAAAAAATAAATAAAAATGAAGGCCTTCGGGCTATTCGGGGGGAAGGGGATCTAATACCCAGTGATTCCATAAAACCTACTAATACTTCCCACTACTTAGGGGATCCTACCCCCCATAATGCCATAAAACCTATTAATATATCCTTCTAGATATCGTATTTCCAACCATTTAGTGTTTTAATGAATATACCAAAAACCAAATCTGTGGAAAATTATATGATATAAGATCTCACTCTAGCCTCCTCGGAGGGATACAAAATCTCAATCAAAGCTCATCATATCAATGGGACCACAATCCAGTGTAAAGTACATAATTCCACACTCTAACCTCATAGAAATAGACCATGGGACTCACTCAACTAGTTTTAGTCCAAATGGTGCAATTAGAAGAAACCCACAACATTGCATCACATCACATCTCAAAGGCCCATACTACAGAAAACATTATTTTCTACATGTAAAACTTCTTAGGATAGGCTAATCACAGGCCTGAATATGATCCCCAAAGAAGGAGATACTCTAGAAGAACGTATCCACAAACAATACAAGTTATGTAATAGGGTCCACAGGGCATGTGCCCCCACATGAAAACCTAGTCATGTCCTCTTCTACATGGCTTGGCTGGCCATGTGAGCTTACACGACATGTACATGGTGTATACGGTGTGTCTCATTTCACATGGGCCACCATCCATGTATTTCCCACATGGCTTGGCCAGTTGTGTATCACAAATGGTGTGTAACCACTAGTACATGTTGATTATTGATTACCTGGAAACTTGGATGGGCCTCCTTCCCATTCCTGTGTCTGAAACCCTCTGTCTATGTACTCTGGTTTTTCACTTTGACACGACCATGTCTCCTAACACTATGACCCTAGCCATGTCCCATGGCCACATGACATGGGTTTACTACATGGTGTGTAACCTTGGTACATTCATGTAGTCCCCAAAACTAATATTTTCTGAATGGGAAGAGCATATGGTGTGTGACCCTTCACCACACACCATGTGATCATGAATTTAGAACGGGAACTCCCTGTGAGTTAGCTGAATCACCCAAGTTTCCCCCAAAAACCTACAGATCAAACCCCAGGGGATCTCTAGTAGTCATAATAAGGATCTATAACCTCAAAAATAGATAAAAAAGGGGATCATGACTTAAAACTAAAATAATCCTACCTTATGGAGAAACGCTGATGCTTCATGTGTAGATCCATGCTCTAAAAATACTGCACCATGATTTGGGAGTGATCACCATAAGTATTAGATATCAGTGGATTATATTCTACTTGGATTCTCCTTAGTTTTTACATCACTCCAATGGGGTGGGGGAGGGTCCTCTCTATCATGCACACATAAGGGGAGGGGATGGGTAATTGTTTTAATTTTTATTAAATCAATTAACCTCCTTTTATCACCCTGTCAATGAAAGACCTATAAACTAACACCCAAATGACAACAACATTCATGTCATTCCTAGGTTAAAAACCATGTTTTGAACTCAACAACAACCTCATATTTTTTATCTGAGACTCAAATTTGTATTTAATTAATGTTTCCAAAGAAAATACATGTGAATGATAAAATATATTTAATATTATTATTATCACATCATTGAGGCTCCCCAGGAGATGGAATCTCACACTGACTCAGCAAATGACTTTGAAAATATTCCTATAAATATTCAAAGGTCTTACAGGTCAAAAAATGAGTCACTAAATCCTCCAATATTAAGGGTTTTCATCCCCAAAAAGTGAAATCACAGGAATAAGGAGCGAACTGAGCTCTTCACTAGAATACCACACGAGTGTGCTTGCAAAGGGTTACTGCTCTACCCACAAACATGCACACAGTGAACCCACATAGACCAAACCATGATAAACATCTAACTCAACTAAGTACACATCTTGAAACAAAGAAAAAAATGTATCCTCAATAGAAACATGTCAGAAAATACTAAACACCAGGTTTATATGCATTAATTGGGTCTAGTAGTACACCACCTCACTAACCTGACATATATATCGACAAAAACCAATATTTCTCATCCACCCCTATATGTACTAAACCATGACCTCCTCAAGTGTCTCACATAAAAACCTAATTTTGATCATTTCAGCATACCAATGAATAACACAAGGCTACCCATGTGTAAACATCGGGTCTTACCAGGCCATCCACACAATCCTAAAACTCACAACACCATTCCGAACACACAAGTAAAAGGAACTCATAATTCACACCAAGAAACTATCTACTTTGGGCAGCATTGACTTGCCCACACTATTTTACATGAATCAAAAAAAAATCTTGATGGATAAATTATTTCTATTCCTCATGCATATAAAGCTACTTCAAAAAACACTGGCACAAGGTTCTACCAACACCATGAGTCACCAAGGTTGAACCTTGAGAATGAAGTGAAAAAATAGAGTACCAAAAAATAAAATCTACCAATACTACTATAACAATTTTAAAGTAAAAAATCATATCTAAACTCATCATTAGAGATAGTAGGTCATATGTCTCTTTGACCCACCCCCTTCCTCTAGCTCCTTGATCCTCACGTGGACCACTTGGGGGGTGGTGATGTAATCTTGAACTGTCTACCACCTCATTATATTATCTCCACTCCACTTCTACATATTCCATTATGTGGAACTCCATTTTCAAAATGATTCCTCATCCGAGGTGTTCCATTGACCTAATTCCTCTCAACATTATAATTAGCTAGGGAATCTTGAGTAAGATATCCCTGACCATCCAAAGCATAACACTGTCTCCCCTACAGTTGACCAAAACTAGGAGAGAATCCATGAGCCTCATACCCTCCATCATGGGGTCATCTACTAAAGTGTCTGATATTCCTTGCTCCCTAAGAATATAATTGGTACCATATGTTGATTTCTTTGCTTCAATATTCTTATCACTAATAGTCAATGTTTTCTCAACTGGAAAGTTTTCCACTATAGAGACCCATTCAAGCACTCCAGTATAGGTTGGAATACAAATCAATACCATTGAGGTCCTAATATCCCAATATAGGCCCTTATCAAAGGTATGTTCTATGAAAAATTGATCTCAAACCACATATAGGGAGTATCACAATAATTATTTAAACCGCATTGAATCCTATTGCACATACATTCTATCCTGCAAAAGCTCCTGGATACGCACTAATATCAACATGGATGGATAAAAATCATCCCTAAAGAGCCACTGGAATTTTTCCTAAGTGAAAATTTTCTCATCATGAGTCTACATCACCAAAATCCACCATCACTCAACTAAATTCTATAGAAGGCTTGCTGATAGGACCACCATCTAATTGGGAGGTGTCCTCACAAGGTGTAAAACAAGCTTGACTAACTCAATCTATTCATTAGCTATCTGGGGGTCTAGTTCACCCTAATGCCTTATAGGTCACTACCTATGAAACTCTGGCATTGCACTTGGACTTCAAACATAATTTTTTTCAACTTTTGACATAACCAACATCTAAATGGGTGGTGCCTCATCTGGCAAACCACCCATAGGTAATGTCTCAGGACCACTGACCCTACATTGAAGCCTCATCACTGGGTAGATCTTCATCATAATACTATTATGGAACCATGTTTGGTTGGAATCATGGTTTAGTCTTAAAAGATAATAAATATTCACACTTTTCAAATAGTATATATAGGGAGATAACTCAAGAAGAACAGAAAAAACCAAAACCCAGTCATATATGATGCATGTACCAAAATTGCCATGCGACTAGTGCCATAATGTAATGATTAAAAAAGAATGTCCTAAACGTCCTCGTGAATGGATACATTAGCCTCTGAAACAACAATAGAGTCCATGGACTGAAATATTAACTTAAAACACTTTAACATTGCCTTTGTGAGACCTAAAAAAAATTACAACACTACGGTCCCAAAGTGGAACTCATTTTCATACCACTCTATCATGACCCATCCTAATGTATCCTAATCCGTGACTACCCCATGACCAAATCCAATACCCCAGGGGATGGAATATAGAACTGGTTTTTTCATATCAAACAAATGGGAGGCCTTAGCCTAGGTAACCAATATGCATGCACCCTAAAACATCTCCATGAAATAGTAATGATATAATAAAAAATTCAATGTAATGCATGAATAGATATAACCACAACCAAAGTACATTAGGATTAGTGAAATAATAAAAGGTAAAAATGAAATATCCACCAAAAACTATAAAAAAACATATCATTCTCAAAATTATGGGATCATTTTCAAATGAAACTACTGAAAATCTCATAATCCTAGCTTTGATAAACACCTCAGTCATTCTAGTTTACTGAACTCCACCTGTCTTAGGTACTCCTTAGAATCTGTCGAAAAAAATTTGGTATGTAAAAGACATAACATGTGTGGGAAAATGTTATGAAGGGGTGAGTATAACAATACTTAGTAGGCTCCCCAAAACCCAAAATAATAGGGAAAATCTGAAAGGAAATCTTCCCCTCAACCCAGCTAGAGGGAACAAAATCGATAGAGAAACTCCATATCAAACCCATCATCACTACACACAACGAGTCATATCATTACACATGGGGTATCAAAAAATACATGTGAAAACATCACAATGACTCCCATAATCACCCATATATACTTTTCGTAGACTCCGATTCTCATAATTTTCCAACCTCAAAGCCAGTAGTAAAATTCTACTCAAAGATCGATGGTGAGAAATTCTCATGAGAACACACTCCATGAGATAAACCATCCAAGATGGTAGTCATCTGAGAGATACATTCCATCAGGAATAACTCTTCCATTCCTAATGGAACATATAAGAGGTAACACTCAATTGTGTATCACAAGGCTGATGGAACATCCTCGCCATCCCATGTGGCATGCATTCGAGAGAATATACTCATCAGATCTCGCCTCAAATAAAGTAACACTGGAACCCATCATATCATGATACTCATATAGGGGATCTCATCCATCCCTGATTGGACTTTCTACTAACGATACTGGGACCATGAATGGTCACAACACTTAGAATGGGGATCACTCCAAGAACCAATGGGGCACACTATGATCCCAATCTAGAATACTACAAACCCCATAACCTAGGATAGGGGATCACTACCAGGATCATTGGGGGACACCAAGAACCAAATATGGTAACTAAAATATATCACTTATATATGGGATTACACCCATGACCACTGGGGGACACTAAAAACCAAATATCACTTCCCATAGATCATATCTCTTAGATAGGGGATCACCTCCTATGTAGCATTGGTCGCAAGGATTCCAAAATCCCCACCCAGTACATCTCACAATGTAGTGGAATGTATAACCAATGATTCCAAAAACACAACATAAATTGAATTTTTATTAAGGGATTATATACTATTTGATACCACAAACTATACTGATATGACCTTCTATATAGAGGTTTCTACCCCTAATAATGCGACAAACCCTACTGGGCTATCCTGCTAGATAGGGTATTGTTTCCAGTATAGTGTTGGTCATGAATATACCAAAACCAAAATCTTGGGATAAGATATGGTAGAGGATCCCTATTTGTTCTCCCTAGAGGGATACACAAATTGTATCCATAATCATCCTATAAGGGGGATCATAATCATGTGCGAAATATTTAATTCTACACTATACCCTCATAGGAATAGACTGCTGGACTCACTCAACTATTTTTATTATAAAGGTCACTAATAGGGGAAACCCAAAAAATATCCACACATTTCATCTTGAAGGCCTAAATTAGGGCCACCATTTCATTCTATTTGGAAAACTACTCGGGACTGGATACTCACATGCCAGAATCTGAGCCCTATAGAAGGAGATATGCTATGGGGATGTCACCAAGAATAGTGGATGACATGTACTGGGGTCCACATGGAATTTGACCATGACTAAACACTTATTTGTGTCCTTTGATGAAAATATTATCTATCCATGTGAGAAGACACGATATATACATGGTTAACAGCATGTCTGGACTCCCCCGGGCCCCTGACTGGGTCATTCCCACTTGGCTTAGCCAAACTCATCTCGCACAAAGCATATAACCCCTAGTACACAATGTGTATCGACTACCTGACCACTTGGATATGCCTCATTCCTGTGTCCCTGTCTGGAACCCCGTGTAGGTTTACTCAGGCCATTTACATTCACACTGCCATGTATCTTGACATGGCTACCCTAGCCTGGTCCCATGTCCACACGAACAGGGATCACTACATGGTGTGTAACCATGTTACATGTGATGTTGTTCTAAAAATTTATATTCCCCAAATAGTAAGAACACGTGCGTGTGACCCTGAACTACACACTGTGAGATCTGTAATTCTAGAATGGAATTCTTTACGAGCCTCTCGAATCGCCCTAGTTTTCCACTAAACTTACCAATTGGATCTTGGGGGATCTCTAGCAGCTTTAATATGGATCTAGATCCTTAAAAACACATAATGAGGGGATCATGAAATAAACTCAAATCTTCTTAGCTCACCGAGAAACACTGAAGCTTTAGGTGTATATCCACACTCTAAAACTGCTACACCATGATACTGAAGTGATTGTTGTCAATATCATAGATCATTAGGGCCTCTTATCCATAGATTATCCAAGTTTTTTCTATCATTAAAAGGAGGTTCTTGGGTCTTATTTATCATGTACACACAATGGGTGTGGGAGGAGTTAATTTATATAATTTTTATTAAATCAAATATCCTCCTTTTAAGACCCCTCCAATGACTCATCTCTGACTCGACCCCCGATGCTGAAAAAGGTCATATAATTCCAAGGGTAAACACCATGTTATAAACTCAATAACAACCTTAGATTTATGATCTAGGACTCCACTAGATAGTTATGCAATGGTTCCAATGAAACTGAACGTGTGTGATAAAATATATTTAATATTTTTAATATCGTCATTTCTAGGTTCTCTATGGCCCAAACCCTTGGGATGACTTACTTCCTGGATACCAAACTATTCCTATAAATATTAAAAATTTATTAAATGTCAAAGCCTAATTTTATACAAGAATTACTTTCTTTAATTTTTTGATCAGGATAGGTGACCTCCTAGGATATTTCTTAGGGTGTGTATGAGTGGGGAAAAAGAACACTAGAAATAACATGTGTTGGAATGTGTGGAAAATAATTAGTTTGATGATATATTTAGGAAAGTGGGTGATCCCCAAGGATATAAACACATGTATGTGGGGAATTAGTGGTACCTAGTGGGCCAAGATCTGACTTCCCGATAAATTCTATGTTAAAATTCTACCAGTGAGTCCCACTTGTAACAAAAATGTTCCTATGACATTCAAATGAGATATTCATTACCATATAGACAATGTTTATCACCGTGGTTTAATAAATCAAAATTACCAAGGTTATTTACAATGTGTTGTAAAATATTTCATATCATGATACTAATTATTTACCCACATCATTGGATTACTATCATGACACATCCTTCATATGTCTTAATTTCATGTGATCCACATTGATCATAACAATAACCCAATGAGAATAATGTATGGGTTTCAGATAAAATAATTTATTACATATGTGCCTAAGAGCTTTCCAATAACATAATTTTTCATCTCAAGAAAAGGGATTGTGGGTTATGTATATGTAAATCCCTAAATATATAAATTATATCAACATTGATGTTAATACACATGGATAAGAAAATGTTTTTGGTATTTACAATATATGGATCTCTTATGTAAGAGAGAGAAATTATGTAGTGAATTGGTAGAATGAAGAGTATAAAACATGGATTTATAAATGGTTAAAATATAATAAAATTATGGTATCCCACTTATACAACATCATTTTAGAAGTAATGTTATCATCAAAATTATAGTAATAGAATGTAACATACCCTTCAGAATACATACACAAAAATAATTACTTTAATGGAATAGAAGATGATTATATTTCCCTTTCCTTGAAGATTTGTTCCTAAAACTACAGTATGGATCCTTGGTAAATTAAAGACACATTAGGAGGACTCTATTGGGTATTCACAATAAATTAATCTCTTATGTAAGAGAGATAAATTGAGAAGTAAATTTTTCTACATGATGGGTATAAAACATGGATTTAGAAAAGGGTAAAATTAAAGAGAATGATGTTATCCCATTGATAAAAAATTATTTTAGAAGTAAGGATATGATAAAAATCATATTAAAAGAATGTAAAATACCCTTTATAATGTGTATATAAAAATAATTACATAAATGGAAAAGAAGACGATTATTATTCCCATGCCTTGAAGATCTGTTCCTAAAACCTAAGAATGGAAACTTGGGTGATTAGGGAATCATTGGGGGAAATATTTAGAGAAGAAAACATCATATGATCACGAAGGATATATTTGGAGTAAATGGGAAGGGTGAAATGGTTGGGTATTTATAGAAAAAGTGGAGGAGTTATTTAATAATTTCTAAATATATGACTTGTAAAATATGGGTTGTAGAAAATAAAAACCATTGACTAAACAAAGGTTATTTATTATATTTTTGAGAATATGGGTAATATTTTTTGATATTTTAATACATTAGAACTAAACACCATTTTTTAATACTTCTTTTGGACATGGAAAGTGAAATATTCCATAAAATAATGTTTTTAAAATCAATTTTTCCATTTTGGAATTTGAAAAGTAACATATTTGTTTGTAAATTTATTAAGACATTAAAATAATTAATATTAATAAAATAATATATTTTATATCTATTAATTTGGTTAAATAATTATTAAATAATTATGAAATAAATATGATGTCATAAAACATACATAAAACCCAAAAAATGTATTTTAACTATTCACTAAAAAATAAAGTATTTTAGGAAATTATAAAATCATAAACCTAACATAATTTCAATGTGATAATTTATGAAATAATATTTATTTTATCAAAATACTTTTTTATATATTATAATTTTAAATTTTAAACATAAATATACTTATTTATTAAAAAATAGTAGGTTTTAAGTAGAAGTAAAATTTATGACACTTATAAAAATTTCCTAAGACATTATAAAATTATTTCATCGTTTATATTTTAATAATATTGTTTTAAAAAACTATACAAAATATTATTTTTGATAAGTGATTATATTATAAATTTGTATATATTTTTGAAAAATAAAATTATGTTTAAATTTTTTTCTAAAAAACATTTTATCAAATATCTTTTACTTACATAAATATTTTATTGAGAAACAATATTCATAACATGGAATTGATTAAATAACTATTTTATTTATAAAAAATAAAATTGGACTTAATGAAACTGAGGCATGGACAGATAACCCCTTATTACACACATGAATTCCCTAATGTTAAGGTTTTCTTTTGTGGTAGTTTCATGGGGTGGCTTGGCTGAAATTGGCTGAGTGGTAATATACAATAACTTGAATTTCTAACATAGGAGATTTCATTCAAGCCACACCTATTAAAGATCAGCACGGTCTTGGTCAAAGTAAATCCCCATTGATTCTACCTCACTACTAGCTTCTGATAAATGGTCTTCAAATGAAATAACTATAAAAATTGAGTGCATTATTTATCTTTTCTCGATAAATTATCCTTTATCATTACTAATTATAAAAATTAATTATAAAGGTAAACTTGTCAACCATGGTATATTTTCCAACATTCAAATAGACCAATTGTCATATTTGATCAAAAATCATATTACCATAACAACATTAACATTCCTCTCTATAAATAACACATCATTCTTTCATTCAATATTCACTATATTTCAATCCAATGTTATAAATGTTCATTTTCTATGATTTTAATGGGTTTATTAATATTTTTTTCATTTCTATAGCATTGGTCGTGAGGGTGATGATTCTAGGAGATTGGGGTGGGCCTTGTTTTCCCATTTTTATTCTATTTTATATTTTTATCACTAGTTATAATGTTTGGAATTTTTATTGGGTTCATATCTAACTAATGTAATGATATTTATTAATGATTGAATTTTTTTTGGTTTCTCTATATATTATATGTGTAAAATATTATATAATATATAACACGCATTTATTCAAAAAATAGATATAAGTTAAAAATCCTTGGTTATTACATTATTCACACTATTTAAAATTTCATCCCTGAAATTTCAACTCATATTTTCAATTGAAATAGAAATGGTTGAAATTTATTAATTGTTTCCTCTAGTTCAGTTATCACCACTTTATATTTATGGTTCATCTGCAACATTTTGACATGTTTAGTTGTTTTTTTTGTAGAAATTTGTCTCTATAGTCTAGGTTTTCTACTATATTATTATCATAGGAGAGGTCGTTCTCTAGTTATACCACCTCTAGTTTCAATATATTTTATGGGATAAGTATTTACTTCGTTAGGATTTATACATGAAATACATCATGAACATGATCCGTATTTAGTGGAAGGGCTATCAAATAATCCACAAGTCTTATGTTATCAAATATTTTTAAGGGGTTAATGTACCTAGTTTTGAGATTCATTTTCTTTCCAAATCACATTACTCTGTTACATGGTGATATATGAAGGAAATAAATGTATCCACCTCAAACTCGAAGTCCCTTCGACAGAATTCAACAAAGAACTTCACTCGACTCTAAGTAGCCTTTATATATTTTCATATGTCATGAACCTTTTTCTTTAATCTCTTCTTGAAGTTCAAGACCATGAATCTCTCTAACCAAATTTATCCCAAAATGTAGAAGTTCTAAATAACATTCCATATATAGCTTCATATGGTTCCATAAAAATAATCTATTTTAAACTATTGTTTTATAAGAACTCATCTGATGGGTGGTGTTGATCCCATCCACCTTCAAATTCTATTGATCATGTTTCTAGCATGTCCTCAAGTGTCTGAATAGTCCTTTATGATTGGAAATTAGTTTACTTATGTACCCAGGTGGTAGAAAAAGCCATTGGGCCAATGATTTAAATGAATTTCATCATCAAGATGATGAAACTTTTCATATTTGACAATCCAAGACCCGGTACGGTCTGAGGATCTCATGTAAATTAAACAGAGTTTAAAGATAAAATAAAAAACATACCTTATTTTTATCTGAAGCTGTTCTCAAAATATGATTCTCTACACCAGTCAAGGCATGAAGGATCCAAAGAAAATTCCCTCTAGATCATCCACACACTATTTAAAAATCATTAGGAGAATCAATCAAAGAACTCAGGGTGCTAGTGCAGAGATCCAATGACACCTTCGATGCCACCAATGATCACCATAACAACATGCTTGTGATGCATGAGGTATAAATTGATCTGATCACCTAGATAGATAGAATCTCCCTCCAGAAAGTAGGATAGGATGATGAGGCTCAGACAAATTCATAGTGAATAGTCATTATGCGAGAGCCACTCCCATCCTATATATAACGGATGCTTAAAATACCCAGATTGGTTTAAGAGACCCTATAAATTTAATTTCCACTAAATAATAATAAATAAATAATAATAGTGATCTAATCTATGATATAAATTTTCATGACCCATCCCCTAGGGACCATGTTGGGACTACCCCAAGCCCTCCTTCCATAGGCCAGGGGTTAGTGACTAGCACCGGAAAGGAAAACCCCAAAAAGTTAAGGTATTGCCTTTAAACCTATACACACAGAGATATGGCACACTACGCACAAGTAAAATGAAATGAAAAAAGGAAAGTATAACCACCACTGAGAGTAAGAGTAAGTACTGAAAGTAAAGGGGATAGTATACAAGCCCAACTAAAAGAGAAGTATAGAAAAAAAAGAAAAACAAGCTCCAGAGATAGTCCACCAAGGATCATACCTGAAGGGTAGGTAAATCTCGTCGTTGCGGCTCACCACATAAATCGGTCATCTCCTTATACCATCTAGCCCTAGCTATCCATAGTCTCAGTCAAGATTCTGTCATCTACACAAGACACACCAATGCGTGGGCGACGCCTGTGTTGGGGTGAGTATAAAAATACTCAATAGGGAACCCGAGACCCCCGAAAGTCTCTCAGAAATCCACAAGGAAAATCCACAAAGCATGATCTCAATCATAGGGAACAAAGTAAAAGACATCTCATACCAGGTATACAACTTAGAGAACATGAATAAAGTTTATTAATCTTTAGATACATCATTTTATTATGTTAAGTGGCTCAGATACTGATTCGATAAGGGTTTCTCTGATGCCGATCCATAAAGGGTTACTGTACCACTGATCCTCGACGGGTCGCTCTACGGCTAGACAACGTCTGGTCACGCTACTGCTGATCCACAGAGGGTCGCACTACTACTGATCTACAAAGGGTCATACTACTGGAAATCTATGAAGGGTCGCTCTCATTCTGATCCAAAAAGGTTTTCTCCATTGTTTATCCACAAAGGGCCGCACTGCTGCCGATCCACGGAGGGTCACTCTCATGCCGATCCACGGAGGGTCGCTCTTAACTTGACAGTCAGCCACAAGATTCCTACACTTGGTGCACTTGAGTTCTAGAGATTCTTCTCCTAATACCATCAGTCGTACCTAAACCTCCAAAAAGTCCCAAGAAGAAGTAACCCAAAGGACCATCTTGTCATAAGGGTTCCAATGTGACATACAACGCATCAATCGAGCACCTGCTCTGTATGATATGGGAAAAATTGTAAATAATGCTAGGTTAGTTTCAGGTCCAATCCAACCCAGCCACACTCCAATATCTTCCAAAACTCAAGTGGAGTATCTCAAAAGTACCACCTAATCGCAAGAGTCCTCACTCTGAATACGGTGCATCAATCGGACACCCGGTTTGCAAGTTACGTCAATTTTAGTGAAATGGGGCCGGTCGGGTCCGGGTCCGGTAGGGGTCTGGCCCAGCTGGTGGGGTCCAGCCCGGCCGGCGGGTCCGGCCCACCTAGAGAACCTGGAATGTGCGGTGCAGGCTGGTTGAGCTGGACCGGACGTGGGGTGTCTGGTTCACCCAGCTGGCAGCGCTAGTGGGGCACCGCCCTGTCTCCCAAAACATCCGACATTAGTTATCCATTGTGTAAATCCAGCTGAGCGGGCCAAGAGGGCTGCTCACTTCCACACGGCATATTTGCGCAGCATCCTCCACCAGTCATGGAACCTGCAGATGCCGCTCTCATCGCGTGGCTGGCACAGGCCGACCGCCGCGTCGGTGGTTCTGCTCCAGCGGCTCCTTTCGCAGGGCACCAAGGATGCTATGATGATCCGTTTTCCTTTATGTATGTGCCTTTGGGCCTCTCGAGTCTCTGCCTTTACTATAAAGCCCACAAAATTTCCTTGTCACCACATTTATTAGTTGCCCAAAAAGAACGCTCAACATCCAAGATTGGTGGAGGATCTGGGACTTGTTCGGATTAGCCCGTGCCCTCCGCATTAGCGTTTTATCAATGGGTGATAACAATCAATATATAGAATAATAAAATCCCCAATTCAAGACCCCTCAACAACCTCCATCAAGATAAAACTAGTCATAGATCATCCCATTAGTCGGTTGATCTGTGTTTGTTGTATTTTCAAGAATAGAAAAGAGGAAACATTAAACACTTAGAGCAATTAAATATCCTACCTCGATTCGGTGGAATCTGTTGTGGATGATTGAAATAATTCTGCATTCTTTTTCATTCTTCACCACTCATCGATCTCCAAATTGGTTCCTCCAATGGACATTGTTCGTTATCCTATCTTTGTTGGAGGGTGATGTCGTCGACGCTTCGTCAGATGTTTCCCGCGATTGTGAATTCTTTTTCCAATGAAATGAATAATAAAAAAATTTCTTGACATTGTGTTCATTATAGTGTTTCTTTAATGAACCATGATTAATGAACAATTAAATAAACTATTGTTGTGTTTTCACAACAAATGTAACAGGTAATTAAATAACTCTCATTTAATGATCATCGTTACATTGTGGTTCTGCTAACCATCGCTCAACAGTTGAAGAAAAGAACAAAATAACTCAAAGAGTTATTTTATTATTTTTCCAAAAAGTCCAAAAAATTATCTTTTTCATCCAACCCTTTCTATTATAAGTTAAGCATCACATAAGTGAATCCCAACACTACGAATTCAACAGCGCCCTCATATTTTCAATCCGAGCAATGATTCAAAAGAAAGAAAATCTCACTCGCATGTTTACTAAACATACCTTAAAAAAGTTAAAAAATATGTTCTGAGATTTCTGGGCCTCAGAATCATGTGCTATCAAATTTCATAGTCTCATAATAATTACATTTAATTAAAACAATCATATAGAAATTATGGGTCTTTATATTCTCCCCACCTTAAGGATTTACATCCCCAAAAGCCATAACAAAATATAAGAAAACAAATGGGGGTACTGAGCACAAATCTAAGCCTCCCTCTACCATGTGATCTCCTAGAGGTTCCCGTACTACCACCGAAATCACACCAAAGGGATCGACCATCCACAAAGGATCTTCTCCTGTCAATCCTCTATCTCTACCGGGAACTCTGTAAAAGTCACCACATCATCAATGTCCATCTCGCCCTAGTCGATGACGTGTGATGGGTCATGCACGTATCTCCTCAGCTGAAACACATGGAAGAAATTATGCACCTGATGCATCTGTAGGGGAAGATATAGGAGTTATTCCACCTCACTAGCTCTGATGAGAATCTGGAAAGGTTTGATGAACCTTGGAGATAGCTTGCCTCCCCATCAAAATCTCTGCAATCCTCATCAGGGTGAGACCCGTAGGAAGACATGGCCTCCCTCCTATAACTCCAAGGGTCTCTATATCCTATCGACATAAGACTTATACCTTCTCTATAAAGTCTTCATCCGATCCTGGATGATTTTCCCCTTCTCAGTGGTAGCCCATACTAACTCTGGACCCATAAGTGTTGACTCCCCTAGTTCTATCCAGCATTAAGGTGATCTGCATGGTTGCCCATACATGGCCTCAAACAGTTCCATGTCGATGGCGGAGTGATATCTATTTTTGTATGAAAACTCCACTAGTGGTAGGTGGTCCTTCCAACTACATCCAAAAACAAGGATGCAAGCATAAAGCATTTCCTCAAGTGTCAATATGGTCTGCTTCATATGACCATCTGTCTGAGTGTGAAAGGTGCTACTCAAGGGTAGCTGAGTCCCGAATGCCTCCTATAATACCTTCCTCAACCAATATGTAAAATTATTATCATGATTTGAAATGATAATAAATGGAATTCCATGAAGTCTTACTATCTCCCGGATGTAGAGGTACCCCAATACCTATACCGATCCCTGCTCTCAGATGGGTAGAAAATGGGATGACTTAGTGAGTTGGTAATGATCACCCAGATAGAGTCTTAGGTAGTGTAGTTCTGTTCATGTTTCCTTAACTGTCTTGAGATTTAGGCGATCACTTCTTGATCCTAAATCATGACACATCCCAATCCATTCCTTGACATGTCTCAGTAGACTACATACCCAACTACCTCTTCAAATAGCCTCAAGATGGGGGAATTTGTTAGTCTCTATCTCAGATCTTGGAAACTTGGATAGCATTTCTTTGTCCATATGAAGGGTTTCCCTTTATTTTTCAAAGCTTAAAAGGGTGCTTATACTCTGGAAAAGTTAGGTACAAATCTTTTGTAGTCCCCAACCAACCCCAGAAAACTCCGCACCTCAGTCACACTCCTAGCTGGCTCCCAAGAAAGCACAACCTCTATCTTCGCTGGATCCACTGCAACTCCATCCTTCAAGATGATGTGTCCCATAAAGTGGAATTCCCATATCTAGAACTCTCAATTCAAGAGACTACCATAAAGTTTGTTCTCTCGGAGTGTATCAAGGACTATCTTTAGATGTGTGGGGTGATCCTACTCCAACGCCGAGTACACCAAGATGTCATCAATGAAGACCACCATAAAGCAACCGAGGTAAGGATGGAAGATCTTGTTCATGAGTCCCATGAACACTTTTTGGGTGTTGGTCACTCCAAAAGGCATCATTAAGAACTCATAGTGTCCATACCATCATCTGAAGGATGTTTTCAATATTTCCTCATCTCGTACCCTAAGCAGATGATAACCTAATCTGAGGTCTATCTTTGAAAACCACCATGCTTCCTTTAGGTGGTCGAAGAGATCATCAATCCTCGGCATAGGATACTTGTTCTTCATGGTCACCTGGTTCAGGCACTGATAGTCCACACAAATCCTCAAAATCCCATATTCCTTCTTGGAAAACAAAATCGGGGCTGCCTATAGAGAAACAATGGGCCTTACGAACCCCCTAATCTGTAAGTCCTCAAACTTTACCCTCATCTCTCGAAGCTCCATGGGAGCTATCTGATATTATTTTGTACATATCTATATCATATCAGGGTATAGTTCAATATATAAGTCTACCTCTCTGGGAGGAGGTAGTCCCAGAACATCCTCAGGAAAGACATCAGTATACTGGTCCACTACTACAGGATAGCTCGGACTCCTCGCATACAGTACACCGAGGGTGAGGCTAGCCAAAAAATGAGTGATCGGCTATACCCTCCTCTGAGAAAGTAAATCCTATGATGCAAAGGTTCCCTTATCACTAGTGAAGAAAAACCTGGTCCCATCCCCGCAGACACACTGCACTTTGCACCTAAAACAGTCTATCTAAGCATGGACCGTGGATAACCAGTCCTTACCCAATATGTCATCATAAGACCTCGACATTCCTACTATGAGATCCTAGTTGAAGCTATCGCCTCCTAGAGTATGATCACACTATCGGCACTTGTGAATAATCATTGAATCATCTCTCGTATGAGTCTATAATCGTAAAGATCGAGCCAACAGCTCCACTGGAATCTCCGAGCTCTGAATGAAATTTGTGGCAATGAAAGTGTGACTAGAACCTGTGTATATAAGAACTAAAGATAGGGTGAAGTTGACACATATCGTACCTCAAATCATCTCCAGAGTGCCATGTTCATAGGCCTCTACTGCCTAAAGCTGAGCTCATCCCTTTCCACCTGCTCCCTGAGGTCTGGGTAGGCCACCTTGGGCCTCTACATCATATGTTTACTTCCTGCTGTAGATGACTTGACTGCTTTTTGTCCGGTGGTGGCTCTCATCCTCATTGAATTCTCATCTAGGAATCTCTCCACCAATAGTGCTCACTCAAGCACTCCAGGCTGCATTGGGATGTTGAGCGATATCATCGACGCTCTGATCTCCCTTTGGAGTCCCAGTTCAAAGGTCCAGGACCTAAAGAAATGGTCTCATACCATGTCGGTGGAGTAGCTGGAGAGGTCAGTGAATCTCATTGAGTATTAATCCACTATCAGACTACCCTACTATAATTGCAGTAGCTCTAGAATACGAATTGAGTGTAATTTTGTTGGTATGAAATCCGCTCTAAAGATGCTCTAGAAGTATAATCAGGCTAGAGTTGTCTTCTTGTGTGTCTAGAGCATCAGGATCCAACATATTCCTATTGTTCCCTAAAAGAGACTAGCAATTAGGACCACCATCTGGTTTATCAGTGTCTCAACCAAGTGGTAAACTTATGCTACAACCTCCAGTCAGTCCTCAGCTACCTGCGGATCTGTCTTGCCTCTAATCCTTAGAGGCCTCTGTCTCTGGAACTCATGAAATGTGTTCAATCGGCGTGTACTATCTGCTGGTGAGGATAATGGAAACTACTGCCCTACTGGTGGTGGTAATTTTGGTACACCACCTGAAGGTGCTATCGCTATAAGAGGGCCCTACACTGACATCTCATTTCTCAGTGGGCCGTCATTGTGATCTCTTACTGAAATCCTAGCTGGATGTCTATGTGGAGTAATCCTACAAAGAAACAGATGTTTCATAGTCAATAAGTTATACCTGGTGAGCTGACTCAAAATATATTAAAAGAACAAACATTTTCAAGACACATGAAACTAGTGTTTTCATGTACCAAGTCAGAAAAAAGAGTTCAGGGTCCTAGTGTATGGATACGTCAGCACCACACTAACACCAGACTCCCCAGATTGAAAGATGAACTGAAGACCCTTAACACTATTTCTCCATTTAAAATTACAGACTCTTATTTCTTCTTGTAGAACCAACCGCACTCTAATACCACTTTTTTATAACCCATCCACCATGGCCCGTGTCGTGACTACCCCAAGACCACCTTCCATAGGCCAGGGGATGGTGACTAGCACCGAAAAGACGAAACCCAAAAAGCAAGTCATTTCCTTAAAACCTGTACACAAAAAGACAGGGCACACTGCTCACAAGTAAAACACAATAGAAAAGGTAAAGTACAACCACCACTGAGAGTAAGAGTAAGTACTTAATGTAAAGGGGCTAGTATACAAGCCCAACTGAAAGAGAAGTATAGAAAAAAGGAAAAACAAGTTGTAGAGATCATCCACCAAGGATCCTACCCAAAGGGTAGGTACAACTCATCATTGTGGATTAGCATGTCAATCAGTCACCTCCATGTATGCTCTAGCCCTGGCACTCCAAAGTCTCAGTCAAGATGTTCGTCATCTGCAGAAGACACAACAAGGTGCGGGTGAAGACTGTGTAGGGATGACTATAAAAATACTCATTAGGGACCTTGATACTCTCGAAAGTCTCTCATAATTCCATAAGGAAAAACCACAAATCATGATCTCAATTACATGGCACAAAGTAAAAGATAGCTTACACCAGGTATACAACTTAGAGAACAAGAATAAAGATGATTAGTCTTCAGCTAGATCATTTTATTCCATTAAGTGGATCATATACTGATCTGATAAGGGTTACTATTATGCCAATCCACAAAGGCTTTCTCTATAACTAATCCTCGACGGGTCTCTCTATGGACAACCCAAGTCGGGTAGCGCTACTGTTGATCCATAGAGGGTCACCCTACTGCCGATATATAGAGGGTAGAACTTCTATCGATCCATGTAGGGTCTCTATAATTCCAATCCATAGAGGGTCTCTCCATTTTTCATCCACGGAGGGTCTCACTATTGTTGATCCATTTAGGGTCGCTCTCATGCCGATCCACAGAGGGTCGCTCTTCACTTGACAACCAGCCATAGGATTCCCACACTTGGTGAGCTTGATTTCTATAGATTCTTCTCCTCATACCATCAGTCATACCTCAACCACCATGAATTCCCATGAAAATGTAATCCAAATGACCATCTTGTCGTAAGGATTCCAATGCGACAGATGGCGCGTCAATCGGCCGCCTGATATGTAAGATATAGGCCAAAAGGTAAATAGGGCTCAGTTGGATTCGAGTATGATACAACTTGTCCATAGTCCAACTTCTATGAAAACTCAAGTGGAGTATCTCAAAAGGACCTTCTCATCGCAAGGGTCATCACGCCATAGATGGTGCGCCAATCGGACACCCGGTTTGTGAGTTATGTCAGTTTTAGTGAGACGGGGCCGGTCGGGTCTGGGTCTGGTAGGGGTCTGGCCCGACCAGCGGGGTTCGGACGGGCCGGTTGGGTCCATCCCAGCTGGCAGGTCCAGCCCGCCTGGAGAACCTAACCCGTGCTGTGTGGACCGGTTGATCTGGACCGGACGCGGGGCACCCAGTTCACCCAAATGGCGGCACCAGTGGGGCGCCACCCTGTCTCCCAAAACGGCCAACATGAGCCGGCCATTGTGCGTGTCTAGCTGAGCGGCCCAAGTGTGCCTCTCCTCTTCCACACAGTACGTCAACACCGCATCCTCCACCCACAGTGGTCTTCTGACCCCGACACTTTTCCGTTGTGGCACTTTTGGGTGTCGTTCTCTCCACGCGGCCAACATGGTTTGACCGTCGCCGTCAGTCGCTGGTGCCGCTGCGCCGGTGGTGCCACACTGGCAGCTCCTTCCGTGGGCTACCAAAGATGTTATGGTGGTCCATTTTCCTTTTCATCTACACCAATGGGCCTCTCGGGTCACTGACTTCACTGCGAAGCCCACAGAATCACCTTGTCGTCACGTTGATCGGTTGCCCACAAAGAACACTCAACATCCAAGTTCGTAGGAGGGTCCATGCCTTGTTCATATTTGTCCACGCCCTCTGCGTTAGCGTTTTATTAATAGGGTGATAAAAATCATCATATAGAATAAGAAAACCCCCAATTCAAAACCCTATAACAACCTCTTGCAAGATCGAACGAGTCGCGGATTAACCCGTTAGTCGGTTGATCCATGTTTATTGTATTTTTTATGAACATAAAAGAGGAAACATTAAACACTTAGAGCAATTAAATCCCCTACCAAGATTCTATGGAATCTGCTATGGATGAAAGAAATAATTTCACGTTCTTTGTTGTTTGACATTCGTTGTCGATCGTCGATCTCTGGATCGGTTCCTCCAATGATCATTGTTCATTATCCATTCTTCGTTGGAGGGTGACATCACCAGTGCATCGTCAAAGGTTTACCGTGATTGTGAATTATTTCTCTAATGGAATGAATAATAAAAAGAATTCGTCCTTGACATTGTGTTCATTATTGTGGTTATTTAATGAACCATAATTAATGAACCATTAAATAAACGAGTGTTGCAGTTTCACAACAAAAGTAATAGGTCATTAAATGACTCTCATTTAATGATCGTCGTTACATTGTGGTTCTTCCAACCGCCGCTCAACATTTGAAGAAAATAATAATATAACTCAAAGAGTTAGTTTATTATTTTTCCGAAAATTCCAAAAATTATCTTTTTCGTCCGACCCTTTCTGGTCAAAGATATGCTTTGCCTAAGTAAATCTCGGCACTACGAATTCAACGGTGGCCTTGGATTTTCAATCCGAGTAACAGTTCAAAAGATATAAAATCCAGCTCACACATTTACTGAACATACCTTAAAAAAGTTCAAAAATCCATTCCAGGCTCTCCGGGCCTCGGAATCACGTGCCGTCGAATTTTGCAATCTCGTAATAATTCCATATAATTAAAAAAATACAGAAATTTCTGGTCTTTACATAATTATTATTTATATTTTATCACATAACTTTAACATATATTAAATATATTACAATATAACCCCGGATCATTAACTCAACTCATAATTCCTATTTAATATTAAAAAAATATATAATATTAAAATAATATTCATTCAGATAATATTATTCCTGTCACAACCTGTCCCCCGAGGCCCGTTCCGTGACTACCCCAAGCCCGCCTTCCATAGGCCAGGGGCTGGCGACTAGCACCAAATGCATTTTCCCTAAAACAGGGAAGGCATTTCCTTTATAACCTGTAAGCACACGCAACCAAGCACACAAAAAGATATGAACTCAAGAAAACTGTATAACCAAAAGAGAGTGTTGAAAGTAAAGGGGCTGAAATACAATCCCAACAGTAAAAGTACAAGTACAACTAAATAAAAGGGAAAGTCAACTACTAGGTTATCCTCCGAGGATCCTACCTGAAGGGTAGGTACAGATCGCCTCCTCAACACACCACATCCACCCATATCCTCTGCATACCGACACGTCATATGGTCCACCTCCAGGTACCATCCAGTACTGGTACTCTCAGCCTCAGTCAGCAATGTCTGTTGTCTGCATCCAACACAACAAGGTGCGGGCATAGCCCATGAAGGGGTGAGTATAACAATACTCAGTAGGGACCCCGAGACCCTCAAGGTCTCACGAAAATCCACCAAGGATAAACCAAAATGTATGAAATCAACAGATATCCCTACTTAGGTATATGCCCATACATATACCTAAGTTATCAAGTAATCCATCTCAACCATGAGGAAAACACATAAAAATTGACTCACCTCAAACAAGGATTTTATTCTAGGGGTAGTATCAAGTGACAACCCCAGTCACATTGTCGAAACCTCAGCTGCTGGAGAAATCTTCCTCTATTGAGTACAGTGGGCCTGCTGGGACACCAAGGCACTTCCCACTAACCTTGGACTACTGAGGTACTCCTCCTGTCATGTACCGTGGGTCTGTTGCATCACCAAGGTGCTCCCCACTATGGGTTTTCCACGTCACCAAGGCACTCTCCCTCGTAGCCTACTGATGAACTCCTCCGGTCGAGTACCGTGGGTCTGCCGCGTCACCAAGGCGCTCCCCACTATGGGTCTTCCGCGACACCAAGGCGCTCTCCACTGGACTAGTCGAGTCATTCCGAGTCGAATCGGTCAGCAGTCATCAGGTATCATCCAGCTACTAGGTCTCTGCACTATGCTCGTTCGTCACCGGGAGGATCCGCTCCACAAGCTACTGGTCGATACTCCAACTATCAAGAAGTCCCACGAAGAAGTATCTCAAAGGTCCACCATGTCATAGGGGTCTCAATGAAACTAATGGTGCATCAATTAGACGCACGGTCTGTGAGTTATTAGCCTTTTAGTCCTGGGGGCCCTGTTGGATTCGTGCTCAATCCAACCTGACCGTTTTCCATATCAAACCAAAACTTTATTGGAGTATACTTAAAGGGACCATCTCGATCCAAGATTTCTGGTGCCGCTGACGGTTCGTCAAACGGACGTCCGATGCCAAAGTTATGGCCAAAAGAAAGTAAAGGGTCATAGTGGGCCCAGGTTCAGTCTGATCAGGTCCGGGCCAACCTGGTCCGCAGTGCGGCCCGACCCGTTGGGTCTAGCCCGACCCGCGAGGGCCACGAGGGTGGAGGACCGGTCGTGAGGGCGCAAACTGGCCACGAGAGTGGAAGACCGGTCGTGGATCGGAGAACCGACCGTAGTTCAGTGGTGGTTCGGTCAGGAGGGCGGAATGGATTGACTCGGCTTGGTGGCACGACTCGGCTCAAACGGTGGCGTGGCTCGGCGGACGGAGGCGCGACTCGTATCAGACGGCGGCGTGACTCGGCGGACGGCGATGCAACTCAGCTCTGCATATGGCGGCACGACTTGGCGGATGGTGGAGCGGCTCAGCGAGGCCATGGGTCGGCCGAGGCGACACGGTGAGGCCGCGGGTCATGGTGATGTTGCCTCTGTTGTCTTCATCACATTCCTCTATTTCAAAGAACACACAAAATAAGAATGACGGAGGGGTAGGGTCATGTTTTTTTTGGCCCGCACCCTCCACATTTAGAGTGGTAGCAAGCGGTTCACAAAGAACGAAGCATGAACGTGAAACCATAATCTTCTGCAATGTTTGTTCCCTACCCGCACAAGAAAAGAAGGGAGTACATGGAAAGTGATAAACATTTAGGAATAAACTCCTACCTTGTTCGCTTGATGATTTGGCGCAAGAAGGTAGTATGATTGTCGATTCTCCATAGATGAGGATGCCCCATGTTGGAAGAAGTCCTGAGGAAGAAGGTCGAAGGAGGTCGACATTCTTCGTTGGCAGAGCGTTCTTCGTTGGAGAGCTTTCTCCCAAGTTCTCCCAATCCTCCTTTACCAAGAAAAGAATAGGTAGCCCAAAGTAATAGATTGTAATATCTATTAAGTCATTTGCATAATATTCAAAAAAGATTTAATTAATTAAAGGATAGTTGGCATAATAAAGATATGTGCATTGGCACAATTAATGTGCAGGAAGTCAAGAGACTCTTCCACATTAATGAGGGGGGTTGAGAGGTTTTTCTCCATAATGAGGAGAGTTCAAGAGGTTTAGGCCTTGGGTGGTCCCCACCACCATAACCTCTCATGGGAGGTTAGGTTCGGGTGGTCCCCACCACCATAACCTCTCATTGGAGGTTAAGGTCTGGTGGTCCCCACTTCTCAACTTCCACATGGAGGTTTAGTTCCGGTGGACCCCACCTCCCAACACCCACATGCGTGTTGAAAATAAAAATAAAAATGTCACACACTTTTATTTTTATTTTAATATTTCACGAAAAAACCCAAAACTAACTTTCACCCTCGACCAACTGTCGTCGAGGTGAAAGTCTCTTTAGGTAAAAACCGATGCTTCGAGTTCAACGGTGCCCTCAGATTTCAATTCCGAGCACCAGTTCAAAAGTTAGAAAAACTCACTCGCATGTTTACTGAACGTACCCAAACAAAAGTTCAGAAATTCATTTCAGACACTTCGGGCCTCAGAATCATGCGCCGTCAATTTTCGCGGACTCGTAAAATTCCCATTTATTTAAAAAAAATTTACATAGAAATTTCAGGTCTTTACATTTCCTATATTTATTTACAGTTGTAAATACATTTTATAAATAGATTCAATACTGATTATTTCAAACTTGAATAATATGATTTTTTTATTCGTTGGTGATTGTTAACACTTGGCCAACCCTCAGACCCCATGGTGGGTCCCACCATGTCCTATTTACCTATTCACTAGAGTTGGGAAAATTATTGAATACACTATTATGTGTGACCCTCTATGACCTTATCTCGATATAAGTGAATAGTATTCATAGTACAAGAGTGAAGTATAGAAACCCATTAAGACCCCTAAAGAGATTACAGACAGTCATAACAATAATAACCAACCTACAAACATGTGAAGTGTAACATAATATCTTTATCATTTGATATCTCATAAAGAATGATGCACACTTATGTTATCAACTTTTATTTCATTATTGTTTTTGAATCTAAATGGATGGATTTAACCTCGACTGCCTTTGAAAAGGACATATGAAGGTACTACCATCTTGATGAACCGGTCCTAGTTTATATTACTTACTCAACTTGGAAGCGACAAATTCTATCTTTATCATTCAACAAATTTGAAACCATCATTGACACACCCAAAACATACTATCCTACCATGATTTAATTATAATGGTTTTCATTGCATCAAAGTACATGATCAAATGGAACACATTGATAATGATCTCATGTTAGAATACCAATACAAATGTCCATAGATAGGGATAACCATTGAAATCAGAAATATGTGGTGTTTCTATTGGTGGACCTATCCTCATGATTTCACCTACTAGAGATCACTAGGTGTGAGATTCATGAGAATAAGTCTCAATGACTATGCGCCTCTAGCAATTGATAGTCAGACATCAACTGTGTCAAGTCATTATAATGTATCTAGACCATATGATATATATTTTTGATTAATTCCCTAGTATCTTGAGGTTCTCATTATATCCTGAGAACTACTATAACCTTTTGATAAAATAATTAATATATGGACATTACCATTTAAATAGTGAATGCCGAAATGTACACATGATAATTGTAAGAGTAAATCCTTCATATCTGACTATATTCATGATATGAAAATCAAAAAGTATTGTTTAGTTAGCTCTAGGCCACCCACTATTAAAACATTCAAAATTTCACGAGATCCAACTGGGTAATCATACTTGTTAGCTCTCATATAATTAAGATCATGTTTCTTCTAAGTCACAACTTTAGTTGTTGGATCTGCCACTTCTCTGATGTGTGGCCATTCTACTATGTGCGACCTCGCCTCCTTGAGTAAAACTTCTCAAGATATGGAATCCCTGAGTATATTCACATTTTACCACTATCTAAAAATGACATCATGGCTAGTATTGTTAATTTAAATATCATTATGATACCAAATTACTTACTTAGTGAAATTCCAATAACAAGGAAAACCATTACATATTTTACAAAACATCTTTAGCTGCCTCAGAAGCTTCAACATACTCGGTATTTGTAGGTATGGCTACCACTAGCTTATATGATCTTTTCTAGCTAGTTTCCTTAGTATGACTATGATAATATATCACATTTATCTAAGTAAGACTTGTTTGCATCCCTTAAAAACTAGTGTCCCTTCCTCTCCTCATACCATTTATATACACTTTTTTAATTTCTCTACTACTATTGGATATTAGTGATTACTTCCCTTGTAGTTCTCCTTGATAAAACTGATATTTTCCTATCATAACGTATATATTGGAAAATCATATCTTGTACATATCATGGAATTTGTGATTTATCCATTTCAGAAGCACATAGAATTCAACTCTCCACATTAATTTACTTCTATTACCATGCATGTCTTCTTGGAGGGATTTATACTATGTGAAACTACTTATCATTATATCTTGAATTGTTCCAGGTTTTATTTTTCAATACCATGTCTATATATAGATAATTGACTAAGTATAAGAAATAATTAGATCTACATTAGTAGATCATATTCCCTATAACATAGGTTACTACATTAAGTCAATCTCTAGGAAAATTCTTTCATTTTGATATTAACTAACTATAGGACTAGTTTCTTTTTTAGATTTGTTACTGAATATATTTTACATAGAAAAAATGGTGATACCACAAACCTATTGTTGAAACATGACTAATATTGATTATAAATGAATGATCTATGATCTTGTTTCTAACTTTTAATAATTAACTATAATTTAGTAACATTCACCATATATTGGAATTCTCTGGTTTCACCATCACTTTCTGGTTGATTTGTATAGACACCTTCCACAACTAGTGGACTTTACATCCAATTCTCAGTATAAATATCATTGAAATTTTCCATGATAAGTAAAATTATAATAATTTTCGACAAAATGACTTAGTATAAACAATAAATAATTATTGGTAACGCACTTATACCATCCATATATTTTCTTACATGAATACTTACCATAATATTCAAAATAGTATACCCCTTGTACTTTGACACATGGAATCCATTATTGAATTTTAATTGATCTGACCAATCTTAGATTAATTCCATTTGCTACCAACTTGTTGGAATTATTATTCAAAATGAATAATAAAACACCATCCACAGTGATTTCAAAACCATAACTATGGTTTTATCCTTCCAACACAATATGTGTCTTAGACAATTTGTGTTCCACATGAAAATGTGGAACTAGTTCCAATGACAACTATTTGTGAAACTTCTTGCATTTACTAACATATGTGAATCTTTTTCCCAATATCTCCAATAGATATGTGCACCATATTATCAAAGTGTAATTTATCACTTGAATATAGTTATTCAATCATTAGTATTTAGGTAATATTATAAAAACTTTTAGGATAATTACTTAACATGCACTTTGTGTTTTTCATGAATCATGTTTGTTTATATACTAAAAAATATTTTCATTTAAGCATATGTTCTTAATAAAATGTATTTTCATCATAATACAACAATTTTGATATCCATTTTTTATGATAGTTGGCATATGGTTATGAGATATCATCACTATTTTCAAAAAACATCATGAAATATAATGGTTGTTTCTATAAGTTGCAACATTTAATTCCTTACATCATGACTCTGATGTATAACATGTACATTTAGGAATTTATCCACGCCATATTTTACTTAATCAATGTTAACATGTAAAACTCGTCATTGATCATCCTTATTTTCATCATTTTCTTGATGTGGATAAAGAAATGTATGTTTAGGGATAACTCTAGACTACATTATACTGATCAATAAATTCTTGGTCAAGATATTCATCGTTAGACCGATCTGAAGAATCTCATATCATCTCACCATGTAAATATCATGCATAACATATACATTCCTTAAGCATTTAAATAAATATAATAAATTATATTTACCAATAGATTTCCCTAGGAATAGTTCTCAATCTCTAGTTGAACAAGTTATAAGAGCTTTGTAGAATACTACTATTTCAAGTCTTCTATGTCTAGAAAAAAATATATCGATAATACACATGGTGTTTAACTCCAAAGAGTCTGAATACCATACTGGTTATATCATTAATATCCACTTAGTTTTTCTTGATAAATTTTTATCTGGCCACAACTAGGTAAATTAATCTTTCATTTTATATTCATCATGTATTTTCTATGATTCAAGAATTAATGAACCATTGGATGAGTATTAGAAACCACACAAAATATTCATTCCTGAATATGGAATAATGTCTCCATGTGTCCAAAGGAAACATGAGTGAAATGTATTGGTTATACTCAATAAATTTTTTACTTGAATCACTAACATTGAAATTAGAAGTTATGTGTTTCTCACTGATAAGATAGGAGTCACCCTTTCTCAGCTACTTAGAGAATTAACCTTACATCATGTAATGTTTCTATACTTACATGGTTACTGCATTTCGATAAACACATGTGATAAAAATAATGTATCTAATACCCATGAAGTATATTATAAATAGAAATTACAATTGATGTATATGCCTAAAAAATAAGTTATTAAACTTCGATAAATTTATTTCATGATATGAGAAACAAATAACCCCCATTTAATACCTCTCTCTTTGAAGGAGTTGCAAATATTATCTTGGTGTTTCTCTTTCCATTGGCCTTATCAAATTTTCTTTTAACTTTATCACCTTAAGAACTAATGAATAATATTTAATTAATGATTGTATTTACATAGAAACCATATATAAAATGTAATAAAGGTTTTACTCTATATGGATCATTTTATTATCTTAAACAAAACTAGAGTGCTTGGGTAAAAATGATATCATAATGGGATGCATTTAAAGATCATGCTTCACCATTCACGTTTAAACATATCCTATTTAATGATCACCTATTGATATATGTGCTTCACTTTCTCAGTGTAAATTTTTCAAAGATGATACAACATGTAATATCATCCATGTCTTGAAATACTATCTGCAACTCACATAAAATGTTTTATGATAACATTATGACCTAACCATAATATGTTTCAATCATGAGTCTCCTGTAAGAATTCTTATCACCCTCGATTCACGAGGTGTCTTAACATGTATAAGGACATAAGCACCTTGAATTTCATGTATCACAGTATTTTGCACAAGTGATTATTGTAAACATTCAAATTCATCCAAGATAGGATATTGAATTTGTACAATATTATCGTTATGTATTTTTGTTAAATGAAATCCCATTTTCTACAAGAGTAAAATCTAACAGATTTTACTTTTCACTAGATTAAAAATTTAGAAATTTTTTAAGAATTAATTAAATCATTAATTGTATCCTACTCATTTATTGAATTCCAAGAACTCTCTGTACTAGAATTAAAATATTCTATCACTTTAGTATTATAGTTGAAAGGATCCTCATACCTACCCACATAGTCTATAAGGTATGTCTATGACACTACTTAGAGTGTTCAAGGTAGGATTTTGACTAGAAAACCACATTAACTTGTGGTCCCTTTTTCTGTTGAGTGAAACCCATGCGTCTTAGAATCATAACCTTGATTCCCTCAATTATTTTCCTCAAAATTGATAGAAAATTTTATATGGTAAATCCTTAAATACCAAATAAATATAATTCAACCCATTGTTCTCATAAGAACACCCTAGTAGCAGGAGGCACCCTCAACTATGGTTGACCGAGCACCACAAAAACCTAAATCTGTTCAAATTCAAATGATGGAAGGAATTTGTGACATAATATTTCTCTAAGTGGTTTATGTTTTTCTTGAATAACGTATCCATTTCCATTAATATTTTTCATTTATTTTGTCATGATAACAACTGAACATTAATAGAAAAAACATTCATCGCTTCTTTAAGAAAATTAATGTTTATTATTTTATGTTTATTCCCACTATCATGAACATTCATAACATAATTAAAAAAATCATAAAGAAAATAAACTTCCTAACTGGTCTTGAGAATATAATTTTTTTGATCCATTTAGGCATATTAGATCAACTATGAGCTAAGAGAATCATACATGAATCATTGTTTGACTCATGGTGAAGCTCCTCCCAACAATGTTTCCACTTATCGTCTGGAGAACTGCCTCGTCTTGGGGGGGGGGGGTTGCAACACATATAGTGCATCGCCTCATCCTTCTAGGTTCCACATCTCTTCTAGTGTACTACCTCTACTTGGGAGTTCCACATCATACATATTCTTTGTCGAAATACAAATTTAGTCTCACATAGGAGAGGGGGTCCTGGGAATACAAAATACAAACTGGTAAATTGTACATGCATGCCCTTAAACATATTGACCAAAAAAATGACGATGCAGAGACCATATTATTTAATTAAAATCATTTCACAAAATTAAATAATGAATTCAATAAATAAACTAGACATACTCTGATCAACCAATGCTCAAGACCTTTTAGTGGGTAAAATAAATGCTCGGTAGAAATTAAATTGCAATAGATTAATGTTTTAGGGTATTAATTAAATTAAATTAAATATTTTAATTCAAATAATTTTGTTCTTTTCATTCCTCAATTAATTAAATTTTAATTACAGAAATTAAATTAAATAATTAATTTAATTTAATCCAAAAAATAAATCGATTTATTGGTTAATAAAAATTATATTCATACAAACCAAAAATTAATATTTTAATTAATTTAATTTAATTATGAAATTAAATTAATTAGTTATATTAATTTTGATTAATCCAAACCCGAAACCCCACACAGAAACAATAAGGGTGATGTAGAACCCCTGTAAACCTGTTTCGAGATATGGAAAGCCTGTGTTGGGGTATTCTCGGCCGGTCTGGTGCCCAGACTCTTTTCGAGAATGGAGGATCCACCCAATCCGATGTCAGGGAAAATACAGTCTTTTAGAACCTAGGAAATGGTTAGCTCGCTTGTTTGAATGATGGTACAACATTCCATCATGTCATGAGAAGAGGCGGTGGTTTGCGGTGTCCTATGCCGGGTGAGTACCATGGCAGATGGAGGTGCGGAGCATGCAGGTTTTGATGAGTGGTCGCGCACATAGGAGGTGGTGGTGCCAGTGAGGCTTGGACAATCAACATGCATAAGTGGGGGGAGGGCCACCACCAGCATGTAATAACATTAAAAATGTAATTCTTCATCATTTACTTCTTTTTATTTTTCTTTTGAATTGCTGATAAGTGGATAACCCAATTTTCCATTGCCATTTTTTTCATTCCCTAGTTTTTTATTCTTGTGGAAAAACCCACAACCACCAGCTGCTCAAAACAAAAAAAATCCTCATTTAGATTATGAATATAATAATATTATATTTAAAACAAAACATTATTTTTGGAGGAATAGTCTTACCATCCAGAGTAATTCCAGCCATCAAAATCTGGCCCGAGCCAGCTCAAAAAACAATGGGGATCTCAAGAAATACTTTCGACCACCGCATCTTGTTCAATTTTTTTTGAACTTTTAATACTCAAAATCAAAATCTGCATGATCCATAAATTTTTTTCGGATGATCGAAACTCGGTCATTCGAGAACAGATTAAAGTGTTGGAAGATCCATTGGTACTCATTTAGTACAATTTTCTTAATTGTAATGAAACTTAAATTTTCATTTTATCTAATAATTTAAATTTTTCTCTAATTAAAATTGAAGGTTCTAGAGCCGAATCGAAATCCAATGAGTTGTGGATATAAAACATTTTCACCACCAGGATGACGAAACATTTCATCTACAATGATCCAATCCCTAGTACATTCTAAGGATCTCACATAAATTAAACCGAGCACAAAAAAAACACTTATTTTTATCTGAAGTCACGTTCGACATCTTCTTGTCACCAAAGATCATTTCTTGAGTAATCCCAATTAGAATCATTATCGATCATCCACACACACTTTGAAATCTTTATGGGCATTAATAATCAAATCTCGGGTGCTAGATTAGAGATCTAACAACATCTTTGACACACTGACGATCACCACATTGACATGCTTGTTATGCATGAGGTAGAACTCAATCCAATCACTTGGATTATGAGGATCTCTCTCTAGAATATGGGAAAAGAGAGAGTGGATTTGAAGAATGCATGCTGAATAGTCATTATGCGAGAGCAAATCTCATCCTATATATAGTTTATGCTCAAAATACCCGGAAGTATTCCTCGACCACTGTAGATTTTGTGTCTACTAAATTAGTAATAAATATTAATTACGAAGAACTAAACTAAAAAATATATATTATTTATATTTTTTAACATACCTATAATATAGATTAAATATATTATGTGATTATCAATAATCATTAACTCGACTCATAATACATGCTTAATATTAAATGAAATTTGAATAATAAAATAAAATTCATTCGTATAATACTTTTTGGTAATTACTTACACTTGTAGCTACATTTAATAAATAAATTAAATATTGATGACTATGAACAAGAATAATATGAATTAATTTATTCTTCGGTGATCATTTATACATAGACAACCCTAAAACCCCATGTTGGGCCCCACCTTATCCTATTTACCCAATCAACCGAATATGAAATATTCTTGAATATGATAGTGTGTGTGACCCTCTAGGCCCTTATCTTAATAGTAGTGAATAATATTTATAAAACAAGAGAGGGGTATAGCAACCCATCAAAGCCCCTAAAGAGATTAGGAATAAAAATAACAATGATAACCAAACTATGAACATGAATCGTGTAATATAATTTATTTTTCTTCTGATATCTTACAAATAATGATGCACAATTGTGTCATCATCCATTATTACATCATTATTTATTTAACTAACAAGTTGGATTTACCCTCGACTACCTTGGATAAGGGCATATGAAGGCACTACCTTCCTGATCAAACATGCATGAGATATATTACTTCCTCAACTTGTGGGAGATGAATTCTATCTTGATCATTCAACCAATGCCATAACACCAATGACGCACCGAACACAAACAAAATTGTTGTAATTTCATTATCATGGTTTTTTGATTTTCACCATAGTACATGATCAAATAGAATATATTGATAACAATCTCAAGTCAGGAGACTAATAAAAAAGTTCATATATTGGAAAAACCAATGACACCAGATACTTGTTGTCTTCCAATTGGTGGGAATATCCTCCTGATCTCACCTACCATAGATCACCAAATGCGAACTTCATGTGAAGAATATTCAAATACTACGATCCCTTAGAACCTGGCAGTCATACTTCAATAGTTTCCATTCAATATGAAGTATCTAGACCATATGTTATATATTTATTATTAATGTCACTATATCTCAAGGTTCTCATTATAGACTAAGATCTACTATATCATTTTGATACAAGAATTAATCTATGTAAATTACAATTTAAATAGCGGGAGTAGAAATTTCTACACTATAATGTAAGAGTACCTCAAGAATACATAACAGTATGAAAGATATGGTAATTGAAAAGTACTATTTATTTGGGTCTAGGGCGCCAACTATTACAATAGTTAAGTAGTGGTAGGTTTTACTAAAATTCAATTCAATATTTTGAGCATGTTGAAGACTTCTCTAGAATTTATATGTGAACCTTGGATCATGATAAAAAATGATTGAATGTGGTTCCCCATGTAGCCTCAATACTTAAATTATTGATATAATGTAAATTTGGTAAAGAGAGATATATTCCTAAATAGTTATAAAAGGGGTAGTCTTGGAGAGTCATTCCACTATAACCCATATCAAATTGTTTGCTTTATATGTTCATGGGAGACAGTGATGATGTCCATTATGATATTATCCCACTTCAATTTTGTTATGGATAGTGGCTGCGATTCCCATTTAGGATTTTGTTTCTATGCCTTCACTTATTGACACACCATGCACCGTGTCGTGTTTTCAACAATCTCCCTTTTCTTATTATGAAACTAAGAATGATTACAAAGATCTATATACATCTTAGCACTTCCAGGATGTACAAAGAATATAGATATATGAGTTTCATCCATCAACACCTTCTTTATCTCCATTATAGATGGGACACATTTCCTTGTACAAAAATTTAGTACACCTTCTCGATCAATTTTAAAATCAAGAAACTTTCCATTATTCGAATCCTGAATATTTTTTTGTATCAAAGTATATTCTCTTTAAGATCTATTGATCTTATAAATTAATTCTAGTTTATATATACTTTGTGATGAGATTGATGATGTCCATTACCTTATGATTTTCATGTCCAACCTTACTATGTACTTGATTAATGGACCTCTATGAATCCTCATCATTTCCAACAGTACATGGCATTTCCTACATAATGAATAAATGATTATTTCACTTTTTGGGGGATATTGAATTTAAGTGTCATAGTTATTAAGAAACTTTACCCATATCCTTGGTCTCATGGTAAATTAATTTTTCATGAATATATAATTCAAAATTTTCTGGTCTTTTTATATATCACATTTCTCCCCAAAAAGGTTGTGCCACCATTTATTGAGACAAAAATTATTTGAGCTAACTCCGGGTTAGGAGTAAGATAATTATACTCATGAAGTTTTAACTAATGAGATGAAAATACAATCACCTTCTCATTTTTCATGTGGATTCACTTGATATATTCTAGAGACACGTCACTATAAATAAAAAATACTTCTCTAAAAGAGGGTAGAGTTAATAAAATTTTTGTAAAAAAATATATTCTTTAGTTCATTGATACTTTTCACTCCTTTGTATATTTCAAATTTCTTCGTTTTTGAGTTAACATGGTTAGTGGATTATAATTGTTGAAAGTGGGTTCCCTGGACCCAACTTGTTTTGTACTTTGATTACTGTTACATGTATTCAGTTTGTTTTTATATGTGCGTTTATCTTTCCATGATAGTGTAGATACTTCTGCATCCACTTTGTCTATGGCAATGTCCTTAGATTACCTGTCGCATCAAATGGTTATAGAAGGTCCCAGGCTATAATGATAACCCTAAGATGCCATGAAAGTAATCTTAAAGTAATGTCCTATGGTCTAGTTACATCATTCTGAAAGGACATAGATTATGTGTGACCATCAGGTGCTGGGGGATCATAAGCATTGAGACTTCTTCTCATGAAGTTCTCACTTGATGATCTCTAGCTATTGAGATCATGAGGACAGACTCACTTAATAGGAACACCACATGTTTCTGGTGTAATTGGTCATTCCTATATACAGACATGTGTAATGGTCTCCTAACTTGAGATCATTATCAATGGATGTCATTTAATTACGTACCTTTGATATAAGGCGAAAACCATGGCGATAAATTTATGGTGAGGTAGTTTGTATCGGGTACGTCATTAATGACATGGCATTGATTGAATGATCGAGAAAGGATTTTTCTCTTCCGAGTTTAGGAAGAGGTATCTCAGGCCTGGTTGATTAGGATGGTTTCACCTTCATTAAATCCATGGCCATGGTAGTGGAAGGTAAGATCGTCCAGACAAATCAACAAACAAAATAAAGCAAATAAAGAATGATGACACTAAGTATGCATTCTGCTTTATTGAGATATCGATGATAAAGAGATTATATTACACCGACCGTGTTTGTAGGAAGGCAGTCATTGCTTTGACTTTGCCTTATCTCTATAGGGGCCTCGATGGGTTGCTAGACCCCGCTCTAGGTCGGTGATATTATTCACTGCTATTGAGATAAGGGCCTAGAGGGTCACACATGATAGCACCTTGAGAATATTCCCTATTCTGGGAATAGGAATTTAGAACTTGGTGGGCCTCGCCAAAGGGTCCGAGCATTATCCAAGTTCTATGGATCACCAAAGAATAAATAAATTCATTAATTATTCGAGTTTAGAATAATTCGTTGAATTTATTTATAACATGTATTTACAAGTTATATAGTAAATACACGTATTAATATTATTTGACTGGATTTAAATATCCTAAGTTCGTTTAATATTAGTAGGAGGAATGAGTCGAGTTAAAGACTCAAATTTATCATGTAATATATTTTTATATTACAAGTGATAAATTGTAAATATTACTTATGGCATAATTTTATTTTTCATAAATAATTATTTATATCGCTTATATATCGGACGTCTATTACACGGGGGCCGGGAACCTATACTGCATGTTTTAACACTCCCTATATAAGTGAGAGAGATGATCTCCCACTATTACTATTCATGTGTCAAGATTGAGAGCATCTCTCTCCTCCTGGAGTTTAGAGAGAGAGACTCTCAAGCAAAGAGGGATCTTCATGATCATCCATCCTGGATCAAAGCTTCCTTCTTTGCGGTGATCATCACTGTACTGAAGTGAGCGTCGAAGATCTGCGCTAGCACCCGGATCTTGATGAACAGTGCGCAAGCAGATCCACGAGGCGTGTGTGGACGATCTAGAGGGCTTCGATGTCAGAGTCTTCGAGCAATGATCACCGGCGTCCTGTGCGTCAATTCTGAACAAGTAAATGTTCAGTTTATTTTTGTGCTCCTTATGAACCTTGCAAGATCCTCAGACCAAGTCGGGACAAGATCACTGGAGTTGACAGGGTTATGTCACTCCGGTAAAGTAGAAAATTTTAAATTCCTGGCCCTCCGGCTTCCGCTGCGCTGTACCGGTACCCAACAATAATGTCATGAATTTATTTCACAAAACTCCTAAAATATCCCACTATACCATGGAAACAATGAAACTTAGTTACTGATGTAGGATAATTCCTCTCCTCTATATCCTTTTTCTTAGTAGGCTCAATAGATATACCTTCATTTGTTACAATGTTTCCCCATAATAAAACTTTTTCTAAACCAAATTAAAATCTTTTGAATTTTCCAAACACCTTCTCCTTCCTCAGAGTTTGAAATGTAACCCTTGGATGGTCCTCATGGTCCTCATTAATTTTTCAATATATCAAAACATAATCAATAAAAACTACTAAAAATTTATCAATATAGTCCTTAATGATTTTATTCATATAATCCTTAAATATGGAAGGAGAATTAGTCATGCTAAAAGGCATAACAACAAACTCCTAATGCCTATATCTTGTTCAAAAGGTAGTTTTTAGAATGTCTTCTTTATTCACCCCCAATTGATGATACCCAGATCGAAGGTCAATCTTGGAGAATAATTGATCCCCATGAAGTTGGTCAAATAAATCATCAATACTTAGGAGTGGGTAAATGTTATTTCCAATGATCCCATTATGTTCTCTATAATAATTGAACATCCACATTGATACATCCTTCTTATTTATACAGAAAAAAAGTGACCCCCAAGGAGACACAAATGATTGGATAAATCCATTTTCCAAAATACCATGAAGTCATTTCTTGAATTCCTCTAACTCTACACTTTCCATTCTATATGGGGTCTTCAATATCAGTTTGGATCCAAGTATGTACTCAGTAGATAAATCTACCTCTCTATTTAGAAGAGGTCAATGTAACTATTTAAGAAATACATCAATATATTCCCCAATTATGGGGGCATTCTCTATCATTATACTTTCATTTCCCTCTACCTATTTACCAATCATCTCAATGCAGAAGGCTATGGGAGGTGCATATAGACAAAGCTCAGGTTGGGATATCTCTCCGTTGAAAACTAATATAGGTTTTCAATTAAAGACTATCAAAATTTCCTTACTTCTGAAGTTTATATTATCATTATAAATTGAGATCCAGTCCATCCCTAGTACAATGTATAATTACACCATGGGAATGGATATATATTTTCAATGAGATCTTATTACCCAAAGCTAATAAAAAAGTTCTTATATATAATTTATTTTTGGATAATCCATTAATGATACAGGACTATTAACTCTACTTCTAGAAGCTCAGATATTTATTCTATATTATTATAAATCATGGATGAAATAAAGGAATGTGTAGAACCATAACCAAAGTACTTTCTATCACTAAGAGCATAATGAGTGTACCATCCACAACATTCTTCGTAGCCTCTAATTTATAAATCATGATTGAAAATGACCAAAATTTCTCCCTTGTAATAGTTTGAGGTTGATGGTGGTTTCCCACCATTATATTCTGATTTGGAAATTGATTTGAAATATGCCCATGCTATCCAAACATAACACATTGATCTTTAGGATAGACCTCCACAATCTTCCCTTTTTCGTTATTATTGAAAACATTAGGATTCACCTTACCATGATAGTTCCGAGTTATATTTCTATCTCTTCCTCACTTGAATCACTTTACACTACCAATAAACTACTTCCTTAATGATTCTTCATGAATTTATTTCATGAACATGGGATGTTTCACTTTCTTTCTTCTCTCCCATGATCAAAATTCTTTACTGAGTTTGTATTTATTTCTCTCTTCTTTTCATTAGACCTATGTGACCAATGTGACTCTATACAATCTAATTGGACCTTAATAGTACCCCCACACTATCTCCTCATAGATATCAAAATCTTGGTTTTTAAATTTCTCCACAAATGAGGTCTTAGTGCACTAAAGAATCTATTATCATTTCCCTTATGATCTATAAAAAAGGTATAGGTGTATTGAGAACTTCTTGTAATGTAAATTTCATAACTTCCCTTTGATTAATTTTCCATATACTTCAACTATAATAATTATTTATCTCTTTTTGTTTTCATTGAATGGGGAAAATATTTATCAAAAAAGATTCCCCTGAAATATTCCCAATCCAGGGCACCAATCATGCTTCTTGTTTTTTTATTTTTAATCTTGGTACAATAAAGATCATATTCTCATTCTAAGTAGTATACATATAGAGTGGCTGGTATCACCCAAATTTACCCAAGACTTTAGGGTTAAGCAGTCTCTTGTAGTTTAGCTTGGGTTCTCGAATCCTCATAGACCTAAGAAGTGACCTACAGACACGTACATTGTAAGGTCCCGACCCGGAAGCCAATAAACCAGTGCTCTGATCTGGTTCACCACAAGGCCTCAAGCGCACCTCCCCATATGCCAGAGGCTGGAAACTAGTAGCGAGGGCCTAAGTTATGATAGTGGGGAGACTATTCCCTCATACCAGAGTAAGAAAACAGTTGAAATAACTAAGTATCATACATAGCGAAAAGTAAATAGAGCGCGGAAGCAGTAAACAACTGAAATAGAACAAGTTGTAATAACAAAATGATGTAAAAGCCCGAACATCTATGCAATACAATACAACACTGGTCACCCACCAGGCTGACCATACAAATACAAGTACAAAAGAAACTGAAAGTAAAAGTAAAGGTCTTTGATACTAACTTTGAGCCAATCCACGTACTCGATCTCCAGACAATGTCGAACTACAATAGTCCGATCTGTAAAACCACTTGAGAAACACCGCTCGATCATGCAACAATGGGCCTCATCCCTATCCACCATGAAACTCGTGCTCAACCTGGAAAGTATACATAAGGTATACACGTACACTGAGGTGCACGTGCAGGGGTGAGAAATAATCTCAATAGGGCACCCCAACAAGCAACCTACAACTGTGCTGCTAAAAGTGTATGCAACAGCAATGTGCTCCACCTAGCTGGAACACAACAAAAGGAAGTAAACCAAACATGCAACCACAGTTGAACTCAGGGTGTGTAATCCCTATCAACTGGGCAAGTGACACCATGGATGTTCATATCTATATATGTACACATGTATTGTCCCATACCTATACACATATACATAAATATGAATATTAATGATTAAGTGATTCAAATAGCAAGAAACAACACCAGCAGTTGATCATCGGGACCATAATCCCGATCTACTGGACATCCTGTGCATGGGCATAGAGCTAGAGGTCATGCCACTCAAGCCGTGTATCATTAAGTCGATCTATGGGTCCGTAATCCCATCGGCATGTACCTGCTTCGGCCAACGCCGGAAAAATATGTCTCTGAACAAGATAAAAAAAACAAGTAACCCTATGGGAAGTACTCATAGCCTATCCCCTCTGGTTCAACCAAACAAACACAATCAAGAAGATAACACAATAGGTAACCCTCTGGGATGTACTCACAACCATCCCCTCTGGTCTTACCTAACAAGTACCAACAACCCTCTGGGAAGTACACTCAGCCTAACCCCTCTAGTTTGGTCATACAAAAATTATAAGACTCTCTGAGGAAGCATGCTCAGTCAATTCTCCTTATAGTCTAAGGTAGTCAAGGACTCTCTGAGGAAGATCACGTGGTCTAATCCCCGTATAGCCCCAATGTCTAGAGACTCTCTGAGGAATCTCACTCGGTCAATTCCTCCTATATCCTCAGGTCTATCACAAACTCTCTAAGGAAGATCACTCAGTCAATTACTTCTCTAGCCTGGAATGGTTTTAAAGAAATTCAAACAAATTAAAGACTCTATGAGGAAGCTCACTCGGTCTACCATCCTGTAGTCTATAATATCCAAGACTCTATGGGAAGATCACTCGGTCTATCCCCTCTAGTATATAATGTCCAAGACTATATGAGAAGCTCACTCGGTATATCCCCTCTAGTCTATAATGTCCAAGACTCTCTGGGAAGCTCACTCGGTCTATCCCTTATAGTCTATAGCACCAGGTTCTCACGGTCCCATGCTAGCTAGTGCATAATAATGCTATAAGGCCAAAGTAAACCTATAGAGCTACTTGGATAACCAGTCTAAAACATAACAAGAATGTCAAGAATATCACTCTATCCTACGGTCACAAGGCATGGAAACAAGCATAACGGCCAAAGGCTAAACAAGACCAAAAGTTCATAAATAGATAAGCATGGGAAAAACATCAAAGCAAGGTAAAATACACTATTTAAAATAAAGACACCTCTACTTAGGCACAAAAAGAATATTAGGAATCCGAAAAAACAAGAAAGACACATCACATCAGGCTCAACAGCCACCAACCAGAGAGCACCTATGGTAAACACTACAGCATCTGCAAACCAAGTCAGATATAAACAAACAGTGAGGGTGGCCTGAACGCCCAGCCCAACAAACATCCAAAGCCCAAAGGGATTACCAGTTTGACACGAGTTCTAGGTGACACCCGATCACCATCTCTACCCAAACCAGGGTCGGTCAAACAACAGGCACCCACTGGGTCCCTCAGGTCAAACACTGAGGAGGCGTCATACTCGGGATCCTCCAAGTAAGCACGAGTGAAGGCATCCTATGTGGGATCCTTAGCGAAGAGTAGGGGAGGAATCCTACAAAGTATTCTCAAAGGAAGGACAACATAGGAATTCCGTAACATGGTTCCTTTCAAAGGAAGAACAAGAGAGAGATCCAACAAGGGACTCCCTAGGTTAGCACACAAGCAAAGGCATCCCTCAGGGGATCCTTAGAAGTACCTGGTCTCAAAGCCTCATAGGCCATAAGGGAACATCTCACAAGGGAGATGTCCTATAAATCATGGGTTACAGGATATATCTCATAGCTCATCTTCTATTAAAGATCTCAACTAAGTTAGTCTGAACACCCAAACTATCATCCACCCCAAGTCTCACTCTCCGGTGACAACTGAACTCGATAAGTGGGGGAAGAACCCCTCAATTTATATAGAAACCACAAAAAACCCATTTATATTACCATAAATGTAAATAGGATTCCAACATTGCGATATACGTGAAAAAACGCTCAAAATCGACTACTCACACGCCCAATTCTGACTTCCAGAGCCCAAGATATCTCAAAATTACTAAACTGAAGCAGTACATGGCCAGAGTACATGGCCAGAGCACAATGGGCTTGCTTGTGTAATAGTACACGGCGTGTAATTTACTTTACACGGTGTGTAATGTTCACAAAAAGTTACTCCGTGTCCATTTTCACCCAAAAACATGCCCATGTACCACTACACGACGTGTACTTAAAGTACACGACATGTACTCGCTAAAAACCACTATTCCGTGATCTATTTCACATGACCAGCCACACAGCTACCCACTACACGACGTGTACTCAAATTACACGGCGTGTACTTAATAAAACTTCATCTTCCCCGAAAAGTAAGAACAAATGGCGTGTACCCCTGGAATACACGCCGTGTATATTGGGTTTTCTGATGGGAAATCCCTAAAAACGCCTGATTCGCCCGTTTTCACCCCCGAAACAATAGATCGAGCCCCATGGGCATACAAGCAAGAAATATAAGGCTTTAGAGACTTAAAAAAACATGTTTAATGGGGATCTATGGATAAAACATAAACTTCCTTACCTTCGGGTGGAAACCACCAAAGCTTCGGTTGATCTCACGGCTCACGGTTGCCGCATGCCAACTCAGCGCGTCGAGAGCTTCGAATCGGTACCACTCTCACCTTCATTATCTCCCGTTTTCTCAATATACAAATTCTACCATAGGTAATGGACAAGGAGGAGCGGCGTATGAGATGTGTGCAAGGAGGAGGAGGAAAGAAGAGAGAAGAAAAGAAAAGAAAAGAAGAAAAGAAAAGGAAGAAAAAGGGGTTCGGGCTGGCCCTGACGCCCGACATGAGTTTATGCCTTCCCTAGGCTAAACTCCCCATTCTGGACTCAACGGTGCAGAAAAAATCTCAATCCGATGAACCATTTAAAATTTATTACCAAAAGAACCTACGTAAATAATTTAATATTTAATTTAATAATATTAAATATTAAATATTCCGCCAAAATTAGAACAGCTCAGATTTCCTCCAAACTCTTGTTCTAGGGTAAACTCCCTATTCCAGGACCAAAGGAGTTTTCAGAAAAATTATCCAAGATTTGATTTTAGGGAAAAATGACAATTTTACCCCTCACAAGCATCCAACAACAAAAATTCAAATTTCTGCTCAAAAACGATTGTCCGAAGAAACACGGGTTCTTACAAACTCCCCACCACAAACCTTATCGTCCCCGAGAAGCCCAGAAAAAGGACCAGTAGTAGGACCAGCAGCCATGCCCCCAACCCGAGTATCTGCACAACCAAGCTACCTGGACCGTCCAATGACCAACCTTAGCATTAACAACCACCTTATACACAGAAGATATTTAACTACAACCAACTGGTACTCCCCACCATATGGCATTCCTTACACTGCTCCGAGAGCACAACCAGAACAGGTTCTATCCACCACATGGATGAAAATTAAGAAATAAAAAGGAGCTTGATTTAGGGTCGAATCTCTCTCAGCATACTCAAGACGAATCAAGATATCACATGATCATCTCTTATAGGAGTATACAAATATTTCACTGAAGGCATGTCCAGCTCCCTCCGAGCCACGCTAACATCCTGCCAAAACCCAACCATGATTCAAGCACGGGTCAACCATTTCACAGTAACCCAAAATTTCACAAAGTCACCTCTACAATAGCAACATCAGAAACACTGGTCGACTAGGTCAGGCAATTGAACATTCCTGCTCATCGAAACCTGTCACGAAAACAAACACCGCCAAAAGGAATTGGAAAACACTGACCAACCTTCTCACCCAGGTTTCCCTAAAATGGAATAGACATAGATCGATAAGGGTTCGAGTCAAAACCCAGGGTCTCTAGGTCTTCCACCTAGCCCTATATAAAAATCCCCACAACTGGGTCACAAGGTATAACCACCTAGCCCAAAAGATACAAAACCACTCAGAAGATGGTAAAGATTACAACGACCCAAGAAGTTCAAAACTAAAACACAACCTACAAGGGCCCCAATCCTCTCCGAGCATCCTCAGAAGGAACGACTCCTTGGAGGTCACAAACAAAACAGAAGAGACAAGCTGAGCTAACACCCACAAGGTGGTCCAGTTCACAAGAAAATCCTTGGTATCTATCGACATCATTCTCAACGATTCGACTAGATAACCACAAACCTGAGAAACAACACCCAATAAGGGGTTAAACAAAAAGGCATCACGTGACACATAGACCAAATAGGGTCACTACACCACCTGTGGAAAAGGAATGAGTCATCAGCCCCATCAAAAATGCCTTAACGTAGATCCACGTAACCTGCCATCAGAGTAAAAAGTATGTGTAAGCATACCCAAAGGTCTCAGTCTTCAGTAAAAACACACACTAGTAGGCCTATATGCTGTGAATCCTACATGCCTAGTATGATGCATGAGATGCCTCTTGCCTTTGCCAGCCATGAGTCAAAATCTATCCCTGGCAACTTACCAATGGCCAAGATCCTGAGATCCATATTAAATCAAAAAACCACACAAAATGTGAGTCTCTCAAGGTGAAAATCATATACAACTGTAACATCACAAAATCAGAACAACAATCCCAAACCCTGACAACCAGGACTTCTTACCAGAATAAGTGTTCGCGACGCACTAGCCCGATATCCATCACAGGTTCCAAAACATTCCTAATAATCCTTTATACCTTATCCCAAATAGTAATAACCAGGAAAGAAAAATCCTCTGATACCACTTTGTAACTTCTCGACCTGGAAGCCAATAAACTGGTGCTCTGAACCGGTTCACCACAAGGCCTCAAGCGCGCCTCCCCATACGCCAGAGGCTACCGACTAGCAGCGAGGGCCCAAGGTGTGACAGTGGGGAGACTATTCCATCATTCTAGAGTAATAAAATAGTGGAAATAAATAAGTATCATACATAGTGAAAAGTAAACAGAGTGCGGAAGCAGTAAACAACTGAAATAGAACAAGCTGTAATAGCAAAATGCTGTAAAAGCCCGAACAACTATGAAATGCAATACAACAATGGTCACCCACCAGGCCGACCATACAAATACAAGTACAAAAGAAACTGAAAGTAAAAGTACAAGTCTTTTATACTAACTCTGAGCCAATCCACGTACCCGATCTCCAGACAATGTCGAACTGCAGCAGCCCGATCTGTAAAACCACTCGAGCAACACCGCTCGATCATGCAACAATGGGCCTCAACCCTATCCACCATGAAACTCGTGCTTAACCTAAAAATCAGAAATAAGGTATACAAGCACACTGAGGTGAACGTATAGGGGTGAGAAATAATCTCAATAGGGCAACCCAACAAGAAACCTACAACTGTGCTGCTAAAAGTGTATGCAACAGCAATGTGCTCCGCCTAGCTGGAACATAACAAAAGGAAGTAAACCAAACATGCAACCACAGTTGAACTCAGGGTGTGTAATCCCTGTCAACTGGGCAAGTGCCACCATGGATGTCCATATCTATATACGTACACATGTATAGTCCCATATCTATACACATATACATAAATATGAATATTCATGATTAAGTGATTCGAATAGCAAGAAACAATATCAGTAGTCAATCCTTGGGACCATAAGCTTGATCTACTGGAAATCCTGTGCAAGGGCATTGAGCTGGACGTCATGCCACTCAAGCCATGTATCATTAAGTTGATCTATGGGTCCGTAATCCCATCGACATGTACCTACTTCAACCAACAATGGAAAAATATGTCTCTGAACAAGATAAACAAAAACAAGTAACTCTCTGGGAAGTACTCATAGCCTGTCCCCTATGGTTTAACCAAACAAACACAATCAACCAGATAACACAACAGGTAACCCTCTAGGAAGTACTCACAACCATCCCCTTTGGTCTTACCTAACAAGTACCAACAACCCTCTGGGCAGTACACTCAGCCTAACCCCTCTGGTTTGGTCATACGAAAATTATAAGACTCTCTAAGGAAGAACACTCATTCAATTCCCCTTGTAGTCTAAGGTAGTCAAGGAATCTCCGAGGAAGATCATGGGATCTAATCCCCTTATAGCCCCAAGGTCTAGAGACTCTCTGAGGAAGCTCACTCGGTCAATTCCTCCTATAGCCTCAGGTCTATCACTGACTCTCTAAGGAAGCTCACTCAGTCAATTACTTCTCTAGCCTGGAGATATTTTAAAGAAATTCAAACAAATTAAAGACTCTATGAGGAAGCTCACTCGGTCTACCCTCCTATAGTCTATAATATCCAAGACTCTCTGGGAAGCTCACTCGGTCTATCCCCTCTAGTCTATAATGTCCAAGACTCTATGGAAAGCTCACTCGGTCTATCCCCTCTAGTCTATAATGTCCAAGACTCTCTGGGAATCTCACTCGGTCTATCCCTTATAGTCTATAGCACCAGGTTCTCACGATCCCGTGCCAGTCAGTGCATAATAATGCTATAAGGCCAAAGTAAACTTATAGAGCTACTTGGATAACCAGTCTACAGAATAACAAGCATGTCAAGAATATCACTCCATCCTATAGTCACAAGGCATGTAAACAAGCATAACGACCAAAAGCTAAACAAGACCAAAAGTTTGTAAACAGATAATCATGGGCAAAACATCCAAGAAAGGTAAAATACACTATTTAAAATCAAGACACCTCTACTTAGGCACACAAAGAATAGTATGCATCCGAACAAATAAGAAAGACACACCATGTTAGGATCTGCATCCACCAACCAGAGAGCACCTCTGGTAAACACTACATCATCAGCAAACCAAGTCAGATATAAAAAATTAGTGAGGGTGTCCTGAACGCCCAACCCAACAAACATCTAAAGCCCAAAGGGATTACCAGTTTGGAATGGGTTCTAGGTGACACCCGATCACCATCTCTACCCAAACTCGACATAACAACTCAGGGTCGGTCAAACAACATGCACCCACTAGGTCCCTTAGGTCAAACACTGAGGAGGTATCATACTCGGGATCCTCCAGGTAAGCACGAGTGAAGGCATCCTACGCCGGATCCTTAGCGAAGAGTAAGGGAGGAATCCTACATAGGATTCTTAAAGGAAGGAAAACATAGGCATTCCATAACATTGTTCCTGTCAAAGGAAGAACAAGAGAGAGATCCTACAAGGGACTCCCTAGGTCCGCACACAAGCAAAGGCATCCCTCAGGGGATCCTTAGAAGTACCTGGTCTCAAAGCCTCATAGGCCAGAAGGGAACATATCACAAGGGAAACGTCCTCTAAATCATGGGTTACAGAAGATATATCATAGCTCATCTTCTATTAAAGTTCTCAACTAAGTTGGTATGAACACCCAACCTATTATCCACCCCAAGTCTCACTCTCCGGTGAAAACTGAACTCGATAAGTGGAGGAAGAACCCCTCCATTTATATATAAATCTCCAAAAACCCAATTTAGATTACCTCTAAATGTAAAAAGGATTCCACCATTGCGATCTACATGAAACAATGCTCAGAATTGACTACTCACACGCCCAATTCTGACTTTCAGAGACCAAGATATCTCAAAATTACAAAACTGAAGCAGTACATGGCCAGAGCACAATGGGCCTGCCTGTGTAATAGTACACGACGTGTAATTTACTATACATGGAATGTACTGTTCACAAAAAGTTATGCCGTGTCCATTTTCACCCAAACACATGCCCATGTACCACTATACAACATGTACTCGCTAAAAACCACTATTCCGTGCTCTATTTCACACGACCAGCCACACGGCTACCCACTACACGACGTGTACTAAATATACACGGAATGTACTTAATAAAACTTCTTCTTCCCTTAATAGGAAGAACACAGGGCGTGTACCCCTTGAATACACACCGTGTATACTGGGTTTTCTGATGGGAAATCCCTAAAAACGACCGATTCACCCGTTTTCGCCCCTGAAACAATAGATCGAGGCCCATGGGAATACAAGAAATAAATACAAGGATTTAAAGGCTTAAAAAAAATGTTTAACAGGTATATATGGAAAAAACATAAACTTCCCTACCTTCGGATGGAAATCGCCGAAGCTTCAGTTGATCTCACAGCTCACGGTTGCCGCACGCCGACTCAGCGTGTCGAGAGCTTCGAATCGGTACCACTCTCGCATTCCTTCTCTCCCGTTTTATCGATCTAAAAATTCTCCCATTAGTCATGACCAAGGAGGAGTGGCATAGGATACGTGCACAAGGAGGAGGAGGAAATAAGAGAGAAGAAAAGAAAAGGAAAGAAGAAAAGAAAAGGAAGAAAAAGGGGCCCGGGCCGGCCCCAGCACCCGACATGAGCTTATGCCTTATCTAAGCTAAACTCCCCATTATGAACTCAACGGAGCAGACAAAATCTCAATCCGACGCTCCGTTTAAAAGTTATATCCAAACAAACCTACGCAATTAATTTAATATTTAATTTAATAATATTAAATATTAAATATTCCACCAAAATTCGAACAGCTCAGATTTCCTCCAAACTCCTGTCCTAGGGTAAAATCCCTATTCCAGGACCAACGGAGTTTTCAGAAAAATTATCCAAGATTTTATGGTAGGTTAAAATGACAATTTTACCCCTCATAAGCATCCAACAACAAAAATTTAAATTTCTGCTCAAAATGACTGTCCGAAGAAACACGGGTTCTTACATACATTCTTTGGATTATTTTTAGCTTTGAAGATTCAAACTTTGGGTTGATTTTAAATGGGTTTAAAGTATAAATAATATATCTAATTTAATTCAAATTAAGATAATGAGTTGATCCTAGGTTATCGCTCGGGGTGGATTGGATGAATTCCTTTTACAATTATTTCAATTTCCTATATTTGAGATGGGTTCATTTAAGGAGATCAAACAACATCATCACTTACTGTTTGATTGCTTACACAAACTAATACTAATCACCTATACACTTGAAGTATCAAAGTTCTGATCACTCCAAGGTAAAGGTTCGTATTAGCACATGAAGTGTGTGGCCTTAAATTCAACAAGGATGAAGGAGTTTAAAGATCGTCAAACAAAATTATCAATTAAAATAAGTGATTAGAAATTAATGGAGTGAGAAACAAAATACAATATAGATCCTTTCCACTCCCTTGGATCAACCAATAAGTGGGTTATCCTTCTATTTATTCTATGGTTTCAATAGAAGTGGGAAGTAGACTCATGAGGGAGGAAATGGAGAAGTAAAAAAAAGACAATGAAATAACGATCACTCTACCATTGTGTGATAATTTCACAAGGTTTGGTGTGAATAAATTATCACCTTGTGAAAACGGTATCAATGTGATATGAATAAGAATATAATAAGAGTAAAACAAGAACTTTTATTAAGAAACTAAGATGAATTAGAACAACTTACATGTGAAAGACAAACTTGAGACAACAAAAATTCAGCATAACATTACAATGAAAGAAAGCACCAAATATGAATAAATCATCCAACACCACTTCCTTAAAAAGAAATTTTTGGAGACTTGGGTTGAGCCTCCAATAGTTAAATTAATCCCACTTGAGTATGGTAGGCTTAGGGTTGTGTAAAGCTTGTAAAACTTAGACTTCTCCACTCTTGACTTGAATTTGATGCCAGCTTGAATCCACTGAATAGAGGCATCAAAATGACCTTCTATATGGCCAAATTATAGTGGTACATAGAGGAAGAAAATTGATCCCCGGATGGATCCTAACCTCCTGTAAAATTTCATCCCAAATAGAATTTTTGATTGCGAGATAATATCAAACTGGTGGGCTATTTTTCTGAGCCGTAGAATCTGGCCCAGAATTTTATCTCCAACTTAGGCCACCTGGAACTCCCTTAAAACATCATAATTAGCTATTGACACTATTGAATGAATTATTCAAAATTATTTCATCTATCTAAAATTAAATTTTTAGAATCAATGGGTTTGGATCCTGGTGGCTACATTTTCTTTATTAGGCTACTGCCCAGTTTACTTTTCCCAGACTGTGTTGCCATGAAATCCCATTTTAGTGGTCTTCCAATTTGAGTCTTCAAGTACTAAAAAATTATTAATTGTTACCAATTTAATGAGAAACCTGAAAATTAAATATTAAAATAAAATCAATACCCTTGGTTATTTTATATGGTGTTAAAAATGTACCATTTAATAGTGCATTTTAAGGACTTACAATCATATTGTGAAATGATGTTCAAAGTGTAAAATGCCCTAAAATGGTGTTAATGAATAATAAATAACATGAATATTAAATATATTAACAATGAATATTATCCTCATTAGGTGGCTAATTAGTGAATTTCTCTAGATCAGAATAGCAGAGTACACAAAATATATATTCTATATAGGTAATCGATTGTTCATAAATCACTGGATTTATGGACCACTTAATTATGGTGGCCATTAACACATGACTGACTTAACAAGATGTTGTTCCCTTCATCGTGAATGGTCACTATTGACACCATGAAATGTGTTCCATGCACTTTTTTATAGAGTGATGATATGATTCTCACATAGATGAAAACTATCAAGTATGGGTAAAGATATTTTCACCATGAAGGAAGAAGATTCAAGAAGGATTTCTACGTTCCAAAGTACAACTCCATACCAATGGATAAGTGGAATGATTTCCCCATCTAGGAGTATGATGTGGGTTTCCAAGATTGATGATGAAAAGTTGTTGATTTATTAGATTTCCATTTCCAAGATTCATCCGAGAAGGCTTAGTGTATTAACCATCTCAATAAGTGTAGATCTCTTCGAGAGCTTCGATTCGATAGGTCACGGAGCCCAAAAAGACATACAAATAAAAAGTTATAGCACTCGAAAGATGGATAAATTTCAAAAAGGGACCTACGCGATGGGCCTACATGGTGGACCTACGTGGAGGAACTACATGGAAGTATATTATTTACACCCCTACGCTGAAGACCTACGTGAAGGACCTATGAAGATGATGTGCACGGACAACCTCCCTTTGACTAGGTCCCCTCCATGCCTATAAATAGGACCCTTGGGCTCCCCATTTGAAAGATGAAAAAATTTGGAAGAAGTCCCAAAGATCCCATTGCATAGCTCTTTTTCCAAGATCCCCCAAATATTCTCAGGAATCTCTCTAAAACATGAAAGAAGAGAGAATTAAATGGGGAAAATTGGTTCAAAGTCCCATCAGGGTTTAGAACATATGAAGCTATGCAAAGGACCTATGTGAAGCACCTATGCAGAGCCCCTACACGGGGCACCTGTGTAGAGAACCTGCGCCGAGCATCTGTGAGAAGCACCTACGCGGAACACTTGCACGCCACACTTGCGTGGAGGACCTACACAGAGCACCTACGCGAGGCACCTTATATGAGAACTTGTGTGACCCCGCTGGTCCATACTACAGGGGATGCGCCCCCACTCCCCTACTCAGGTTCAATACCGGGCTATGGTCCCCACCCTTCGGGCCGGTCCCTTCTCTTTCGTCAGTCAACCCCATGACAAATGGAGAGTCGCACCGTGAACTTTTTGGATTTGGTTGACGACATTTTCCATTACGCCCTTTATGCAGCCCAACTTCCAACCTTGGAATTCCATGATTTGCGACACTCTATCACACTCAATGAAGTTCCCTAAGTTGATTTAAACCTATTGGTTCCTTTCACGTGTTACGAGTTTGGAATCTCTTTATGGTCTCCTCGAGTACCTTGAGTTGATACACTCCTCAAGATACTCCAAAAACCACATCACCTGACTCCTATGCTAGGTTAAATTCCAAATGGGCATCCTCCTTAGGAGTAAGCCCCAACCAATTCCAAATGGGCATCCTCCATAAGAGTAAGCCCTAACCAATTACAAAATGGGCATCCTTATTAGAAGTAAGCCCAAACCAATTTTTAATGGGCATTCATCCTGGTATAAGCACCTAATTTTCATTCTTTCTTCCTTCCATTTGGACCCTTGTCCAATGTGAAGAGAACAAAGGGAAGTCTTGTCACCTCGCCCTCTTACCGGGTCACCTCGTCCTCTTACATAGTTGACGCGCCCTCTTCCACCAGCGGGGGAGGAAAGATTTGAAAGTGTGAATTCCTAAGTTGAATCTTTGACATCCTCTTGTTTCTCATACCAAGCATGACTCACGTGGGCTTAGAGATTTTTCATGGTCACAATATGTGCACAAACACCCATGGTCAATAAACTAAGAGAACTATGATTTCTATTCAAACCAGGATACGTAGGAAGCCTTTTCAGGTCCTGATCTCACTGGGCATCCTCCTTAGGAATAATCCCCAAATTAAACCCCAAATCATCAAGGCATCCTTTTTAAGAAATAATCCTAAACTCATCTTTCTCAAAGGCCCATAATCTCCTATGATATTTATCGAACTACGTGGGTTTTGATTCTCATCCATATGGGATACGTAGGAAGCCTCTTTGAAGTTCAAACCCAATACTTCAAATCAACACTATTCTCCTTGGTCCATATTCCCAACAGGGTCTGATCCTACTTGGAAACCCACATCCTTTCCAAGTTCCTTGGGATGCTTCAGCATAAGTCCCACAATAAGATTTGATCAACCACCTTTTTCTTAGATGTCCTTATCAGATGACCTTAAAAGGTATGACGTGTCCTATTAAGCGACACCAAACTATGAGGGTTCTGATTCCTTTCACAAGGATACGTAGGTAGCCCAATTTACGGGCATGATCCCAAGACCAAAATAAACCTTCATCTCCCTAGATGAAAATAAATTCTAGAGTGCCCCACTGAGTGGCTTAATAATTAGTATCATCACAACAATGATTAAAATAATATCTAATCAGTAAATTAAAGGAGACCATTGATGGAAAACCTTGAATACATACATGTATTTCCATTAATGAAGAACTTTGAATATATACAGATGATTATAAATTTTACACATGTCAATATATGATTTTAAATTACAAGGGATACTTATGATATACTTGGTGAATTAATAAGGATTCATGAAAATATCTTAAATTTACAAAGTGAGTCTTGAAGTAGACAATAATTCATCCAAAAAGGGTGTGATGAGTCCGACCTCCCATCCTCTAGACCAATTCATGTTCTTAAGTATCATAAAGTTCAGACTTAACAAATGCCTTCCTTTGGAAATCAGGTTATCTTTGGATAAAAAACTATTAGAAGTTTCTGGTTCCATAAATAAATCCAATGGAAAACACCTGGAAATAGTGATTCTTAAAACTAGAACACATGTTTCAAGGAACTACGAAACAAAAATGGTGAACCTGACGTGAATCCTTAACTAAGTTAATAATGTTACCCATCTGTTAGGCCCTTATCAATTTACAATGGAAGTCCAGACAAAGGAATCAATCAAACATGTATCCATCTAAAAATATGTTTCTTTAATGCAGTTTTTTGTTCTTAGTTTTTCTTCTTATAATTCCCTTCATTCTAAAAAAATGAATTTCTCTAAGACAATATCTGTAAACTTCCCAACCGCCACTCAAACTAGATCTTCATCCATGGGAATGATGTCATCACCAACCCAACATCTTCAACACTGGGTCTCTAATGTGCTGGTAAAGAAATATCACCAGCATGGTACAATCCTGACTTTATAGGCTGCCCGACAGGCCCTCCAGGTTAATAACAATCCTCGATCATCTGGACAATGATGACCAATTATCAAGAGAAAATGGTGAAAACCACCTTTTCCAACCATTTCAGATCCTTATCCCTAGAACTCAATAATCAATCCCTCTTGTACTACATAGAGGTGGATCAAGAGGTTATTCATAACCTAAATTCAATAATGCAGGAGTCCTTCCTGAGGACTCCCACTAGCAGTCTCCACTAGAATCGTGTGGTAGTGTACCCCCAACATGATGGGGGTGTTGCCTCTGGATGTTTGGAACAGGTCTCTGAGACCCAGGCACACACGAAAAACCACCAAGGAAAACGTCCAGTCAATAGGGAGCAGGTTATCACCTCTACCTCCTCCAACAAAGTCCATCAAATTAACTTGATGGAAAACAATGAGCGGGCACATATACCCGTCCGTCCTAATTTTTCTGCTCAGAAGACTCGTCTGACAACAACCCACAAATCCTATCAGATAAACCCAGTGGAGTACTATGAACATGAACATACACCTACTTATAAGTCATCAACCAGTCAGTAGGCTCGTCTGGCTGCATTTAAAGAAGCTCACTAATCTAATGTGGTGGAAACTGGTAAACAGGAACATACACCTGTTTACAATCACCAAATTTTTCAGCAGTCTCGTCTTCCAGTATTGAAGGAAGTCCGTCAAACATGCTTGATGAAAAACAACCAGCAGGCACATACACCTTCCAATGTTCATCAAGCCTTCCAATAGTCTTGTTTGTTAGCACCCAGAGAAGTCAGTTGGAAAGCCCGACGAAAAATTTGGTGCAGATGATGTTATTAATATTTTCGCGACTTATTATATTTCCCCTTTACTTATTTTATATGAAATGTGCATAATTTGTGTGAAATATTAATGTTTTAATATTAAGTATAATTTTTGAGCATTTTTAGAAGTAGTCCAATTGAGTCAGTTTAATGTTTTAATAATAACTATCACTATACTGATCCAAATTGTGTGTTTCTTGTTTTTAGGATTCTAATTTCAATATACAACATTTCATTAGAAGGTACCATGAGCCAATTCTTCCATTTGAAGGGTCATATGGTCCTCACAAACAAGACTAAAGAATCTGTGAACAAACTGGAACAGCCTTGAAGATTCATTTACTGGGCTCAATACAGAAGTCAAAAATCATTAACTCTCCACAATAATTTGGGGGACTCCACATGTCATCTTGGATAAAACTTTAAAGGCCCAAATCCAAGTACAAGGGGCCCAAATGAAGCTTTGAATCCCAACCCACCATCCTGGACGAGAATTAAAATCAGTATAGTATGCATGACATATCTCATGATGTAAGCATCAAATCGAGCTTATATTTTTGTAGTGTGAAATAAGAGATATAGGCGGCCGACTTTGTTGAATAACCAATTCGGATTTGAAGGCATCTTCATATTCAAAAACCCTTTCACATTCTGGGCTTCAAAAAGACTGGATTGAAATGGACAGTTTTACTTTGTTTAATCAACCAGCCATAACTTTTGATAATTAATTCCAAATGTCTCCATATTTTGAGAGTAGTCGGAAAACGTTATTATCTACAACTTTTAAGAAGAATATTTCTCGAGATTACGCTTTCATGATGTCCATATCTGTGAGCCAAGTGGAGGGGTATTTCTGGAATGTAAACAGTCCACTCCTTGGGCTATAAATACTCTCCCCTTCTCTCCTTGAGAGGGGTTGGCATTTAAGAAGAGAGAAGAACAAATTGGCACAACCAAGGCCTTACCAAAGGATTGTGAGGATCTTCCATACTCAAGTTTTCACTTGAGATACATTTCCTCCTCTCTTTGTTTTCACTTAATTTCGTGTTCTTTGTTTTTGTAATTTTGTAAGTCTCTTTCTTTGTAATTCTGTTTTAATGCAAGTTACTTATTCAATATCTTTTATTCTCATCCACCTTATGTAGTTTAATATTTATGTTCAAAAAATATTTTAAATTCAGTTGAATCCCCTTCCCTTCTTCTGCTTCCTCATTCAATCGAATATCCATTTTTAATTTTCTTCATCGTTTGTGTGTGTGTTCGGCGCACTACTCTTATCTTGTCCCTTTCTTTTTCTTCTCCTTGTAATTCATCACCATAATCATTATAACCATATTAGTAATAATTTTAATGGCTGGGTAAATATTTATTTGGGGTGAGTTATAATTTAGGTATGTTAAGTGATTGAGAGCTTTTGCTCGACGAATGTTCTTTAAATTAATATTGTGTATGTTGAACTTTATATGTCATGGATTAATGACATGTTTTGTTTTATATGTGGATTCCATGGATTATTGGAACCACAAATACACTAAAATAAACAATTAATGGTAATTATTAGAAACCTAAGTTAAGTTACAGCTTGGATTAAATCTTTAACACTTGGGAATTCCGATCAAAATCATCTTGTGACATGGGTGTTAATTTAAATGCAATATAAAGCAAAGCTCAAGGATATCAAAAGCTTAACTACCTAATGATGAACTCACCCTAATATTTATCAATTTGTTAAATCAATTATATACAATCAATCATTTCAATTAATCTCTGCAAACAAACCCACCTAATCAAAATACAATCAACTAAAAACAAACGACTATTTCAAAGTATCATCGCCAAGGATTCGACTCGAGTGCTGCTATACACATTAGCAGAGCACCAAAACTTTGATCGGCCGATAGGAGACAATTGGCCGTGCATTTCAGATGGCGCCGTCGCCGGGGATGGTGCTTTAAGTAGTCATTAATTTCTGGTTATTGTAAAAAAAAACCAAAAAAAAACCAAAATTAAAAAAAAAAATTGAAAAAAAATCACAAAGAAAAACCCGTATTCTCATAAAAATCATAAACTGAAAAAATAAAAAGAGAAACCCGTCTTCCTCTTTCTTCCAAAATCTCTCTGAATTCCCCGTAGCCTTACAAACAATCCCTCGGATTTGTTTGACCCTAAAATTGAGCAAACACTTCGCCAACTTAGGAGGAACATAAGAGATAATCAAATAATTCAAGAACCAGTCCTTGTCCAACCAATTGAATTAGATATAGCCAGTCCTATGGAAAAAACACTTAAAGAACTAGCTGCTCCTGATATGAATTACCAACCTCTTGGTATTCAATATCCAAATATAGAGGCTGACATTGAACTCAAATCGGGTTTGATTCATCTTCTCCCTCATTTCCATGGGCTAGCCGGTGAAGATCCACATCTCCACCTTAAAGAGTTCCAAGTAGTGTGCTCTACCATAAAGCCTCAAGGGGTTTTTGAAGAACAAATCAAACTCCGAGCATTCCCTTTTTCCCTAGCTGACACTGCTAAGTCATGGCTCTACTACCTACCTCCTGGTTCCATAACTACATGGAATGACATGAAGCGACTATTCTTAGAGAAATTATTTCCTACTTCTCGTACTGCTTCTATCCGAAAGGAAATAAGTGGTATACGTCAATTCCCAAGTGAATCACTCCATGAGTACTGAGAGAGGTTCAAAAATCTTGTCACAACATTCCCACATCATCAAATCCCTGACCAACTCTTGATCCAATACTTCTATGAGGGGTTATTGGCTATAGAGAGAACTCTCATTGATGCCGCAAGTGGTGGTGCTCTGGTTGATAAAACTCCTGCAGCTGCAAGAGATCTCATAAGTAACATGGCCGCAAACACACAACAATTCCATACTCAAGCACATGCTCACGTAAAACAAGCCCAAGATAATCAATCAATTGAGCCGAACAAATTGACCGAGTGGATGAGTGAACTTACAGGTCTTGTGCAACAGCTAGCTGTGGCTACCAAATCCCTAACCTCGTCTTCTCCGCAATCAATGTTCCTGGACCAATCAAAAACTGTGGAATCTGCAACTCTCCATCTCATCCAACTGATACTTGTCCACAACTTCAAGAGGATAAATCCGATTCATCTGGACCAATGGAGCTCAATGCAGCATATGCTCAGCAGAACACCAATCCTCAACTATCAGGTCAGTTTGTTAGAAACTTCAACCAACCTCACTCTGAGCCCTTCTCCTCTAACTTTAACCAAGGATTGAGGTATGGTAATCCCGCATCTCATCCCCCTCAATTCCCTGCTCAAAACCCAAACCAATTCCAATATGGTCAAGGTGGTGGTAAATTCCATCAACCTTATCCTTTTGTTCCTCAACCTCAAAGGAACAATCCTCCTCCTAGATTCCATTATCCTAGTGAGCCTTCCCAATTCCAAAACTAATACAATCGATTTCCCAAGAACCAAAATCAAGGCAATCCCAATCCGGGACAAGCCTCTTCTTCCAAGAAACCATGGGAAAGTGAAGTTGAAGATCTTGCCTCCTTCACGCGTTCTATACTTAAAAATATTGAAACTCAAATAGGTCAACTTGCATCCCACATGAGCCAGCAACAACAATCAAATTCTTCCCAACTCCAAGCTCAACCATTACCCAACCACAAGGGTAATGTAAGTGCAATTGCACTTAGATCGGGAAAGAACATTTCTATGCCTCAAGATAATTCCTCTATCCCTCCTTTGAATGTTGACCTAGAAAATGAAAAGAAAAAGAAACTTTAAAAGGAACCTGAAACCATTCCCTCACCAACTTCAATTCCACTTAGGAACCCAATTCCTTTTCCTCAAGCCGTTTCGAAACCAAGGAAGTCCTTTGAACCTGATCCTGAAATGCTCGACATGTTTAGACGTGTTGAATTCAACATTACCCTATTAGATGCCATAAAACAAATTCCTAAGTATTCCAAGTTTCTTAAGGAATTGTGCACCCACAAGAGGTAACTTAGGACCTTTGAAAATGTTTCCACCCAGCAGTCCATACCCATTAAGTGCAAATATCCAAGTACCTTTATAGTCCCTTGCCAAATTTGAAGTTCCAACTTTAATGATGCACTCATAGACCTAGGAGCCTCAATTAATGTCATGCCCAAATCCATCTTCTCCAACCTTGTTATAGGTCCCTTACATCCAACAGGTGTTGTCATTCAGTTAGCTAATCGAAGCACAGCCAGTCCTGAGGGAATAATTGAGGATGTCCTTGTCCGAGTCAATGATATTATCTTCCCTACTGATTTCTATGTTCTTGACATGGAAGGTGAGACGAAATCTTCTCAATCTCCCCTAATTCTAGGAAGACCATTCCTCATGACTGCGAGAACCAATATTGATGTCCATTCAGGCATCTTATCCATGGAATTTGGTGACCAACTGGTCAAGTTCAACATTTTCCAAGCCATGTGATACCCATCTAAGGATCACTCTACATTCTCAATCCATGCTTCTGAGGACACTTCTAAGAGTCAATCGAACCTCAATCCACCATGTTCTTCATGTTCTAATGATAAATGATCTTGTGAAATCTGCACCATGATTAACAAAGTCATAAATAGTGAAGTTGATGTGGAACTTTCATTCATAGATTCCATCAATTTTGAGGATCTTGAAAACTCTCTTGAATCCCATCTCAACTCTGATCTCTACTGCTCCACCTTGGAAAGTATTAAGGATAATGAACCCGAAGCAACTGAAGTCCCTTCTTCCATTCCTGAGTTGTCGATCCCAAAAGTGAAAGATGAGACTGATCTGAAACCTCTTCCTGCACACCTGAAATATGCATTCCTCTTCCATAATCACTCATATCCTGTCATTATCTCTGCCACACTTACTGAAACCGAGGAGTCCAAACTTGTTCAAGTATTAGAGGAAAACAAAAAGGCCTTAGGTTGGACCCTAGATGACATACCAAGAATCAACCCTGCCCTTTGCATACATCACATCCATCTTGAGGAGTCATAAAAACCAATTAGACAACCAAAAAGAAGACTCAATCCACTCATCCTTGAGGTAGTTAGGGAAGAGATCACCAAGATTCTTCAAGCTGGTATTATCTACCCAATTTCTGATAGTGAATGGGTTAGTCCAATTCAATTTGTACCTAAGAAGGGTGGGATAAATGTTGTCACAAATGAACATGGAGAGGTAGTCACAACTCAAGTGAAGAACAAATGGCGTGTGTGCATCGACTATAGGAAATTGAATGTTAAAACCCGAAAAGATCACTAACCTCTTCCATTCCTTGATAAAATTCTAGAAAGATTGGCTAGAAAGTCACACTATTGCTTTCTTGATGGATACACCGGCTATTTTCAAATCCCAATCTCACCTCAGGACCAAGAAAAGACTACTTTCACATGCCCCTTTTGAACATATGCATATAGAAGAATGCCTTTTGGACTTTTCAATGCTCCTGAAACATTCCAAAGGTGTATGATGAGTATCTTTTCAGAATTCATTGAACACTGCATTGAAGTCTTCATGGATGACTTCACCATTTATGGTGAGTCATTTGAATATTGTTTGCATTCACTCTCTCTAGTCCTTCAAAAGTGTGTCAAGTGTAACCTTGTGTTAAATTTTGAAAAATGTCACTTTATGGTTGCAAATGGTATTGTTCTAGGTCACATAGTTTCAAAATATGGTATTGAAGTCGATCCTTCCAAAATTGAAGTAATCCAATCACTTCCTAAACCCAACTCTATTCGAGACATCCGTTCATTTCTCATTCATGCTGGTTTCTATCGGAGATTCATCCATAACTTCAGTAAAATTTCCCTCCCACTCACTCGTTTGCTCCAAAATGATGTCACTTTCCATTTCGATGAGGTTTGCAAGAGATCCTTTGTTGAACTCAAAACTGCTCTAACATCTGCCCCAATAATCCAACCCCCAAATTGGTCATTACCCTTTGAGTTGATGTGTGATGCTTCTGATAGAGCTGTTGGGGCTGTTCTTGGTCAAAGAAGAGAAAGAATTCCTCATGTCATCTATTATGCCTCAAAAACATTGGATGAAACTCAATCTCATTGAAAAGGAACTTCTAGTAGTGGTTTTTTCCTTAGATAAATTCCGGTCCTATCTCTTAGGTTCCAAAATCATCATCTTCATAGACCATTCTGCTATAAATTTCCTAATCAAGAAAAGTGATTCCAAACCAAGGCTAATAAGACGGATCCTAATGCTCCAAGAATTTGACCTTGAAATAAAAGATAGACCAGGAAAAGAAAGCCCTGTGGCTGATCACTTGAGTAGAATTTCTAATTATTCTCATTCAGAAATCATTGATCTTGAATTCCCCATTGAGAACCTTTCGTCTCTCACTCCAAAGTTACCATGGTATGCCCCAATTGTAAATTCTTTGGTTTCTGGTGTTTTTCCTGAAAAGTTTTCAAAAGAACAAAAAATGAAGTTGAAAAGTGATTCAAAATACTATTTTTGGGGAGAAAATAAACTTTGGAAAACTGGGGCTGACATGGTAATTAGGAGATGTGTTGAAGAAAATGAGCATTCTTCCATCTTAGAATTCTGTCACTCACTTCCCGGAGGTGGACACTTTGGACCACAAAGGACCTCCTGAAAGGTCCTAGACTCTGGATTCTTCTGGACTTCAATCTTCAAGGACTCACATGAGTTCTATTAATCATTTACCACTTGTCAAAAGTTCGGCACAATCTATAAAAGAAATGAAATTTCCCAAAATCCCTTAATATTTTATGAAATCTTCGATGTTTGGGGCATCGATTTAATGGGACCATTTCCCCCTTCCAATGGATTCTCAGACATTATTCTTGCGGTCGATTATGTTTCAAGGTGGGTTGAGGCCAAACCCACTAGGAAGGATGATTCTCATACTGTTAGTGAGTTCCTAAAGACCCACATCTTCCAAAGATTTGGCACACCACGTGCCTTGATTAGTGACTTAGGAACCCATTTTTATAATAGAACCATGGAAGATATTCTGAAAAAGAATGGGTTTGTACATAAAACATCAACTTCATATCACCTCCAAACAAATGGCATGGCTGAACTCTCTAATAGAGAAGTGAAAAGGGTACTTGAGAGAATTGTTAAGCCCACCAGAAAAGACTGGCCTGAGAGACATGGTGAAGCCCTTTGGGCTTATCGAACTTCCTATAAAACACCCATTGGTATGTCTCCTTTTAGGCTAGTTTTTGGTAAAGCGTGTCACTTACCAGTTGAAATCCAACATAAGTCTTTTTGGGCTATGAAAACCTGTAATTTTGATTGTGAAAAATCTGGTGAAGAAAGACTATTGCAATTGGCTAAACTGGAGGAGCTTCGACTTGATTCTTATGAGAATTCTAATCTCTAAAAAGAAAAATCTAAGGTACTCCAGGACAAACACATCCTGAGAAAGGTATTTCATGAAGGTGAAAAGGTAATGCTCTTCAATTCTCGATTTCAGCTTCACCCAGGTAAGCTTAATTCTCGCTGGGAAGGTCCTTTTGTTATTACTAACATTTACCCATTTGGTGCAATTCAAGTCCAACACCCCTCTTCCAAAAGGACATTCATGGTTAATGGACATCGGTTAAAGCATCACCATGAGAGGATGCACAATCTTGCATCAACATTGACTTCCCCTGGATCTCCAACTTCTCCAATCGACCAACCACTAGATGGAGATGGCTACCCACCAAATCCAAACCAGGGGGCACCTCTTTACCTTTAACTCTCTCTCAATATCTTCATCTCTCTACCTCTTTATTCATCTTCTTCTCTCCTTCATTTTTTACCACTTTTTTTTCAAACCCTTTTTTTCTCTTTCTTGTGAGGGTGTGTATTTTAAAAAAACCTTAAAAACTAACAAAAAAACCAAAAAACACAATCACTTAAAAAAATAAAATAAAGAGTCATTCTTACTCACCATCGAGTTTTGAAAATTTGTCCAACCATTTTGGGGAGTTAATAGACATGTTTTTATCTCAATTTTTTTTTATTTTCATCATGACTTTGGATAATGAATTTTGTGTCAAAATTAACAAATTTTGAATGCTCGATTTTTGATTTGGAAAATTCTTTTCCCAAACCGTGAGAACAAACAATTGCTTTCATGCCAAGGCCACCTATGGCCATATTTTCAAAATGTGTGTTTTGACCCCCATTTGTGAGTCTTGAGTTTGTGGACCTTCGAGCTGAATTACCTACCTTAGTGTGTATTAATATGATAGAGGCATTTCCTGAACCACATGAAAATCACAATAGCCAAATAGCCTCCCATTTCCCTTACATTAATCCTCCTTTTGAAAGCCCCTTAAATCCTATGAAAACCTTTTCTTTGATAGACACATTACAAGTCCAATACCTTATCCCACCCAATATCAACATGGATTTTCATTGCATAAGTTTTTGAAATTTAAGTGTGGGGGGGCGATGGATTTCATTTTTGGGTATCATTTCCTTACTTTCTGGTGTGTTATCATATGCTTGAGGGCAAGTATCCATTTTAGTGTTGGGGGGATGTTGTCATTAAGTGGGATTTGGGAATGTATTGTACAAAATATATTGAAAAGTGTTCAAAAAAAAATTCAAAAAAAAAAATCACAATAAAAGAAAATTAAAAAAAAAAATGAAAAAATGGGTTGTGTCTTGGGTAGGTCAAAAATCACTCTTCCTCAACCTTTGATCTTTTTATAACTATTACAATTAGTGTCATGAGGAGATCAAACATGGGTTGGGATATGAGTGTGAGATCTGTTTCAAGGTCAAATTTCGAAAAAACAAAGAAAAAAAAGGAAAAGAAAAAAAAAGAACACTTGAATTATATTCTTATTGGGAGAAGTTTTTTGTTTTGTAAATATTCCATATTCTCATTTACTTCATATTTTATTCCCCTATTGTGTCTTTATTCACACAATCATTCCCTTGTAAATATGTGTTTTCATTTCCTTCCATGTTTCATTTCAAAAAAATGTGCATTGATTTTTCTATGTTGGTATTTTAACCCTCTTCTTCTCTCTCTTGGACATTATATTCCTACCATCCCATAGCCATAGAAAAACCCCTTAAAAATACCTCTTGATTCTTGTTCACTTTGGATAGGGAGTGGAAGCTTAGAGCTCTTACAAACTCTATGATTTTCACTTTTGGTTGGTGAAAGAGTGAACCTCCACAAATGAATTTTATCATCTTGAGAGGTGTGAGTTTTGAGTGTCCACATTTTCCATTTCTAAATTTGAGCATGAAAAAATGAATTAGTTTTGGAACATTGTTTCTGTAACAAATTGTGGTGGATTTCAAAATGGATGAGTGAAATAGTCTAAACCTCCTCTGATTGGAGAAAACAAAATTTTAATATTTGTTGGTGAGTGAAAATGATTTTGTCATGTTTTCATATTTGTTGCACATGAGGACATGAACAAAACTAAGTGTGGGGGAGTTGATGTTATTAATATTTTCATGACTTATTATATTTCCCCTTTACTGATGTTATATGAAATGTGCATAATTTGTGTGAAATATTAATGTTTTAATATTAAGTATAATTTTTGAGCATTTTTAGAAGTAGTCCAATTGAGTAAGTTTAATGTTTTAATAATAACTATCACTATACTGATCCAAATTGTGTGTTTATTGTTTTTTAGGATTCTAATTTCAATATAAAACATTTCATTAGAAGGTACCATGAGCCAATTCTTCCATTTTAAGGGTCATATGGTCCTCACAAACAAGACTAAAGAATCTATGAACAAACTGGACCAGCCTTGAAGATTGATTTACTGGGCTCAATCCAGAAGTCCAAAAACATTAACTCTACACAATAATTCTGGGTACACTACATTTCATCTTGGATAAAACTTTCAAGGCCCAAATCCAAGTACAAGGGGCCCAAATGAAGCTTTAAAATCCAGCCCACCATTCTGGAAGATAATTAAAATCAGTATAGTATGCATGACATATCTCATGATGTACGCATCCAATCGAGCTGATATTTTGTATTGTGAAAGAGGAGATATAGTTGGACGACTTTGTTGAAGAACACATTCGTATTTTAAGGCATATTCATATTAAAAAACCCTTTCACATTATGGACTTCAAAAAGACTGGATTGAAATGGTCAGTTTTACTTTGTTTAATCAACCGGCCATAACTTTTGATAATTAATTCCAAATGACTCCAAATTTTTAGAGTAGTCTTCCAACTTTATTATCTACAACTTTGAAGAAAGAGATTTCTCAATATTCGCCTGTCATGATGTCCATGTCTGTGAGCCAAGTGGAGGGGTATTGCTGGAATGTAAACAGTCCACTCCTTGGGCTATAAATACTCTCCCCTTCTCTCCTTGAGAGGGGTTGGAATTTCAGAAGAGAGGAAAAAATATTGTCATGACCAAGGCCTTGAAAAAGGATTGTGAGGATCTTACATACTCAAGTTTTCACTTGAGATACCTTTCCTCCTCTCTTTGTTTTCACTTAATTTCGTGTTCTTCGTTTTTGTAATTTTGTAAGTCTCTTTCTTTGTAATTATGTTTTAATGCAAGTTACTTATTCAATATATCTTATTATCATCCACCTTATGTAGTTTAATATTTATTTTCTAAAAATATTTTAAATTCAGTTGAATCCCATTCCCTTATTCTGCTTCCTCATTCAATTGAATATCCATTTTTAATTTTCTTCATCGTTTGTGTGTGTGTTCGGCGCACTACTCTTATCTTGTCCCTTTATTTTTCTTCTCTTTGTAATTCATCACCATAATCATTATTACCAGATTAGTAATAATTTTAATGGATGGGTAAATCTTTAATTGGGGTGAGTTATAATTTAGGTATGTTAAGTGATTGAGAGCTTTTTTTCGACGAATGTTCTTTAAATTAATATTGTGTATGATGAACTTTATATGTCATGGATTAATGACATGTTTTGTTTAATATGTGGATTAAATGGATTATTGGAACCACAAATACACTACCATAAACAAGTAATTGTAATTATTAGAAACCTAAGTTAAGTTACGACTTGGATTAAAGCTTTAACACTTGGGAATTCTGATCAAAATCATCTTGTGACACGGGTGTTAATTTAAATGCAATATAAAGCAAAGATCAAGGATATCAAAAGCTTAACTACCTAATGATGAACTCACCCTAATATTTATAAATTTGTTAAATCAATTATATATAATCAATCATTTCAATTAAGATCTGAAAACAAACCCCCCTAATCAAAATACAATCAACTAAAAACAAATGACTATTTCAAAGTATCATCGTCGAGGATTCGACCCGAGTGCTGCTATACACATTAGAAGAGCACTGGAACTTTGACCGGTCGATAGGCGATAATAGGCCATGCGTTTCAGCAGACACAACTCTCTGCCCCATGCATGTTTACTGTCAATATCCATTGACATGAAAAGGAGGACAAGAGAAGGCACATACACGTACTCCAAATACAGAATTGACGTATATTCCCATTCCAGCTGCTGAAGTCACCAAACACATCTTATCAATGGTGAAATGGTAGATGCATATCCCTACCCATATTCTGGAAGCATGCCATAATATTTTAACTACTACTTCAGTAGTATCAGGGGAACATACACCTAAATCTACCCCCACACATGGGATGACACATTGGCATTCCATCCCGGTGCAGATACATACCTCTGTTCTAGTATAGGAGGGTCATGGGGCATACTCTCCCATATCATACAGACAACAGGATTAGGAACATACACCCTTTCCAATTTGAGGTAATCGGTTCATTCTGGTAACCAATCCAAGTAAGGCACATACACTTGCCCATGATAACCAATTTTCCTAAAAAGTGGCCCCAACTAAGTATAAGAGAACATCCAAAAATAAGTCTCACCAAGAACTATTGTAAAATCAAGTGTCAAGCTATAATTTGAATCCTCTTAATGCTGGAGTTCTTAAATCCCTCAGAAATTTATCTATTGCAGCTCGCGATCCTACCCTATCATTACTAAATTATGGGAGTGGTAGTTGTAATTCTAAAGTTCCTCTTCAGACACTTCATCATGAATTCTTCCTTTATGAAAATTTGGTCAATCCTGAGTTCCTATCTCTGTGTTAGAGCCACGAAAACCCTCCATGTGTCCAAAAGACCAAGGAGAAAGAAGATTTATCCCTTGTTGTAATCCATTATGGTGATCCTCCTCATGATGTCATTTGCTGCGAAAGTCCTCTCTACAGTAGTATTTCTCATTGTCAAGACAATTCCATAATTGACAATGTAGTGATGAGAAAGCCCTCCTATCTCGAGGAACTTGAAAACAAAAGGCCATTCATATATGATGCCTTGTCATTTACAGGTGAAACACTTTCTCAACCAGAATACATCTTAAGGGAATGGTCATTCTCCAAAACTCCCTTGGGTCATTTGTATTCTAATACATAGCATCCACTTTGGTCAAACCGAGTTGAGAAACCTCTAGTGAAAGATGGTGAAGATGTGTTAAACATAAGGAAACAATTAGATAAAGGAGTAATACTAGTCATGTTCTGGCCTTTGGAAAATTCTCATAATAACATTCCAGAATTGATGACAGAAGATTAAATTCATGATATTCGCCTCAACTTATGGAGAACTTTTTTTCAGTTGAAAACCAAAATATTGCCATATGATGAATATCAAAATCATGTAAAGGTAATAGAAGGGTTGAAACACCAAATTGACTTGGCCTCTCTCTCAGTTTCCCAACATCCAAAGGTTGGAAAATAGTAGGGAACCCTTCAGTGTGCATGTCTCAATGTTCTAAAGAGACTACACCAGTTAATTTCTGATTCCCCATCTAGTGTTTGTATCAGAGGATAGGGTGCATATGGAGCATTGTATTTCACTGCACTCCAAAATTAGAAAAGTCCGCCAAATGTTGTCTCATGAAATATTATTTCCCATGGTCGGCCATAATAAATAGATTTTGTATGTAATCGGATGTACGCTCAAGAACAGGCCTCAACCAGTTCTCATCAAAATCAGGCCCAAATAAAAGAAGTTGTTGAGTTGCTTTTACATCAATCATTTGAGAATCTTGAGCAGGCATTCCGTTTAGAGGATGTCAGGCATCAAAGAATGAAAATGTCTAAAATAGAACAAAAATCTTACGAGACAGGTGATTTAAATGGTTGTCGGATGATGCACCCAACTAATTTCCGAACCAAAATCCACAAAATTAGAAGATCAGTTGCACAAATTTCCATCATAGCAGTTCAAGAATCACCCTAGCTTACAAGGATGGGGGCTCATTTTTATTCAACCTTAAAATTAATTCAACAAAGTTCAAAGGTTTGAAGAAGAATAACATGAACAGACCTAGCCTGTAGGGCTGGGGGATTTTTCACATATGTAATGCCATCTTCAATGGAAGTCAGTTTTCTCCTGATTAGGAAAGAATCCACAAGGAAATCATACAACTGAACTATCTGAAGATTCCCTTCGGGTTACTGTCTACCAAAAAGTTCCAGGGAATTCATCACATAGAGGAACAAAGTCTCATGAAAGACACAGAGGAAAACGATCTCACAAAAATAATGTCAGAATTCCATCAATGCATTACACATCAGTAAATGTTGTTAACACTATTGTAGAAGATCCTCTAGAAAATAAGTACAGTTCAGGGGAATCAGAATATGAATTTATTGTCTATAATATGGTACACACCGAGGAAAATTAAGTAGTTGTGCACACCAAAAATCAGAGGCTTACCCAAAATCTATGTATTCCTTCAAATAACCAACTCCCCCTTCTCTGAAAAGCATCTAATAAGGGGAAAGGAAAATGTCATATTGAATCTCACTTTTCCACTGAAGAAGGTCAATATCTTTCACTTGAAGAGATATTTTCATAGCAAGAATAGGAAATGAAGGAGTTGAAATGACTCAATACATAGTTACTTTGAAATAGCATTTCCGCTAGACGTACTCCCCAGACAGGTCCCCAATTTTCAAATCCTGTAGGAGATACTCAGAAAAGAGGATTTGTAGTAACTACAGATGTGGATAATGAATTACCTCCACTGGGCACACAATTAAGGCAGGACCATATACATCCTGATAGGCCTGTTCCCATGGGTTATCCAAGGTAGATATCAACACCACCATCAGTGATTTTTCTGGTCATTACACCAGATCAAGCTCTAGTTGCTATACCCGCACAAGTTCCAACTCATCCGGATGTTCCTCAAATTCTTATGAACACAATTGAGGAATTAACGACTTGATTAGAATATATAGAAGAACGACGTGCACCGGTTCAGACGGAAAAGAGAGCTTACCATGAATGGGTGGATGCAATTCCTCCCCCCACTAAATTTTGTGAATACCACATTCCCAATATTTAATGGTTCGGTAGATCCAAAACAACACTTAACACATTTTGTTTCTCATTTTGATCCCATGATGTGAAATTCTAAACAATAAGAAGTAGTTAAGCTTAGATATTTTGTGCAGTCATTACAAGGACCAAATTTTGTCTGGTATATAAGTTTACAATCTCAATCAATTACTAGTTAGGAAGATCTCCGTCAGAAAATCCTTCTTCAATTTAGCTCAATGCTACCAAAGATGACAATTTTTGATTTTACCAATTGTAAAAAAAGGTAGAATGAAAGAGTTTCAAATTTCATTGCATAATGGAAAGGATTAAAATATTATTTAAGTCTAGCACTCCTTCAAGAAGAGTTACTACCAATTTGTGTGGCAAATCTGCGTGATGAATTAAGTACAACATTGATCCCTGTGAAATAAATAGGAGGGTTTTGAGACCTTACTTCAATCGATCAAAAGATATAAGACTCTATTATAGAAACTAAGGCTAAAAATCATGTAATTCCATCAGCTCCAGGGAGGAGGATAGAAAAGGAAGAAGCTACTACGGTCACACTCAAACAGGAACCTATACCTACGTATACTTCAAGACCTTCATCATATCAAAGGGCTCCCCCTCTTGAGAATCAGCAGAAACAACTACCTCATCAAGATGATCAAATAGATAAAAGGAAGAAACAATTTAAGGAATTAAAGAATAAATTTTATTCTTTCAGGAATGAAAAAGTTCTTGGCTACTTCATCTCAGCCTTAGAAAACAATTTGGTTCAGTTTCCAAGGCTGAAGAAGCCAAATAAAGATGGATATGAAGATATTTCAAATTATTATCCCTTTCACCAGATGTTGGGACACCCCATTCATTTTTTAAAGACCTTCTTCAAAAGATGGTAGACTCTAGACAAGTAAAATTGAAGAGTTCATCAGCTTAAGTAGCATGTGGTACTGCTATTGATCTAGATGAAGATGGTGAATGAAAATAGGTCAAAAGTAAAAATGTGCAGAAATATGATGATTTGATGATCAGGAAAATCATCAACCAGACTCATGAAATTTTACAAACATAGTTGAAACAATCGATTGTGTGTTCTCCCAATCCCGCCACAGCAAAACCACCTTCATCAAAAGGTCATTACTCAATGAAGCAAAGTGATTATAAAGACAAAGAGTAGTTAGAAGAAGATGATATCATGTCAAGGAAAAAGTTTTCCTTGACCCTAGAATATTTTATTCCATCTGTTTCAAAAGCTCAAGCACCGCCCTGCCAAACGGAATAACCAGAATTAACCTATCAATAAGAATCTTCATCAGATGAAGAATTGATCTTTGGTTCTGTTAATGTAATCCATTTAACGGATGCTTATTCCAATGGTTATTCTGATTATAATGATCCAAAATTCCTTGTAACTAATTAGGGAACAATAGGAAGAGGCCAAGGTCGAGGATATAGGGTAAGACGTGAGAATTCTTGAAACCACCATTTTAACTCTACCCCTGCTCAAACCATATATACGGCAGAAACTCTTGGAAGAGACCTTCAATAAGATAAACAAGAACAAGGATTTTCTTCCATGAAATATGGGTTCGGTTCTGACACAATTATTTTAGAAGTCCGATTAGAAGTCACACCATATTATTCTCAGCAAATGAATAGACCTAGTCAGTATAATTTACCAAAGCTAGGAATATATCCAATTTCTGCTTTGACATAGAGTACATCAACATCAGAAGCATCTGTTAATGTTACCCATTTAACAGATCCTTATGCCAATAGTGATTCTAATTATAATGATCCAGAATTCCTTTTAAATAATTGGGGAATAAGAGGTAGAGTCCAAGGTCGAGGATATAGGGGAAGACGTGAGAATTCTAGAAACCACCATTTTAACTCTACCTTTGCTCGAACCATATATAAGGCAGAAACTTGTGGAAGAGCCCTTCAGCGAGCTCAACAAGAATAAGGTGTTTATTTCATGAAATATGGGTTCAATTATGACAAAATTATTTTGGAAGACTGATTAGAAGTCACACCGTATTCTTCTCAGCAAATGAATAGACCTAGTCAGTCTAATTTACCAAATCCAGGAATATATCCAGCTTCTGCTCTGACACAGAGTACGTCAACATTAGAAGCATCCACTTCCAAAGAACCCGCAAAACCACATTTCCATGTATTGAAACATAGAACTTTAGACTAAAAGTATGATATCTTGAAACAATTGGCCCAAGTATCGGGCAGGTTATCAATTCTGGATTCTTTGAATCTATCAAAAGATCTTCGAGAAGCACTCATTGAGGCTTTTTCAAGTCCTCAAGAGTTTGAAACCAAAGTTTCTACTATAGAGGTCTACCATATAGAGAATGATTCTTTAGAATTTCATGCAGTCATATCTTTTACAGATGAAGATACAAATTATGTGGTGCATGGGCATATCAGACCCTTGTATTTTTATGGAAAGGTCAGTGATGTAGACATCTAACGAGCCTTTATTGATAATAGCTCTGGAGTTAACCTCATTCCTGTTCGTACACTCCATCAATTAGGCCTGACTGAATTTGACTTATCTCCTTCAACTTTAATGTCGCAAGCTTATGATAAGAATGAACAAGAACCTCTGAGAGATATTACACTCAGAACTTAGTTTGGAGACCTTGTGTCTAATTCAGATTTCATGGTTGTTCGTTAGGACACAACCTTCAATATATATATTTGGAAGGCCTTGGATACATCAACATCCATACATACCTTTGTCATACCACCAATGTCTTAAATACTGTTTCAATGGTCAAATTGGGACATTTTATAGTGATAAGGCTCCATTCAAAACATGTGAATCTCAATACATTGGGGTAGAGTTTTATCACACAAAAGAAACAAATCCCATGACAAAGGAAATAACCAGAGTTAATGCTCCAAATGGAATAGAAAATATACCATAAAATCCATTTATGAATTTGAGTACGGATTATGTGTTACCAATCAACCAAATTAAAAAGGTAAACTCAAATTTAGGAACTCGTCCAATAACTTCCATAATGTCAATTATAGCAATTGAGCTGGACAACATATAAGAAATTGTTGATCCACCAAGAAATGATGAAAACTTAAATGGAGATGTTTTCATTTCATACATTGAACTACAACAAGCCTCTACTTCATCAAATAGAGTAGAAGAGATTGTAGCAATACTAGAGGAAGAAAAAAAATGTTTATTCTCAATCCATCACTCCCTATTTATTAACACAGAAAACCCTTCATCATTAGTAGGGTCAGATATGATGGCCTCTTCTTCGAGATGTTCAAATACTGATTTTCCCTATAACTCTAGGAGTTTGGCCTTGTCATCTACTATGAAAATGGAAACAGAAGAGGTAAAACATAATGAAGAAGAAGAGGAAGATCTCTGGGATGCTCCTCTAGTATTTGAGGAAGGTGTCTTTACCAATGTGGATGAGCTCAGAGAAATAAATCCAGGTGCAGAAGAAGATCCATGCCCCACTCTAATTAGTGCGGCCATGACCTCTAAAGAGCAAGAGGTTTATACTTCATTTATAAAGCAACATATAGATATATTTTCTTGGAATTATATAGGAATTCTAGGTCTTAATCATGATGTATCCACCCATCATCTGGGTTTTCCAGAAGAAAATCGTGGATTCAAGAAAGCAACAAGAAGAACACACCCAACTAATGCCTCTAAAATTGATGTTGAAGTTGATAAAATTATAAAGGATAACTTTGTCAGGGAAGTTCAGTATCCCAAATTCCTGGCCAATATTGTCCCAGTGAAAAAGAAGAATGGGAAAATTAGAGTCTTCATTGATTTCATAGATCTTAACCGGAATTGTCCTAAAGATGATTTTCTAGTTCTGATTACAGTGCTTATAATTGATGCAACAACTAGCTATGAGGTTCTTTCCTTCATGGATGGATACTATGGGTATAATCAAATCCATATGGCCCCATAGGATGAAGAATTTATAGTCTTCAGATCCCCTCAAGGTGTGTTTTTCTATCAGTTAATTCCATTTGGATTAAATAATGCAGGCGCGACATACCAACGTTCCATGCACCATATCTTCAAACACTTCTTAGGGAAATTTGTTGAATGTTATGTGGATGATTTTGTGGTCAAATATAGACAACGTTCCCATCACTTGGCTGATTTGGAAACCATATTCCATAAACTTCGGTAACACAATTTGAAGATGAACCCCTTGAAATGTGCTTTTGGGGTAACCTTAGGAATGTTTATTGGATTCTTTGTATTCTATAGTGGTATCGAAGTTGATCCAGAGAAAAAAAATGAATCCATGTTATGTCACCTCCTCGAAATTTGAAATAATTAAGAGGAATCCAAGGACACTTGGCCTATATTCGGCGCTTTATCACCAATTTGGCAGGCAAGTGTTTTCCCTTCACCAAATTAATGAAGAAGGGAGTCACCTACCAATGGAACAAGGACTACTAAGAAGCATTTGATAAACTCATGAAATATATTTTGAGTCCACCGGTATTAATGCCACCCATTGAAGGAAGACCACTTATTCTCTATGTGACAGATTTAGAGTGATCACTAGGTGACTTCCTCACCCAAAATAATGATGCTGGGAATTAAAAAAAATTTACTATATCAGTCGAACTATTCTTGATGAGGAAACTCGATGTTCAAGTATTGAAAAGTGATTCCTGGCATTAATCTTTGCATTTCAGAAATTAAGGCACGACCTACAACATCATGAGGACCAATTGGTATCTCGCAATAACCCGCTCAAATTTATTCTCAGTCATCCTATGCTCACAGGGGATCTGGCATGGTGGGAAGTTATTTTGAAACAATTTGATATCCAGTCTGTGCCTAAAATGGAAATAAAAGGCCAAGCTCTGACTGACTTCCTTGCTGAGCATCCATCTGCAGAAGATATATCATTTAATACTAAACTTCCTGATGAAGAGATCTTCTCTATCCAAGATAATTCCCAAACATGGGAAATGTATTTTGATGGTGCTTTCAGAAGTCCAACAGGGAAAAGAATGGAAAATCCTAAACTCAAAAAAGTTGGGTTAGAAATTGTCCTTATTTCCCCCAAAAAGCTAGTATTGCCTTATTCCTTCTTGTCATTAGAAAGTGGTACCAAAAATGAGGAAAAATAACAATCCCTCATCATGGGTTTGGAATTGGAACTTCAGGTGCGAATGAATCATTTAAAGGTGAAAGGTGATTCAGAACTGGTAATAAAACAAATCAATGGGGAATATTCTATCAGAAAAGAAGAATTAATCCCTTTGTGTGATTATGTCAGAGGGTTAATGGCTGAATTTCCCTTAGAGACAACATTGTATTATGTCCCGTGATCACAAAATGCCCAAGAAAATGCATTGTCTAATGGACCTACAGCCTTGGATGATCCAAATAAGAATTAGACAGTCATTAGCATAGCTCATCATCGTGTGATCTCACATTTTTTTCAAACCAGAATGGGGGGAATTAATGAAATTTTCCCTATTTCCGAACCATATGGTCATACCATGGGATGGAGAACATCCATCATGTAATGTCTTAATAATGGGGTACTTCCACCAGATAGAGCTGAAAAAGAACAGATCCGATGACGAGAGGCTAATTTTACTCTTTATGATAGTCTAGATCACCAAAAGATCCTCTACAAGTGAGTCTTTAATGTAATTCTCTTCATATGTATTGATGGAGAAGAGACTACAACTGTCTTGAAAGAAGTACATTCAGAGGTTTGTGGTGACCACCAATCTAGGCACATACTCTCTGATCAGATTCAAAGACTTGGATACTTTTGGCCTTCAATGGCGCATGATTGTACAGATTTCACTAAAAAATTTCATCCCTGCCAAGTACATGCAAACTTCATTCATCAACCCCCAGAGTTTCTACATACATCTAAATACTCCTGGACATTTTCCACATAGGGAATGGATATAGTAGAACCTTATCCTCTAGCCACGGCTAAGCAGTTCAAGTATATTCTCACTACTACTGAATTCTTCTCTAAATGGGTTGAGGTAATACCTCTCAAGGAAGTCGGAGCCAAAATCATTGTTAGTTTTTTCAAAACTAATATCATCACTATATTTGGTGTCCATAATACTATTTTGATAGACAATGACACCAATTTTTGTACTACTGAGGTAAAAAAGTTATATCGGGAAGATAATATCAAATACAACCATTCATCTCACTATCATGTGGTGACCAATAGAAAAATATAGGCCTTCAAAAAGACCCTATCAAATATACTCCAAATAATGGTGGATAAAGATAAGAAATCATGGCCTGATAAACTTTTGAATGCTTTATGGGATTATTGGACAACTACCCATACTACTACTCAGAAATATCCTTATTCATTGGTATATAGAACTGAATCATTTTTTCCAATTGAAATGCAATTTTCTTCACTCCGAGTTACAATCTATGATCAGTTGACTACAGATGAGAGGTATCAGAAATGGTTCAATGAGTTAGAATGATTATATGAGAAAATATTTCCAACTTTTCATCATCTAGAAGTCTATTATAATAGAATAACACGAGATTTTAACAAGAAAGTTCACCTCTATTCATTTCTTCAAGGAGAATTGGTATTGATCCTTAGGACTCCAATGATACCAGGAAAGAAACCTCCAAAACATGATCCAAAGTGGGAAAGACCTTATTACATACATAAGGTCTATTCAAATGGATCTTATGACTTAATCTAAATGGATGGGGAGCTTAATACAACTCCAACCAATATGAGAATCTTGAAGAAATACTTTGTGTAGTTGTGCATATTTTTCCTCACTGCAAGACTTTAAACTGCACAATACTTTGTCCTCACTGCAAGAATTTAAATTGCACAGTACTTTTTCCCTCACTATAAGACTTTAAACTACATAGTACTTTATCCTCACTACAAGACTTTAAACTGCACAATACTTTTCCCTCACTGCAAGACTTTAAAATGCACAATACGTTTTCCTCACTACAAGACTTTAAACTATACAGTACTTTGTCCTCACTACAAGTCTTTAAATTGCACAATACTTTGTCCTCACTACAAGACTTTAAACTACACAGTAATTTTTCCTCACTGCAAGACTTTAAACTACATAGTACTTTGTCCTCACTACAAAACATTAAAATACACAGTACTTTCTCCTCACTAAAAGACTTTAAACTGCACATTACTCTGTCCTCACTGCAAGACTTTAAACTGCACAGTACTTTGTCCTCACTACAAGACTTTAAACTACACAGTACTTTATACTCACTGTAAGAATTTAAACTGCACAATAATATGTCCTTTCTACAAGACTTTAAACTGCACAACCCCTATGTCCTAGTTTCAAGACATTAAACTGCATAACCACCATAAGTATCAATGCTTCATGACGTTAAAATACGTAGCATCATTGTCCTTGTCTCATGACATTAAACTGCATGAAATCATTTGTACAACTAACATTTTCTCTGTTTTGATGTTAGAAGCTTCCATAAGCAAACATAATTGACTTCATCACTACTCTTTAGTAGTATATGAGTCCCTCTCTTTCCTATGTCTGAGTCAGATCTTCATAGAGACCTAATTTCAAGAACTACATATGGATTGATTCTCATCTTTCAATGAGATACGTAGAGACACCTAAATCTATAATTTTGGGCCCAACCACAATAAAAAAATCTTCTTATTTTCTTTTCTCCTCCTGTATATGAATCAGATCTATACAGAGTGTTTCCTTAAGATATATGATCTATTCTTTATACCATTTTATGTCTTAAGATTTACCATTCTATCAGAATGTGTCAAAAGTTCCCATTCTTCATGTCAAACTCGATTGGCATGAAAAATGATTGTTTCAAGAACTACGTATGGCTTGATTATCATCTTTTAATGAGATATGTATAGATGCCTAGATCTCCAATCTTGGGCCCAACTGCATGAAAAAACTCCCCTTTATTTATTGTATAAGGATCAAATCTGCATATAGAATGTTTTAAGAACTATTTATGACTTGATTCTTTCCCCAGCAAAGACATATAGTGACACTTGGGTTTTATCCCTTAACCTAGTTACAATATATCTCTTCCTTTCACATTGGTTCATCTTCGTCCTTACCACATGACATTAAAATGCATGGAAATACATCATCCCTATTCTTCAATTGTGTCACCTTTGCACTGTAAAAGAAACCTTTACTGCTCCTTGTTTCTCACACCGAGCATAGCTTGCGTGGGCTTAGGAATTGGGTAAATGGATTTTTTATATACATAAGGTGTCTTAATTTATTATGGGATTATTAATGTCTTCACTACCTGAATTAAAACTATATAATATAATGTCCTCATTGCATGACTTTAAACTGCACGTCATAATATTAATTCAGAGGAAACAAAGAAAGTCTCTATTTTACACATGAGTCAGATCTATGTAAAGGACGTCAGACTCATGGAAAATACTGGTTCAAATATTTATCATATGTATTGAACATAAACCCTTTCCATATTTCGTACTCTTAGTCTTGAATATTTTGAGATCTTCATAATCTTTCTTATGGTTTCTGGTAACATGGTTTCTAATATTCGAGAGCTCTTCTGCCTGACTATATCGCACGTGCCCTTATGTGGCCTTGCATAAGTTGCCTACATAACAGGCCTATCAGTAAAAATATGCTATTATTTGGATATGCAGCATATTCCACAGTTGGAATTGCATAATACATCCCCTATAACGGGTTTTTCAAATAATGGTAACTTTGTTCTTGGTTATAGTATCTTTGTACCCTTTAATCTTTGATGATAATATACAAGAATCTGTATTTTAAAATAGTCATTAAAGTATAATTGTCCCATTATCTATCTCAGGATCTAAAAGTCTTCAAGGTCATGGTTTACACATCTCCCTCACCATGTGTTCAATGCACTATGAAATAACCTTGAAATCACTTAGCCACATGTTATATATTGTTTCCATTTCTAGTCCTTGTTTTTTGACCTAAAAATATAGACACCATACCTTTTACATTTGGGTCAGACCTTTGTAAGAGTACCATTCCTATGATTCTTTGGACATCTTGGTTAGAAATACCTTTTCCATATACATGTACCTTTCTTCATAAACCAAACTTTGTGCTTCGGAAAATCTGAATCTCCATAAACTTCCTTCAACTTTTATCAATAGAACGTTGAACTTATGAGAGCTCTTTTGTCTGACTATGCAGCATGTGCCCTTAGGTGTTCTTGCATAAGTTTCCTACATAACATGCCTGTCATTCAAAAGATGACACTATTTGACTATGCAGCATATGCCCCAGTTGGACCTGCATAATATAGCCCCCATAATGAGTTTGTAAAATAATGGTAACTTTGTTCTTGGAAAATACTTTCTCTAATGATTTTATCCCTTTTCTCATATCATTATCTGGTTCCAGAAATTCCCAAATCACAATTTACAATTTTTCCTTCCATACCTGAATATGATAGTATATTTCCAAAAAAATTATCAAGAAATTGGGAGTGTTTCGTACCTTTGGTCAAATCTAAAGACTTTAAATTAAAGCTACACAATGTCCTCACTACATGACTTAAAACTACACAGTACAATGTCCTCACTGCATGACTTAAAACTTCATACTATGATATCAAAAATTTCCTTTTTTGATAAATTTTAACCATTACTTATACACCAAATTTGTATAGAAATGGTTTTCCTATTCATGAATTATGTTGGTTTAAAATAGACCCCTTTTCATTATTAAAATTCATTTCTTTGGTAAAACCTCCCACTATGGTCTCAATTCACCCAAATATTATTTTCCCCTATCTATCAACATTAAAATGTTAAACTTCAAAGAGATCTTTTATTTGACTGTGTAGCATGTTCCCTTAGGCGACTTTTCATAAGTTTCTTACATAACATGCCTGTCAATCAAAAGATGGTACTATTTTTCTATGTAGCATATGCCCCAGTTGGCCCTATATAATACAACCCCCATAACAGGTTTGTCAAATAATGGTAATTTCATTCATGTAAAAGACACCCCTTATGTTGACATGGGATTTAAATTTGGTGACTATAAAAATCATGGATCAAGATTCATCTTGAAAATATTTAAAGAATATTAAATAAATTCTTAGCCACAGAGTTTTGTTTGGGATCTAATTTTAAAATTTATGGTCAAAGATATTCGACCTTAAATACTAGACCTTTATAGTCTAACATGCATGACTCTAAACTTCCAATAGAAAAAGGCTTGGTACTCATTAGATTGAGAACCCACAAAGGAAACTCAGAACAAAAGACAAGTCTTATCTCTCTAAACGTATATTTTGGTATGATTTAGGTAACATTGAGCAATGAAATTCAAAAGACACAATGTATGTAGTGTTTTCTATATGACCCTAATAACAGCCAAACTATACTTGATAAGGCCTATGGCTTAGGCAAAAATTTGAAAATACTTCCAAAATTTATGTAACTCCAAATATCACCAAATGATGTGGGAATGCATCAAAGTACCCTAATTTTACCTTAGAACAAGATTCTTTTCGTTCTGAACAAATCAAATTCTAAGGGGGGGGGGCTTCTGTTGACACCATGAAATGTGTTCCATGCAATTTTCTATAGAGCGAACATATGATTCTCACATAGACGACAACTGTCAAGTATGGGTAAATATGTTTTCACCATGAAGGGAGAAGATTCAAGATGGATTTCTACGTGCCAAAGTACAAATCCATACCAATGGATAAGTGGAATGATTTCCCCATCTAGGAGTATGAAGTGGATTTCCAAGATCGATGATGAAAAGGTGTCGATTGATTAGATTTCAATTTCCAAGATTCATCCGAGAAGGCTTAGTGTATTAACCATCTTAATAAGTGTAGATATCTTCGAGAGATTCGATTTGAAAGGTCACGGAGCCCAAAAAAACTTACAGATCAAATGTTATGGCACTCATAAGAAGAATAAATTTCAAAAGGGACCTATGTGGTGGGCCTATGTGGTGGACCTACGTGGAAGAACTACGCGGAGGACCTACAAGACAGTATATTTTTTACACCCCTATGTAGAAGACCTACACGAAGGACCTATGTGGATGACCTGTGTGGACAACCTCTATTTAACCAAGTCCCCTCCATGCCCATAAATAGGACTCTTGGGATCTCCATTTCAAATATGGGAAAAGTTGGAAGAAGTACCAAAGATCCCGTTGCGGAGATCTTTCACCAAGAGCCCCCAAATATTCTCAGGTATCTCTATAAAAAATAAGAGAAGAGAGAATTAAAGGAGGAAAGTGGTTCAAAGTCCCATCAGGGTCTATAACATATGAATCTACGTAAAGGACCTGCACAGAGCACCTATATAGAGCACATGCGCAGGGAACCTGCACGGAGCACCTACGTGGAGCACTTGTGCGGTACACCTGCGCGCCACACCTACGTGGAGGACCTATGTGGAGAACCCACACAAGGAACCTTGTAGGAGTACCTATGTGACCCCGCTGGTCCATAATGTGGGAGATGCACCCCTGTTCCCCTGCTCGGGTTCACTGCCGGGCTGTGGTCCCCGCCCTTCGGGCCGGTCCCTTCACTTCCATCACTAACCCCCATAAAAAATGGAGAGTCGCACTGCGAACTTTTTGGATCTAGTCGATGAAATTTTCCATTGCTCCCTTTATGTGACCCATCTTCCAACCATGGAATTCCATGATTTGAGACACTCCATTACACTCAATGAAGTTACCTGAGTCGATTTACTCCTCTTGGGTCCTTTCACGTGTTACGAGTTTGGACTCTCCTTATGGATTCCTCGAGTACGTTGAGTCGATACACTCCTCAAGAAACTCCACAAACCACATCACCTGACTCCTATGCCAGTTTAAATTCCAAATGGGCACCCTTATTAGGATTAAGCCCCAACTATAACGACCCACACTTTACATACATTGTTAATACTTCAAAATTGAAGCACTCTTATTACAACATATGACAAAACCACAAAGGACCGTATAGGTATAGTGTCTTTAGAAACTGGGGAAACATAAACAACTGGTTCATAAATCTTCTACAGTGTCTCCCATTTATTTCATCATATCTAGGGTCCCTTTTAGCATATTCTACTTAATATCCATCTTCCTGGCCTGGGGAAAAGAAAACATAAAAGGGTGAGCTCAAATGCTCAGCAAGGGCAAATAAAAAAAATAAAAATCATATCATATCTTTTTGAAAATTAAAACCTGCAAAAGAGATCATAATATCTTAACATGGAATAAATCATAGAAGTGAAAATGAGATCCCCATAATCATAACATAAAACTTGAATCTTTGTGGAATGTACACATAATCATGGAAAATCATTTCTTGTTAGTCATGACTCATTGCCAAGACTATCTTAGTGGACAAAGTCCCTTTCTGAACCGAGTTCACTCCTCGTTTCAGTCCTGTATCACTGAACCGAAATAACCTTCCGTTCCAGCCATGTCTATCTCATGAGATATAAAATCATTACCCAATGCCTTGGAGGGAGATATAGGTCCCACCCATCTTATAATGAATCCTTTCTTATGTGTGCCACATAATCATAAAACATACATAATCGCATAACACATGTAACAAAAATGGGATTCTTGAAACATCATGACATCATAAATCAATTCATATAAGATAAAGGAATTCATAAACATAATTCCATCACAACATAGTCAAATCAATGTAAAAATATGGATAGAAATAGAACTCTTTATTATCTTAGATGGAAAATAATTTTGATAAAACACTTGAATTGAATTCTTGAGGAAAATATCCTTTCTTCTTCAAAATCAATTTCTTTTCACAAAACATCATGCAATTTTAAAAGAAAGAGATTTTATTGAAAATAGTCATGAAATCTTTTAGAGGAAGCTTCATGAAAATAAGGCTTTATAAAACAGTAGAAATCCGTTCGTGCCGTATAAGTTAAAAAAAACATTCTTCGTACTTTTGTCGGAAAAGTCAAAAAGTACCTCGTACGAAAAACGACAAAAGATTCCTTTCATACGTATTACTAAAAACTCACCGAAGGGTAAAAATGGATTTAAACAATTTTAGGTGGATGGAAATAATATTACATATTGATAAAACATAGATGTGGATGATAAAATACACCCCAGTAAATACTTACGAATAAACAATCTCGGATAAAAATGAGATTGTGATATTTCCCTTACCTTAGGTCCGATTAGCTTTGTACGTGTCCGAAGCTCCTGTATAATGGTTTAAATAATGTTATTGACTTATTCCAGAATCATACATATTGATATGAGATCATATATGGTCATATTATTAGCTTCTTTTTAGTAATATTTCATTGTTACTTGTTACTCGGGTCTTTATAACTTTTTGTTCTTATGCGTGTTTTGTCGAATAAATTCTTATTCTTATCTTTAGGTTATAGATAATTCATTTCCAGAATGGTATTAGTGTAGTATATACCATATTCATTCATTCAATTCATTTATATAATCATTATGAAATGAAGATCATGTAGAACGAGTCACATCACATCGTGGAGACGGTATTCCGTACGTACGCACGAGTGATGATATCGTTCCTATGATCGTGGAATTGTATTGGAGTATATATATATATTATTTCAGTATCAATATTACTTAATAATAATCATATATAGTTACTGATTACACCATTATACCCATCCTTGTAAGGTGATGGTGGAAAATAGATTACACCACGGCGTGGAGACGGTATTCCGTACGTACGCACGCGCGGTGATTTCATTTTTCCGTAGGATGGATAGAAGGTGAATTAGGGTTGTTTCATATTTATAATAACATATCAGTATGTAAGTAATACTGATGTTATTACTTTATCATGAAACAACTAAAGAAGAAGAAGTTGAAGAAGAAAGAAATTGAAAAGATCGGTAATGGATATTACCTCTTCTTTGGAACGCCTTTTTGAATCCTCCACTTAAGGAACTAAGATTGGTCTTTGGAGAAGACCAGGACCTCTAGGATTATTCTAGGGAAGTGGAGAAGGGAAAATGGCAGGGTTTGGCCGAGCTTGAGTGCTCAAATTGGTGTGAGAAGGAGGGGGAGGGGGTGCCCTTTTATAAGGGAGGAGAGGGGCACCTTAGGAATATCTCAAAATATTATTTTATATTAAAGTCAAAATCGGTTTATAATGGTTCCAAAGGGTCTTATTTCGAAGCTAAAGTGGGTATGGGTCGAAATCCTATCAACCAATAGAATTTAGACAAGTTTAGGATATTATTTTAACCTTATCAATTAAATTTAACTCTAAGTTAAATAATTTAACTTTTACCATGTCTTTTTGTTTTCTTTCACTATATGGTTAATACACTTACTATAACATGCCAAACGAACCCCAAATTGTTTATTATTAATATATATATCCTTATCTAAGTCATTTGGCCGAACCTTAGATTTTTAGGAATAAAATAACAATTAATAATATAATATTTGATTTAAAAACTATTTTGTGTCAATTTTGACACTATTTGATATATGATTTTTGTCAAAGTCATAACAGAATTATATGTTCGAAACAAGTTGCTTAAATCAATACTAATATATCATAGTAACCTAGAAAATTAGTGGAATTCATAAAAAGTCTCAAATTACATTTATTTTGGTATTTATATTATCAATTTTGTCAATATTTCATTAATAAGATAATTACTGCATTATCTTTGTGTCATAAATAAATTAAATTATTTGATGTCTAAAAATTACAAATAAACTACCATCATGTAGGAAATCTTTTTAGCTTTCTAATGAATATTTACAATCGAATTTATCTTATGTATAACCCTATATTAAAAATGATTTACTTATTAAACTTTGATTTTAACTATTTTAACCCTTCTTTAAATAAATTAATAATAAATGTCCTAATCTAATCCAAGTGGGCCTAAATGGTCATATTTTATTCCTAAGTTTGTTTTTGGTCGAATTACACTTGTCCAATAGAATTAGGACATGTGTTAGGGTAATATTGATATCATATTTACCCATAGTTACCCTATTTACTATTAACCGCGGTAAAAAAAGTAAAAAGTTACTATTCACCAAAAAATTATTTTCATCTCATTGAACCACATTTTAGTGCTTGATATTAACCGTGTCTCTCGGATTTTCGAAATTCCATTCACAGAAGCGGTAAAATTAAGTTTTATGCAAAATTCAATTTTTAACCTACCACTTAGTGGTTTCACTATTCATCAAAAATTGAAAGTTTTCAGAAAAATACCAAAATTTCACCCTAGGCTAATTTCGATATTCTGAGTCCAAAAATGAAGTCCATTTTGAAAAATAAAATTTATAAAATTTCAAAAAGTGGTTATTACTATTCATAACGACTAGTTTTAATAGCATATTGTTGTTTAGTGAAACTCGGTATTGCGTACGACGCAAGCTATCGAAGAAGGTTGCGATTGCGTGTAAAGCAAGCCAAGCAAGTGTTGTGTAGAAAAAGATTCCTTTGATGATTTATATAACATAAAAGTCTCGGGTGTTACATTCTACCCCACTTAAAAAGAATTTCGCCCTCGAAATTCGTCACTTTGCAACAAACAAATGAGGATACTTCTCCCTCATCATATCCTCAAGCTCCCATGTAGCTTCTTCAAGTTGGTGGTTTCTCCATAAAACTTTCACCAAGCGAGTGGTCTTGTTTCGTAGGACTTTTTCGCTACGATCCAGAATCTCTATCGGCTGTTCTTCATAAGAAAGATCTTGCTCCAGCGGTACAACTTCTGAGCTGAGTACATGTGAAGGATCTGGTATGTACTTTCTCAGGAGAGATACATGGAACACATCGTGAACTTGAGAGAGATTCGGTGGAAGCGCCAATCGGTAAGCTACCTTCCCAACACGATCCAGTATTTCAAAAGGACCGATATATCTAGGGCTCAACTTCCCCTTCTTTCCAAATCTCATAACCCTCTTCCAGGGAGATATTCGTAAGAACACTTTATCACCCACTTCAAACTCTAGGTCTCTTCTTCGATTGTCGGCATAACTTTTCTGTCGACTCTGAGCTGCTTTTATGTGTTGTTGAATAGATCTGACCTTTTCTGCCATTTCATCAACGAGATCAGGTCCTAATAGCTTTCTTTCCCCAACTTCATCCCAGCAAGTTGGAGTCCTGCATTTCTTTCCATAGAGAGCTTCATAAGGAGCCATCTGAATACTGGAGTGAAAGCTATTATTATAAGAAAATTCCACCAAAGGTAGGTGTTGATCCCAACCTCCTTTGAAATCCATAGAGCAAGCTCTCAACATATCTTCTAGGGTTTGAATTGTTCTCTCAGACTGACCGTCTGTCTGGGGATGATAAGCAGTGCTGAAACTCAACTCTGTATCCGGAGTATGCTGAAGACTTCGCCAAAACTTCGAGGTAAATCTCGGATCTCGATCAAATATAATAGAAAGTGGTACTCCATGCAATCTTACCACTTCCTTTACATATATCCTGGCAAGCTGATCTAGAGAGAAATCCTCTCTAATAGCAATGAAGTGTGCAGACTTTGTAAGACGATCAACTATGACCCAGATAGCATTATTGCCTTTGGATGTTTTAGGAAGTCCTGTGACAAAGTCCATAGTGATGTTTTCCCATTTCCATTCGGGTATGGGTAATGGTTGTAACATCCCCTTAGACTTCTGTCTCTCAGCTTTAACTTGTTGACAAACCAAGCATCGAGAGACATATTCAGCAACATCTCTTTTCATGCCATCCCACCAGAAGTACTCTTTCAGGTCCCTATACATCTTCGTGCTTCCGGGATGAATAGAGAATGAAGAACTATGAGCCTCATCCAGCAGCTCTTTCTTTAATTCGGGGATGAGAGGAACACAAACCCGATTCCTGAACTTTATTATCCCATCACAATCAAGGTTGAATTCAGGAACATTTCTCACCTTCTTTTGTAACTCGACATCTTCTTTCTGTGCCTCTTTAATCTTCCCATGTATAGATGGTTGAACATTCATTTGAGAAAGATAAGATTTTTCCCCTTCCATTATAATTCCAAGATCCATCCTTTGTAAATCCATAAATATTGGATCTTTTGTGATCCTCATCATGGATAAACTAGCATGGTCTTGTCGACTTAATGCATCTGCCACCTTGTTTGCTTTCCCAGGGTGGTAATGGATTGAGCAGTCATAATCCTTAATCAGCTCCAACCATCTTCTTTGACGCATATTCAACTCCTTTTGTGTGAAAATATACTTTAAACTTTTATGATCAGTATAAATATCACACCTTTCACCATAAAGGTAATGCCTCCAAATCTTTAATGCAAAGATTACCGCAGCCAACTCCAAATCATGTGTTGGGTAATTTTGCTCATGGATTTTCAACTGTCGTGAGGCATAAGCTATCACCATATCATTTTGCATAAGAACACACCCCAATCCCTTCTTGGATGCATCACTGTAGATCACAAACCTTTCTCCACTACAAGGCAGTGTGAGCACAGGTGCACTGGATAACCTTCTTTTCAACTCCTTGAAATTCTCTTCACATTCCTCTGTCCAGACAAACTTAACTCCTTTCCGAGTCAACTTGGTGAGTGGATTAGATAATCGTGAAAAATCTTTTACAAAACGTCGATAATATCCAGCCAAACCAAGAAAACTTCGGATCTCAGTTACTGTTGTTGGTCTTGACCATCTTTCGATAACCTCTGTTTTTGCTGGATCCACAGATATCCCCTCTTTTGAGATTATATGACCCAAAAATGCAACTTTTTGAAGCCAAAATTCACACTTGGTAAATTTGGCATAAAGCTTCTCCTTTCTCAGGGTCTTCAATATAATTCTCAAGTGATCTTCATGCTCTTCCTTGCTCTTTGAATAGACAAGAATATCGTCTATAAAGACTACCACAAATTGATCAAGATAGTCTCTAAAGACTCTATTCATTAGATCCATGAAGATAGCAGGGGCATTAGTAAGACCAAATGGCATCACTATAAATTCATAGTGTCCATACCTTGTACGGAAATCCGTCTTTGGTATATCCTCCCTTTTGACCCTTAATTGATGATACCCTGAACGAAGATCAATCTTGGAAAAGTATTGAGCTCCGCGTAGTTGGTCAAATAAGTCATCAATGTGTGGGAGAGGATATTTGTTCTTGATAGTGATCTTGTTAAGTTATCGATAATCAATGCAGAGTCTCATTGATCCATCTTTCTTCTTAACAAATAGAACAGGTGCTCCCCAAGGTGACGCACTAGGGCGTATGAATCCCTTATCAAGATTCTCTTGGAGTTGCTTCTTCAATTCCTGCAACTCAATTGGGGCCATTCTATAAGGTGTCTTTGAAATAGGCAAAGCACCCGGTACGAGTTCTATTGAAAACTCAACTTCACGATTTGGTGGAAGACCCGGCAATTCCTCCGGAAAGACATCATCAAACTCCCGTACAATGGGCATATTCTTAATCGTGAGTTTCTCACCAACCATTTGAGATAAATAACCTTCATTTAGTGGAATCAATACCCATAAGATGGAAGAAATTTCCACTGGAAGGTTATGTTCATCCTTGCATTGATAGACGATCGTAGATTGATCTGGAATATGAAATGTGACTTCCCTTCTTTGGCAATTGATATGAGCTCCATGTAGAGAAAGCCAATCCATGCCAAGAATCACATCAAATTCCACTAAAGGAAGGATCACAAGATTTGCAGGAAGCACTTTCCCACAAACTTCGATCGGAGAAGAATTATAAACTTTTGATGCGATTGATGTGCCATTAGGTGTTGTCACGGCTAACTCAACATCTAATTGTTGAGGTAATACGGTGATACCCTTAGAAAAGTCTTCAGAAATAAAAGAGTGGGTGGATCCAGAATCAAATAAAACATTTGCTACTTTAGAATGGATGGTAAGTGTACCTTTCACCACATCGTTATCGTACTCCACATCGCTGATAGAAATTGCATGTGACTTTCCTTTGTCTTTAGCCTTAAGATTTTGTTGACGTCGACCATCATCATCAACCCTTGGATTTGGGCATTGATTGGCATAATGCCCCATCTCCTTGCACTTGAAACATTGAAGTGTAGTAGGTTCATTCTGTGTATCCCTTCCTTTGTTTGCATCATTAGACATCTTCTTCCCATTATCACGACATTCAAATGCCCGATGACCTTCCTTTCCACATTTAAAACATTTACTTGTCCCTTTAAGACAACTCCCTCCATGTTTCTTTCCACACTTTGAGCATAAGGGAAAGTTCATCTTCTTTTCCGTGTGCTCTTTAGATTTTTCTTTGAATTCCATCTTCCTCTTCTTATCAAACCCATGTGACTGATGGGTTACTCCAATCTCCATCTCGACTTTGAGAGCACATCGAACGATTTCCTCGTAGCTATTGAAGTCCCTTATGGCTAACGCCCTTCGAAGACTTGGTTTTAAGCCACTAAAGAATCGATCGATCTTACTCTCAGGTTGGATAATAATACCAGAAGCGTACCTTGCAAGTCTTGTAAAATTTGCTTCATAGGTACTAACAGATTCATCATCCCTTTGCTTCAGTTCAAGGAACTCTTTCTCCATCTTTGTTCGGAGAATACGAGGGAAGTACTTATTGAAAAATAAGTTCTTGAACTCGTCCCATTCCATAGACTCAATTTCATCCCTTTGCCTTGTATTCTTAACAAGATTCCACCATTGATCAGCATCTCCTTCCAAACGATACACTGCTAGGATGAATTTATCATGCTCAGAACATTGAAGAACTGAAAATATCTTTTCAGTAGTACTAATCCATTTTTCAGCAACTAATGGATCAGTAGACCCGCTGAAAGATGGTGGACGCTGCCTCATGAAGGATTCAACAGAATGTTGCTCCCTCCTTTGTTCGTTTGGAAATCCTGCATGATTCATATCTTGAGAAAGTTATGTGAGCATGGCTACAAGATTTTTCATTCCAGCTCCCATATCGTTTGGTTGCTCAGGGGGACAATCATTGCATTGCCCATCGCATTCTGCATTAACACGGTTCCTTCGGGTTCCAGCCATTGACTAAAACCAAGAAGAATAGTGTGAGCAACACTAATTATAATAGGAAACCACATAATTCAAGAATAAAATTTTCATGCTTATGGTCTTATGCTAGGTTATTCATGGCCATTTCTAAGATTGTGTTCTATGCTTAGACTTATCCTTAGGGTTATTACTAAGGCTTTCACATCCTAGTTTCCAAAGGTTGACTATACCTTTCCTCTGATACCAACTGTAGCGGTATAGAATTACTTCCAGTGGACTACAATTGATACCTATCAGGGCACTCCATGGGCGGCTACACCCCCTGGGCGGGACACACCACCATCCCCAGTGGCAGCCATTTCCTCATGAAGCCCTTGGGCGGAGAGCCATGCTTCGTCCAACGCTCACATGTGAGAGTTCCCAAGGATCGGATACATTCCTACCTCCTTTGCCTCTGATACCAACTATAACGACCCACACTTTACATACATTGTTAATACTTCAAAATTGAAGCACTCTTATTACAACATATGACAAAACCACAAAGGACCGTATAGGTATAGTGTCTTTAGAAACTGGGGAAACATAAACAACTGGTTCATAAATCTTCTACAGTGTCTCCCATTTATTTCATCATATCTAGGGTCCCTTTTAGCATATTCTACTTAATATCCATCTTCCTGGCCTGGGGAAAAGAAAACATAAAAGGGTGAGCTCAAATGCTCAGCAAGGGCAAATAAAGGAAATAAAAATCATATCATATCTTTTTGAAAATTAAAACCTGCAAAAGAGATCATAATATCTTAACATGGAATAAATCATAGAAGTGAAAATGAGATCCCCATAATCATAACATAAAACTTGAATCTTTGTGGCATGTACACATAATCATGGAAAATCATTTCTTGTTAGTCATGACTCATTGCCAAGACTATCTTAGTGGACAAAGTCCCTTTCTGAACCGAGTTCACTCCTCGTTTCAGTCCTGTATCACTGAACCGAAATAACCTTCCGTTCCAGCCATGTCTATCTCATGAGATATAAAATCATTACCCAATGCCTTGGAGGGAGATATAGGTCCCACCCATCTTATAATGAATCCTTTCTTATGTGTGCCACATAATCATAAAACATACATAATCGCATAACACATGTAACAAAAATGGGATTCTTGAAACATCATGACATCATAAATCAATTCATATAAGATAAAGGAATTCATAAACATAATTCCATCACAACATAGTCAAATCAATGTAAAAATATGGATAGAAATAGAACTCTTTATTATCTTAGATGGAAAATAATTTTGATAAAACACTTGAATTGAATTCTTGAGGAAAATATCCTTTCTTCTTCAAAATCAATTTCTTTTCACAAAACATCATGCAATTTTAAAAGAAAGAGATTTTATTGAAAATAGTCATGAAATCTTTTAGAGGAAGCTTCATGAAAATAAGGCTTTATAAAACAGTAGAAATCCGTTCGTGCCGTATAAGTTAAAAAAAACATTCTTCGTACTTTTGTCGGAAAAGTCAAAAAGTACCTCGTACGAAAAACGACAAAAGATTCCTTTCATACGTATTACTAAAAACTCACAGAAGGGTAAAAATGGATTTAAACAATTTTAGGTGGATGGAAATAATATTACATATTGATAAAACATAGATGTGGATGATAAAATACACCCCAGTAAATACTTACGAATAAACAATCTCGGATAAAAATGAGATTGTGATATTTCCCTTACCTTAGGTCCGATTAGCTTTGTACATGTCCGAAGCTCCTGTATAATGGTTTAAATAATGTTATTGACTTATTCCAGAATCATACATATTGATATGAGATCATATATGGTCATATTATTAGCTTCTTTTTAGTAATATTTCATTGTTACTTGTTACTCGGGTCTTTATAACTTTTTGTTCTTATGCGTGTTTTGTCGAATAAATTCTTATTCTTATCTTTAGGTTATAGATAATTCATTTCCAGAATGGTATTAGTGTAGTATATACCATATTCATTCATTCAATTCATTTATATAATCATTATGAAATGAAGATCATGTAGAACGAGTCGCATCACATCGTGGAGACGGTATTCCGTACGTACGCACGAGTGATGATATCGTTCCTATGATCGTGGAATTGTATTGGAGTATATATATATATTATTTCAGTATCAATATTACTTAATAATAATCATATATAGTTACTGATTACACCATTATACCCATCCTTGTAAGGTGATGGTGGAAAATAGATTACACCACGGCGTGGAGACGGTATTCCGTACGTACGCACGCGCGGTGATTTCATTTTTCCGTAGGATGGATAGAAGGTGAATTAGAGTTGTTTCATATTTATAATAACATATCAGTATGTAAGTAATACTGATGTTATTACTTTATCATGAAACAACTAAAGAAGAAGAAGTTGAAGAAGAAAGAAATTGAAAAGATCGGTAATGGATATTACCTCTTCTTTGGAACGCCTTTTTGAATCCTCCACTTAAGGAACTAAGATTGGTCTTTGGAGAAGACCAGTACCTCTAGGATTATTCTAGGGAAGTGGAGAAGGGAAAATGGCAGGGGTTGGCCGAGCTTGAGTGCTCAAATTGGTGTGAGGAGGAGGGGGAGGGGGTGCCCTTTTATAAGGGAGGAGAGGGGCACCGTAGGAATATCTCAAAATATTATTTTATATTAAAGTCAAAATCGGTTTATAATGGTTCCAAAGGGTCTTATTTCGAAGCTAAAGTGGGTATGGGTCGAAATCCTATCAACCAATAGAATTTAGACAAGTTTAGGATATTATTTTAACCTTATCAATTAAATTTAACTCTAAGTTAAATAATTTAACTTTTACCATGTCTTTTTGTTTTCTTTCACTATATGGTTAATACACTTACTATAACATGCCAAACGAACCCCAAATTGTTTATTATTAATATATATATCCTTATCTAAGTCATTTGGCCGAACCTTAGATTTTTAGGAATAAAATAACAATTAATAATATAATATTTGATTTAAAAACTATTTTGTGTCAATTTTGACACTATTTGATATATGATTTTTGTCAAAGTCATAACAGAATTATATGTTCGAACCAAGTTGATTAAATCAATACTAATATATCATAGTAACCTAGAAAATTAGTGGAATTCATAAAAAGTCTCAAATTACATTTATTTTGGTATTTATATTATCAATTTTGTCAATATTTCATTAATAAGATAATTACTGCATTATATTTGTGTCATAAATAAATTAAATTATTTGATGTCTAAAAATTACAAATAAAATACCATCATGTAGGAAATCCTTTTAGCTTTCTAATGAATATTTACAATTGAATTTATCTTATGTATAACCCTATATTAAAAATGATTTACTTATTAAACTTTGATTTTAACTATTTTAACCCTTCTTTAAATAAATTAATAATAAATGTCCTAATCTAATCCAAGTGGGCCTAAATGGTCATATTTTATTCCTAAGTTTGTTTTTGGTCGAATTACACTTGTCCAATAGAATTAGGACATGTGTTAGGGTAATATTGATATCATATTTACCCATAGTTACCCTATTTACTATTAACCGCGGTAAAAAAAGTAAAAAGTTACTATTCACCAAAAAATTATTTTCATCTCATTGAACCACATTTTAGTCCTTGATATTAACCGTGTCTCTCGGATTTTCGAAATTCCATTCACAAAAGCGGTAAAATTAAGTTTTATGCAAAATTCAATTTTTAACCTACCACTTAGTGGTTTCACTATTCATCAAAAATTGAAAGTTTTCAGAAAAATACCAAAATTTCACCCTAGGCTAATTTCGATATTCTGAGTCCAAAAATGAAGTCCATTTTGAAAAATAAAATTTATAAAATTTCAAAAAGTGGTTATTACTATTCATAACGACTAGTTTTAATAGCATATTGTTGTTTAGTGAAACTCGGTATTGCGTACGACGCAAGCTATCGAAGAAGGTTGCGATTGCGTGTAAAGCAAGCCAAGCAAGTGTTGTGTAGAAAAAGATTCCTTTGATGATTTATATAACATAAAAGTCTCGGGTGTTACACCAACCAACTCCAAATGGGAATCCTCCATAGGAGTAAGCCCCAACCATTTCCAAAAATGGGCATCCTTCTTAGGAGTAAGCCCAAACCAATTTTAAATGGGAAGTCATCCTGGTGTAAGCCCTTAATTTCCATTCTTTATTTCTTCCATTCAGACCCTTGTCTAATGTGAAGATAACAGAGGGAAGGCTTGTCACCTCGCCCTCCCGGGTCACCTCGCCTTCTTCCACAGTCGACACACCCTATTCCACCAGCGGAGGAGGAAATATTTTAATGTGTGAATTCCATCGTTGAATCTTTGACATCCTCTTGTTTCTCACACTGAGCATGAATCATGTGGGATTAGAGATTTTTCATCATCAAAACATGTGCACAAACACCCATGGTCAATGAACTATGAGAAATCAGATTCCTATTCAAACCAGGATAAGTAGGAAGCCTTTTTAGGGCCTAAGATCACTAGGAATCCTCCTTAGGAATAAGCCCCAAATTAAACCCCAAATCATTAAGGCATCCTTTTCAGGAAATAAGCCTAAACTCATCTCTCTCAAAAGACCATACTCTTCTATGAGTCATATCGAACTACGTGGGATTTTATTATCATCCATATGGGATATGTAGGAAGCCTCTTTGAGGTTCAAACCCAACACTTAAAATCAACCCTATTCTCCTTGGTACATATTCCCAATAGGGTATGATCCTACTTGGAAACCCACATTCATTATAAGTTCCTTAGGATGCTTCAGCATAAGTCCAAAACTAAGTTTTTATCAAGCACATTTTGCTTAGAGGTCCTTATCACATGGCCTTAAAAGGTATGATGTGTCCTATTAAGCGGTACTGAACTACGAGGGTTCTGATTCCTTTCACAAGGATATGTAGGTAGCCCATTTTACGAGCACAATCCCAAGATCAAAATAAACCTTCATCTCCTTGGATGATAATAAATTCCAAAGTACCCCACTGAGTAACTTAAAAACTAGTATTATCACAAATATGATTAAAAGAATCTCTAATCAGTATATTAGAGGATACCATTGATGGAAAACCTTGAATACATATGGGTATTTCCATTAATGAAGAACCTTGAATGCATACCGATGATTCTAAATTTTACACATGACAATAAATGATTTTAAATTCCAAGGGATAATTATGATATACTTGGTGAATTAATAAGGATTCATGAAAATATCTTAAATATACAAAGAGATTCTCGGAGTAGAAAATAATTCCCCCCAAAAGGGTGTGATGAGTCCGACCTCCCATCCTCTCGAATAATACATGTTCTTAAGTATTGTAAATTTCAAAATTAACGAACACCTGCCTTTGGAAAGAAGGTCCTCTTGGGATAAAGAACTGTTGGAAGTTTCTGGTTCCATAAATAAATCCAATGGAAACCGCCTAGAAATAGTGATTCTTAAAACTAGAACACACGTTTCAAGGAACTACGAAACAATCACTCAACTAGATTATAATAATTATTCATTACATTGGATATTTGATTCATTATCCTAATGTAGTTTTCTATTCCATATTCAATCATGTTATGAATTTTTTCATTGAATCATTCGTTGCAATCATCATTTAAGGGGTTTCCCCTATTTCCCACAATTTTTATAACAGAAAAAACTTATTGAGAAATGTGTTACTTTTAGGAATCTTATAATTATATATGGTGTTTGTGTCTTAAAAATTCATGGTTAATTATGTTGTTAATTAATATACTCTATTAAAAATTAAATTTACTATATATCCTTAATAATAGTTCATCAAGTTCTTGTTATTAGCCAAACATATCCCCTAGGAGAGTAAAACTAGTTGTGCAGAAAAGTCAACTTTTATTCCCCAATTCTCAATCGAGTATATATCAACATGGGTTTTCAAGTTTTTTTTTCCATTTAGTACATCTATGCTAGATCCACATCCACTTATTGTATCTATAGAGGGATTTTACTATTTTGAAACCACTTAATTAATAATTCACCAAAATTATTGGATGTTTTACTATATTTAATCTTATCCCTAGGTTTCTTACTAAAGTTTTCAATACCCAATTTCCCAAAAAAAAAGAAACCATTATCAGATCATAAGTATGAAAACCTATTTTTTGTTCTATAAAACTTTCATTACATGTAACAAAACAAAAAATCCTTTAATGTTTAATTTCTTTGAAATAAGAAACATAATAAATAAACATATAAAAAATTCTTACTGATCCACTTGAAATAGGTCTTCATGGGTTCACCCTAGGTTAATTTTACTGAATATCATATCCTTTTAACATAAATCAAAGGAGAGAGGTGAACATCAATCCCTGTAATGGAATAATAAAGGGATACATTTAATGAGGCAGAACAATAAGACCATGATCCATAAAAAATGGAATTAAAAAGAGAAAATTATATATATCATAATAAAAAGAATAGGAATCAAAACATGGGAATGTGGCTACAACATTTTAATGAGACATTCATAAGCATATCACCAAGGTTTATCACTAAGGTGTCATTTACTGAAATCACCAAGGTTATTCACCATTGTACCATAAAACATGACATCTCTAGATTTCAATTCATTACCTAATAAATTATTTCACTATTAGGGTTCACCATTCATATTTCATAATTTAATGTGAGCCACATTTACCATGAAAAGTCATTTTGTCAATAACCCAAGGAGAATAAAGTACAATATTCATATAAAACCATTTATTATGAAAGTTATAAAAGGATTCACCATAACATAATTTTGTAACACTAGAAAGGTAATGTGGGTTTCATATATGTAAATACAAAAATAAATAAATTATATTAACATCTATGTGAATACACAGGGATAAATAAATGGTTTGGGTATTTACAATATAATAAGAACTAATGTAAGAGAGAGAAATTGAGAGGTTAATTTGAAAACATGACTGGTATAAAACATGGATTTATAAAAGGGGAAAATGAGAGAGAAAAAAGGCATCCCATTGATAAAAAATCATTTTATCAGTAAGGGTGTGATAAAAATAATATGAAAAGAAACTAACATAACCTTTAGAAAATGTACAGAAAAAGAATTAATTGAATGGACAAGAAGATGCTAAGAATTACACTACCTTGAAAATTTGTCCCTCAAACTTGACTATGGAAACTTGGGGGGACTCCTTGGGAGGAAAAAACAAACTGAAATCATGGAAGATATATTTTGAGTGAAGTGAAAGGGTGAAATTGGTTTTAATTTATAGAAAAAGTGTAAAAATGACTAATAATTTCCAAATATAGGGCTTGAAAATCATGGTTATTGAAAATGTAAAACCATTATCTTACCCATGGATCTTGCTCATGGTTTTAGAAATTTGAGTCAAATTTTATTATATTTTTATTGATTAGAAATAGAAACAATTTTTCAATACTCCATTGTACATGGAATGAAAAATCAACAATAAAATAATGTTTTTAATAAAAAAAATTCATTTTAAACTTTGAGAAGTCACATCGATATTTGAAAATTCATTAAATGAAATTAAAATAAATAATTTTAATAAAATAACATATTTAATGTTACTGATTATGGTTAATTTATAATTACATCAATATCACATAAATATGATGTCATAAAACATACTGAAATACCAAAATATTAATTTTTCTATTCACTAAAAAAATAAAGTATTTTAGAAAAATATAAAAAATTAACCCAAAGTTAATTTGGAAATATTGATTTCAAATATAATATTTATTTTATAAAAGAAATTAATATGATAATTTTATCTTTCAAATATATATATCGTTATTTATTAAAAAATAACAGTTTTTATTACACGACCAAATTTGTGACACTTATAAAATTTCCTAGGACATCATGAAATTATTTTATCATTTAAATTTAAATAAGAGTGTTTTAAAAGAATATTTAAAATATTATTTTAAGTACCTGATTTTTATTTGTGTACAAAAATAAATTTATCAAATTATTCTTACTTAAACATATAATTTATTAAGAAAAAGTATTCCTAAAATTTAATTTATGGAATAAGCATTATATTTTTACAAAGAAAATCACACTTTAAAAACTATGTCTTTCAATAACCCCTTATTACACATGTTTTCACCCTATGGGTAAGGTGTTTTACGGTGGTAGTTGGCTTAGATGACATTGACTAAGTGGTAATCTATACTAACATAAACATCTATGCATAATAGATTTCATTCAAGCCTCACTTATTGAATCTTAGCTTGGGATTGGTCATGGGTGAACCCTAGTGAATCTACCTCTAACCCGTGATCTGAAAAATGGGGATCAAATGGCATAAATATACTAGTTGAGGCCATAGTTTCTCCTTTCTGCATCAATTATCATTTTTCATCACTACTTATAACATTATTTTTCATGGTAAAATTATCACCCATGGGTATAGTTCCAAATGATCAAATAGACTAACAATCATATTTGACAAAAATTCATATTACCATTTCAAAATCTACATTAATCCCTAATTAAAACTTAATTTATTTACTCAATATTCACCATAATTCCTTAAAAAGTTATATATTTCATTTTCTAACATGTCGATTGGTTTAATAATACATTCTTTCATTTAAATAGTGTTATCCATGGGGGTGATAATCCTAAAATATTGGGGAGATCCATATTTTTCTATATTATCTTTTCTATTTTATATTTTTTCCAATTAAAATATTTGTCCTTTTAATTATTTTCATAGCTGACTAATGTAATGATATTTACTAATGAGATAATTTTATTTGGTTTCTCGATATTTTGTATATGTATAATATTATATAATATATAATAAATATTTATTCTAGAAAAATTATCATTTAGAAATCATGAGTCATTACACCCTTAATTGGGAGTGTCTTCACTCAAGCCCGTAACTAGGATAACCATTTTCCATGGTCTTATATTAAGGTTATAATTCACTATGATCTTGATTCTAGGGAGTATCACTAAGAAAAATCTATGTAAGAGTACACCATCACCCATGTCACCTACCAAAGCACCACTCCTATACAGGTCCCCTACCTTTCTTCCTACCTGGGATGGAATCCTCTATAGTCCCAAAAGATGTATGAACATGCTATGCATATCTGTGTGAATCCCATCAATCATGTGTTCCTTCAATAAGAAAACCTTCCTATGCAATCATACCAAATAGATATGACCCAATAGGCAATCTGAAACATTAAATCCTATAATTATTAAGGTCACTTCCATGATTATAAAATCGATTCCTCACTTGGTTAGTATTTCTCACATTGGCTTCCCCATATCCATCATCTAGTAAGCCCAAAAATCCAATAGATCTCCTCTATCTACTTATGTTGATATAAGTCATTCACCTCTTACTAGATGTAATCTTTTGAATATAATTTCACATGAGTTACTAACCATTTTAGTAACATCTAGGTAACATAAATGTAATCCCCATGTGTACCTTTCCTACACCCAACCAAGACCATCACCTCATACAAGGTGTAATACACAAGCTGATCCATATGAGTTATAATAATTGTTATTACACAACCCATCAAAAGGGGGACATTTCTCTTATGAAAAAAATTCTCAGTGGGTCACATTCAAGGAAATAAATAATCCATCAAAGTTATATATATTCTTTTTGACTCATTACATCCTCAAATATCCATATTCCATGTGAGCATAAGAATAATAGTCATATTTCATATGAAATTAACAAGATAAACCTAAAATGATTTCTTATGTCTAAGTATAACCAAAACGTATATTATTAATCTTTTGATAATAGAATTATCTTCATGAAATTAATCTCTATACCACTAGTCCTTAATTCATGATGTTATGCTACATGTATTGGTCTAATTATACTACCATAAACCACGAATCTTGAAATATGAGGGATTGGATACCTATTAAATAGTACATTTAAAATTTTTATCACAGGATCAATGAAAACACTTCATTGATCTTGGTCCCAAAACCATAAAATGATCATCAATAGGTTATAGTTTTATTACCTTATATATATCCACAATGCTCCTTGTTACATAATATTAAAATGAGTAATAGATAATGTTTATTAGTACCAAAAAACATGGGTTTTGATTCCATTATGGGGGGATAAGCAAGAATCTATTATTTTGGGAACAAACCCATATACAAAACACTAATTATCTCTTTATATGGAAGTATAATTTAGAGACCCCAAAATTTTGAAATTAAATAAGGAATAATAAATATATAAAATAAAAATAGAGGACCTCAAATACATATATAAGTTCACATAAATAGATATTTTTGTTCAATCACATGCACTATAGAAAGTTTTAATAATACTATTACTAAGAAGTATTAATAATGATATATTAAATCTTTAAGTGGGTCATGGAGTTGGGAATAATTCACCACTCTAGGGCGCAACAAGTCTGACCTAAAATCAAATTGACAAATGTTAAACCCCATCAATCCATGGTATTGTACTAGTAAGTACCAGACATTAAAAATAAGGTTCATGTATACTAAAAAATGGGAACATGAAATATTGGAAATATAATTGTTGATATTACATGAATGATATACATATATAAGTAATATATTGACCATTGATATACTCGATATGATACACAGATGAGTTTTTTGACTTTGGTTATTGATCCCTTTAGGAATCTTTATAAACCTATTAGAGTTCCTTTCAATCCCAATGGTGACATCATGATATTCATATACTAACATCAAATTTGTTAGATATAAATATTCCTCAGTATAATTAAAGTATCTAACCACATAACAAAAATAAATGTTTTTAACTACCCAACATCTCCAATTACTAGTAATGAACATGGTAATCAGGCAGTGTATTAACAATGTATGTATCCCAATGTTTTAGGTGTATTATAAAATTTATCTACTCATGAGGACAATAATTTCATTTTCTATCATACTCGGCATTAACATGGTACCTTTGGGTTCCATCCACTGACTAAAACCCAATGTGTAGTGTAAACAACGCTAATCATAGCGGGGAACTACAAAACTATGAAAAAACAACTTAAAGGATGAATTTTTTTGACACATTAATTTTAATCTATGAAACCATAGGTTTATACAAAGTCATTCAAATTCATCATATATTTAAATATATAATGATGGTTTATAAATGGTTTTTTAATTTATAAAGCATAACCCCTAGGAGTGTCAAATCAAGTGTGCATTAATGCTTGTTGTCGTACACCAGGTGATGATTGAGCCTAACTAAATTCACCCTTTTTAGAGTTATTACCCCTAGGTACCTCTATTCCAAAACCAAATCCACTTGTTTTATACAGACAAATATTTAATTTCATGGATACCACTCACTCTACCATTTACTGAAAATTGAGGACATTTTCTAATACTTTGAAACATCTTTATACTTATCCCTATACATAACCTTAGGGATATCACTAATGTTTTCACATCCTAGTTTCCAATGGTAAAATAAGCAGTATCCTAATAGAAACTATAAAGACCCAAACCTCTCATACATAAATATTACTTTTGAATAGAATAATATTCACTACACAACATATTGATTCATTATAAAAACCTTTAGTTCTAATGCTTTTGGAAACCTGGAAACAAAAAAATTCCTTAAGTGACCTAAGTCATCCACCAATAAGTTTTTTATAATTATAAACTTTAATAGACATATCATATTTAATACCTTTCATCTTATCTTGGGGGATGAAATAATACGATAGGTTGATCTTAATTCTCAGTATGGGTAAATAAGAGAGATATCAATATAACATGATCATATGGGTATGAGAACATATGGATAACATATTAGAATCATAACCTGAATTTAATATATCATAAACATGAGTCATGGAATAAATCATAGTAGATAAAAAAGGCATGAATCATAATGAAATCAAATAACATGTTCCATTAGAGTATAAATTCATCATAAGACATAAATTTGATGAATATAAATGATCATAAAAAATAATATGTCAAGACTACCCACATAGACATTCAAAAAATGTTAATCATAGGCTATCCACTCATGTACCTGCATCAAGATTAGGATAACCACCCATGTACCAACTTAGATATTGGAATAAAAACATGTTTATCCTTTTTTTTCATTGGATAACCTCATGTGGAGTCTCTTTCAGGATTGGGATAACCTCCTATATACCAATTAAACTCATATAATATTTATCATTAACAAATTCATTGGATAAAAATATAGGTCCCCCCATTATATAAAGAAAATAATATATAAATTTTAAATAAGATCATAAAAAATACATCATATCAGAACCCTTGAAATTAAATGGTTTTTGTAAAAATTTAATTATTTCCTCAAAGAATAACCTGTGGAAAAAGAATCAATATTTATAAGAATTTTATAATGCTATAAACTATAGAAGTGAGATGGGTTTCATAAGGATATTTTAATAATTATTTTAAACCATCCATATAAATAATATGAAAGAAAATCTTGGATCATATCCCCTATAATTCATAAGTAACATCGAAGGATGAGATCTTATATGGAAAATTATTTTGAAGGAAAAATCACTCGGAACATTTCTTAAAGAAAATATACTTTATTTAAAAATAAATATATTTAAAATATAAAATGAATAATTTTTTTGGAAATATTTTTTCTAAATAACATGATAAATATTAAAGTAATATTCAAAGAAAATAATGATCGTGTCATCCAAAAATTCTATTCATGTCATACATGGTATAGTAATGATTCCTTTCACATTTTTGGTAAAATCTAAACGTTCTTTGTTTGGAAAAACAAAATTTATCCTTTTATAAAAGTTTAAAAAAATAAAAAAATGGAAAAAATGATTTTTAATAATCATATAGGAACTTTAAAACATTTTGTAAATTTTTTAGAAATCATGGACATGGAAGAGAAAGAGTTTCGACCAAAAACAGAAATGAAGTCAGTTTTTAATAAAAATAATTTTGAAATAATGAGTTTATAAAGAGATAAAAATGAAGGGAAACATGTATTATTCATAAATACAGGTATTATAAGAAAATAGATATGTTTTTTGAGAGGTATATTCTAATATTTCATCATTGTAACCATAATCATTAATAATCCCGATAAAAGATTAGATTGTATCATAAAACCATTACCACATTGCTAATATTTAATTTTAAGATATATGAAAGAATAAAATTAATTGGAAATTAAATTATCATGATAATTAATAATTTGAATATATTAAAAGTCATAGTGGATGTGTATACACCTTATCAAACAATATAGGTGTATAATACAATATATGTCTCAAAGAAGGAAAATTGGGAGAAAAATCACATACATTAAGTCTTGAATTCCTTAATACATATTAAAACCTCAAATATATAAAATATATGATTATTATACATCTATTATCTAAAAATATTTATAAACATCATTCTATATAATATTTAATTATGCCATTTATTACTTTTTTATTAAAAAATGAATGTTAAAGTCACGGTTTAGGGAATAACTGCTTTGTTTTTTGTGTATGTTTTACTTTTTTATTTTTGGAAATATTACTTTGATCATTTTTCCATTATATAAATAATTTTAACTATGAGATAAATACCATATATATTAAGTATATCTGTATTTAGAGTGATCCACAAATGTAAGAGACTTAAAATGAACTACACCTTTCATAAAGATGATAGGTCATATGCACACATGAAGATAACATCAATTTTAATGATAGAATGAAGTAAATAACATTAAATAATATATTACTAATATAGAATCATTTTACTTTAATCTATATAAAATATTTTCATTAAACCCACCATTATTACCATCCTTGTAAAGAGTGAACAAACACACGAGCGATGTTATCATATTCCCATGGATTGGAAATTAAGACGTTTTATGTGAAATAATAATTAAATTATTATAATAATATAATATATCTCATATATAAAAAATAAATACAACATTATATCTATGCATGAGAGGTTTTCATGAAAAATTATTAATATTTGGTAGTGAGGCGTTAGTACACCGTACACATAAATGACGATTTTATATCCCATTTTATGGAAGAGGATATAGATACAGTTTTTGAAATTAAAATAATAACCTCTTAGTATATTGGATACAATATTTTTTATTTTATAATTATATACTAATATTTTAAGGAGGTGGAGAAGAAATTAATCAAAAAATGCATGTTTAGGAATTTTGCTTCTCTTTGGAGCACAAATTTATGTTTATACCTACATCCTTCTAATGATGAATTAATAATAAAAATAAAGATGAGAGGATAAGAGGAGGTATTAATTTATTTTATTTGGTTTATTCTTGGATGATTATAAATGTTTTAGTAGTGTGGAATGTAGTATATAGGGGGAGGACTTTTATAAGTGAGGTGAGTGGGATACTTGTAATTTTTGAAAAGAAAATGGTGTACCCACCTTTTGATCATGTAAAAAGGTTCCAAAATGAAACATTATCTATAATAGAATATATAATTTATAAATAATTATATAAAATTTGTTTTTAATAAGTCTTATTTCATTTATAACCCTTATAATTTTAGTTTAACCCATGGTAAACCCATTTTCACTATAACCATGATAATTGACTTTTATGTTTTTTACTTTTCATTATGTTAAAAAATTAACATTACCTTATTAGATAATATATATAAAACTGATTCAAAATATGGAATCCATTTTTCATTATTCCATTAGCAGATGTAGAAAAATTTAATTTAAAACTAGCCTTGCAGAAGCATCAAGAAAACTGGTTTTTAAAAAGAAAATGTTCAAAAGTGTAGAAATTTTTATATTATAATTTAAAATTAAATTGATTAAAATGAAACAAATTTAATTAATATATATATATATATAATTTAACTAGTTTTTCATTTAAAACCATTTTAAAACAAAAAGGAACCTTAAAATTCCTTTATATGAAAATGCATTTTTCAATAAAAACAGGTATTATTCTCTATTAATAAAAAAAAATTTTCATAATAATCCCAAAAAATCCCGAAAAGCTAATTTTTACATGATGGATTCAAAAATGAAGTTAATTTTATCAATTTAATTTTATAAAACTTTCAAAATATAATTTTATTATTTTTCAACAAAATAAATACTAATCATTTTTTTGAGAAAATAGTAATTTGAAACATATAAAGACATTACCAACAATTAAATACATTATTAACAATATTTTCTCATTTTTTAAATCCATCACACTTAATGTTTCAAAATTATTTATTACTATTCATAACACCATGTTTAAATTATATGTTATAATGGTCACATTTAAATCATATTATTAATTGTATATCATGGTTTGTTAAAAATCAGCATTGCATGCAATGAAAGTTAAACATTTTATTTTATGTAATATAAGCTATCAATGAAATTTAATTTATTTTATGAAATTATAAAACAAACATGTGGTGTTAGAGTAGTGAATTACCCAATGTAATCATCATAAACCCTACTACAATATTGGGACCTGTTTTAATCAATGTAATAGAATCACCATTATATTCAAAAACATCCCCAAGGTCCCTATGTAAGTTCACTGAAGACCTATCCTAAAGATGACCAAATTAGGGATTAATAAAAGAAGTATAAGAAAATTATGAATAATTTAAATTCTTACCTTAAATGAATAATCATAAAACCTTCAATATTCACTAATTAAGGTACAAAAGGGGGAATAGAATTCCATAGGAGGTCACCGCCCCATATTCAATCCTGAAATGAAGAACCACAAAATAAGTTTCAAAATTAATGGCCAAAATCAAATATTTCGATTTATAGAAAAACTAGACATTATGACCACTGAGGTTTGACCCCTATACTTTATATCATAAAAAATGACCTATGAAACTGCCTCAAAAGGACCATAAATTATAAGGCCTACCCTATATGTAATGATAATCCTCCCTAGTGAAACCATTATTGCATAACTCTCTTTATTAAGGTTCCCAATATATCACTAAAAATTTAGAAAATGACAAAACCCTTACATATCAATTAACAATTAATTATCACCATTATATATTGAAAAACCATTATTTATAGAGTCATTTACCAATTCTAATAACCCTTTTATATCAAAAAACCCCCATTTGTATCTTGTATTTACTCTTTTGTATCATAGAAATTAATATTTTAAATATATGGAACCCATAGTATCACCCAAAAAACCTTACATATCAACTAGATAAAACCATTACATATAAAACATTATTATTTTTCTATTCTAACTCTAGTAACCCTTATATTTCAAAACTTTTACATCACATGTGGACCCTTAAACATTAGGTAATTGAAAATTTTCTAAGAAGAAAATATTATAATAACCAGTACACATCATAGTGTGATTTTTATAAATCAATAAAATTTAAATTTTCATTAAAATTACATATATTAGGGTGAAGAATACACATTGATTACATTAAGTTTATTCTAAACCATTGAATATCATATGGAAACCCTTACTAATCACATTTTAACTCAAAAAATTCTAAATTATAAATTCTAAAGGTCTTAACAATCATTATTTTTTTTCCAATATGGTGACCCTTATTTGTCACCCTTGTGTAACATTAATAATATAATAGTGAACCCTTACATGTAGAAAACCATATATATCCCGCACTATAGAAACTGGCCTTCCACATTGCATCACAAATTGGTTTCAGTATGATAGACATCCTGAAGTATAAATTTTGAAGTTGGGCCACCCAAACCTTGTTCCGAAACTCACTTGATCACCCTAGACACCTATAAATCCTCTAATAACATGTATTAACACATCTAAGATATTTTCCTACTATTTTAATTATATTATAAGTCAAAATTCTGAGTCTTTCCACTTACTTAAGAAAACAAATTTTAATTTTCCATGATTTTCACTAACCCATAACTCATCGGTTGTTAAACTAATTTTCAATGTAGATTTTTTTTTGAAAAACCAAATATTCAATTTTTTTTACTCTTGTATTAAAAATTTTATAAAATTAACCAACTCACCTATGATTATCCAAAATTGGAGTAATTATAATAATTTAAACCAAATCATAGTAAAAAACTGATATTAATATCCAAAAGTAATATAAGAACAACCACCAAATCATAATATTATAAAATACAGAGGAAATCATGAGTAAAAAAAATTAAAATAAAAACATATAATCATTATGTCGCCAACTACGAACCATAATTAACAAGTTTTTTTATAAATGTTTCTTCCCATTTTTTACATGTCCCTTTATACAAAGGATATGGTCCTTTATATCCGTATAACATAGATAAATTATCCTTTCAATTCATTTTCTCACTATGATTCTCATACATGATTATTTTATATCTTTCTATACACTATATCCCCTTTATAATAATTTTAAAAATAATATTTATTCAAATTGTTTTTACAAAACAAAAAAATTTTAAATACACCATTTTAAACCCACACAGAATTTGAAATTAATGGATAATTTTTAAAATTTCTTCCTTATAATTATTTTCCCATAAAAAAATTAAACCAAATACCATGGATTATAAAAATGAACCACCAAAAAATTTTAAAATCAAACCCAAAATTTTAGAAATCAAAATAAATAATTCCCACTAGGATTGGAACATATTTTCCATGAAAATATTTTCCCAATATTTTTTAGATAAAATTATAATAGGTAATTATTTTATAATTTACAAATAATAATCAATAAATTTTAAAATAACATCCATAAAAAATAAATGGAATTGAATACTCAATGAAAAAACAAAATCCACCCATAATAGTCACAGATTTAAAAATTTCATAAAATATAGACTCTATAACATTATTATTAGTAAAATAAATTAATTCCAATAGTTAAGAAATAAAAATCACAATCCTTAAATTCCTAATACAAAATTCACTATATTTGATCTTCCATGAGTGAGATAAGAGTGAATAATAAAGATAAATAATAACAATAAAAACCATATATATTTTATCTTTGATAAAATATTGATCTATATAACATTAAATGTAATTTCAACTATAAATTATGGAGGCCCCCTAAAATTTCTCTATGAAATCAAGAAATCTTTCATTGTTTATTTAATAATTTATTTATTTGCAACAGAGAAATTAAATATATTTTGAAATACAAATTTGGACCTTTTCTCATTAATAATACATTCTATATCATAAAATCACATGTTTACCATGGTATAATATTTAATCATTAATAGAAAAATTTGTTGGATATTTCCACAAGAAAAAAACAAACTATTATTGTCCATTAATTGTTATTTATCCATGAATAGCCATGAATTTCTAAATAGTTTCTTCTAATATATGTTTCCACTTAAGAAAACCAAAACTCTATGAAATAGTTTCATTCCAACTTATTGGTATCACATAGATATCATAGTTCCATTGACCTACAAATAAACCTTAAGGTCAACAATAACTTAATAAAAACATCAAATATTTTTTAAATATTTTTTTTGGAGTCAATTATCCCATTAGAATATAAAAATATCTTCTCATGATTTCATATTTCAGGATCCATTAATTAGCCATTAATATAGATGTTATCACTTGTTAATATGTCATTATTTAAATTTTAATAACGTAAACTAAAAATTATATTCTAAAAATGATATAGAGAATCACATGACCTCATGTGTTCTCCCCCATTGAAAACGTTTTGACTCTATCATAATGGGTAAAATAGATTGTTGATGGGGTGTGATTTACCATCGATATCAAACACCCAAAAAATAGATAGTTATAAATTAATAATTTTGAAATAAATAATAACCCAAAATTACTAAAACAAATTAAAATGGAAATATAAATGAGACGTAATAATGAAAAAAAAATATATAACCATGTCACACTATGGTTTTCTTGTCATACATCAAAAATAATTTTTTTATTAGATGACCTTGTATAAGTAAGATCACAAAAAAATGGAATATCATTACATATGACATATCAAATTTTAATCAAATAACTTAACTATTCAAAAGAGGACCCTTACCCTTACCATCATCTTATGATGAATTTTTATAAACACATGTTTATTTATAACGAATGTGTATAATGAAATATCAGGATTGAACCAACTATCCTAAAAATAATTCTATAAAATATTATACATTCATGTTGTAAGAAGAAACAACTAAAATGATATTAATAATAACATTATAAATAATATATATATATATATATATATATATATTTCACTTTCTTATTAGGTTATAAAATCTCTCATTCATGCCAATTTCATTGAATTTTAGTTGGATCAAATGATTAAAAGTTAAAATACGTTTCCCTCTATGATATTATTACCTAAAATAGTTGTGTTAATTAAATTATTGCACAGTGACATGTAATAGTTGATTCCAAAACATAGATTCAACACACCCACAATACAATGGTATAAAAACATTAGATACCAGATATCTATCTCAACTCAAGGGTCTTGAAAACATACAGTCAACTCATGAAATATAGGCCATCCTATATCATCTCATGTTTTTATTATGTTACATAGTTATTCCATACAATATAATGGGTTTCATGTATCAATAAATGTTCATTATGTTATAAAACTAACAATCTAAATAACTGTTGGAATATAATAACATACTAACCAGTGCTGTTAGATATTTATCCCTTATATTAGTATTATATAACTAATAAATGGATACAATATTTAATATGAAAAAATATAAATTACTATTACATAAAAATTTAAATTTATTTAATTATAAATCCATATAAAATGGTCTGTATTTTGATAATTTCATTACCCTTCATTTACTAATCAACGATATGGGTTATTGTTTTATTTCATCACTAGACTATTTTCCACTCATTATAACCTTAAAAATCATTAATATTAGTATCATTAGACAATATAATTAAATTAAAATTTCCTTGAAAATATATTATCCACTCACATTATCATTTTATAATAACTATTATGGATCTAATGTGTGTTTGTATCATTATTTACTCCATAATTTAATGTCCTCTTAAAGAAACATGTATTCATAGTGTAATAGATCATATGAATTAATTCATCAATTTCACAACAATTAGGTTTCTATTTTTATAATGTATTCCTATTTTAAAAAAACCACACACATATATGGTATAAAAATTAAGTATTAAAATAAATAGGATTCTATTGATCACTTACATTTAGTTAAGGAATATTAAAAAGAATTTAAATCAAATAGAATAAATTAATGAAAAAACCTAAATCATCATCAAATCATAGATTGGTTAAAACCAAAAAAGTAAATGGTAACCGACAATATATGAAAATTAAAACTATAAAATCATTAATAGGACACCATATTCACTAGTAGATTATTGATAAATCATGTGATTTTATATATAGATCAAGATAAATATAAAAATGAGGTTTAGAGAAAATAAAAAATTTCACAATGTTATTTTATAAGAAAAGACTCAATAGTTACAATTTTTTATAATCCGAATATATAAAATTACTCATACTAAGAGTAAGGGTTAGGCCCATCATAAGAAATATGGTGTCCCTCATTAGAGTTCCATTAGTTAATGAAATTTCCACTATAATACCATTATAAATCGTATAGAATAAATTTTATATGAAATATATTCTTTATTTATACTATAATTTTGAAGTATTTTGTTTAGTTTTTAGTGGGATCATTAATATAAACAATAAACACAAACAACATCCTTTAAAATTTATTTCTCATGTTATGGTGTAAATTAAAATATTCCAGATCAATGAAACAATTCTCTTTAGAGAAAGTAAAAATTATTGGACCACTTATGGAAAAATGTTGAATGATAAATTATTTACTTCTATAAGATCAAAAAAAGTTTTTTAGTGGAGGATGATCAAATAATTGATGATATATAGAAGGGTGACATTTTTTGGGTTTAAAAAATATAATCAAGTGTGTTATTGAAATATATAATAGTAATGAATTATAACAAAATATATTAACTGAATACTTATTCCATTTATTGAACAATCATTAAAATGTGGATCCATAGTTTTCTTATATGTATATTCTCCCTACATGGATGTTGGTATAATCTAAAAAAATTATGGATGGGCCTGGTGTTCCTCCCCTAGAATGAAATACATACTAAACTAAGTATCCTAATTTTATAGTAAATACATAGAGCCTATGTGATTTACATTAGTTATAGTTAGAAGGATAACATTTCATTCATTTATTTATCATATTATATCATCTACAATACCACTATAAACATGGAACTATTCTAGGATCTATATGGGAGACACTACAGTTCACCCCTATGCTAAAAGGAAATAGGTGAGTCATCACTTATGGGACCCGAACACAAGAATGTGAAAATAAGGAATGTTCATGTGATATTAGATGGAATTAAAACAAATAATAGTGGAATGAAATATTTTTCATACTGATGTCATAAGACGTTGGACTTTAAGTATAGAACCATATGTTTCTGAGAGTATTTCCATGAAGTGGTTTGTAGGGTTTTAGTCAAAGTAGCCTCCAACCTCAAGGCTCATCAATTATTTCCAGATACAACTCATGGTTTGTGGGGATATTTACCATTTGGTTTTACCCCCATTTTGTACTATTTTTTCAGATGAAATACCTATTTCACCTCTGATGATATTTTTCATGACCAGACACACATAATTAATCAGGGAGAGTATGACATTGAGAAAAAGGCCATATTCTCAGAGAAACCAGTGAATATTGACGATTGTTACGATATAATATGTTGTGGGTTAATTTTTATAATTTTGTTAGTTAATTCTTAGTAGGGGACCTACAGGAGAGATCATGGGATTGTGAGAGTAAGATATGTTCTTAATGCCCTCAACTTTTTCTATAGGTTTTTACATTTTTTGGATAAAATCATTGAAGGTGTGAGAATATAAATACATAAATATTAATGTTTTTAAACCTTGTATATTTATATATATTACTAGGGATATTTTATCATACTTGTAATGGTATTATAGGTGTTTCAGTGCCTTAGAAACTATTTAATGAAACTATTTAATATATTATATGATGAATACACAAACCATTGGAAGAAATTGATTTTTCATTGATAAGAGGATCATATTTGAAATCCAATACAACTAATAGAGTCAAAATGTGGGTTTTAACCTAGGCGTGTTATAATATTTATACACATTAGGTTTCAAGATAATTCAAAATCACCATTGAATAAAATATAAAATTAAATTTATTTTTTTAATTTGTTTACTTTTTTAAATAAATGTGTTAACCTAAATCATTTCCTATTTAAACAATTTTATAGAAAATAATTAGAATTTTTCACATAACTAAGGTAGATTTCCAATAAAGTTAGTTTCCAAAAACATTGAATATAACATTGAATATCACATTAATAGAGACATTAGAATCAATAATGATGTTTTTGGATATCACTAATGATAATGTTTTGAAATAGTTCTTTATCAGCTATCGATGTAATCATCATATAGTGAATTTTATTTATGGATTTTTTCCATATTATTATTGGATTTTAGCATGGATTTTATATCATTTTATACACTCAAATTATTCTTGATCAATTACTCCACATGAAAATTTAATTATTTATACTATACCTAGTTTGATCTAGTGTGATATAATCCATTAGTTTTGTAGATTTTTCATGACTATGATTGGTATTCAAATTAATTATGAACACTAATAAATTTAAATCCTTAATTTTTTATTTACTACACTCTTATCCATCTTCATTGTTAGATCATGGTCTGATATATAATCGACTATGGATATAGTTATAATCATGATTGAACCCAATAATCACAATGTTTTGTTTGAAGATAGTCAAATTCAATGATGGAGGAGGTATTGATGATAAATTATTAGGATAAAAAATCAAGAATGATGGTAAAAACACATTAATGAAAAAACTGGTGGGATATTAAAGGTAAGATACTATATAAATCCCATTTTATAGCCACCACAGTCTAAAAATTGATGATGGGAGAGGTCATGTGGCCTTATCTAGGTAGTTGAGCTGTGTACTTATAGAGAATTCAAAGGACCCAATATTTTCTCACATGTCCTATACAAAAATTGCAGGCATTGTGGTAAGCTACCCAGCCAATTGTTCTGTGTTTGAGAAGTATAATACTGTGACCCCAGATGATCCAACCTTTTTTTTATCATAGAACATGTTTTGTATATTTTTTTCATACTGAGTGGAACAATTGGACACAACCAACATTATTTTAATAAACCTCATGTACCCCTTAGGTCACACCATGTACATTTCTTATAGTGATCTACCTTCCATATCTTTTTATTTTAGTCTCAGAATTGGCCCTAGAGAATGTCCTTATGAGGTATATTTAAATATTTGATGTGATGATAGAATTTGATTTGATTCCATAGATATTATGGGTGATGAAGCAAGAAAGTAATTATTACCTTAATGATGGTTATATGACATTAGGGTTTATGATTCGTAATTATAATTTATGTTCGTATCAATTCTACCATGATGGTGGACAATTATTATTTGTCATGGGTTACCCATTTCCTTTATATAGGTAGGGTCAGTACACCTTATAATTTTTTTCACAGGGCATCTACCTATGGATTTGGTACTCTCACATCATTATGCTCTCTCAATAAGTCCTTCCTCGCCTATAGTTAGTACTCAGTAAATTCAGGCATCTTCCTATGAGGAATGGGTTCTCTATGATATTATTAGGGGGTTATATGGTAGTGTGTCTCGGTTTTGGTATTTATATAGTTGTGTAATGAATTAACATTTATGAATGTCTATTGTGATGGAGATATATTTCTCTATATTCATAAGTTTAATAATGAGAATATATAATCCCCACTGGATTAGTCATCTCTCATTTTATAGTATTGATTGGATATTTTTTTAATTTCTCGCATTACATTGTCTGAGACGTCCTAAAATTCATGTATATTCAAACCCATGCATGGGATCTTCCTACATATGTCATGTGTTATGATGACAATAAGTTTATTAATAGATACATTGGTGGACCCCAAGTTGTTTGAGAATAGTGTTACTATGAGTTTGTGAACACATACAATATTTAATTACCTAAATCATGAGAAGGTCATTGTCATTTATCCACTATAGTTTTTAAGAGTGAGATAATTTCCTTTTTGGGTGTGTGTTTTCCCAACCAATATTTATTTGTATAAAGTTATGTACTATGATGTTTACCTATATGCGGGAGAATGAATTTTTTAACTCCCTTGAGGTTCCAACATTTATTATTAACCTCACACTATATTGTGATGTGTGCACGTGTAAATGTTTCTTAAGATAATGACTCATGTTATGTGAGATATGAAAACTCGACACTTATCGCTATACTATGAACTTTTGGATACACAATTAAGCTAGAAAACATCAAATTCTTATAGTCAATGTGTGATTTTGTTGGGTTTGGGTGTGGTATGGAAATACATGAATAAATATTATTGATATATTGCTACTATTTATAAAATAATGTAAAACAAGATATTTATTTAATAATGAAATAGAATAAATGGAGAAGAATAATTTGATAAAAGGATTTATCGATAAGATTATAGATATTGAAAAATCATTTGGGAAGGATGGTATAAAAATGTTTAAAATTTATGGACAATCATTGAGTTAACATTTTTTTGTTTTTGGATTAACAAAACATTTATTTATGAGCCCTATAGAAGTGAAAAAGATGGAAACTCATAGGTTATTAGATCTAATTTTAGGGATAATAAGGGGAAAAATTTATTTATAGAAAAATAAATTGATGCCATTTTTGACCTAAATAAGGTAATTTATTTTCATTCTTTAATCACATGGAATATTATTGTAATGTTTGGAAAAAGGAAATAAAACGTATCAGTTATGGGAGTAAACATGAGTTTGTTTCTTTACTATAAATTAATTTCTTTATATGTATTTATGGTTATTTTAGGATTCATTAACTATACTGTTTTCATATTTAATTTAATGAATATCGACCTTTATATTTTTAAATTTTATTTTATAGTTGAATAATAATAAAGTATAAATGGATTCATAATATACTAAAATGAAGGGGATTAATTTTCTAAAACATATATATTATAAATTTTGAATTTTTTATTTAACTCATTCATTTCGTTATGAAAAAATAATATATTCAAATTGTCAAAGTTATATATTTTTTATTATACAGTTGATCAATGATTCAAATATTTTCTTAGGAATACCGTCATAACTTACGTTATGTATTGGTTTTATTAAATTTTTGTAGGAATGATAATTTGTAATTCAGTAAAAAAATATTAAATAATTTGGATTAATAATTCCATATTTTAGTGATTTTATTGATTTATGTATATAAATTTATTAAAAAATATTGACTTAATATAATTTTTTATATGACATTTTAATAAAAGGTTTTATTATTTGATAAAATATTATGTTTTTAATTAATTTTGAATAAATAATAGGAATGGAAATTCTCAAAAAATAACTATATATCTACCTATAATTAATAAAAAATATCTCTTCTTATCTTCAAAATTATAATTAGTGTCAAGAAGAGATTGATGATAGGGATTGAGGTGAAATTCTTGATTATACTTTTAATGATCAATTAGGATGGTTTGTGATCAGTCGAAATTTATAATTCAATTCAACCATTACCCATTAAAATTTGTTTTGGGAGAGAGGTTTAATAATTAACATTTCATATTTGTTATTAAAAATTATATAAGGAAAAAAGAAAAAAAAATTTGAAAAAGAAAAATAAACATTTTATATATATTATGTTTAACATTAAAAGAAACTAGAAATAAAAAAAATTATTACTCAAGAGATGGATTGAAATTTCCAAAAATAATAATAAATTTGAATTTTATAGAGAATTGAATAACGTAATCCATTAGTCTCTTGGAAAGTGATGATTTGAGTGGATATATTCAAATAATTCAATAATATTAATTTCAAATTGATAATTTTTTAATTTTCATCATGAGATATATGTATATTTTACAATGATATATTTTATTTTAAATTATGTGGACATTTAAACTTGATAATAATAAAGAGTTTTGGAATTTTATTATTATATAATTTAAAATTTCATTAAATTTATTTTTTAATTTTACCACATACTTAATTTAATTTAATATATATTATTATAAAAAATATATTTATTATTAATATAAAAATCATATAGTGAATATATTTTTTGAACATTTTATTAATCTGTACGTAGATTAAAAAATGAATTCAAATATATTAATTTTTGAACTTAATATATATATAATTTCCATTAATTTAAATTATTAAAAATTAACATATTTATATATTGTATAATTTTTTTATTAATATATTAATATAATTTAATTTTTTAAATATATTTAAATATTTTTTAATAAATGTTCGTTATTTTATTTATTTCACATTAATGTTAGGTTGATATGTAAGAGAGTAAGATGGAGAGAGATAGGGAGAGAGGGAGAGAGAGCATCTCTGTGTGTGTGTGTGTGTGGATTTCATGCATGAGTTTCAGAGCTATGGGTCACTTATAGAAAAAAACCATAAGAACCATGTAGTGGTGGTAATCATGTTTTATTTTTTAGATGTTGTATAAAACATAGTGGGGGTCCCCATCAATGTTTTCCATTGGGTATTTTGATTTGTTTTTGAAGTAATGAAAAAGTGAGAAAATCTATTCTTGACAATTATTCTTTTTTTTCTCTATAAGTATGTAAATTATCAGAATAATTTATCAAACATTAAAAAATATTTTATGTTTATCTAAAATATTTTCCAAGAATTTATAATTCAAAATAAATTTTAATTTACTATATTTTAAATATTTTGATCTATTTTAAAATCCAATATCTCTTGAATTGAATCATTCTAAATAGTAAATTAAATTACTAATCCATGGATTATTATTATCTCTGTAGGGTCAAATTTGATATAAACCCCTTAATACAATTGATGTTTAGTGATTAGAAATAATAAAAATATAATTAATTATGCTTATATTACCCATTATAAGTAACAAAAAAATATATAAATGAATAATTTAATTTGATAAAAAATCATGGGATCTAACTAATTACAAGATTCATGTAGAATATGTCTAAAATAGTCAACTCCATGGTATAGAAGTGATAATTTTGTGTTTTTATATATAATTCTTAATTTATTGTTGTAATCAATAGAATCTCTAGATACATTTAAGGTATATCTTATGATCTTAAGTACACCAATATAACATAGAAAGAGTCAATAAAGGATGCATTCCACGGATTCAAAATGCTGATAGAGAAAAGAAAAGGGGTCCAAAGCACCAAAACTAGAGGTCAGATTTGGTAGTCTTAAAATTGATTGCACACTCAAAGCACGAATCGAATGTGGAGTGATCCCGTCATCATGGCAAAATTAGCCATGCAGAGTGGTTTTCTGTAGTCAATCATTGGGCGCCTATAGTCAATCAGAGAAGTGAACCTGTATGTCACTCGGAGTGGTCCCTTACCATATGTGAAGAATGTTTCCACAGTCCATCAATTAGAATATGTGAGAAGTGCACCTGAAGTCAATCATTTAGTTGGAATCTTGCTGAATTGAGTGGGTTTAGTTTGGATCTCGCTTGGTGGTTCTTAAGCACCAAAAGTCTAGTGAATCAAAGGGCCAGACCAGGTGAAGAGAACAGAGATAGGGAAGGCCAGAGATGAGGAGATCAGATGCAAAGAGAGGACTTACCCCGAGCTTAGGCGTCGATCAACACAAAGTGTTCCAACCCTGCAACTTAGCTGAGTACGATATGTTGGGAATAGACCTGGCAGAGGCTTAGTGAGATCCAGTGGGGTTAAAACCACCAATCCAGACCCGGTAATTATCACTACTTTATTCTTTTCACGATGTTGGCATCGTAGTTCCTTCGGGGTCAAGTAGTTGATCCAGCATTCGATTATAATAAGGTTCTCGACCGTCAGACTTTTCTTCACGAACCTAGCGAAGGTAGATAAAAAGAGGTCTTCTATCCCACCTTGATTGGCAACTTCATCCTCTGCTGCCGCTGCCACAACTAGAAATTCTTGACCTCCACTCTGAGCCTTCCCAAAGGCTATGTGAAACTCTATAGAGGGAATCTCTCTCCCTAACTGATCCGGATAGGCGATAATGAATGGTCGAGTCATATTTGGGGATCTGGACCAGAACATGAGTTGGAAGGCTCTTCCAGAGTTCTCGATTACTTGCCCAAATAGACGAGATGAGTTGAATGACCAAAGCAGAAGAAGGCATAGTGATCACTGAACCAAGCATAGAGATTTCATTTCCTAGATTAAAGAAGAGAGGCTTGATACTCGCATAAGAACGAGTTGATCCATTAGATATTCATATTGTTTGAGACCTCTCAAATGATCCTGTTTACCAGGGAGGTGGTACGTCCACAAGGTTCCAGAGGTCTCTGCTTGGTTTACTAACGCCCCATGCTCAGGGGCCAGCGTTCCCAACCAAGGCTTTCCCTACAAATGAGTCACACACTAAGGCTTGCATCCGAAAGTGATAAAGAAGCAATGTAACAGGGATAACCGGTACCTCTCGTTAAGGATAACGGTGGACGGTAATAGGTGGCGAGTCTATATACTGGATTCCATTGTCAGCCCTATCGAGAGCTCGAAGTGGGGGGTTAAGGGTCTTTATAAGGTCCAGCTCTGTGCCGTCTCCGTTTGAAGGGAGTGGACTCGGAAGAGACCAAAGGACAAGTAGATGCAACCTTAGGATACAACGTGTTCAAGAGAGGAGAAAGATCCGAGGGGAGTGAGCAGGGGGTAGAAAGACCTTCTACTCCTATTTCATCAACAACTGATTCAATTGCTATCAGTTCTAAGACTTAGTCATCTATTCGATCAATGCAGCCTTACAACTATTCTTTAATCCATTATTTTATTTGCCGCACAGTTCAGGGAAGGTTTCTACTCTACCAGTTTTATGAAATATCGAGTTACCTGCTAATTCATCTGCACAACGCTTATTCACCATCAGGAAAGACCGGAAATCCAGTAAGAAGGGTCAGGTAAGAGGCAACTCACATGATAACAGCAGCCTATTATGATTCACGTGGAAAAGAGCCTGTTCTCTTAGTCCCACAGCTCCTTACAGAACACTTGCTACCGTGGCCTAAATGATACGCACCTTCTGCGAGGATATCCGGGAACGCGCTACTTTATTAAAGACCGGGATTTGGGGCAAAGGAGTCAATACACTTGTCCCCTTTTTTAGGTGTGATTGGCTTCGCCCTATTATATAAGGCAACCTCTTCTGTGATGGAGAGATCGAAGTTGTAGCGTGAATGTGCAATTCTCTTCCCGACATCTTTCATTAGCTGCTGGAGAAAGAAAGCGTAGGGTGTGGTCTCTCAATAGACTCAATTAGGTAGTCCCCTTTTTTAGGTCCTCTTAGCCGAGCTCTTTTATTAATAGATCCGGCCCCAAAAGCATAGGGGGTACCTTTATCTCAACTTTCAGTACAGGGCATCTATCCATAGCCTACCTAACAACAACCCGAACCACCCCTATTTATTAGTGTGAATAACAATAGCAGAGACCCCTATTCTAAGGGCTCGGAGAGAGATATTACTAACAGCTGCAAGCGAGAAAGAGCTGGAAGAGCTAGTCACCTGAGTCTTGATTGGGACTTTTACACTAGCTGGGCCAATCAGCAACCGACACCACGTATGGAGCGGTAAGAAATGAAGGGAAATCTTGACCCCTCTAGTTAGGGTTCAAGAACAAATGGAACGAAGGATCCGTAGGCAAATCTCTACTTATATAAATGAATGCGCGAGCATAGACGCAAAAGCAAAAGAACCCCTAAACAAGAAACGGATTGAGTGCAAGTTATTAGCACGAAAGCCAACAAGCAATGGTAAGGGGCTCGAAATCCGTTGCGCGTTAGGAGCTAACACGCTGCCGTTTTCTCGCTAGTGGCATGTTATGGTGAATAAAGCAGCCGCTTGCAAGTGTTAGTGCATCTGTTTTCTTACTGGAATGGAACTAGGACGATATGATTCAAGGGATGAAATCCCCCTCAACCCTTAAGGAAGGTCGATTCCCTTTCCCTGACCTTATCTATATGGATGGAGATAGTGAATCCCTCCCTCCATGCCTAAAGTTATTACCTTACTTACCTTATGGATGGTAGATAGATACTAAGGGGCCTGCCTGAGATCTCGTTAGAGGACCATTGCGACAGGAGTGGACCCTACCTATTCCTATTTGTATCCCAAGATTGGATGCTCTTTCTCTTATTTTTCTTTCCTTTTGGAGTAGAGATAATGTTTTATTCCTTTGCTTTAATAAATCCTCATAGCTTGGTTTCTTTTGAGTTTTCTCTTTCTTTGGTTATATCAAGTAAAGACAGATAATAATGATATTATATCCCTCATTTGTTGCTAGGCAAAGAAAGAATCTCTCTTAGGGCTAGGACTTCCTTAGAGTGCTGGTAGTTGAGTAAGGGTAGTGCAACAGAGTTCCTCCTATCTATAAATAGGGACTCGCATAAGGTCTAAGGGTTGCCTTTGGTTTCTCTTTCCTGTAGGATGTAGCTCCTCTTTCTAGGGTTAGAGGATGATGGATTGAATTAGAACCCATTATATCGAGCACCTGTAGCTCTGTAGCTAGTTTTGACTTCCTATCCGAGTAGCTATTAGCTCATAGCTCTCTTCTTGTAGCTAGGTAGCTAGTGGTTAGGTTGTTATAGAGGAGCAGACGAGAAGACCCTTATAGCTTATGGGCTCAGTCTTATCCTCTTTCATCTTTGCATATTCCTGTTGTTTAAGATAGAAAATCCAGGATTAGCTAGCGATAAGAATAAAAACCTTCCTTTAGTAAGTAGTATAGTGAGTCCTTCCATCGGATGTAAGCCTGGTGGGTTTGGTAATGAACTACCTGAGGCAATCTCCTTCTATTGCAACGACCTTTCCCCTTATTGGTTATCCAATTGCTTCCCCCGATTATATATACACTAGGTTGGGCTCCTGATCTTCTTTTTATACCTAATAATAGAAGAGCCCATAAGGATAAGGCTTTCTCTCCCCCTTGTATGGCAACTGATACCCTGCGACTCTATTGATGACACCTTCTGGGTTATGGAATGAGGCATTTCTTTTATCATTTAAAATTGATAAGGGCTCACTTTTATCAAGAGGAATGCTGAGGCCATATTAGGAGTACCTTTGAGATTGCAACGTCACCAGGACACATGGGTCTAGCATTATGACTAAAAATGTTGCAATGTTGGAGGTTGGTTCTGGTTCGAATTCTCAAAAAGTATGAAGAAGTACTGGAAGAGGATATATATGGGCTATGTCGATTCCAGCCAAGATGAAGATGCTACTGTGGTGTGCTTAGCATGAGATTCTTCCATGCAAAGCTAATCTATATCGACGTAAAGTCCCTGTAGATTCTATGTGTCCTAGGTGTGGTAAGGCTGTTGAGACTACCATTCATGTGTTTTTTGAATGTGAACACGCAAAGCAAATGTGGGCTCTCACCCCGCTTTGTTCAGTTCTTACAACGTGGAAGGAGCCTAGTTGTTGTGACTTCATGGAACAAGCCAGTTAGATGCTATCCAAAATGGAAATGGATCCATTTTGGTACGTTGTTTGGGCATGATCGCAATTGAATAGTTCATGATCATATTTCTCAAGATGCGGTAACCTCCTTTGAGTGTACTATGCAGCTGTATGAAGAGTTCTATAAAGATAATAAGCCAAATGGGAAGTCTCCTAGAGCGGTGCAGCAACAATGGATTCCTCCACCTAGTGGCCTCTTTAGTAATGGGGTCTTTATGGTGCTTTTTTCACCCGAAAGTAGAGTTGGTGGCGCTGGAGTTGTGTTATGAAATTACAAAAGGGAATTTGTGGGGGTCAAATCCATTCCTCTAGCCGGCATTTCCTCTTCTAGATAGGTTGAGATTTTGGCAATCTTTTTCGGGTTGAAGCAAGCATTAGATATTGTTAGGCACCTCGGTGGAATGGAATCTCTCTCTCTACCCTTTTATTCGTGGGACGGTGGGTTATAAGCTGAGTGAAACATGACTATTGAGAGTAAAAAGCCGTATCATAGGGACATGGGTTAGCTTCCCCCAGGCCCAACTCTTACTGATGAACCTTACCCACTTGCTACCTTTTAAGGAAATTCAAGTAATTCGACAGCAAAAAAAGAGCATCATTCGCGCTCCGTTCCGATTTTGATATTGATTCGGATCTCGATCTGCTCTTTGTTCGGCGGCTTCGTAAGATGAAACAAACATATTAAGAAAGCAGGCCAACAACGGCTAGGCTAGCCGATTGTACTCTTTCTTAAGTAGACCAACCTGAACATAATATGAGTGGGGTGGGGCTTAAAACCGATCCCTTCTGAGAAAACAAAAAAGGAACTTATTGAATAGCAGATAAGGGCAACTGATCCAACCTTCGACTTGGGATAGCTTCATTGGTAAAGCGCGGGTCTTCTCGTCCGGAAGATCTACTAGTTGATGGTTCGACTCGAATAAACGCTAGAAAGAGTTGAGCGTAAAGAATGACTGATTTGAAGAAGGCTTGCGAGGCCGAAACAAAACAATAGCTGCTATCAAATAGGAGGGTCTAACCAGCCTCGACGAAACTGGAGTTAGTAGAGTCGGCCCAATCTCCCACGACCGATGTTGAATTTTTCTCTCATCAAGTAGTCCGTTCAGTTGATTTGTTGCCTTCATCTAGCAGATTGTGACCCCGAAACATAGGACTTTTTTATTAATTCCTGTCGAAAATCCCCATCACCTTCCCTTCCCGCAGCAGGCGTGAATGATTCACCAATGCATCTTTCGGAACCTTCTCCATTGTTTAAGATTCATCTAGTGGGAATTTATTCCGCCCTTAAGCCCTATTCGGGCCTCTCGACGACGCATCCAGACTGAGAACAGAGCTTTAAATGAGGCGGTTAGACTCCTTCTTTCGTCATCTGACTCGACTCGTGTAATCTTTGAAAGACGAGTCCTGATTACCTTTTCTAGCTTCGTAACCAGTCAGGGAATAAAATGTTTTCCCCGGGATCGAGCGCCTCTCTCGTCGGCCACTCTTCCTTTATTTATGGGTCCCCCAAAAGAAGATCAACCGGTAGACTAAAGAGACAACTACTTTGCGCCAATAGTAGGGAATGTAGGGTAGCCCCTCGCACTAAACTAATATGAAAGAGGAGTCACCGCGAAATGTGAAGAATTTTTTGTGTTCAGTTAGTAGGAATCGGGCGTCTCCCCCTTCAAAACTATGGGATGTGTTGGAAATTCGTATGTGATGCCCGACCGACCAGCCTATCTCGAACGTGCTACGAGATTCAAAATCCATCTCTAAGGCAATCTTGAAGGCGGAGAAACATGATTTTAGCTAGCCTGATAGTGCCAGAGGAGAGTTCTCTGTGGCATAAATAGCTTTTATTTGAGTGGAGATCCTCAAGGCCCTACTTATGATGGGTCATAACTTAAACATTTCATTTTTTACTAGGGGATCATTTGAGAGGATAGGGTAAAACCATGCCGTGCTTAAAACTAAGAAGTCATAAACCTCTATATAATTCCCTTTAAAGCACTGGCTCAATATAGTCTAGGTGATATCCCTATTTGCCTCCAAGTAAAGTTCCTCACTCAAATCCTTACGCTGAAGAAAGAAAACAAAAAGGATGTAAAGACCCGCTGCCTGTTCACTTTACTACTCGCTTGGTGACTCACCTACCAAACCTACCCAATCGTACGCAACTCCTTTGTCCCTTTCGTCTGTTTCAACCCATCTGTGAGGTTAGTGGATAACATCTTTTAGAACCTCACCGCTAGGCGAGATCTTTGAGTCTTGCTAGGCTACTCTTCACTGAATAAGGAATTGATAGAGTCGGTCAAAAACTACAGCTTCAAAACCTCTAGGTCCCATTAGACTGATCCTGACCCCCGCCCTTATGAGAATATGGAAAGAGGATATGAAGATGCGAGACCAGGAGGTTTTTATGAAATGGAAGGACTTGAACTGATACTATGAGAGGGACCGCTGATGTCCAACCAGGTGAACGGGAGTGATAGCCCGAGCCCACCTGCCGCCCCTGACCTACTATCCTACTATAATATAATATACGACATGATAGTGTTCCAGTTTCAAGAAACCAGTGCAGCTATTGGCATCGAATTTTCCCATCGCACCGAAGGACTATCAAACGGGAGTAGATGAGATATGCTTGCTTTCTCCGTATTGATATAGGGGTTTGATCGACCGGTTTGTTTGACTCGGTTACCCCTTGCCCGAACTAGATCGGGTGGACCTGATCCCTTCGACCATGAAGCATCATGCTGGTATTTAGCATATAAAGTCCACTGCTTTGACCATCTAGTGATATTGGCCCTATGGTTTTCCGAATGCCTATGAGTCCTCTTTCCCCAGCGACAACTCACCCATGAGTACAAATACTCAATTGATTCTGTCCTCCCGACCCGTTTCACCGCTTCTAGGCATCCACTCTCTATTATATCATTTTTGACTCGAGTGAAACCGCCCGGAAGGCACACACCCGTTCATCATGCATCAAAGCGGCGGACAAGGTCATTAGGAAACCTCACGCGTATAGCCACGATGGGAAGATGGAGGAAGGGTCAACTTCCATGGGGCTGATACCTTGCTCCAGTACTATATAGACAGAGTACCTGACTCTACTCTAATAGTATTGGTCAGGGTGGATGAAATGGACATGGGACTCGAAGAAGGTCAGCCAGCGCCACCTGTTCTCTTTTTGTACTGCTATGACACATTCCTTCCATTTACCTATAGGCTTAGCCACTACTCAGAATACAGGTGTTTCTGACCTCACTGCATTGAGCCAAGTTGAAATGATATCAAACAAAACCCACGGGACGAGTGAGGGTTATGAGGGGTTCTAGAATACCTGGTGAAACGGCTGCATATTCCTTCAACTCATGGTCAAGTGCAATGCAACCAAAACTACCCGTGAGGTGATGGGGCAAGGTTTTCGAGCTGGCAAGAGTGTGGATTTCGGAGTGGTGCTACTATCATAACCAAAGGCAACCCAACACGCTATCGCCACTCGGCCAATCGAGTCATCATGACACCCTTGGGGGAAGGAGTAGATCCACACTTCCATTTGAAAGTAGGGAATATACCCATCATCAGGTTTTTCCCAACCGCTGCTTCTTCATCGACATATCGTACCATCCTTGACCCATGCCATTGCCTTTTGCCTTGGCCTTGAGTTGGACATTGGCAATATCGACCTTGTTGGTATTGGAAGCTCAACCCCCAGCTATATGCGATTCGTCAGTACTCTTCTAATAGTGAGTACTCTACTCTAATAGTCCTGACCGATCAAAGAGATGGCCAACGAAATGGAAGGCAGCCACTCGGGTCGATATCATATAGGTAGTAGGCCTTTGGAGTGATTCAATATCAACAGAGTGACCGATCGAGTTGATTCCATCCATTCCACTCAGGACATGGCCATATCCATTCAACACGACACCCATTGCCAAGCAGTTCCTTCGGCAGTGTACGATTTGAGTATGATGATCCCAGCGGGTGAGACCTTCGGTTCATGGCTAGAAACCCATCACCCCATGCGGAACGCTAGGTCGATCTGTAGTGGGCGGTGCGAAGATTGGGGTAGGCGGAGAACCGATTGACCATATGGATAGTTCATTAGAAGGCACCAATGGACTGTCGGGATCCCTGGTACTGATATATATTGAGCGAGCTTGCTGTTTCACCTCCTTCAGTTCCTGACCCTTTAGAAACCGAATAGGGTTTAGTAGCCGAGTTCTAAACCCTTATAGATTCAGTAGCAGCCCTTTCTAAAGGGCAAGGATTGTAAGATTCGTTGCTAGTGAGTTCTTTCTTTCTTCTTTAGGGTCCGAAGGAGATAGGATTAAAGGGAACCCATTATATCTAGCTATCTCTTTTCCTGTAGCTAGGGGCACACATGATAGAAAGTCTCTTTCTTAATTGGGAAATGAACCTTGTCGCTCTTCTTTGACCCTACTATTGCGATTGCAAGTACTATCGCTTTTGGACAAGACGGGGCCAAGCTCGTTCTACTGGATGCCGACTTGCCTCACTCTTTTCCTCACCCGGGCAAGGCTACATGCCGTCCCTGCCCCACCCACCTTGTCCATTCTCAAGAAAATTTTTCTATACTATATAGATAGAGTACCTTTTTTGGAACCTGCTTTGGATTATTAGGAACGTCATGAGAGAGTTCGGTTCCTATCTACCGTTGGTGTTAGAATTGCTACTTTTTTCTTGTTCTCTTTCTGTCTGCTTCCAGTTTTGATATAAATATATGACGATCCCATCTAAATCACTTGAACGCTCTAACTGGATCTAAACCTACTAAGTGAGAACTTTCAAAGTTCAGAGAGTGATGACGCTACCTTCTTTATCTTATTCTATATGCCGGTAACCTAACTCGTTTCCATCTCCCTTTCGTTATCTTCCTTTTCCGCGATTAGCACTGGGAGGCCGCAACAGGACTACCTTTGATTTGGACTTTGCTAAGTGAATGCTTTTCTTTTTTTCGATACTAATTTTTAGGAGGCACTGACTAAAC